>JAWWES010000081.1:72143396-72160477 GCA_035583135.1 Lophotriccus pileatus | reverse complement strand
GTTAACAGCCAGCTGCTTCAGGGAGTCACAGAGACCTAAATCTTGGTCTCTTGTGCTGCAAGGCCATCCCTCCACAGTTCAAACTCAGCTCCCAGCTCTGGCCTATCCCCAACAATATACCACTGTTATTGGGCACATATTTGGGAATTTCTGGTCAAAAAAGGCTGCTCCATCACTTGGATGAGCAGGAAAGTCAACTGTATCAGCTATCAGATGAGGTAAAGTCAGAAACTGGCAGGTCCCAAGAACATGCTCTAAGACCGAGCTGGAAAGGCAGCCTCTTTTGTGAATTATTCTTCCCCCCAACCAATATGGGGAAAACCACCTTAGTGCTTTTCACTAAGAAGTTAATGATATTCTCCATGCACAAGGAAATTCAGATTCATTTTTTTACTTTAGTACAATTCAGAGGTCTGAAAAATACATTCTCTGCCCATGCTTTTATTTTTTCAAGGTAAGACATTATATGCCTCTATGTCTCACATTTCTTTGATACAATAATATATGGCTGTTGAGAAACAAAGCTGCATGTCAAAACTTTGAAATGCTTTTCAATGCTGCATTCCTGGTTCTGGCAAACTTTAATTATTTCTATATTGAATATAAGCATCAGTCCTCTTGCCATGGTGTTAAACTTATCCAAATCTTATTTGCTCCTGCATGGTCAGATGATTGAGTTGAAGCATAAGGAGCAATTAGACTAATTTTAATTTCAAGGAATATAGGAAGGACTCAGCTTCCCATAGGTGTGTTGCAGTTAACAGTGTGTACTGAAACAGAATGCCATTACTTATAACTGTATCATGGGGTATCGTGTAATATACTAGTGGTTATTTCCCCCTCCCGCATTCTTTCTGTCACTAATTCAAAGATATTCTATTACAACTCATATCTGTGACAAACAGGAGAAAAATATCTTCTTTTAGTAGAAGTTCAGCCAAAGAAACAATGAGCTGAGGTACGTGCTTGCCAGAAATGCTGAAGCCTTTACCACAACTGAAACATGAGTGACCTATTTAGAATAAGGAAGAGAAAAAAAAAATCTAGTCTGTAGGAAGAAGAAGAAAAAGGGGCATCAGAGAAGCCCTTAACATATTTGTTTTATTCATGTAGTCATGGTCACAGCTTTTAGTCATGATTAATGCATGTCACTGATGCATCACTTTTAACATTATTTTTTATTTAAAGAAACTAAGTAGGAAGTATTAAAAGCCTCTCAGTTCAGGTTTTAAGTTAAAACAAAAAAAAAAAAAGAAGAAAACTAAAGCTAAAAGCAAAATGGCCACTGATGGAATAATAAAGAGGACAACCTGATGCTTTTACAGAAGAGAGCTTATAGGCAAGAGTTCCAGAGCAGTAGGAAAAACACTGATAAGGTACTTGCATTGTAGGTGTATTGTAAATACAGTTGATTAGGAAGAGAAAATATTCAGCTTAATGTTTTCTTCCATTTTAAAGGAAATTGAGGAAAATGGTCTTGAATTATCTTAGAAATATGTTGTACGAAGGGGAGTGTTGTATTCCCCTCCCCCCTTGTCTGTTGTTTGTTTGTTTGTTTGTTTTTGTTTTGTTGTTGTTTTGGGGGTTGTTGGGTTTTTGTTTGTTTGTTGTTTGTTTTGTGTGTGTGTGTTTTTTTTAAGGGACAAAACAAAAAGAATCAAAATACCATCCACTGAAAAAAAGTAACATAATTATATTCCCTCCTCAAAGAGTTAAAAGGCTAGAATTAAAATCATAGCACTATAGAAAGAAAGCATAATAAACAACTGTGAAACTTGCTCAAAGCAGTCAAATGAAGGTGTATGAATGATGTCATTAGATGAGCTTTCTTGTCTCTACCTCTTCTCCCCTAGCCAAGTAATGCTGTATGATAATTCAAAAATGTTAAAAAACTAAACTTTTGAATGAGGCAATGAGGCTTTTTTTCTTAGAGGTACATGAAATGCAGAGTTAGGTGAATGTATACTGATGCTTGGGCCATTTGGAAGTTGTGCTTGCAGAGGTAAAGCAGCAGAAAGCAGGCCTGCAGATATTTTTTATCTGTTGCCTCATGTGTGTGGCAGCTTGCTGAAAAATCTTGATTTAGTTGTGTCTCACATCCTCTTTGTTATGATATAATATTAAAAAATGTTGACTTAGGAAAGGTGAGTTAAGATTTTAAATTTTTTTAGATATTATTGCAAAAAAATGCTAAAGGAAAGAGTTTATGAGATAAGCTGCAAAAGTATTTCTGCCTTTTCCTCTTTACTAAAGAGTAAAGCTAGTTTAATTCATGTAGTATGATTCACTTCAGGGACGTAATGATTCCTTAAAAGGGTGCATTAGTATATCAGTTATAGAAAATATAAATTGATAAGGACTATGAAAAAGGTCATTGCTAAAATTACTGTCCTAGACAATTTTAAAACAGAGAATTCCTGCTCTTTCTTTTAAAATTAATGTCAAAAGATATTAAACATTTTCTAAATACTGATGTGATCTTAAGCATTTGAGATGGTGACAAGCAAGTTTTAAATGCTGTGTTTCAGCAACTTTTTAGGAAGTTACACAGTATTTTGGTTAGTATCTAGGCTATTGATAGTCTCCTCCATCATAAGTCCATTTATTCTGATATTGCAATAAACACATTTGTGTCCTCTGGGCATACAAATACATACCACAAGTACTATGTCTCTGAGTGTAAGCTGTATTTTATGCTGTTGCCGTAATTAAAATTGATGTCATTTTAAAGTCATTCAAGGAACATTACCAGATAAGGTTAATATAATGAGGAAATGTTCTGAAACCCAGTTATTATAGGGAAAGCTGCTAAGGATATCTCTGTGAGACCTTCAAGGGATATTTGAAGTGCAAAATATTGTCTTATGCCTGTGTAAAGACAGAAAAAAAACCATCTCATGGTATGGAAAATAGTTAAGAAAAAATTAAATCAAAGCTTAAAAAAAAAAAAAAATCCTACATTTGAAGTAAAATAAAATAAAAAAAAAAATCCAAAGATGAAAAGCCAGAAAAAGGTGATGAAAAAAAGTATAAAGCAAACTATAGAAATTGCTTGAGAACTTAAGAGGCTAGTTAGAATACTAAGAAAATTAGCACAATTGTGGTTCAAGCCAGAGAAACAAAAGAGCACGAATGGGGTTAAAAAAACTGAAGATAATTCTTGTCAGGTAAGTTCAATGTGAACTTTCTTAGGGGTAACAAATGGTGCTTAAAATAACAACAAAAAGGATTAAAAGGAGAATTTGTGGTCTTATGAAAAAGATATATTCTACAAAGCTATGTGTAAAACTAAGCTGTGGCGCAGCTATGCAGGAAAGATGATATTTTGCACAGCTTTTCTTTGTGCAGATCTGATGTTGCCTGAAGGTTTGACTATGATGTCACAAAAAAAGGAGATCACCAGAATAATTTTTGAATTTAAAAGTTACAAAATCCTGGATGAAATGTGAGATGATTCAGCTGACTTCTTTAAAACACAAGTAGCTCCTAGTGATGAAGATTTAGTATAACAGAGAGGAGATTTCTCTTCTTTTGCCTAGGGAAAGAATTCTTTCATTAAATAAAAAGAAAGTAGATTTCATTCTGGCTAACACCATAGGCAAATAGTGGTGACTGAGTCATCCTAACTCTAACACTGATTTTCAAGCAGCTTTTCTATTGTGATATGACTAAATATAACCCTTTGGTCCTGGTATCCTTTCTGGTTTAATGAATAACTCCCTCAACAAGTTGGAAAACTAAGACACTGAGAAAAGTGAATGCTCAATTAAAACAACTGAAGTGAGAATTTCTTTTAAGAAATTAAACTGAATAGCGTATCTGAAAGAGAGATAGTAAAACATGTAGTAATTGCTTTTCCATTACTTTATCCTAGATGGTCTGTCTTTTTATTTCCTAAGTGGTTAAGTTATTTTCTCTGGTTCTCCTTTCATTTGTTCTTATCCTGATCCTTGTTTCCCTTCTGATTTATTTTCATCACTTTTTTTTCTTTTTCTGTTTTCTCCTGCATTTCTTACAGAAAACTTCATCTGCCTGCCTATTGTGCTCCTTTATGCCATCTCTTCAATGGTTTCCTGCCTTAGTGGCTGAGAACACTTGGTCTGTTCAGTCTGGAGGAGACTGAGGGGAGGCCTTATTGCAGTCTGCACCTTCCTTGTGAGGGAAAGTGGAAGGACAGGCACTGATCTCTCCTCTCTGATGACTAGTGACAAAATCCAAGGGAATGGCCGGAAGTTGTGTCAGTAGGGGCTTAGGTTGGAGATTACAAAAAGGTTCTTCCTCCAGTGAGTGGCTGGGCACTGGAACAGGTTCCCCAAGGAAGTGGTCACAGCACCAAGCCTGACAGAGTTCAAGTGTTTGGACAATGCTGTCAGGCATATGGTGTGACTAGATCCCTTCCAACCATGATTCTGTGATCTTCTCTTTCCCTGACTTATCAATCTGAAGGCAACTAGACCTCAAAACATAGAGTACTTTAGTTTTTATTTATTTGTTGATAATCTCACAAATGAAAGATTGATATACTAATATAGTCCATTGTGTAGCTGGAAAGTGTTAACCCTTGTACGTCTCAGATGAAAAGTCTGCGCTAAAGCCAAATTATTTCCCCCTGAAGTAGTTATAGAGTGGAATAGCCTGGCAATTCCTAGGTCACTACTTACCCTCAGCCTTTCTTGAGAACAAATACCTTGAATGAGATTCCGGATAGGATCTTTTTAGGCTTGAAACCAACACAAACCTTCTTTGAGAGGGAGAAATAAGACCTCTTTTGGTCAGTGCTATCTTGTGCTGGGAAACTCTGAAGCTGAATGTGACATAGTCCCTTTTGTATGTTACTATTTCAGCACAAAGTAGAAGAAACAGAAAATAACATATTCTTTGGCTTAAGTGGTAGAGCTACTTTTGCTACCGAAGTCTCTGATTGAAGTAACATTGCAAATACCTGTGGGGGAAGAAGGATTTGAGGATTCACGCAGCTCTCTTAGCTTTGCCTTAGCTACTGCCACGAACTTAGTGTTTGCAAGCAGACAACCCTTGAAAAATGACTCTAAACACCACACTAGGGAGTTTATGTTCTCACTGTATACCTGGTAGCTTACCTGCATGCTAACTCTGCTGCCAATGAACTTTATCCTATCACAGAAGTGAGGTTTGCCCCTGGCTGTTTCTTACTCCTTTGAGGACAGAAAATGCATGAGCTTGTGTCCCTGAGCAATAATGTTTTTCAAATACTTCTATTCAGCCCACATACAAGAAGCTAAAATTCCTATATAACTATTTGTAAGTACCTGGAGACTTATGGGTCTATGCCAGTTATTAAAATCAAATGCATAATTGCTATTCTTGTGGGAAAAATATTCACAGAGTAGGAGTATTTTAAAATAGGCACAGAAACCAATTACATATATTGAGGGGATAAGATCCAGATCAAATTTAACAGGGTATAGGGACTCAACAGTGGCCTTTTTATACATACAATAATTGAGGATTAAGATAAAAGTCATGGTCTTCCATTATCTATAATTTACAGTTTTCAAAAAAATGGAGGCACTTCTTCAACTCCCACTATGGTGACAAGCATAAAATAATTTGTCAATGTCACTTCAATGTCCCTGAAATTAACTTTTATTTCACTTTGAATTCTTGCTTTTCTGAGCTGTACATAAATAGCTCCCACCATCATTCCAGTAAATTTCTCTAAGAACCTTTGACATTCTTTACCTGTATGAAGACATAATGTTAAATATTCACTCATGTTGCTAACTTAGAAAAAAAAAACTGGCTACCTTGTATTTTAACTGCAACTTAGTGTTTGCCCTAGTTTCCGGCTTTGAAAAACCTTGAGTTTAAGGATTGTATAAAGAACAGAAGCTACAGGTCAGAAATATCCTCAACCTGAATTCCCCCCATGTTGACTGTTGGAAGTGCGATTTACAAGGGCAAGTTTCAAGGGAAGGTGTTCAGAAAAGGCTCATAGATACATTACAGGCAAAGTCTTCCTTCCTTCCTTTCCTTCCTTTCCTTCCTTCCTTCCCTCCTTCCTTCCTTCCTTCCTTCCTTCCTTCCTTCCTTCCTTCCTTCCTTCCTTCCCTCCCTCCCTCCCTTTAATAATCTGAGAAAAGTAGAATACAAAACTGAATAAAAGTAGACCTTGGATGGACGTAATGCATTTGATGTCTCACATTTCTTACCTTTGGTTGTTTTCATGTACGTGTCCTCATCTGTTTACAGGAGAAACATGACTTTTAATCTCATTCATTCAGCTAACTTGTAAGGTGCCTTATTTTCCACTCCAGAGAGGATTCCTTTTTTCTTATTTTTCTTTTTTTTTTTTTTTTTTTTTTAACCTTTAGATTGCTTAAAATTGTAGGCTGGAACCAAGATGGAGAAACATGCTAGTCACATCTTTCAAAGAATGGGAAATTAGAGATCTGGTGTCTTTTTATTCATGCAGTTAATAGTTTCTTCTCTCTTGAAGCATTTATTAGCCATTACGAGTGACTTTAACAGTAAGTATCATGCAGGACACAAAATTTGTTGAGTCTCCCCAGGTTATATTATTAAAAGTAAATACGGGAACCAAGGAGAGATCTGTCAGCTGCTGTGGGAAAAGAGAGAGAGAAAAAAATGTGGTATATGAGTTCAGGGGGAGGAATGTTAATGAGATGTTTTGATGTTTTGGAGCTACAGACTTTCAACTATAGTCATTCTATTTCTCTTTCTTCCCTTCCCTGGTGGCTTCTGGCATTGCTTAGCATAGGGATACCCATCTGGCTCTGCACTCATCTCTGTGGTACAGTTAATGTTGTTTCTGCCTGCACACCTTCTTTGTCTCAAAATCACTAGGGAGAAAGAATGCTAAAGCTATTATTTCTATGTCATTTAATACAACAGTCATCTTCAAAGAATTTATTTTGTAAGCAATTATTGTCACTATACATTGTTAGATTCCAATTGGCTTCAATACCCACTTTGCAAAATGTTATGTTGCCTTCCATTGTGACAAATCTAGATTAATCTCAAGAAGTATGCTGTTGGAGTAGGCCCTGGTGCAGTGTGAAATAAACAGTAAGATTCACCAGTCTCGTTTAATATTCAAGACCTTTTCTTCTTCTCTGTGTGTTTGTGTAAATGATGTAACAGTTCATGAGACAGCTGTAGATTTGAGCATAGGAGCAGCAAAACAGGCTTCTGAGAACCATAAAGAAGCAGTAGTACAATTTAATGCTGGGCAGTGGGATATTTATTTTTGTTCAACTTGCTCCTGGAACACATATATTAAAATCTGACTATACATGAAAACAACTATGAGACACAATCTTTGCAGAGCAAGAGAAACAGTAAAACTCCTCCCTCTCCCTTTCTGCTTTCTTGTTCTATGTGACCAAGGCTGAGAATTTGTGGTGGATGAGGAGACAAGTTGCATGTCAAGTTGCATGTTTTCTTCCTCTTATATGTTGTCAGGGGATCTCTTTTACAAGTTTGAGCAGGAAATGGCACTTGCACAGCAGGGCATCATCTGTTAATCCAGTGTGCTAGATGTTGCAGGTTATTCATTCTTCCAATACACACTGAAACCCCTGCAGTTCTCTCCTAGCGCTTCTTAGGTAGGATATATGTTACATTCTATTTTGTGGTTTCAAAATCCAGACTTTGACTCCTATTACTTTGCTGTTTATAAATTTTTTTTTTTTTTTTTTTTTTTTTTTTTTTTTTTTTTTTTTTTTTTTTTTACCGTGGGAAGATTGAATAATTATTTTTTCCTCTGCTTGTTTGCACATCTGGGTAATCACCATAGCAACTGATGTATGCCAGGTGTCTGCTCCAAAAGAGCTCTATCCTCCCCATCTTTCTCACTAAATTCATTACACTAATTGCCAAGCAGATATTAAATCAAACCCCGGACTGAATAAAAGATTGAGAAAGTACACTCCTCATTACAAACACTGTAAGCAATTCCTAGTTAATATGAAATAGATATCAAATATAGAAATCACTTCAGTGCAATTTTAACTGAGAAGAGGCCAAACTTGTATTTCAGAGAAAGTTCTACTGGTCTTACTTGTCTAATATCTCTTTCTCAATGCAATGAGATATTTTTTATTTATGTTTAAATCTTCTAAACTAACATCAAGATTGTACAGTTAAGAATGCAGATGTCAGGCAAATAGGGTAGAAAGGTTTTAAAACACAACTGACCCTGCGTTTTTGCATGTAAATTATGTGCTTGTATCAACACCTGAATTTTAAGCATATAATTATATATTTTCATTATTGTTAGGACAAATTTCTAAGTGCACAGAATTATTTTTGTTTTATATGTCTAGATGTACAAATTAATTCAATACAGTAGTAAAATTTTTGGGTTTCTTCTATTCTTTATCTATTCTCTCTTCATTAATGTACTAATAATTTTATTTTCAACTAACATCAATTTGCCATAAATGTAATTCTGACAGTTCAACAAGAGCTCATGATTTTTTTTCCCCCACTTTCTTATTGGCCAATATTAAGCTCTTGAGAAAGTTTCTCCTGCTAAAATGCCATTTTTTCCCCCCAAACACAGTATTTCATTCTTAGAGACAGTAATCACAATAATTTTATGAAAAGACAAGATGGTCTGTTGAAGGTAATAATCACATAGCAAATTAACATGAGTTCTTTCTTCATGTGAGGAGTATAGCTTCATATTTTTGACATTCTTGTTTTCTTGCTGTTATTTTTAATAATAATTTCCTATTATAAATTACAGAAAAATAATTTATAATGAGACTATGCATTCTGATACTTGAAGATTGCATATAAATCATGGAACAGGCACATATCACAGTCCACCCTTGTTACTGTGGACATTCAGTCATTCAGATCAGGTAGCTGACTGGAACACGCTGGGTGCTCACTGGTATAATTTCTGAGGCAGTGGAAGGATGATGTAAAGCTGAGTACTGACTCTGTAGAAACAGGATACAATTTGAGAGTCTCCTGGATTCTGGAACTAGGATGCTCTGAAATGACATATAATTACATGATAATAACATGACATTGATAAATAATGAATAATTAATGAAATGAACAAAAAATTATGTTTCTACAGGCCCATTACCTCAGTGAATCTATTTTATTCAGCAAATAGGTTGATGCATATGTTGGATATTTTAGTACCTTTAAATCTTCCAAATTTGGAACATTTAGTGTCATGGTTACAAATGTTGAAAAATGTTCCACTGTGGACCTGAATTTCCTGAATATATATTCTTGAAACCTGAAGAAAAGACATTTCTTGGTAAAACAATTTTTCATTGAAAAGATTAACAAATGTACATGCTAGACTCAATGTTAAATTTTCCTCTTAGATCTGTACTAAATAGCTCTGAAGAATTATTTTATAAAGGAGGGAAATTTTGGTATGTTTTCTGAAATCTTTCAACATGAACTAATTACCAAGCCATAGATACTTCAATTCAGGTGAACATTGTGAAAGCTTAAATGTTAGAAATTCAAGTTAGTATTGAAAAGCATCATGACACATTAACAAGGCAGATCTTGTAAAGGCTCTTACAGGTAAACAAATATTCAAGATACAGGAAAGTAGAATTGGAATGTGAGGAATCCAATAAAATTGGAAAATGAGGCTGATAGTGATTTCTGATTAACCTAAAAATAACATCATTGCCCATTTATGACAGATAAAGAATATAATTTTTTTTTTGTCTTTTACAATCCATCATTCAAGAATGTTTCACATACCATTGGGAAAATCTTTACTTAACATTTAAAATTATTCCTATACACATATTCTGCACAAATGGCAAGCCTTTTTAGCTTTTTGCCATGCATTTCTAAGACTGAAGTACAATTAACTTCCTTAAACATATATGAAGATAATTAATGCGTAACTATTAAACTGTATTCTTCTTTTTAAGTAGATATTGGTTCACCTACAAGAGCTTACTTTACAGTGATAAAGAAGTTCTAGTAATATCTCCTGTGAAATTTCGTATGAGATTTTGTAGGAATAAGAATCACATTTCAGGTCTGAAGCTATTAATTATATTTGGTTTTATTTAATTGTTTCTGAGTACTTTTTGATATGTTTATTTGATGAAATTATCTCTCTTACCTCTATATATCTGAATCGCTATGTCTCTACTTCCTTCTCTCTCTCACTCTTTCACTTTTGCTTTTCCTGTCAAATCCTGCCCGGTGAACTAGCTAGCAGAATTACATTTTGAGTGCACATATGGAAAGGTCACTTTGCTAAAGAGTACTGCCATTTGATGGAGGATCATATATGAAATTGAAAGGCTTTTTCTTATGATCCTATGTAACATGTTACCCTAAATTTATAAAACTGCAAACGGCGGCAGCAGCAGCAACTGCTGCTATCACCCTCAGTACATACTCTAGAAAGTTAAAATTTTGAGTCATGATATGCTTTGGATTAGTTTATTTAAATGGTGATTATGTTTTTCTTTGGTCTGTAGAAAAAGTGTTATTTTCCAAGGGGTCATTTAATTCCATCATTTGCATCCCATAACTTATCCTTCTTTCCTAGCTTTGGAATACTTTGTAAGTATTGAATATTCTCTCTGATAATTTCAAGATTTTCATTTAAGAGAGGTACAATTTTGTCCCAAATACAACTTTTACATCTTGCCTTTGATCACTATAAGAGGTTTGTATGACAATGTGAGCATGGAGACTATTTCCCCTACTAAAAAAATAGGCCAAATTTTTTTTCAAGACACAGTCAGAAAACTACCAATCATGTCGTAGATAACCAAATCTATTTCACAGCACATGAACTGATTTTAATTTCTTATTTTTTGACATAGTAAATTACTCATGTTTTTGAGGATAAACGTTACTACATATTAACTGCAACATAAAAGTGTCCATGTGGGTAAGATATTCCAGTAACTATAGTATTCCATCCTGATTTCCATCCCTATTTCCATTTCCATACAGACATATCTCCAGCAATCTCAAAAGGAAGTCCATTACAGTAGAATTATTAATGGATTTACTCACAATATTTCTGTGAGTTAAGGATGTTCTTATAAGAGAGTGCCTGAAGTACACAAGATTGTGATTTAAGGTTAATCAAGTAACTTTTGGTTTTGAAAATTAAACCCAAACATTTTTTCACGTTAGTAGTTTTTTTACCTTTCACTTGATTTCTGACAGTACTACAGGACCTTTGAGGTCACTAAAGCATCTGTCTTTGAAAACTGGAACCATGTATCTGTCTAATTTTTTTTAACCTTTTTAAATTAGTACATCAAATAAAAATTTGCTTTCATTTAGTTTAACGATACTAAGGTAGATTTTGGAGAATTATTTTTGGTAGTCAAAAGGATTAAGATTTCCTTCACGCCACTGCCTCCTATGAACATCAGAGAGCTTGTTTATCTCACTTCAGTGAAACAAGAACTTGGTCACAACATAAGTTAATTTAAGTTAAGGGGAATGCCTGATCATAGCCCTTGGTTTTGGCAGCAGTTCTGGTGATTGGGCAGTAAACTGAATTTGATGATCCACTGTCCATAAGATAAATAAAATTTATTTTAATTTTCTGAAAAAAAAATGGTGGAAGGAAGACATGTAGGGGATGGGTGCAGAACATACCACCCAGAAGTTCATTGAAACACTCTAAGGATGAAAATATGCTTTATTTATCACAGTCATTGTGTCAGACATGGCTCTAGAAAACAGCAATTCAATGAGTTAGTGGGTTTGGTCCAGAAACTTGAGAAGTCTTATAATAAGCAAAACCTTAAATCCATGTCGCTACCACACAGTAGCAGTTAGAAAGCAAATAATGCCACTGAAGTGCCCCTATTTGTATGTATATTGCAGTTCAGTGTTAGGCCTCTGTCAAAGGGAGGAATGGGAGATCGTGAAAGGGAATGAATTAATCATTTGGCTGTGATTTTTGGTCCTTTGCAGAGACACAATCACTGATCTAAAGCATCGTCTATAATTCATCTTTGTCAAGTCCCATTTGTTACTGCTTTGCTGCCCTTAGTGGTGTTCACCATTCAGCTTCAAAATGGTTAATGGAAAACAGAGTGAAAGACTGAAGATTTTGATAATAGAACTTCCCTAGAATGTAGATTTTCAAGGATAGAGACAGCTCAGGTCTGTGATGTGCTTACATCTGTAGTGTTGCTACACTTGATTGCAATGTCAACAAAGCTTTAACTTGGCCTTTGCCCAGGATGTGTAATGAAAGAAGACTGCTTTTTCTTTTGGTATTAGCACTAAAGCTGGGCAGAATTGCCCCTTATGCACAATGTAGGCCATGCATAAAGTAACCTAATGCACTATAAATTTCCTACATGTAATTTAAAGCATAAGGAAGTGTTCAATAAAATTTTAATGAAATTCTAAGCATTAAGCAGACTCAAAATAGACCTCAAAATTCAACCTAGATGTTTTCTTCAAGTGCAGCAATGGAAAGAAAAAATTCTTTAGTTTTTAGATTTCATTCTTTATCTCCTTGCGTAAATGATGGACTCCTGTACAGGATCTGTTATGAGACTCTGCAAAATTAATCATTACCTTTCTGAAGCAAAATATGAATATCCCTAGAAGCTGCTATTGTGTGAAACGTATCATGTAGTGTCTAACAAATAGCCTTGAGGGGCTTCATAATTACTGACAGCGATATTAGAGCTGACAGATTTCAGGTGTATGCTGCAGAATAAAAAGGAAATATTGTAGGTTTGATTAACAATTGCTCATTTATATTTACACATTTGGCAAATCCAGCAACTGCTGTCTTACAAGAAAGATCTGTGTTTGCTACCTTTCAGATGAAGATGGATGGTTCAAACTAGTTTGTTTTCTTTACTAACAGGAGGGTATCTGACATCTTTCAGAGAGAGACTTGTAAGTCTTATAAAGCTATTACTTAAAAGGTTTCCAATTAATTTATTGACATACATTCCTAACTAAAAGTTGCAATAATGTTAAGGTAAAGCAACCTAACATTTTATTTATAATTTTTATGGCAATGAGCATAAAACAGTTATTCTATCCCACATTATTTTCTGGAATTTCACCTGAAGTAAATCATTACATATGCAAAGCATATCAGGTTGAGTTATTTAATTTCTTATGTGACTGTTACAGCACTACTTCTGCTTGCTGCTTGATAAAACAACAACAAAACAAAAACCCAAACATATTTATGTTCAATATTTCTTATTTACATTGTTGCCAGATTAGCTTCTCAGATGAACTGTAGCTTTTTTTGCACTGAATATTACATTGGCTGCTGGAGTAGTACTTATTGCAGCCAGTTTTCAAAACGTTTTATGATTACTTTCAACAACAATCACATTTTTCCCCCTCTCTGCTAATTACAGAGATATCCCAAAGACTGACAGTCTATTGTTCTAAACCAGTTATTTCCTTGGAATATTCCACAGGTGCTGGTCAAACTTACCTTCTGTGATTGCTGCATCTCTATGTTCTTTGTCCTTTACCAACATTTGACATCTCAGTGAAAAATAACAAAAAACTGTCAGCAGTAGCTGTATGACTAGTTGGCTGTCTGTTTCTTTGAGGAACTTAGATATTTTTATTCAATTTTCTATTGCTTCTTCTCGAATCAGGACACCATTTTTTTAAATTTTCTAACGCATTTTCATTTTTTCCCCCTTTCTTTTGCAAAGTTTGGTCCTTCTCATTATTTGTGCAAAAGTACCAACTTGTCACATACCTGCATAATACAATTTGTCAAGGTAAAACAAATTTTGACAGTAGGTAATTGATATTTAGTTTTATGGTCTTCAGATTAATAGAAAAAAGAAAGTCAGACCAAAGACATTGATGAATTAAAATTTCCCATGAATCAGAAATCCCAGTCCCTGACCACTTGATATTAGTGTTCTGTGAATTGTTTTTGTAACACACTAAGTTACATAGTGTCCTTCCATCACGAAGAAATCTGAATATGAGACTCAAGAACATGAACTGAATCTAAGGTAGCAAAGAACTGATATTTTTCCATAAATAGCTGCTGAAATTTTCAAGTGCTTTTAAAGGATAATGTGATTAGTTAAATGCAACATGAATGTTTGTTTCCTTTAGTACAATAATATTAATTAAGTGTCCTGAAAATTACTTCCACCTTGTAGCAGAATATCTTGTTGCATAAGTGGTCTTACCTTTAAGTATAAATGCAACTATGTGTATGAAAAAAGTTATTATTAATTATATTTATCTTAACAGAAGAACAGACAGAAAAAGAAGCCATTTGACACATCACCATGGCCTTTATTTACTACATTATTTACATTACTGTATGTTGCAAGCATATTTCAGGTGCTAAAAATAGGGCAGTTAAATTACAATAGCAAATTATAGAAATTAAAAAGTGTTGTTAATTCAGCTATAAACAGACTTAGGACAGCCCCATCTAGTGAGCTTTCAGGACCTGGATGATCAGGGAAATTGGACTGTGCAGAAATGGTTCTGCTACAGTATTGCTAAACATATACAGAAGCATTGACTATAGATGTCAGTCACAGAAACTGTGTCAAAGGCAGTTTCAAATGGAAGCCTAATTTTCCTTTTCAAAATGTAAAGAAATGAACTAAACAAGTCCTGTCAAAATGTTGAGAATTATGCTATTTTCCACCTTCTCCTAAATTGCTGTGAGCTCAGTTGTACATTAATAAAACACAGAATCACATTCTCCAAGCATTTTCCTGTTTTTTGAGGAAAACAGAAACTTTATAGAATGTCAGAAGAGCACAGTACTATTTAATATATGGTACTATTTCATCCTTCTCTCATAATGTTAGGTCCAAATTCTGCAGGGACATGAACAGGTTTAGCTTATGCACTGTGAGTTATTTCTCTGACTTGACAGGAAACTTAATTCCCATTACATTAAAAAAGGCCTTCTCTTTCTGAGGTTCAGCTTGCCGATCTGTCAGTGACCCATACTAAGTTTTCTGATTGAGAATTCATGAACAAAAAAAAGTTTTCTTCACAGTGTCCAGGAAAACTTTGATGCAGAATTTAAAGCTTCTGGATACACAAACCAGTCTGATTCAGCCAATTTTACCAGTGATGAACTTGCATGTTCTCCAAACATCCTCTCTTAAAAGAATAAAAAATAATCATACTCATTATTTTCTCAAAACAGCATGTTGACACCTACTTGTATATTCAATGAAGCAAAGGTTTTGACTATCAGCTCCAGATAAACCAACACTCCTGAGACTTATATATAATATTACACTATTGCCAAACTCGTTGCAAAACCAATCATCCTGATGAAGAAATGAATCCTGGTCTGTTTTAAGTACAGGCCTATGAAAAATTTGGTGATGAATGGCAACCCCACAAAGACCTTTTGAACAAAAATTAGAGACTAATATATCTGTCATATCAGATAAAATCCTGACGTAAAGTGTGAGAACATCAGGCTATGACACAGTGGTTTTCAACCTAAACTCATCGTGATATTTTTCCAAGATAAAAATACTGGCAATTTATCTCTATTTTTTTATAGAATTAGGTTCTGGAGATGAAAGCAACCTAAAATTCTGTAATTGCCTTCTCTGTATTCCTTTCTTCACTTTGCATTACAGAGTAAACTGACGCTTCCTGTTAACTTCTCAGTGTTCAAGAAAGCAAATTATATTCCAACTGAAGAGTATTTCGATTGGTATTGATTGATATTGTAGTGACACAGAAGCCTTTTCCAAAGCTTTTACAAATATGAACTACATACACTCACTGTTATGTTTTTTCAATATATAAAGTGGGCTGATCAAAAAAATAGGGAGGACTTTTTACCAAGGCCTGTAGTGACAGGACAAGGGAAAACATCTTTAAACTGAAAGAGGGTAAGCTTAGATTGGACATAAGTAACAAAATTTGAGAGTGGTGAGATACTGGAACTGGTTGCCCAGAGAAGCTGTGGATCACTGGAAATGTTCAAGGACAGTTTGGACAGTGCTTTTAGCAACCTGATCTAGTGTCCCTGCCTTTTGCAAGGTGTTTGGCCTCAATTATCTTTGAACGTCCCTTCCAACCCAAACCATTCTATGAATCTGTAATACTATGATTCTGTGTTTCCATTAAATAAAATGAAGGAAAGAGAAGCACTGATTAACCATTTATTAGAATAAATTGATTTGTTTAAGAAATAATAACAGAAGCATTCCTAAAACTCCTAAGCCCCATATATCCCTGCTGTGAAACAAACCTATTTATATGTAATACACAAAAAAAATTGAAAACAATTCTTCTATGTTTGAAAAAATGTCTTTGTTCTGTCAAGGTTAGTGCTCTGCACAGGATGTGCAGAAGAATGAACTGTTTTCTCTGCAGTCAACCTTGTTGTAAAACAAAGTTCACAGAAAAAAAAAAAAAAGAGAGAATTCTTTGAGGTTCTTCACAAAACTTTCACCCATATAAAGGGGGGGTCTCAGAAAGTAACACATGAGCAGCTCTGTGTGTCAGGACAGCATGGAGAGTGTCAGAAAAGTAAGCAAAGAGTCAAGGAGAGATCAGACTTCAGATATGACATCTGGAAGAAAGATATATGAAAAAACGCACCCTAAACCCCAAGAAAACTACACATGGCCTTGATAGTAGTAAAGATTTTTTTTACTTGAGTTTTCTGTTTCTGTTCACTTTTTTCACTGATAAATATCATTCTCAGTTCCAGAGCGGCAGCAAATACAACTAGTAATGTGTTCTGCAATGATTATTTTCACCTTGTAATTTAAAGAATTGATCAGCACAGTTTATTATTGCTGATAACTCAAGCAACAATCTATTCCCATTCCTGTTACTGAGCTAGCTACATAAGTACAGTCCTTGCTCTCATTTAAAAAGAAAATGCCCAGATATTAAGCAGTTACATCTTTCACAGGACAGCATTTTCACAACCTTTCTATGCCCTTTTTATTTGATGACTCAGCCTCCTTTTATTCTGCCTTCCAATTTTCTTTTTTATTTTTTTCCGTCCCCCCAAAAATTATTGGTTTTCATTCTTATACATGGACATGGAGCTAAGTAGAATACACCTTACCTTTTGCACAGGCTTCTGC
>JAWWES010000081.1:72113941-72140478 GCA_035583135.1 Lophotriccus pileatus | reverse complement strand
TAGCCATCAGCGCGCTTGTAGCAAGCATGGGTAGAGCCCTTCCCAAATCTTCGTTCGCGAAGCCTAGCCATGAATGAATGAATGAATGATGTACCAAAACCATACAAAAATAGTCATAGGACCACATTTACATATATCCAATAAAACAAAAGCAATTTGTCCAGACAGTAGGGGGACTGATTTCACAGCGTCAGTTGCCTGTGTTGCCACGTGGTAGAAATCCTAATTTACTTGGTGTCTTTGAAGGTTTGTTTTTTTTCATTAGCCTTGCTATAGTATAGAAACATTATTGTCTGAACAGGGAACTGCTGCAGCAACATTTCCCTTGATAGCATTCCCAGTTGCCTTCATCTGACAGCAGTTTTAATGGAGTGAGTACTTGATGGGGAACTCCTTGTTTGACAGGCACCAGCTTACATGAACAACACAGCCAGGAAGAGGGGAAGGAAGTCATACTTCTTCAAACTAAAGAAAATGCAGCTCTGCCACTTGCATACTTAGTCTGCAACTATTCCTATGTGAAGAGATAGGATGATTCCACAGCTGTGAGGATGTATCCTCTCAGTTTCAGCTTGGATGATTGATTGCTTCCTCTGACAGCTCTAACTACAGCTTTGGAAAGGCTGAAAGGTTGGAAGCTGGTTTGCATCTAATCCCCTGACTTCTAGGAAAGGATCCAAGGAATATCCTGTTAAGAAATAGAGTTTTTCTGATGTATCATAAACCATAGCAATGAGAACCAGATATCTTGTTGAAGTTTCACTATCTCCATCTTGCTGTGATGGAGATAGTGAAGCATGGTCCGTTCACGGCAGACTACAGCTCAGATGGTATTAGTCATCTCAGTTTAAGTGGCTGGAGAGAAGTATTTTGAAATCTAGCTGGTGGATGTCTGTAATGTGCAGAATGAGTGAAGTCAAAGCAGAAACTATAATACAGAAAAAAGAAAATTTTTAACAAGTTAGAAAATAAATATTTTAATGTTATTATGACACGATGGAGTACCTGGGAAGAAAATTAATTATTCTCACTGTTTTGATAGTTTTGTTTGTGTAATTTCTTTAACAAAAATAAATATACAATAAGACATTTCTCTTAATCTGCTGGTGCAGGTCAATAAAATCCCTAAGCACACACATTTTCATGTTTTATATCAGGGTTTGTCTTTATAATTTTAAGATTTCTTTTAAAAATCTATTCTTTCCCTTGCAGAGACAATATGAATTTTGTGAGCAAACAAACTGGCTGAGTTAGTAACTGGAGGGAATGCAACACTGCTAACACCTAGGGAAATGTTTTCCAACAATAGAGATTGTTGATGCTTTCCAACACCTAGAGATTGTTTCCAATAATCATCTTAATGAGGTGATTTCCCTTTGAAGTCAGACTGAACTATGAGTAATTGTTTTACACCAGCACCAACACCAAGAGCAGCTTGCCAGTATTCTTGTCCATTAAGACTCAATCTAACAGCCATGTTCTGTGTTTTCAATTCAATACATGTTCTACAGACATACAATTGTAATGCTTCTCAGACTGAAGAAGCCTCTTTCAGTTGTTTTGACGATATAGGCATTTTCCTCTTTATTTGAACATGTGTCAGGGGCTTAGATGTGTCCTTAGTAAAAGTTTGGATAGTGGGGCTAGCAAAGAATGAGTAGAAAACTAGCACACCAGAGGAAATAGGAGCCTTCACTCTGATTTATTGGTTCCTTTACAATTGCAAAGCCCTCCTCTCTAACGTATGCTGTTGTCTGAAAAATAATAATGATTTATTTGAAGATATTTTCTTTCTCTTCTACCACACCCATAGTTAGCCTCTATCTGATTTCTTTGTCTTGTGTGCATAAGTTTCACATCTCTGGTTAAATGACTACATATGATGTTTCTGTTATAAAATCTGCAACACCAAGACACTGACTACTCTGACGTCTAATGAGATCTACCTCAGAGAAATATTCTTTGTATGAGAAATGCAGGATTTAAAAAATTTTGTAATTTTTATTTTCAACCATGATATATCTAAGTGAAACCTTTCAAAATAAATCAGTACAGATAAGACTATTCTGATATTTTGATTTAAACTTTGATTGAAGATGTAAACAAAAATGCAATTTTGGAAATTGTGACAAGATAAAAATGTTCATGTTGTACTAAATACCTTTAAGCAAGATAGTCTAGTAATTTTCATCCTTCTTCTTCCTCTTTCATTCATATTTATTCTACAAATTCAAAGAGGAGCTCTGGACCCTGAAATCATTAAGGCCTAACGTGCAGGAGTCAGTGTCAATATGAATTAAGATGAACCAAGTATTCAGGAAGTTAAATATAACTATGTGTGTGCTGGAGTGGGACCTTTTATGAAATCTTACTAAGACATAAATATAAGAAATTTTTCTTTTCAAAAAATAGCAAAAATTGTTTAGATGAGACTTAAGCTTAAAAATGATTAGGACATTTTTGAAAGTACTTTACAGTATTTTTAAAAACTTGCTCATTCAAAATGCCAGTCACAGCTTCTGAGCATTTAATTTCCTTGCTAGTTTCAGTGTCCTTGCTGCTACCAAGACTGCCTGGTGTGAGGCTATGGCTGAAGTTCTCAGTTTGGTTTGACAGGCTTCAGGCATAAGAAATGTGCCATCAGTTCTCTGTAGACCACGCCACACAGCAACAGTCGACCCAGCTGGAAAAGAAGGTGGGAAAAGGAAAAGTTAAATGGAGGCATTTTAGACCTCCATTATTAAAGAGAAAAAATAAAGAGCATTTCAGAGCATTGCTTGAGGGCTTTTTATTGAAAAAATATATTTGATAAGGAAAAGAAACTCAATGGCTACACCATCTGAAAAATCCCTGCAAATATTTCTAATTGTTATTTTGTAGCATAGTTACAAAAATTATTTTGATTTTTTTAATGTGAAAAAAGTTACCCCTTCTTTCTTGTTTTCTTTTTTTTTAATTATTATTTATTTTGTTTCTTGGTTTTGTTTCCCAGTTGTTACACTAAATTAATTGTAAGTAAATATTTGTAAGAAAGGAGGACACTCTTCTTAAAAAATCACTGTCAGAAACTTGACTTGTGCTTCAGTTCAAAGTCATTACATGTAACTAAGATTTTCAAATGTATCTAAAGAAAATGGACCACAAAATACCTTTAAAACACATCTTTAGTATTCTGGCCATTCCTGTGAATTTTAGATATAGGACTATGTGATATCAGGTCATATGATGCCTAGACAAAACTTAAAATCTTATGACTGCAGATACCTATAAACAGCACCAAAGTTCCAAGTTAAAAAAAAAAAAAAGAAAATACGTTAACCCCTCTTGTAAGAGCCCAGATTGCCAAGTCTGCTTACTGCAAGAAAACAGATGTGAATTTTGATCTTTTTTTTTCTCCCAGAAACCTTCACTTTTTTTCTTTGAACACATAGAAAATCAATTAAAATCAGATTAATTTCCTATTGCTTAAAAGAAGTGCTGGAAAATCATCAGACAACATTTTTCATAGAAGAGATTAGAAATGTAATTTCCCTTTCTTTCATTAGAGTTTGAATTTTGGTAACACTATTCCAGCTAAATGTGTTGGAGAACCTTTAAACTTAGTAACTATACCTTTTTTTTTTAATTATTCTTTTTAGTTTAGAATTTTCTTTTTATGCACTCTTGAACTAGCTGTCATATGTATGCTATCACATGGATATAGTAACTGTTATCTTTCATCAATCACCGCATCAGCCTGGCTGTATTGACAATAACAAACAGTACCTAGAGGTCTGCCAGGCTCCTAGCTGACTATCAGTGACAGAAATTTAGAATTCCAGGGCTAATGTGTTTCAGTACTTGTAGTATCCCACACCCTTGTCTCTTGGCAGAGTGGATAGATTCTGAATATTTCAAGGACGCTCAGAAGAAGAATTTCAATAAATGTCTCAATAAAACATGCAGGTCCTGCATGTGAAGACTTTATTTCTCTGCTCCTTGTCTACCATGGAAAACAGGCATAGTTGTTTCTGAATATCCATGTGTGCTGATTTATAAGGAAAAGTATTGGGCTCAGGGTAGATGGGAAGGTCTCTGATACCTCCCCTGGGGTGGGGAGTTCTTCACTGGATGATTAATACTGGATCATGGGACATTTCAAGAGTCTTTGACACCTCCTAAGCACAGGTGGATCCATTATGGCCATCAGCAGAGAGGAATATCTTCAGGCCATGTGAATGCATTGTCCTGATGTCTTCCCAAGGGGAGTTATCACAGATGAGTCATTTGTGTACAGACAAAGAAACAGTACCAAGCCCATAGCCTGAGGTGGCAGGTGTGGATGCCATCTGAGTCATCAGCCTTCCAGTCTTTTCACACTGGTGGATATTTTCTTCCTCTAGGATAATAGAGTACCACACTTAAGGCCCTCCCCACAGTCTATATTAGTAGGTATATTTGTAGAAAAGAAAAGGTGGATACCAGAATCTTGGTGTAACCCAGGATACCATGTTAAGCTAAAAGGATAGTAGGCCATAGGATGCAACTTAAAAAACAACCAAGGAGACTGTGCTTAAGTTTTCTTAAAAAACAAAGTAACCTTCTAGAAAGATAGAGACGCTGAAACTTTCAGTCACTAGGGCAAGAATTTTGGAAAATAGGAAGTGAAGAGAGATAGTAATGGTAAATGGTTCATAACATGTGTTAAATTCTGGAAAGTGCCGCGGTTTGGTGAAGGAACACACAAGGGTCGGGGTTTGGGTTGTGGGCCTTGGCAGGACTGTCCCGAGCTGAACTAATTTATTCAAGATGGAGGGCTATTTAAGGGGTCATCTGGGGAGGTTTCTGGAGCCTGGGAGGAGTATGCAAAACTAAGGATGATGATAGGACAGGACATACATAACAATTAGGAGGAAGGGTTATGTAAAACTTGGGTTTGATAGGTGTGGTTTACATGAATATGCATTTAGGAGGAGGGATTACAATAATGAAACTGGGAAAAAAGGGGAGAACGCACAATAAGGGAGTGACAACCATTCCAAGGGAGCAAAGTCCATAACAACAAGATGAAACATAACTCCAGATCAACCTAGTAATAGGTTTCAGCCTAAAGTCTCTGCAGTATAGTCCTTAAACGAATGTAGCCTCTGTGTTTTCTTCAGTCAGGAATTCTGTTTTCCACATGGTATAGGATTCTTCTTCATCCTGGCCATCTCCAACACATAAAGAGAAAGGTAGATTAAGAAATAGTAGTATAATGGTACATATTTTAACTGATTCCATCCAATATTTCTCTATTCATATTTCAGATCAAAGCTATGCTTTAAGGATACTATCATAAACACTATTCTTCTTAAAGGTGTCTGTGAAACTTAAAGTGAAATGAACATCTAATTCTACCTGTCTTTTGCTGTATCTAGCCATCAGGTTGCTCATGATTTTAGCAGATGTTTCTGCTTTTGCTTGCAAGACAACTTAATGAACCAGGTTTTTCTCTCCCTCCTTTTCGTTCTCTGAGGAGCAAATGCATTCACAAGCAAATTCTTTGCTATACTTTGGAAATCAATTTTGCATGTTTCACCCATGTTTCCAGCACAGTTATACAGTGAAATTTGTAATCTTAGTACATTATTTATGAAAATATCTAAATAATTTAAAAAAATGAGAGGTTTGGAATGGTGTGACCAATAAGAGGACTCACTTCTGTGATGTTAATTGCAAGATAAGTCTTCGTAAAAGCTGTTACATGTTGAATCCTGTTCTCTGTTATTCAGAGTAGAATAAAGCTGGCTCCTGGAATCATAGCAGTTATTTTTTAAGCCATATTGGAAGTAGCACACGCCAGTAAAACAGATTGGAATGAAGAATAAAGGATATATCAGTTGTGATCTGAATGTCCTAGGATGATATTAACGTTTCTGTAGTTAACTAAAGGAGCAAACCTTTATTTGTGACTATATGTGACAGGAGTCAACAGCAATGCCATCAGTACCAAATAGTGAGGTAACAACCAAAAATGATCCTCTGAGTTGAAACTTAATTTAATAAGCTGATGGTGAAAAAAGTCCTTTGTATCTATTGAACACCATGTATAAATGTTCAGATAAAATATTTTCAAAAGACATTTGTAGGAAAATTGCTAGATGATAACGGCCACAGTATTTTCATTAAAACAGTTATTTGCTCAATAGGTTTTCTAGAAGATCTTGTAACTCAGTTCCCAATTAAATTAACAAAAGTTAAATATATGCATTTTTTTTTTCACTTTCTAGCGATTCCGGTACTTATCTCTTTCAACAGTTAAATAATTAAATCTATTTAAAATCTTGTTCTTGATATTATCCAACAAAGCATGCTTCTTTCACAGATACTAAAATGTAAAACACATAAATTGGGATGCAGTCCTGTTCGAGGTAGATAAGTCTGTTTACATAAAATGGTAAGAATAGAGGATAAAAATTTCTTCTCTGGTCTGCCATGAGTACCAGCCGTGCTGATATCTCAAGGGTACAACTACCTGACTGACGGAGAAGTAAGGATCTGAAACACTTTAAAAACTAGTCTAATTAAGTAAATCTAATGCAGAATTACGTCTAACTCTTGGTAAATATTAAAAATAATAAAATAATATGAATAAGTCTGAATCTTCTATAATTTGTAGAGTACACAAGCCAGATACAGCTTTGAGGTGCGACGGTTGATGGGATGGGGAAGGGGAACTCCATTCCAGAGGTTCTCAGCCCCAGGGGATCTGGAGGGGATAGTGCTCCCCCTCTCCCCTTCCACGTGGTCCCATAGCCGCTGCAAGAGACAGCACACACACAGGGACGTGTTGGGGGAAGGCAAAGAGAGAGTTTATTGTTAGGTAAAGGCTTATATAGCCTCCAGGAGAATTCACAAAATAGCCAATGAGAAGTTCAGAGGGTTACAGGAACACCAATAATATGAAGGGGTTAAAAACCAATAAGAAGACCTGAGGATATCTTCCTAGGAAATTCCAGAGATAACACTTGCCCGTGGGGGTTCTGGGAAGAAGAAGGGAGTTTAGCAAGAAGACTACAAAAAGCCATTTTGTCAAACAACAGTTTCTCATATACTGCAAACCCAATTCCCAGCTTTGAGGAGGCTGTGTGATTGCTGAGGATTCCGATGTCCACACATGCCATGTTTTCTGTGTCCTGTTGAAGAACAAAGGTGGTGAGGTAACCCAGTGTTCCCTGCCTGGAATGTCTGTGTCTAGCAGTAACCAGGACTGGGATGAGGACCTTCTACTGCTCTGTTCAATCTTATTAGAAAGAATGAAAAATACTTACTTTAGGGATTTTGTTGCTTTTTTGTTTTGTTTTTGTTTTGTTGTTGTTTTTTGGGTTTTTTTCTAAACATGTATGATTTTTCATCCTGGTGAGGAATTTTGAATTTCTTCCTAAATTTGCCCATCTGATAGATAGTCTGATAACTTACATTAAGGGTTCCTTTTAACTATACTCAGGAGTCAGTGAAATGCTATGAGAAGTTTAAACTATTGCTTCTATTGCTAGCAGTAACAACACCATAAGAATAATTCACTATAATTATTAATTACATGTGCAACCATTGTAATTACTGCATTTTTTTCATCACTTGCAATATCTACAGTGTAAATCAAAACCACTGCCGGTTATGATAATTTGATATACAAAGTGAGGGATTCTTCTCACACCATATTAATCATATAGGCTTTACACCTGACATTTTATACTCATTCCAGGGAAAAATAGTTAATCTGTAAAACACTTTGAATCTTTGTCAGTTCAAAAGAGGCCCAGCATGTACTCTTATTAGTATTCAGTGTTTAGCTACCAAATTTTAAATTAGTCATTATTTCTGCTCTCTTTATTTGGGCAAATCCTTTTTGCTTACCTGATCTCTTTCTGAATATTTTATAAAATGTTTTATATCTTCTTTATAGTCTCAGTGGTATTGTTGAAAAATCATAGTATTAATTTTCTCTACTAAATCCTGCACCAGTTCTTTCAATGTATTTGAGATGCTGAGATGAGATATTGACTAAAAATATTATTTTATTAATTTCTGTTAGATTTACCTAATATCTTATTTTTCATCCAGAAATTGGTACTAACCAATCATTTTCATAGTGTGTGACAGATGATTAAAAGTGTAGGTAAAGAGAATAACGTATTGCTTATCTGCTTAGTAACAGGTTAATCAACAGAATGTAAAAGTAACATTTTAAATGTTGTGGGTAATTTTTTTAAAATATATTCTAATCCACATTAGTCATGATGAGTACAGAAGGACCTTTGGATTGGCAAGAGCAAAGTTATACTATGCCAGACGCTGTACAAACTCAGACTAAGAGACAGTCCTTGCTCTGAAAGCTTTCATTTCATATCTGGTTTTGTTTGAGGTTTCTTTTGAGTAACTCTAAGTACAGTTTTAGGACATAACCACATTGTTGCAAGCTACCATGAATGATTTTATGATACTCACAAGTGTACCAGTTATTGCCTCCCTCCACCAAGAGCACACAGAATGCTATCCAGAAGCTGTGTAATCTTAGTGAGGGATTAGGCAAGTAATGCTGCAGCAGTGGTGGTGACAATAAAGTAAGATGTTTGATGCTTTTAAGAACTTACATTCAAAGGAAAACTAAAAATTTAAAATAAGTTTATGGACAGCAATGTATGTGCCTTTTTTTTTTTAACAAGGATATTCTGTTCAATTAGTAATATTTCCAATGCAGCAGAGAGTTGATCCTTAGAGTTTGAAGCTTGTAAGAAAATTTAGCAATAAGTAGAAATATGAGACTTCTAAAGGCAGAATTTTAAAAGAATACATAAGGATTATTGGCAGACATCCAAAGAGATGTGTTAGCGATGAATACATATAAACCTGGCATGGTTGGAGCATTAAATATGAACACCTGTTATGTGTGGTTCTCAAATAAAGAGGTGGAACAAGACCTGAAGAAAAGGACAAGAGTTTGGTAATGGTTTGCAGACAACTGGTAGAAACTGAGGTCAGTATAAAAGAGACCCAGGAGGCAGATGTAGTTTATGAAGTGAGAAGAATAATGATTCAGATAATTAGGAGAATTATGTTTGCTCCTCTTTCTCTGAAGAGGTAGATACTAGCTGTCAGAAGCTGAATATTGAAACTGGTGCCCCTGTGGTATGATCCAGTACAAAGGAACCTCAGTTGTAATATCATGAAACAATGTTCTTAAGAATATAAACATTCTCATGTTTCTTCTTCAATACTTTGCTAGGCTTTAACTACAGCTAGAGGCAGACTACTGGGTCCCAGCTGGGTCAGGCTTTGTTTAATTCTTCGAAAAGCTAAATCAGAATGCATATGGCTTTTTTTCCCCCTTGAAATAAATATTCCTTTCACAAGAAATTCTGTCACAGTTTTTCTTACAAACGAAAATGTTTTAAAAGTCTAGAATTTCATCCAGAATGGAAATTCAATATTTTAATTACTATTTTTCACTTCATAATATACACAGTTTAACTGTCTGAGAAAGGCATTTTAAAATCATTAAAATACAGTCAGTAATAAATACCTGCTATTTTTTCCTTATTGTTCGATAAGACCAGTTGCCTTAGAGATAGAATACCTCTTCAATTCTAGTAGAAAAGTTACCATACTGAGCAAAAAGGAAATATTAAGTTAATTAGGTGTTCAGAGATATATAGACACAAGTAAATATTCTACGTCCTGACAATGGAGGTTGAAGTATTGTCTTAAGTCTTTCATAAGTAACTATCTTTTTGTATTAATGCATTATTTTCAACTACAGAACTTAACCAGAAGCCATTTATTTTATATATATTCATGTATCTGTATATACAGAGTATCTGTATAATGTGTCTTTCTTCCCAAGGGTAGTTATCTGTCTTGAATTAGATATATATGTGCACATATGCAGATTCTATTAATGTATATGCATAGTACATTTACCATGCTCTGATTAGCAGCAGGAGCCATCTTCAGTTTCAAAGTGTCGTAATTAAACACTGGCCTGAGTTCTATCCCAAAGTCTGGGAAAACTAGACTAAACTGATTGCTCAGTGACCCTTGCCTTCTCCCTCAAACTGTGAATCAAGTCCTTGTTGTTGAGGGAGAAATAAAAAGAGAGAAGGAGAAATGTCAGTAACTGTTTTCCCAATTGACATTAATTTAATATATTTATATATATACATGTGCCCCAGATACACTCAGCACTCACACCAGCTCAAATGCCACCAATAGTCTCATCCACTTCCACCCAATGAATGATTGTGAGAAAGGTTCATTAGTGGGAAAGATACATGCACACACGCATAATATGGATCCCTCCAGCAGCTGGGCTCAGACACTTAACCTGCCCATAGGCTTCCCCAAATGTTCCTAGTGCCAGCATCTGCGCAAATGAACCACTGAGGCCACAACCCACTTCAGCTCCTGGTACAGAACTCTTATCCTTTCACATTCACACTCACTTTAGTTGATGACACTCAGGCTCCCATAAACACATGAGTAGGAAATGTAATTTAATAAGAGGGCATGGAAGACTGAGTTGACAACATGGTATGGCCAGATGTGTACTGATAAGCCACCTGTTTGTCCGGGATCCTTTTATCCTCTTATTTCTTTATTTTTTCCATCCTTGTTCCTCCCCAGTCCACCTTGTCCCCTCCTGTTTTCCACCTTTTGAAATGTCCTGTGCAAACCCAAAAAGCTCTTCTCCTGCATCTCATAATGTGCCCCATATTTCCGGGTGGTGATCCCCAATGGGCGCTGAAGAAATGAAATACTGAGGCTGCACACACTGAGTTCGATTTTGGGATTTGTCCGCCAATCTTTCTGGCATTCCCCTTTTATTAGGGTTCCTTTGTAAACAGCATCTGGTGTTTGTCTTTTAGTTAACTGAAATTCCCAGGATCATCCTAAACCAGTGCCTTGATCCCACACATTCATCTGGCATCATGTGGTGGCTGTGTTCAGCCACAAGAAAAAAACACATGCTATCATGCAGACCGTTCAAAGTGGTGTTCGTTTTGAGAACACAGCACTCTCTTTATCAAAAACACCAGTCAAGGCCAAAACACTCTTTTCTGATCCTAATTAACTGAATGCAGCTGCTGCTGGCTTAACTTGTTCCCTCAATCCCCCTCAGTTAGAAAAGTGACCTCCAGAGCTGCCGTACAGGTTCATGGCGGTAACATGTCCTGTCCTGATATGAGGGCTGAGACTCATCTGGGACAGCTGTGGGAAACCCCAGAGTTCATTTCTCACAGGGGTTATTTGGGTTCCCCTGCCTGGCACTTGCCTCTCTGCTCCTTCATGTATGTGTATGTGTGTATGTGTGTATGTATGCATGTATGCGATTTTAAACACATAAACTGACATCCACATCTTCTTCTCTGCTGTTAAATTAAATCTTTTGTTTGGAAACTATTCAGGCAGCTAAAACAGAGGGAGGCATTTCAAATTGTCTTGCTTAGGTTTACATCAGCAAAGCAGGAGTAGGGAGCTTAGAAGAAGGCTAGAAAAAAGGGTCAAAAGAAAAGTATACTGTGCCAAAAAAAAAGAAAAGTGAATAACTATGTTTGGATAAATAAGTACTATTTTTTACAACAAATTTTGGTAGTGGTCATTATAAAGCAAAAAGTTTCAGGAGCAACATTTAAAGGGATCCTAAAACCAAAGTTGAGTTTGACGTACTTAGAGAATGTTAATAGTTTAGCAGGATTCACCATATGATGAAATATTCACCACTAGGTTTAGGAATGTCAGTCTGTTGGTTAAAGGTTAGTTCTGAATAAATAGCTAAAGGAGGCTAATTTGCAGTGACATGATTAATTCTCCAAGACTTTCATAACAATTCACTGCTGTCATTCTATTAGCTATCTCTTAGAGAACAATTTAGGAAATCCCTGATGAAAATGTTTCACAGAATTTATGATAGGCTTTCAGACTTTGAGAAGATTTCCAGGAATGCTTTAGAGAGAAATGTGTGGCAGCTTGATCCACATTTGTCTCTTGCTTTATTGTTCTCCTGGTACAGCTGCAGGGCTTCTTGGCTCAGCATTGTATTGTCACTCTTCAACATGAGAGTGAGCTGGCTTCTCAGCTAAACCTAAAAGATGTTCAGCTGAGGATTCTGTTGTTCTCTTTAAAAGCAAGACTTTTTTTTAAATTTGTCATTCTGTATCCCCTCAAATGTCATTTGAACAAATGCTTATGTGTTCTCTGTGCCATTTCCAGTCTACCACATGGAATTTCCTTGGAAGTGTAGCATGGAGCCATAGGCCAGGATGAAAGCGTGCATCCAGCCTGTTTTGAGGCCGAAGATAGAAAAGAGTGTGTTACAGCTACAGTGAACTGACTTCAGATGCACAAATATTTCAGAAGTGGCCCGTACTGTTCAGTAGTGAAATAGAGGGAAGATAGAGCATTTACTCGTGACTCCAGTCTTCCAAGTAATGGCACTGCCTTTAAACATTACTTAACTATGGCAGTTTTCTTCAACCCTCTGTCCTTGGGGGATAATGACAATCTTGTTTTGTCTGTTCCTTGCTGCAGTGTTCCGGAAGTCAACCTTTGCAATTCTTTCATCTGCTGTGAGGCAGGGGTGTCAAGAGCTTGAAAGAGCACAGGAGAACAATTCTCTTAGAACTTTATCTTTGATGGAATTCTGAATTTCTGCTTCCCATTTGTTTTTTAATCTGCTGTGACTTCTTCATTTCACACTACTTTGAATTTCAGAAAGAATGGCTATTTGTCTTTTAAATACATCTGTTTTTTCCTTTTGCAGTTTGGTAATTTATTTTCACTGTCAGAGTAAGGCATGGACTGCTGCATGTGAGTATAAGGCTTTTTGAGCATTTGGTTTTGTTGTTGAACTGCTTAGATGGATTCTGACCTGATTCAGACATGTAATATTTTGTTCCATCTAAATTATTTATGTATATACATATCCATTTAACTCAGAAGGTACTAAAGTCCTTTCAGAATAAGAGCCGGAAAAAAATTCAAGTGTGGTTATTCATTTCACATCCATGTTTGACAAAAGAAAATACTGGGTTTGGTTCTGTTGGAAGTACACAAGAATGACAGATTATTGAAGCTATAAGTGATCAAGTGATGAGCATATAAAATCAGAAGCAAAATGCAACAATAATATTTTTTATGTTCTTGTCCATGTGAGTGAAAAGGGGATTTACTATTGTGATGTGATAAAAATTCTATGGTGCTTGGTATCATCACTACTGTGAAAGGTAGCCTTTTGTTTCTTTCATACCACAGGAGTAATAAATACGGGACATTTTTATAGGTCAGAATTGAGGTTTTCTTCTAAAATAAAAAAATGAGATGTCAACTGGATGGGACATGCATCCTGTGTTTTATGTTCTATCAATGCATGAAATCTTCAAAATGCTCTATGGAACAGACTTTTGAAAGAAAATATACACCTAATTTGAATAAAAGCTGGGATATTGCTATTAGTACTGAATACTAGCATCTTTGAAATCAAACAGACCTCCACAGACTCTTGATATCAACATAAAATTGCCTTTGAAAAATCATATCAAAGAAAGATTTTGATGTAATTGTTATAATTTTTGTATCACCTCTACTAATGACTATGCAAATGTGTTCTACAACAACAACAACAATAACAGCTCCAACTTTAGCAAGGACAAATATTTTTTCTAGCTTTGCTTTCTATACGGCTATATAACTTTCCAGGTGCCCATAACCTACAAACACTCTGGATGTTCTGGTTTTTGTTAATGCAAATACAGATGTGCAACAGTAGATTAGTTTTACTGGAGTTGCATCACTTTAGAGAGAGAGATATTTTCACTCTCAGAATTTTATAAAAGAACATCAGATTGTAGTAAGCCTTGTGGCAATAAATCAAGTAGAGCCTATATCTTGTTCAGAAAAAAGGTACACTTGCTTTCTATAATAATTGATAAGGTTTAACATAAAATCACCTAACAATGTCCATTCTCTGGGAAATTCTAACAATTGATTTTGTTAAATCTTAAATAAATACCTTTCTTAAAAATATTTTTTGTGAAGAACAAGTGAATAAATTATCTTGTATTCAAATATTTTGTATGATGTACAATTCTGTCTTTGGATAAAGTTATAAACCATTTTGGTCTGTATCATTCTGATCTGATGTTACTTTTGTGGGGTTTTCTTCCCACATGTCTTGGTAACATATAAAATATGTGTCTTTGCTGTGTTAGAATGTTAAATTAAGTAAATGTTTTGAAACATGGTGAAGAGCTATAGAATTGGAATTGCTGTCTCTCAAATATCTTTATGACTGCTTTGAACACAGAGGCCAGTCTTGGAATCTAAATCCCCATGTACTAATCTCTGGCATGACTTTATTATCAAAGAAGTTGAACAGGAATAGCTAGGAACAGGAAGATCTAGACTCTTCCATTCTGGGGACTAAACATCCTAATGTGTATCGGGGCACTTATGACTGCTGCTCAGTGTAGTGTGGTCAGGTAATGGCAGTCCAGCTGTGCAGCTATTTACCTTCCCTTTTTTCTCATTCTGTTTTCAAGTCCTGAATCCTTTAAATATTACAAGTGCTGCTTTGGGATACTGCATAGCAAGCTTGCACTACTGCTCCCTGTATCAGTTCTGTGTTGATCATTTGGCAACTTTTTGCTGGGGCAGATATAATCAGAAATCAGTAGAACAGAAAAAAATTACATTATAACTTTGCTGTTATAGTAGGCAGTAATGCAAACCAATGTACAAATTTATGTTCTTTCCAGAGAGAAAGTTCTGTTTCCAGGGTTGTTATTTTTTTGTTGGGGTTTATTTGGTTTGGTTTTATTCTGTGAAAATGGTAATACAAAACCATTAGCCGTGTCACCCTCCACCTCACTCCCACACAGAGTCATGATTTGCTGATTGCATCAACTCGAGAATGAAAGGAAAGGCAGGGGAAAAAAATATTCAGAGGGAGTTAGCTCTCTGATATGAGAGACCTGAGTACTCAAGCTAACACCTGCTCTGAACCAGTCTCTGAAGGAGTTTCAGTTCCTATGGATTATGTAGTCTTTCTTGGTAGCTATCCACCTGACCTAAGCAGTGACATTAACTGAATGATATTTCTGATGGAAGAAGGGAAGCTGTTGTTCCCAGTTAGAAAAGGTGTTGAGGATGGAGAAGATGGGAAGGGCATGTGTCTTCTCTGGAATACCTTTTCAGCATCTGTGTTTGGACCTTTATCTCCTTAGCAAGGGCAGAAAGTTATACCAAGAACCTTAAAGGATAGGGAGAACTCTTTAAAACTTAGATGATGCAGTTTCAAGCTCCCTTATCTCGTTCCGTCATGTTGTGTACATGTCTTAGACATGAGAAGGTCAGGGAAGGAAGGATGAGCTCTGTGGAAAGCTAAAATTCGCAGGTCCTTAATGTTCCAAGCCGATGTTGTTTAGCTTAGGAGACATGGAAGGCTCAGAAATAATAGAGGTAGACTGGTGTCAGATATATTACTGCAAATATTAGTAGCGTTGGTTCATTCAACTTTTGGCTGTTGGATTCTTGCACCTTCCTAGAAGGGAGGTGAGGCCACATTTGTGCCTCTGACTGACAGATACCTAGCAAATATGACTGGTGAGATTGCTGCTGTTATAAAAAAACCCACACACAACCTTTTGTTCCTTTTGGGAAATGTGGCTCCTAGTGCAAGGCTTCTGAGATGTAGTTCACTTTTAAGGTTCAGATTCATCAACTGAAATAGTTTGCTCTCTGGGATCCATGTTCTGGGAATGAATTAGAATCCAGTTTCCCACTGGAGCTGACTCAACCTTCATCTGATCCATGCAGAGGCCTATCTGTCTGTGAAGATCTGTTATTTCTACCCTTCTCTTGATCTGATTTTATGTTTGACTGGATGAGCTGAGGGATATAAAGGACCTATATTTATATGTTCTCCAAAATAGAAAGATTAATCATATTGTGTAGAATATCAAACTGGATAGAACAGTGGCTGGGTCTGCTGATATATCTTTTATTCTATCAACTGCTGAAGTAGAAATGGAAACTATTTTAGACTACAGTAGGGTTTAGGAAAACGATAATTTTCTGGGTATTTAGAGGAGTCACTGAAGATATTAGCAAATTTTTGGGGGCTTTGTGTTATGAATAGTTAAATGCACTTCTGTGACTGAAGGCCATAAAATCCTATGTCTCCAATTTAAAAATGAAATTTTAAAGATAATATTAGAATTGTTTTTTAAACTGTAGTTTATATCATGTGCTTACTTCTTTGACAAAATAATTTATCTGTTGCAATGACTTAATTTTTTCATCTATTATATTTCAGTTAAACTAATAAAACTACTCTTTCTTTCCTATGAACCAGTTCTATACCAGAAGAAGAAACCTCTGTATTCCTCAAAATAAGCATTTAGTTTGGCAATGCAGAAGGTGCATTAATTAATATATAATCAAAATCATACCCATTACTGCAAGCTTGAAACGGACAACTTAATGGACTGAGTTTTATGCAGTTTGTAATGAAAGTTGACCCCTTTGGTTAATCAGAATTCATAGTAACTCAGCACTCCCCCAGTGTTGCATAAAATTCTGTACCTGAAGCTGGCAAATAGACTGTGGTTGAAAGAAGAGAAAAGAGGAAAGCAATAAAAGGGACCTCATAATAATAAAAAAGCCCTCATAAAAGTCCATCGCATGCATTTATTCAGGTTAGTTATGTGATACTATTCAATATGCTCTAGAGAAGAAACTGTTTCTGAAAGAATGAGGAAATCCACAATTATGAAGACGTGTGGTATTTTAATATAAGTGCTGCAAGTCATTAGTTCCTGGCTTATGAGATCCAATATAATTCTTCCACTTAGACTCCAACACTTATTAGTTAAGCAAAGTATCTGAACAGTATTTCACATCCAAGGCCTAATTTCATGCCAAAGGTGTAACTGGTCATATAGGAACACAAAAGATTCAATAATGATTTATTTCTTGTAAGTACTTTCAGTCTTTCTTCATTTTGATTGTCAAATATTACACTGAATATTAAGAGAAAGCATGATGGCCTTGCATTTGTAAAGCAGGGGCATAAATATTGCCAGAAAGAAGTATAAAAACAGTGAGGTACTCTTAAAAATGTAGGAAGTTGACCAAAAAAATTGTAAGATGAAAAGACAAAGAAGACACTGAATCTGTGCTCCACTGAGGTGAAAAGAGATGTTAACAAAGATCTAAATGTACTCAATATTGTTTACTGGGCTAACCTTAACTCCCTTACTGCTTACGTACATTTATTTTATTCTGTATTAAACCAGATTAGTATCTTGTATCCTTTCTCTATACTTTGGGATTTGTGAAATTAGAGATGTTTCGTTTTACATTTTTCGTTTGCTTTGTTTTTTTAATGAAAAGTATAATTCTTTAATGGCTCTAAGAAGATGTAGGGTGGGAAATACCCTAGAGGCGACCACTTTCTATTATTAGATGAGGAAAGAGATGAAAATAAACTCGGTTCTTTATTTCCTGATCATAATGAGAAAGTCTGTGCTTTAAGACCATTGTAATAATACTGGGACAATGACTGATTTTATAAGTACAACCTTGATTGATTTTACTTTATGAATAATGTCATTTGTACACTGTTCATATGTGATATGCACTTCACAATCTTCTCTTTTCATGATTTTCCTTACCAGAAAAGGTATCTTGTTTTATAATAAATCAATAAATAAAAATCATAGAATCACAGAATCAGATGGGTTGGAAAAGACCTCTGAGATCATCAAGTCCAACCCTTGATTCACTGCCACCACAGTCGCTAGATCATGGCACTCAGTACCACATCCAGTCTCTTCTTAAATACCCCCAGGGATGGAGAATCCACCACTTCCCTGGGCAGCCCATTCCAATGCCCGATTACCCTCTCTGTAAAGAATTTGATCCTAACATCTAACCTAAACCATCCCTGGCAAATCACAATCATAGCTCATTTCAGGATTACTTTATCCATATTTTCAATTAATTTGGTAAATCAAAACTATCACTGTGCCATTATGTAATAAGAGTGTGTATACAAAGAAATAGTTACTGATAGCGTGCAGGTAAGTGTCCTGTAGACATTTCTTAAATGTAAGTAATTACTTTGCAATATCTTATTATTTGTATTTTAAGAACATAAAATACTGTTAGAAGAAAAAAATCTTAGTTGAGTTTATTGCTACTACTGCTGAAATAATATACAGAATATACCCATGTAATTGCAGTACTGAAAGAGTCCTTATGCCTCTTTAGCATTCTTTCTTTGTGTTTTTGAGGTTCAACTTATTTCTTTGGAGGGCAGAAGAGGGGATATAAATAACAAAAGCTGATGTTTGAGCTTCAGGGACTTATAATTTTTCTACAAGTAACATTTACATTTCTGTGAATTATTTTGTTAATGATTAAAAAGGTTTTTAAAAATGTTTTAAATTTAAAAATTATTTACATTGACTGAAAATAAATTTAAATTCTGAAAACTACTAATTTGAGACTGTTCTGTGAGCATTCCATATATAGTATAAACAGATTTTACAAACATTCTAGTCCTTTAATGCACTGCTATGGAAGGCAGGGGTTAGTAGGCTTAATTCCCTTTGATAACAATTGTATTTGGAAAGACTCTTAAGAACATAAGATCAATAATTAAATTAGTAAGCAACAATGTTTAGAACAGTCACAATCAAATGCTTCCTCTTACTTCAAATAAAACCACATTTGTGCCAAAGAATTCTCCACAAATAATGTTTTCTACGTAATTTAATCTTTCAACTGATTTCTACAGGGGAACAATAAATGCAAGAGGAAAAACTGTCCCCTCATCTATCCCTCTGGATATGAAACATCTCTTTTCATTTAATGGACTTCACTGAAATTAACTTTGTGCAAGCAAAGACAGATTTTGACCTCTTTGCCTTTCTGCAGTTCAGAATTATGATTAGTCAGGCAAGAAAGCTGTTGGGTAGAAAAGCAATCTCTGTTAGTTTGTGTAGAACCTACAGAAAGCTTCAGTAACATCACATAGTTCCTGAAGGCTAATAATTTGTTAGAGATTTACAGTAACTGTCAGTTTCCTCCTTCTATCTTGTTTCATAAAGCTATTCACAAATATGTGGCAGTAATAGACAAAGGAAATACATAAGCATAGCAGGGGTTATACTTTAGCATTGCTACTTTATGTTAGCTTGCATCAATGTTTTTTTTCATGAAGAAAAGCCTCAGTTTTAATTTTTAATTGTGTTTTAATATATTTTAATTGCTATAAAGACCATGTTTACCAGGTGAATGCTATGCAACCTCTTTCCCTGAACTAAAAGACCTGGCAAACTCTCCAACAAACGGATCAATTCTCTGGGCTCTTTATGCATGTGAGAGAGAGAGAGTAAAACAACCCTCAACACATTACTAAGGACAGTCAATTAGCTCAACCAGACCTTTGGCTGCATACCTTCTTATCTCAGCATAATTCCACTCTCTGTATCAATCTCTATCTCTGTGAAAGGAAACCATCTAGAATGTGCTTATCTATGAGTCTTTTAGTAGGTTCAGTATCAGCATTGGCCAAACAGCACTCCAAGCTGCCAGCTAGTTGGAGGCAGCTGGAATATATCAAACCAGAAACTTTACTATTCTTTTCTAAGGAACCTGGTCAGTGTTTATTTATTTTAACATTGTATTGTTACCTAACACTATCCTTTCAATTAACTCTTAGAAATAATGTAGCATGAAATACCAAGGAATGCAGGGGCAGATGACTAAAACACACAGGCATGTATGTGTTTTGAGTCACACAAACAAAGATATTTTCTGTTCCCCACAGCAACGGTGAAAGTACCTTTTTTATTTTTTTTCCTCAAATAAGTATCTGTGGTGCCTTTTTATCAACACTCAGTGAGATAAACCAATCAGTGCATGAACCAGAAATGACAGCAACAATACAGTGACATAAATTGCATTTTAAAGAAATGGATGTGTTTTCTGAGATCTGCAAGGCAAAATAGACCCTCATGCTCTCACTTAAACAATGAAAGTGAAGGGGAACAAAGCCACACTCTTATAGGTAAACAAGTCAATAGTGATCTCATTTGCTGCTTTGTTAATTTAAGTACATTACTTCATCTCTCCCTGCCTCATTATTCTTATATGTATAAGAACTAAATCTATTTAGACAAATATGAAATAGCAGTGTAAACTACTCTTTCAGGAAATCCTTTTGCTTCCTGAACTTTCTTTATATAAGGACTGTTAGCGTAGTGAATTAAAAAGGGATTAAATTCTGCCACTGTATGAACGCAATAAAAATGCTGTAATTAAACCAGTTGATCTAAACATCTGAGCACTGCAGACAAATTCTTAGATGCAAAATACACTCTGGAATACAGATTGTTTAAAAAAATGTAAATTGATATTATTACTCAATGCAATAGGAAAGCATATTTAGAAAATTATGTAGAAGCTGGGATTCAAAAACACATGAAATCTTAGAGCTAAATTAGGGACCTCACTATGTAGACTGAGTTGCCGTGTTATCTCTAGAGAAGCTACACAGTTTCCTTGCACCTTCAAGAAGAAGTTGATTCTACTGGTCAGCTCTACTGCACAAAGTCAGAATTTCTCTAAAAGTTTGAATTTCCCCAAAATATGACATTATCTGTGGGCTAAGTTGTGGCCTCTGACACAAGATTAAATCCTCAACAACACTGCTAAAATCAAGACAGGTATAGCTAGAACTGGAAATTTTGAGATTTGATCAGAAGAAAAGTTTTGCTTTCAGACCCTGCATTACTGTTGTACCATGCTTCTTTCTAGAATGGTTTGACATAAATTCTTTTACCTCTCTTCCTGGCTCAGTTTATCGTATTCTGACTTTGTGAGAGGTTGGGGGTTTCTTTGTTGGTTTTGGGGGTTTTGTGTGCATGTTTTTTTTTTTTTATTTGGTTTGGTTTTTGTTTCGCTTTTGGGTTTTTCTGTTGGTTGTTTTTGTTTGTTTGTTTGTTTGGTTTGGTTTTGGGTTTGTGTATTTACCTGTATGGTTTTGCTTTGGACTGTTAGAAACGCTTATAGAAAAATACTGTGGGGATCTTTATGAAGCATTCCTTTTCTAACACATTCATCTTGAAAATGATTGAACTGTCTAGAAGAACAGTCACCAGTATAAAATAAATGGATACACTATGAGAGGAAGAACTATTGTGCATTCTCTGTCAGCTCACAACACCAGGCTGTTCTGTGTATGTAAAGTAATGAGCTCCTGGTGTTTTGTAAGTATACATCTATCACTATCAATTTATTTTATAAAAATGTATCATGAGAACATAATTGGATCTAAATTTACTATGCAACAGGCATTTTTTTTCTTCATGAGGTGGGAGCGGGGGAAATTCTCATAAAGTGCACTGTGAAATATCTCAACTGTAACTGAAATTCTTATGAAGACACATAAATAAATCTATTCTGATTCTGCTATGTTATTACTTAAATGAAAAAAACACTGATTAACTCCAAGGAGTAGGTTATGTTTCATGTATTATGCCTGTTGTTTAATTATTGCATTTAACTAAGGTATTTTTCTTATTCTATAGTCACATGCATCTCTTTAAAATAGATTTTAAATACTTTTTAAAAATTTATTTAAGTTTCTGAGATAAAGTTAAAGGAATGATATTATCAAACACCACACCTAGTGTTAAAAAGGTGAGATTAGCAATTTCACAAGAAAATGTCATCTGAAGACTGGACAATTTTCTATTAATTTGTTGTACAGAAATATTTAAACTTTGATATTTCTTTCAAAAAACTTTGGCCCTCTCAGGGTTGCACAAAAATGCTGAAAAACTGGTGTATAAAAATGCTGAAAATTTTGAGCAAACAATAACTTATAATAGAATTTTTGAAAATATTGTTTTATGCAAGCAGGGAAAACATAATATTGAATTATGATTTTTGTGTCACAGGAGGGTATTTTGCATGTTCTGTTCTGCATTTTGTGTGAATTTAAGTAAATGAGAGTTTGTGGGTTCTTTGGTGTTGGTGGTAGTGGTTGTGACACTGGTTTTCTTAATCATTAACTAAATTTGAGGCATGTAATAGTGAAGGAGCATGTCACTAAAGTCTTTGTGATTTGTGTAGAAATTATGCATTGATAGAGCATAAATCTCCCATTAATAGAATCCACTCTTAATATAATTTTAAAATAAATTACCTATAGCTCTGTCAACCTGTCTTCCAATGTCTTTTCTGAAAATAGAGTGAGATTTCTTGATTTGATAGTCTAAAGAAGGTTCAAAAAAAAGAAGAAAAAAAAGTAAAGATGCTAAATTTAATGGCAAAGTGCCCATGCCTTAGGGAGACATTGTCTCATAATATTAATATGTAAACTTTGTTAAATTAGTAATTTTAAGTACTTAATGGTATTGTACATCAAACTGAAAAATTGCTTGCATTCAGATTAAAAACAATTTAGGCTTCAACACAGAGCTAATAGATCATTTTGCACAACATTAAACCACTTAAAAATTGCAAGATTATTTGATGTTATAGCACTTCTAAACACCATCAGCCTAAACAACTTATTAATCAGTCTATGTTGCCAATTAATCACTACAAATGTATTTTTGAGACAATTATTTAGAATTAAGAAAAAAATAAAAAATTCTACAAAGTATTCCAAACCCTGAGGCCACTGATGAGAGAAATTCGCCCAAATTTATGATAACCATTTGCTTCAAAAAACCTGAAAATTACGCATGAAAGTATTTCTTCTGAAGGGCAAATCTACCTCTGTGCATTGCTATTTATTCTGCTGGTGTTTTATTGTCGTGTATCATCCTTAAATAATAGATACTGGGGTTAAAAATTATTGATTGGGTCATCTGACCCATCTTTGCATAGAAGTAGGATTGTATTTACAATTTTTTATAGGTTCCTTCTGTGGTATGCCTTGGATGCTTTCAGTGATAATAGCTCTTTTGGCAGGTTATTCCACTATCTAATTGACCTCACTTTTACACAATGCTTTTTCACTTTTTGGTCTCCATTTCTTAAGTTCAGGGCTTTACTTATTCTTTTACTTACAAGAACAAATTAAGTTAAAATGCCTTTTTTTTTTTTTTTCTATTTAGTAATTCCTGGAAGGTACTTATATATAATTATTTTATAACCTCTTACTTATCTCCTCTGTAGGTTATAAAAATTCAGTGCTCTCAACCTCTCTTCATAGGTTACATTTTTTAAACCGTTCTGTGCTTTCATTGTTTTTGTCTCAACCCTAATGACGTGATTTTTTTACAGCATACAGATAAGAATTACAATGCTCCAAGAGCACACTGTGCAATTATTGACAGGCAGTATCTTATTCCATTTTAAAAGTATTAGGAAGTGGCCAATTCAAGATTTGCCGAGGGCCTAAGTATGTTGTTACCTTACTTTAAATACTTTAAAGCAATAGAGAACAAGTATCTTGGTTTCAACAGTATTTAACTCTTGTTGAAGGTGTTGCTCTATAAACTGAGATGTTTGGTTGTGAGGTCTAAACACAGAGTAAGAAAAAGCTTTTTATCTTGCTTTGGTATAGCTTATCTTCTCTCATTCACAATTAACACATAAACCTCCTTATTCATTACTCTGTGCAGGGCCTTTGCATAATAAGACTCTACCTAATATCACCATAACAAATCAGGATTGTCATAACCTTCTATTTATAACAAACACCCATTAACAGTGTTTTTATTGCTACTTAGACTTGCTGATATCAATTCCTATGTGGCTGCACTTTTATCTACATGCTATATTATATGGGAATATAGATGCACTTTTTTGTATTTCTATGCTGTTTCATTCTAAAACACCATTTAAATGTTGGCCAATATAAGGGACTGAAATAAAAGTACTGGATTCTGATGTTTAATTTTAATTGTTTTGTTCCTCAAATTTTCTTACATGGCACAGCACTTAACTCTACTGAAATTAGTTTTACATTGAATGACCCCTTTTCTGCTAAGCTGTTTTCCATCTGTGTGGTCCCCAGCATATACTAGTGCATGGGCTTGTTCCTCCCCAGGTGCAAAAATTTACATTTCCCCTTGTTTAACCTCATGAGCATCCTGTTGGACCAATTATCCAGCCCGTTGTGGTCCACCTGGAGGGCAGCGTGACCATCTGGCATATCAGCCATTACTCCCAGTTTTGTGTTGCTTGCAAACTGGTTGAAGCTACACTCTGCCCCATCATCCAGGTCACTAATGAAGATGTTAAACAGGACTGGACCCATTATATAGCCCAGGGGTACATCACTAGTTACTGACCTCCAATTAGATTCTGTGCCATGGATCACCATCCTCTGGGACCAGCTATTCAGCCAGTTTTGAAACAACCTCCCCCTAATGTAGGAGAACTACCAAGAGCAGAGATCCACCCTCCAGGAAGAATTGAATGAATTTCAGAAGATCTTAACAAAGTTCATCATAAGACAAAATTCATGTAGTAGAAGCTAAAGGCTTATGTGGCTAGTGAGTAATAAAATACATTTCTGACCCACCTCTGGTGAAGGCTGTTTTTACATAGCAGGGGAGGAAACTGAAGCTGTGACTGAAGAGACAAATAGAAGTGCACGTACATGTCTGTATCAAGATTATCTAGTTAAAATACCTAACACAGACAGTATTTCTAATGGTATTTGACAGCATTTTTATGTCTTTAATTCTCTCTAACTACATCTTTATGCAGTTAACAGCGTAAAATATATGTTTTATGCTTTACTAAGGACTGTGTGCTTTGAGTGAGGTAAAGGATAAAACAAACATTCTCTGCTTTGACTGCTAACTTCTGCTAAACTTTCAGAAATCCTAAGATGCAAAACTCAGCATGTATGTATGAACATACATTTATATATGTTCCCATTGGACTTATCACAATTACAATTGCTGATCCAATAACTGAACATGAAAATTATTGATTATATGTCCAAATGCAGGTTTGCTTCCTCTGTAAGTCAACTTGCTCAATTCCAGTAATTAATTGCATGGACCACTGAATATGAACTGGCAGCAAAATGCCATTATTTTCAGTTGTTCGTGGCTTCCATGAAGTATAAATGATAAAGGACTGATAGTGATTATCCAAATATATCAATAAATTTAGAAGTTTTGGAATATTTGGAATAAATCCTGTAAGGCCATTTTTGTATGGTCAAGCGAAATGCAACATGCAATATCTGAAAGAGTGTTATTTTCATTTGTGAATTTTTAGGTCAGTTTGCAATGTGTAGATTAAGCAAAAGGTGCAAGACAAAGCAATATCAGGTATGTGATAATTTTGGAGCAGTGTAGTTGGTGTGTCCAGAGTGTGAATACGAGAAAGGTAAAATTTCAGCCATGTCTCCAAGGGGAATATTATTTTATTTTAAAACAAAGATTTTTTTTCTTTTAGGTGAACATGGATTCTGTCATGGAAGTGAGATTTATGTCTTCCATTTTTTTCTCCAGTGCAGACTTATTTAAAAAGTAATCAAAAAGATTTTTTAAAAAATCCTTGAACTTGGGTAATCAAAAGAGTACATGTATAATCAAAGGAGTTCATTCTGGAAATTCTTTTTTATTTTATTTCTTTTTCCCTCTCTACACTCTGACTTTTCTTTCTCTCTTTTCTTTCTGCTGAATTTCACACCTTAGACAACATTAAAACTTATGTAAACAAACCTCTCTTTCTTTCTCTGACATTTAAGTTAAAAAACAAAGAGGATTTTCACTCATTTCCGTTAAGTATACACTTAAAATTCTTTCTCTGAAAAATATATAACATCTAGAAGCCAGATCTCCCTGATGTATACATTTTTGATTCCTTATCCGCTCTTTTCATTCTATCAGGTCACAGGACTGTAAAAGCCCTCCAGGGTCATCAAATTCAGTATTATGCTATCATAAGCAACAATGTTATACTCACCTTTTTATGAGCATTGAACTGGATCTTAAAATTAACAATGAGGGAATTGGGGAGGAGGATTTTCTTGCAGTTTTTTGTTTTACTTTTCCGGGATGAGATACAGTAGTAGGAACTGTTCCAGCTTGATGGTGATCTGCTAAATGTTACAGATTTTTAATTTTCACCTAAATTTCTAGCCTAGATAATAAAAAGTCTATGGGGCTTGATGACATGCAACCCAGGGTCCTGAGGGAACTGGGTGATGCTGTTGCCAAGACACTTTTCATGTTATTTGCTGAGTCATGACAGTCATGGGAAGTCCCTGGTGACTGGAAGAATTGAAGACAACACTTCTCTCTTGTAATGGGTTGAATTAAAACTTTGTCCATAAAAATATAAATAACTGGTTATAGTTACATAAAAAACATTCCTTTAACAATTTAAAAGAGACAGAGTTAATCCTGCAGAGAGAGACAGCCTTAGCCCTCAGTCAACACTCTTTTGACATGCTAACGAAGGGCCAAAAAGAACCAGACGCTGCTGATAAGAAAGGAGGAATGAAAAGACACCTCAAGACCAGCCTG
>JAWWES010000081.1:72074421-72109207 GCA_035583135.1 Lophotriccus pileatus | reverse complement strand
AAGAAAGAAAGAAAGAAAGAAAGAAAGAAAGAAAGAAAGAAAGAAAGAAAGAAAGAAAGAAAGAAAGAAAAAGAAAGTTCAAGCTTAGTAACACAGGGTGCCTTTCATCTGAGCAGATAAAAAAAAAGGAAAATATAACTTTTAAAAAACTTTGTATGTTTTTAAACATAAAAAACATACTATTAATAATGACTGCTGTTTTTTCCTATTTCCTTTTTCTGATTTTTGCTTCAGTGATTCCTAGAATCAGTAACAAGAGTTATCCACTCAAGTTTTTCTTAGTTACACAGGCATTTTAGGATAGAGTATTTTTGTGCTTTACTTTGTTTGCACTGAAAGATAAAGAAATGGAAAACGTAGATGGCATGCCGTAGTCTTGAGGAACCGCTGTCTATGATCAAGGCTGGATTCTAGTTTAAGTCTTCTCAAGGAAGTGTGTTTATGTTTGCATGTGTCTGTGTTTTCTCTATTCAGTGGCAAAACTAGGAAACTGAACAGATAAATTACTAGGTCTCTATAATTTCAAAATCAAGTTTTTGCAATCATTTTCACTGAAGTAAAGCACTTGGTTTGAATCAAGACATACCTTATTTGCTTAAAGATTAAATTAGCTCCATTTTGGGGTAATTTCATAAGTCATGGGAAAATATAGAAACAAAGCCAGTGTTTTTAAGGAAGATTCACTTGTCAATCAAAATTTAAAAGAAGGATAGCTTTCCTTTCTCCACAAGTCCCCCAGACCAATGGTTAGGGCAGCCATTTAGACCATAGGACATATTTAAATATCTACTTTCTTTGTAGTTTAGAGGAGGGAACTGAAACAAAACCTTCCACCAGAGAAAAGGGATTGCCTTCTCTAGAGAGTCCCTTATCCAACAAGTGTTGCTTTGTCCACCCACCACTATCTTTTGCTTCACAAATAAGCTGTCCATCTGGGGCGAGTTGTCTGAAGACAGCACTGTCTATGCTTTGCCAAGTAGAAACCAAATGTTACAGCCATTATGGCCAGTTATGTTTACTTCCTCTGTGGATGTGTCATAGTCTTATCAATCCTTTCTCACTAAGTTACACGTCTAGATAAATGAGACAAGGAAATTAATAAAAATTATGCATGCTATTATCTGTTAGAGAAACATAATAAAAAATCTAAGTTGAGCCTGTGCCCAGGGAGCCCAACGCCCAGGAGTGGGGGAGATCTATCCAGGACTTGACGGCTTCAATATATCTGTGCATCCTGTGTGCTTAGCACATAGCCCTCCCTTTTTTGAGGACGTATTGCTCCTGTGCTCCCTGAGGCCTCTGAAGGTGCAACACCTTGCTTCTCTATGCACATGAATGCAAATTCTTTGCCATACTGGAATATCCCAAATATAGTCCTACTGGAAATAATATGTCTAATAATTTCTGATTTTGTAGTACCTTACAAAGCTTATACTACTTTTTTAAAACCAAGGAGTGTCTCTGTCAGAAATTTCATTTCATTCCTTTCTTCATTTAAAACCTTATTCACAGAAATCATACAATTGAAGAATTGCAGAATGGATTGGGCCAGAAGGGACCTTACAGATCCCCTGACCATGGGCAGGAACACCTTCCACTAGATCAGGAGGCATTCACTCTTTCCTTCTGGACTAGCATTCACTGTGGAATCTTATAGGATGTAGATACTTCTCTTGTTGTTGCATTCATTATACACTTCATCCTATAAAAACTTGATGGTGAGGTATGAAGGCTAAGCTGGAGTATTTTTTGAACTCTCTTAGCCCCCTAAAGAGCAGACATTAGAAGGAGTCATCCAAGGATTCTGTTTTAATGGCTCAGAAAATTTACAAGCAGTTTTTGAAAAGCTTTATGTTCCTTCATACATATTTGCTGGTTATAGACATGTGACTTTGAAGAAATTTGTTGTTTTCATTATCATCTGTTCCTTTGGCTGAAAATCCTGAGAATTACCAGCATTAACAGGAGCAATTAACAAAATAAGTTTAGCTGTCTCAAGGAAAGGAGATAATATTAAAAAAAAAGAAAGCATGAGATTAATCTGAAATTTATCATTTGTATCAAACAATTCATCAGAGCAGCTTGTATCTATCCTGTCTAACATCACACAGTGGTGTTTGACTTAACTAGTATTGTCAATATTTTAATAAATTTTATATTCTTAAATGGACTTTGCAGAAATTTTGAAATGCTTTAATAAACACCACAACAGAAAAAATAGCTATGTTTATGTGTAATGATCAGGCTCCTCTGAGCTACTTTACTTCCTTTTGGTAAGTAGTCACCTCTTAGCTTAGTTATAGTCATATAAAAAGCTGCAAGGGTAGCATTTAACCTAGCTAAAAATAAGTGTAATGTTTGAAAAGAAAAGAAACCCAACAAAACTATTGTAAAATTGTGGAGTATTACAAATTACTGAAAAATATAGTAACTGTATTAAATTCTGAATGTAAAACAAATGTGGTGCCACTGATCATTTGCAATTTGATTTAGGTGAGATCTATTGATTCATATCTTATTAGTATGCTATGTATGAAAAGAAGTAGCTAGGTACATTCCTTTATTTGTCAGAGGAGCTTACATATGCACAGAGTAGTATGTGTAGGCTGCAAGAGCACCTTGTTATTTGCTGAACAGGATAATTAAGAACTCATAAGCTGCCAAATGAATGCAAGGATTATCTTTAGGACTATTTTAAGAAACAAAATGTCAGTGGCTTTTGTTTTTTTCCTTTTTTTTTCTCATTTTGGTGATATGGATATAATCCACATTAAAAGCTGGTATTTTCGAAAAAATGTAGTTAGTTTTTGTGAAGTAAAACATGGCATTATAGTAGGATGGGACAGAACTTATTTAGTGACTATAACTCTCTTCCTAATATTTGTGATTTTATATTTTTAAATCTTAATTACATATTTTTAACAGATGGGTTTTTACATACACTGTCTCAGATTCTAATGCATACCTCCTGTTTTATTGATTTGGTTTTTTTTTGAATAAGTTTATTTATGCTGCTCCTCAGTCATCACTGTCTGCATCTGAACATTGGACCCTCAGCTTAATAGCATAAATCTCTTCCACTAAAGCTCTACTGTTACAATTATCACAGATGGTAACAGAAATAAGTGCTTATCTCGGTGGACCAGGTGCTTGAGAGAAATACATAGCACAATGCACCAGTGGATTACATATTTATGAGTAAACACATTTCACAAAGAACACAGATGACTACTTAAATGAACGAGTACCTTTCTTGAAGGCACCGTGTCTAACTGATTGAAAGGCAAATTATGGATCCATCATGTTACTGATTATAGCAGGCTCAATTTTAAGGGGAACAAGTTCTAGCATATAAAGGCATTGAAATGTACAATGCATAAAAAATACCTGGGAAATGTGATCCTTAATTCTTGTTCTTTAATGTTGCCAGCTTTTAAATTCATTGTTGGCTTTAATTGGTTGATAGGTTTGTTCCCTTCCTTCTGCCTCCACCCTATCTACCTCCAACAAAGGACATCTATGAAGGGTTCAGATATATTTGTAGTGACACAGTTATTTCGGCAAGCGTTTTCTTTCTCTTGAAAAGAGGTTCAGTCAGAAAAAATAGAGTAGATGTTCTTACATGCACGTGGAATAGTCTTAATATTTTCTTTCTACCATTTCTCAACTCTTGTGAGACAAAAGGTGATAAATGTGGTTTCAGAGAACAAATTTCAGAAAAGGTATTTCCCAAGAAACATGACTATGCTAACTAAATTAAAATGCCAGCTTCTTATTATTTCTGTTTTAGGCAGTGACAAGTATAATAGGTAAAATATTTTTTAATCCAAAAATTACTTTCATAAGTGAGGAAATGCCAATTGGAAATGTGCATGCAGAAGAGGTTTTGTTTACTCATTAATATCTGAGCTAAAACTGATATCTCCCACAAGTAGCTCAATATGGAAGTGTAGTAGTACTATTTGGTAAGTTATTGTGCCTATCTTTCCTAATATGTTTCCTCTGGAAGAAAATAACAACCTTTTTTTTCTTTTTTTTTTCTTATCAAAGTCTGGAAAACAGCAATTTGGCACAGAAACAAGGTGTAAAACGTACTTCCTTTGGTCCTGGTTTCCCTAAAATCATGAGTCGGAGAAGATATATATTTTACATAGCTAGAATCTAGAGAATGATCACCAGCTATAATTTGTTGAGATCTTAAAGTAGTTTATGTTATTGTGTAACAGTTACCTTTAAATAATGTGACATATTATGCTGTGCTTCCTTGTTATGGCTTTAAGTCTTAATACCTGAACTGGTGTTACCAACATATATTGGGAAGAGAGGTGTAACAATTACTGTAACACCATTTCATAATTTCCCATTTCTCCATGTTGCCTGATATCTAGCAACACGAGGTGGTTTATGGTATCTCCCTGTTAGACAAATGGTGCAGTGTAAGGGTTTAGGGGCTGTGGATGTGTAACACATGATTGAAGGCTTGTGTTTGTTAGTTTCTTTTACTTTCTTTTTCTTACACTGGCCTTCTGATGGCAGCAAACACATCCTTGTGTTGCTTTAGGAGTGGTTAGGTAACAGGGCATGACAGAATTTGAAGTCCCATATTTTCATTACACTCACATGATTTAGTAAGAATTTACACGTGTCAGATTCCTAAATTATTGTAAACCATATGATACCTACCTTTTCTGTTTTTTCCTGAAGCATCTTGTTTCTGTGCTGACTGGATTATTACTTCACTCCATTGCAGAAAGCTTTAACTAATTATATACTTCTGATAGGGTATTCATTCAAGAAGAACTAACTCTGACAATACAAAACTTAAAGCACCTTAAGCCAGGACATAAATCAGATTAAGTGATTATAGATTTGATTAAGATGATGGAGATACACTGTTCCACAACATCTCAGAATCTTATTTTCTGTTTTATAGGCTTGAGCCTTTTACCTGTGAAGCAGGTATTTTCCTGCAGCTCTTGTAGAAGACCACATTGGAGCAGATGTTGACACTGCAGCCTGGGGAAGAGCCCACACATGAGCAGGCAGATTTTCTCTAAAGGAAGCTGCAGCCTGTGCAAATAGCTCACACTGGAGCAGGGGAATAGTGTGAGTAGGAAGGAACAGCAGAAATGAACAGTTATGGCTTGATCTCAACTCAGATTTCCCATTCACCTGGGCTAATGAAGGTGGAGGGGTTGAGGCAGGAGGTGGAGTATTTGGGAGTGAAAGAGTGACGTTGAGCCTGGGAAAAAGGGTGGGTGGGAATACGGTGATTTAGCTTTATTCGAGGATATCTGCTGTCATAATACTGATAAATATTTGTGCGCCAATGAATAAATACAAAAGAACAGTCAAGAACAACAACAACAAAACACAAGAATTACCGAACGAGTATAAAACAGATTGTAAGGGACAAAAAAAGGTAACGTGATGATTCATCTTCAGCATAATGCATGTAATCATGAAATATATAGAAAATGAAAAGCACAAAGCTTATCTGGTATTATTTTATTTTTTTCTGTGGTATTTTTATCATTAGAGTTATAAAACTATGTATGTAAGCTATCCTTCTCTGGACACTCCTTTAATCATGTCTTCCAATATATCGTTGCTAACATGATTACCTTTGGCTCCTCTGCTTACATTCATTTACCTTTGGCTCCTCTGCTCCACTGCCAGTAAAATCACCTCTAGAATTTACTTTTATTCTAATTTTCCATTCTAAGATACATTTTTTCATCTTCTCAAGAATCCTTGCTGATATTAAGCTTTCTTTTGTTTCAAAGAAACAAATACAATGCCCCTTACTTAAGTTAAATGGTAAAATACCACCATCTCAACAATCTGAGATAAAACATTAATGAATGACAACTAATTAAGAAAGATGCATTTGTGGCTGTGTTTAAAAGAAGTAGAATCCAAAGGCATAGGGCCAGGCATAGGGCCAAATATTTCTCTGAAGCTTTCTTTATAATGATTTAAAGAATCAGAACAATGATTACAGTAATTCAAATCAAAATACGTTCCAGGATTCCAGGAAGTTTACATAAACTGCATTAGTAGTAGCAATTACAGTTCAAAATGCTACCATCCACTATTCAGTTCCATAATTGGCCTCACACAAAACTCTTACAAAATGCAAATAGATACTCTGCAAGTGCTTAGTGACTATCCTGTTCTCATTCAGATTTATCAGACACCGAAACAATAGCATTCTGTCTTCCTGCCTTTGCAGCATAAATAAATAAGTATAATATTTCGGAGTCTGAAAGTCCCAAAATGTTTCTCATCAAGAGTCTAATTATCCATTAACTTATTGGTATATGTACCTGGTATGGATGACATGTCATGGTTTGCCTTCATTTTCTTTCTCTACATTATCTCTCTATACCCTAAGTTAACCAGTTCCAATTCAGTACAGCAAGACAATATAGCAAAATGATCAGATATTGGAGTGATCTGGACAGCTGGTATTGGTCTGCAGATAACTTTTCTTTTCCTAGTTTACTGCAAGGGAAAACAATCATGCAAATAACAGCAATTACATGTAAATCTCATCAAATTTCTGTGTTCATAGATAATATATTTACTGGTTCTTCAAAAGAACTCCTGGATGTTGAAAAAGAAAATAAATCCTGAGTAATAAAATTGCTGGATATGGATAAATACACCAAATTGAATGTATACAGTAGATGAATTTTGCAATTTACTTTTTGCAACATAGTGGTATAGGCATTCAATGATAAAAAATAATTTCTGTAATACAAGGCATATTATATCATCAACCCTCAGGCAAAAGCTTAAGATTTTTTTGGTTTTTTTTAGAAACTATTCTGAATGACAAGTATCTTCAGATATACCTAATACTTCCCATTCTAATACTGAGGGTAAAAAAAGAGAAAGATTTCAGAGAAATAGAGCTCTCTCACAATCTTTCTTCTTTCTATTTTAAATTCCATGTATGTTAGAAAAGACAGACCAAAAAACTGTACCCAGCTGCTGTTGTGTATTATGTCTTGATATAGTTCTTTTACTCCAACCCAGATGGAACTACTGAAACCAAGTGAAACCTCAACCTTTCTTACATTCTGTAATCCAAAAAGGAAATAAAAAAACCAGCAACCAATCAAACAACCAGAAAAACCCACAGATAGTATGGGCTTGCTTAATCTGTTAGTCTCAGTGTTGTTATAGCAAAAATTATCTGACAAACTCTTTTTCCTTTAAACCAATGGCTGGTCTTCAGATTGCTGAAAGTGAGTTTTAAGTAAATTGTCTCTGGGAACATAGAGGAGGGAGTGTGAGAGCTAGAGAAAAATATTAAAAATGGTTATATATCTATTGTTCTTTAAAAGCCTATATCTTTTCTACTGCTCATGTGGGGTTGACCACTCCTTAACTGGGCATCTAGAAGTTGTAAATTGGCAGCACTAATAGCATAGATGCTCTCTTAGCAGTGGGCAGATAAATAAAGAATCTACCTCTCCTTTCATCTACCTCATCACCATGCTTATCTCGTGCCTGGAATCCCTCTAAACTGGCTTTGTTCAAGACCAAGGCTCATAAATATAGTTTTCTAAATCTTTTTCTTCATACCTGTGGTCTCCAATATGTTTATGAGCTTATGATTTGTTCTTATTATCAGGCCTCAGTGGTTAGGAATTGCTGGCAAAATGCTTTGTCATAGAATCATACAATGTTAAGCAGTTGGAATGGACCTTAAAGAACATGTAGTCCCAACCTCCCCTGTCATAGGCAGGGACACCTCCCAGTAGGCAAGCTTGTTCAAGGCCATATCCAACCTGGTTTTGAACACTGCCACAGTTGGTACATACATGACTTCTATGGGCAACCTGTTTCAGTGCCTCACCACCCCCATGGTAAAGAATTTCTTCTTAACATATAATCTAAACCTACTCTATTTAAGTTGTAAGCCTTCCCCTACTATCCTATCAGCACAGTTTCTCATGAAGTGTCCCACTTCATCTTCCCTGTAGGCCCCCTTCAGATACTGAAAGGTTGCTGTGAGGTCTCACACAGCCTTCTCTTCGCCGGGCTGAACGTTCCCAACTTTTTCAGCCTGTCTTCGTAAGAGAGGTGATCTAGTCCCCTTATCAACTTCATGGCCCTCTTCTGGAGTTGCTCCAACAGTTCCATGTCCTTCATGTGCTGGAGACACAGAATCATCCTGTCTTTTATTTCTTATTGAATAAACAGGGACATGTTGGAAGGAAGAGATATTCTGTATATGTCTGTTTGTTTAGTTTTAGGAATTCTGAATGAAACCCAAAGGTCAGCTACAAAATCAGATTCACCATTATCCTAGGTATAAAATTACTACAGAAAAAAAGAATGATAAAAAAGCCCCAAACACCCTAAAAAAACCCAAACACAGCGCCCCTTCCCCCTCAACTACTATAATACTTCTTGCACCATAGGAACTACTTAACGGAAATATAGCTATAAATACAAACACAAATGCATGATTTTGTTTCTCAATATGTTTTCTGTGTCTTGCCTTCTTTTTCTTTCTACTCAATCTTTTTTCTTTCAAGATGTTCTCCTTCTCCCCTCACTGAGGTGGCATCCTATGTAGGTTTTCTTGGTTTGATTGTTCTGATCTTTACACCTGTCTAGAATTGTTGCCTTTCCTCCCAGAGCCATTGTAGAGCATGCTCAGGCAGTAGTTTTTCCTATGAGCCTTTTCCCATAATCTCCAGTTTCTAATGTCAACTAGCACCTTCTCAAACCTCAGATGAAGAAATGATTTTAAGTGGGGGAACAGCATTTTACTTCTCCCTGGGGCATGATTGCTATGATTAGCTAGGTCTGCTCGAATGTTCAAGTGCATGAAGCATCTGTTGCCTGAAAAGAAAGAAAAAAAAAAAAAGAAAAGAAGAAAACAGCAGAGAAAGCTGTTCAACCTTCACTGCCCCTTGGCAAAGTCACAAAAATTGTGAACAGCTTTGTAAATGTCAACCTGAGGTGTGGAAGTACCTTGTTCTCTGTTCACATACCACTATATGAGGTTTGAAATCAGGTGTAGAGGAGAATTTTTACAACCAGGTGTGGGGGTGTGGTGTGCAGGTGTGAGTCTTTCTCTATCTGAGATGATTTGTAAAGTAGTATTTTGAAAAGTAAAATTGCTAGCTGTTCTGTAGACATCGGACAATCAGATATAGGTACAGACATTATGTCTGAAAGGCTGAACAATTCATATAACAACTGGTTTACTTGCAAGCAAATAAATAGTATTATATAGGTTCAAGTTTTCTTTAGTATTATATTGGAAAAAGAAAGATAGTATCTCTAATCATGTATTTCTACTAATACATATTTTGTTCTCAATACATAAATTATATTTTTCTGTACAATACATAGAGGAGCAGCAGCAGTTAGTGCTGGTGTGGCATGAAATTTAACAAGAAAAAATGTCAGATTCTGTACCTGTGACAGAGTAGTGTCAGACACAAATATAAATCTGGAGAGGAGTGTCTGGAAAGCAGCCCTGCAGAAAAGCTTCTGGTGGAGGGGGTTGGTCAGTAGGAGCTCAGTGTGAGCCAGGAGTTTGTCACGGCAGCCGAGAGGGAAAAATGGGTTCTGGTTCATGAAACACAGCATAACCAACTGGTCAAAAGATGTGATTATCCCTCTGTATTCAATGTTGGTGCAGTCTCACCTTGGGTACTGTGTGCAGTTCTGTGTTCCACAGTTTAGGAAGACTGTGAAATTCCTTGAATGCAATTAAAAGGGAGAATCATAAATGACCTTATGTTATTGTATCAATGCACTTAATTAGCACACCAAAAAGTGCAACCATAAGTTCATTGTTCGCAAAAACTCTGGCACAAGTCCATTATATTGCGATTACATAGGTTCAAAAATATAAAGACCATTTTTCAAAGAGTTTCAAGTATGTTGTTTGTTTCAAGCAGCATAGAATTTATTTTCTTTTTTATCACATTACATTCTGACAACAACAACATCATAATGTCAAACTTTTACCCCCGAGATTAAACTTTTTCTTCTAAATGAGTCTCAATTACTAATTTGGTCAAGGTTAGAATCCAACTTGGCTCCTTTGGCACAAATGAAGAATAAATTAAGGCAGAAAACTGCAAAGCGCTGCCCTTTATAAAAGAACCTTTGATGAGGAAGAAATCATAATTTTATTGTAAGTGATTTTAATCATGGTTAAATAATGCTGGACCACCACAATATTTGTTTAATTGAATAGAGACATAGAATGTAGCAGAGGTAATTTGTCAGGCTAAGGAAATTTAGGTGTGATTCAATTTTCTTCACACACAGAAATCTAACCTCCATCCTCTGCAGAGAGTGTTAAGCACATTATTTATCCTCTTGGCATTAGTGTTAGCTGTATTATCATGTGAACTGAAGCAATAAAATTCACTGTTTAGATAATTTCAGAGGAAGAAGTTGGGCCACACTGCAATGTTGATACTTATTTTTATTTTTCTTTACCTTTCATGGATACTCCCCAACCAAAGGCAAAATTTGTTTTCATATGTTAGAATACTATTGAACTTATGTAAAGAAAGTCTAATCTTTGAAAAGTATGAAAGTCACAGTGATGGAACGTAAAGATAAAATAATTGACATAAGTTTAGAAATAAATTTAAAGACCCATATTTTTAATAGCCTAAAAATGTACTGTCTTTCTGACTGGGTCTGAAAATGTGATTCAAGTGTTTCTAAACTTTACATGGATTCTGACTGTCTAAAATTTCCCCAAAAAAGTAATAAGAAATGCTAAAAGCTTTTGATAACAGAAAGATCATTTTGTCATACCTTGTCAAGAGATTAAAACCCAAATATCACTGAACCTAAAGACTTCAGATCTAAAAGTAGCCCTTGCTGATTATGGCTGAAACATTTTCACAGGGTGAAAAAAGCTTCTACTACAAGGGTAACAACTTCAGATTATGGCACAGTCAATCTAGTACTTCATGAGAGCAATAAAAACTCCCAGAAGCAAATTCAGTGCTGATATTTGCTCCCTAACCAAGTTGGGTGGTAACTGTAATTCCTTCTCCTTTTTTTTTTTTTTTTCCCTATGGAGGAAAATAAATTTAACACAAGGGCCTAAATAACGTAAAGCAGTTATTTAAGCATTCTTGTTTTATTGTTGAATGCCCAGAAATATATAACAGAAGGAAAACAAACGAACTTCATCATATTCACATGCCTCTAAATGTATAACAGGGATTAGCTTCTTCTCTTCCATTTTTGGGAAGACTTTAATCTCAGCTTTTCCTTAATTATTTTTATCCCACACTCATCAGTTATTCACAGTCAATACTGCACCAAAGGTAACTAAATTACTTTTTGAGCATTAAAAAGGAAGCTGCAATATAAGAGAGTTTTTTAAACAATAAAATGTATGATAACTTCTAATTTAAAAGTTTTATCATGGATTCCAAGTGCAAAAATCCTTCATCATTTTATATTCTTCTTTCTTTATCCTCTTTAATCCAGTTCAGTTTAAGTGTAAGGATACTGATACAGCTATAGGATGTCACTCACACCTTTGCTGTCTTTACAGTTCCCTCAGCAGTTCTGCAAAGTACATGATACAGAATGATTTCCATTCCAGAAGCAATCATACCAATATTTTCCTCTTTTGATCAATGCAAAATTTTCAAGTCAGTACATATACACTAAATCATTGTCCAGAGAAGAGCAATGAAGCTGGTGAAGGGACTTGAGCACAAGTCCTATGAGGAGAGGCTGAGGGAGCTGGGGTTGTTTAGCCTGGAGAAGAGAAGGCTCAGAGGAGACCTCATCACTCTCTACAACTACCTGAGAGGAGGTTGTAGCCGGGTGGGGGTCAGTCTCTTCTCCCAGGCAATCAGCAGTAGAACAAGAAGGCATGGTCTTAAGCTCTGCTAGGGCAGGTTTAAGTTGGATATTAGGAAGAAATTCTTTACAGAGAGAGTGATCAGGCATTGGAATGGCCTGCCCAGAGAGGTGGTGGATTCACCGTCTCTGGAGCTGTTTAAGATGAGGATGGATGTGGCACTGAGTGCCATGATCTAGTAATCACAGTGGGGTTGGATCAAGGGTTGGACTAGATGATCTCAGAGGTCTCTTCCAACCCAGTTAATTCTATGATTCTATGATGTGGGCATAGTAAAGAATATAATTTGGCCCATTATCTGTACATATTTTATGCTTTTCTTACAATGCTTTCTAAAATGATCTTAGTGCCCCAAGAACATCCTAAATAGACTGCCAAAACAAGGATTTCACTAGAAAAATTACGTGAGATGGATGATTAGAAGTGGAAACTGTTGAACATGTAATAAATGTTAGACCTATCTAATGTATTGTTTTACTTCTAGTTTCAGTGCTGAAATAGCCAATATTCTGGTGTCTAATAAATATCAAGAAAAAAAACAACAATAAAAATACCTGAAAAATACACAGATAAAATATGAGGGGGAAAAAAAAGAATGCCATACACACTTTAAAACCGAACTTTGTTTTCTTTTTTTACAGGATTGTGGAAATAAAGAGTTTTATCTGAAAGACTAGAAGGTGTTGTTATGTAAAGGATCAGGAATGAGCTCTTGAGTTTAGGGAGAAGCTTAGAACATGAACAAAAGTGTTTCTAAAAGGGTTTGAATATTTAAATTATGACTGAGTTATATTGGACACAGAAGGAGAAAGCCTTCAGGGCAGAGGATAAGGTATTAAAAACAGGAAAAGAACGTGAACTAGAGGAAAAGGGGGGAGTAGTTGAAGAATTAAGAAGAAAGGAGTGAAGTACATGATAGACATGTCAGTGCCCTTGTTATGCCTCAGTTATTTCCTGAATGACTACTCCTTCCTGAAATCACAAATTAAATGGAAAGGCTAGATTCTGGAGATGTTCTAAAGGGAAAATGACAGGATTTAGTAACAGCCTGAATGTGAGAGATAAAGGACAGAAAACTGTCTAGTATAATAATAAGTTACCTGTTTAGGGGATGAGAGGGATTACAGGCTTATGTGCAATGATGGGAAAAGATGCCAAGGTTAGGACACGTGCAATGTTTATTTGCTTCCATCCCTCTAAAAGGTCTACATTTCTGCTATAAAGACATGAAAAATCCTCAGTGGTTTTCAGAGCTGAAATTCAGTATGTGTCAAGAATTGAACAAATACAAAATTTAAGGTGAGATAGGATGTCTGTAAGTTACATATAGAAATTATATTTTGGTTGCTCTTATGTAAAGACAAGAGCAGAAGGGATTAAAATACTGTTATAGATAATAATAGATGTCAGGAAAATTTGCTTTGCATTACAAGATCAATTATTGTGTTAAAAAAGTAACTTAAATTTCAGTTTCATAATTTTCTACTCTTTCCATGTAATAAATATACCCAAACTCTATTTGTGATCACATGAGGAGACTTTGGATTTTAAAAGGGGGAAGAAAGTGTACCATCAACTTCATTCCATGATAGGTCTAAATCTTAATGGTAGTATATCAAATCAACTATAGCTTATGGGAAAATTCCATAGTTCTGAGAGACCGACCTTCCTTCCTTCCTTCCTTCCTTCCTTCCTCCCTCCCTCCCTCCCTCGCTCCCTCCCTTGTCTTTCTTGTCTTTCTTGTCTTTCTCTCTCTCTGAGCTTTTTATGTTTCCTATTCTATGTTGTTAATTGGATCAAGTCAGATTTAATTCCACTGAGGTTGAAGCTCCAGTGTCATCACCATATAAGCTGTTAAATCCCTCTGAAACCTTCAATTCCTTTTTAAATGGCAGGGACTCCTTTCAGGGGGTCTCACTCTGCAAATTGTGTGCTAGGTTTTGATCAGAATTGTTTTCTTGCTTTCTATAAATTCTTATGCATGTGTGGTAGTTGGATGTATGTGTAAGACCAGTCCTGCAGGGAGAAGGAGGTTCCACCAATGACTGTATAGAACATGATGATCAGTGCCATTTTTTTCAATCTTCTACCAAACAAGTTCTGTTGAAACTTCAGGGGAATATTAATTCATTTCAATGCTTCATTAAAGACAATGATCACCTTTCAGGTTAGTATTTGGTTTTAAAGGCAGTTTAGAATTTAAAATAAATGAAATTTTAATTGACCTTGAAACAGACAAAAAGGCATTTTTGGCCTGTTCTCACATGAAAATAAGACATTAACATAGTGCTAGAAAAACACCTGTGTCTAAGTTTGTGGGTTTTTTCTAGGGAAAATTGGTTTGTGCTTCATTGCATTTCATTCATACTGTTTCTTATTGCTGTCCTAAGCTTGAGAATATTGACTTATAAGACACCATTAGTTAGAAAGGGCTTTATTTATGTAGTACTTATGATTTCTACCAGACTGCCCTGTGTGCTAAAGAAGTTTGAACTTTCAATTGGTTACTGCAAATGTACCCATGCAAAAATGAGTTAAAAGACTCACTAGAGACAAAATGTAGGTTAGAAAAGAAGACCAAACTAGTCCTGTGCTTTATGTTATGTCTGCAGCCCTTTAAAATATTGCCTCAAGCATTGGAAGTTGTTTATTTTCACTGAAAACACTACAGTGTTTTTCCATCGTTTACCTGAACACTATATTAGTCCATGATTATTTTTAATTGCTGTGTTTAGACTGTTTCTGATATCAAGAAAAGCAAAGATAAATTTGTTGGTAGAGAGATGTTCTCTTCTCTTTTGACTGTAGAGCATCTACGTTGTTTCTTGGTGACTATAAATCCATAGAGGTCTCTATAAATCTGTGCAGAAGTCAATAAACTTCCTATGCTTGTGTATGCATAAGCATATTTTTTTTACATAAATGTGTTTGTAAAGAGATTGAGTGTTTGCATATCTATATTCATACATATATAAAGAAAATTAATTTTTATTAAAAAAATTGGAAATATCTATGTGCTCAGGGTATTATTCATAATTTTTATCTTTGATTGTCAGGAATGAGAAATTCCATACTAAAAATAATAAAAAAAATGTGCTTATTTTGCCATTATGAACTAAAGAAGAAGGCCAAAGTTACCATCAAAGACCAATGAGAATTTCTTGTCCCCATGGATGACCAAAACAGTCTATTTTTTTAATCTTTTTTATATATTTCTTCTTTTAATCATTTGACATTCATGCAATACTGTGCATATAACCCTGGAGAGTTGTTTTATATTTGAAGTAATACTAAAGGAAATGTAACACTACTAGATAAGAACTGTCTGACTTCAAAACCCTTAAAAAAACACTTGCCATTGCTGTCAAATTTATTCAAAATTAAGGTATCTCCATGTAATAATTCCAATTTCAAAACATTCCGATTAATGTTTCTGAGAGGTTCTGATACCTGTCAAGTAATCAGAAAACTAATTAGGTAATATGTTATATAAATAAAATGAACTTAAGCGATATCAGTTTTAGTTAATACTATGAAGATTCTCAGAGGAAGGTACATTAGTTTTACAAAAAATGTAAGGATGTTTGGTTTTTTGTTTTTGTTTGTTCGTTTGTTTTGTTTAACATGTATGCTTTTGGCTTAATTGTTATATATATATATATTTAATAAATATGTTTATGGTTATATTTATGTTTATGGTTATGTTTATGATTGACATACTTTTCATTGCAGGTCATGCCTACAACTATTTTTTTTTGTCTATAAGTTCAAATCTGATTAAACGAGCAGTTCTTTGGTATGGTAATTTCCCATAGTAAAGGCTACCTTGAAAAATCTCATAAACCAGTAAATCTTAAATGTAAGAACACAAGAGACAAACTGTGACAGAACTTGATGCCTTTTGGCAAGAATTTTTGCTGTTAAGTGTCAGGGCACAACATGAGGTATCAGGCATGGGGATGGGGCTGGGCCAAGGCGGGACTGGGATGTGATCTTACTGGTGGACAACAGGATCAGGCTTGGTGAGGGAAAACAGGGTCAAACACAGCCCTGGGATGGCTGGGCAGGACCATGGGGACAGATGGGGGGAGGCTGAGCAGAACCAGTATGGGCTCGTCAGCTCCTGGAGAGCAATTAGGTCTTTTCTATAATAATTCGAGCTGAAAAAAAGAAATTATAATAACATTGCAAATTTCATTAGGTTTCAGAAAGCTTCCTCCCACTGTATCTAATTTTATTCTCCTTGAAATCCTGAATATGTCTGATTACATGGTCATACTATAATTTAGTCTGTAAAACTGTCATAGCAGACAAAATCTGTGGTAGTCTTAACCTCTGAAGCATCATAGGCAAACTATACATTATTCAATTTGATAAAACTTTCTAGAATATAGATTATAGCATAAGGGAACATGTTTTTTCTCTAGAGGCTCACCTGTGTCTACTTAATGAATATAGAATATGTGAAGAGGCTCCATTCTGGGTGTTCCAACATATCTTGTTTCAGTTCATTTGGAAATAAGAAGCTCAGGATTGTGGGGAAGTAACAAACAGTGGTGAAATTTTAAAACAAAATTCCTTATTCCTTCTTGAATTTGAGATCTGTTTCTTATACACCACCACTACCAATCATCTTTCTCCAGTTTTTCTTTTTTGCATTCATATTGAATAGGTCTTCTGCTGGAACTTATGTTTTGCTAAGCTCAGAAGAATAGGCTAATATAGTAAATGCTACACTCAACTTGGTTGTTAGAGCCATGTCATAGATCTCAGTAAAAGAATTAATCAACAATATTTTTCAAAATATATTGAAAACTTGGTTTGACCTATTCAAGAAACATGTCACTTTTGTCACAGTTTTAACTGAGATTTAAAAAGAGAATGGCTTTTCAGATTTTTTTTATTCATGAATGAAAACTGAATTAAAAAAAAGAACATTTGATATTGTGTTGGCCAAATAGTTTTGTTCAGGTTTGACTTCTTGGTTTGACCAGGTATTTCATATCAATTTTAAGGGAAATTTATTCATTACTGTTATCCTTAGAAACAAACTGGAATAATAGTGACTTGGAAAGATTATTTTTTTGTCATATATGCAGAATGCAGCATTACAGCTAGAAGAACTTAATTCCCTGAAATAATATTTGTAGTTTTCTCTATGGTGTCATTTACAGTACATTTCTATTTTTTTTTTTCTCCTACTCCTATCTTGTAATTTCTTTGGAAAAAATGGAAATATCTATCTCAAATATTCATAAATGAAATTATTATTCAATAGTCTTGTGATAGAAAGGTTTTATTTATTAAACACTGAACAGTCATAATGTTCAATTTTGGAAGGCTAGGTTTTAATGGCTATTATATTTACTAAATAATTCTGTTGTTTCTGTCTATACATATAATTTTTCTTGAAAGTGAATAGAAAACTGAATGCATGGAAAAATTATAAGAAGTCAATTAAAAACCATTACTGTATGACTATGTGAATTGTCAAAGCAAAAAGAGATGTACTTTTTGAATGAGGACTCTGAGCAGCTGGTGATTAACTGTTGGTTATCTGCTCAGATGTATGTCTGTCCCCATGAAGACAAGTGTATTATTTGACCAAACAATACTTTTAAAATCACAGTTCACACTTTGAATTTGATCAAGTTTTCTGCTGCCTTTCAACTAAAGAAGAGACGTAGTAAAATAAAAACAAAGTGAATGCCTGTTTCTCAACAGCTCTTAAAACTTTTTAGTAACTTTCTTCAAAGAACCAACTTTTTTTCTTTAACACAGTTTGAAAGGATCTTTCTGGGTAAGAATAACTTGTTAGCCAATAATGAAAGAGATAACAGACAGATACTCTCTGTTATGAAAATTCCTTTTATCAGACGAGTTTAATCTGGAAACTATTAGAATGGAGGAGTTAAATGCTGTCAAAATTAGTGTTGCTACTGAGATTATAAATCCTATTATAATCTTTTAGGTTTAAGGTTCTATAATACATCTTTGATTGTTACCATCTTTATAACACCTGAGCCAAGAAAGTCCAGTGGGATAAATACTATTGACATCTGGGAAAGAATTGACCCTGGGCACATCTAAAAGTGAATAAAAGCTTGTCTTCTACTCTTCTTTCTTTTTTCATATGTGAGTTATCTTGCTAATCCAATGTTAACTAGATTAATGGGGTAGAAAAAGGAAATTTCTTCCTGCATGATACAAAGGCTGTAGCTGAGTGCAGTGTGTTTCCTGCTTAGTGCTTCATGAGTGTTGAGAACATAATGAGCTCATATCTCCTTTCTGAAAGAGGAAGAAAAAAATTCTGGTCTAATGACTACTTTTACAGCCAGCAATAGCAGTGCAGTTAATATATTGCTATGTGGGAATTGCTTCTAGCAGCTGTCACAGTGTACATTTACCGTTAAGTGCTGGGGTGTAGACATTACTCTCGCTCTTGATTAACTAGGGAGTAATCAGGAAAAGAAAGGTGCAAGCAATGCAAAGGGTGACTTGAAAGAAAGGCCTGTCTCCCAGCATAGTGACTACACTTCCTCTTAAGATTTTTCTCACAGGCAAATTGAACTTGCTAGAGCTGCCAAAGCTGGGCCAGCTAATGGACCTTTAATTGGTGCTATAGTTCAGATCCTTTGCTGTAACATAGTCTTTTCCCCTGTCATAAAACTCTCCTAAAACTTCTGAGAACCAAGTTATATTTCCAATTTGAATGATTTTTTTTCCCTATGAGAAAAGAAAGTTTCTGTGATAATTAGACTATCTTTCTACACTAATAGTCTTATTTTGGGAAGTGAAAAATAGCTTGGAAGAGATATATGCCTACAGCATAAAAAAAAAGCATTAGACCATCACCTGTAGAAGGTGAAACGATTTGCGATACTTATAAGTGTATAAATAAAAAATGTTATAAACAGAGAACTGGTAAAAGTGTTTAATAACTTAAACTAATCTAACCCAATGACGTAGGAAGATCTGGTTTTACTGACTTTCAGGACTGACTCAATGTAGACCTTTTTTTTTTTTTTTTTAATGAAATAATTTTAAAAAGGCGTAAATAAGGACCTTTGATAGAAGGATGAGTGCTAATTTCTTACTCCAACAATATTATTCTATAAATTTCAGGAACATAAAATAATTGGGTTTGGATTTTGTTTCTGCTGCTAGTTATTTGCCACAGGAAGTTTTCTGATCGACTTACAACTTTTTAAGAGTATCTGTAAGTCAGATGGGCTGGTAATGAAACTAAAATTATTTTTTATTATTATAAAAGAACTTGTGTTTATGTTGTGTGGATCTGTTTGAAAGAAATGTAAAAATGTTTATAAACCTAACTGTTCATAATAAGGATTCATCGCTGTATTCATCTGTATTTCTGCAAGTATATACATGCAAGCCTTACACATTTTCAGAACTGCTACCTATATGACTTGTTATGATTCACCAGGATGCTTGAGTTATCAAATTATTATCCCATTAAAAAAAAAAACCAAAACAACAAACCATTTATAATAATAAGTTGTCTACAAACTGTCCAACTGTTGCAGCGGCTTTAGTAGCAACATGGATTCAATGAATGGACATATGGTTATATTCAATTAATTATTTGAGCACTGGACTGTGCTGTATACATGTAGGGAGTTTAGAACATGTTGTCATTGCAGATGCTGTGATAGAGACAAAAGTAGTGAGTTTACTTTAGGGAAGCATATTGCTGATTTAGGAGTGTAATGGCCCCTGACAAACTCATTCGTAAGTGTTATATACTGTTGACATATAGCACAAGTTCAGGAACATTTTCCCTGATTGCCTTTTCTGATTGTTGACAAGGTTTGTTTTCTAAAACAAGATCAAGAAGTAAGTCTATTATTTCAAAATAAGGCAGACAGAAAACTTTTGCTAATTTTATAAGACATACCACTTCTATTCATATATACTTGTATTAGTAGGTAAGACATTTGATTTCAGAATTGCTGTCAAGGGAGTTAGTAGGCTGTCAAGCTCTAGGAGGTTAATGATATAGTCTCTAGAAATAGTTGAATTGTTTTTCTGTGAAAATAAATTATCTAAGCAATTACGCCTTCTTTATTCTGTTAGACAATCATTTATCAAATGAGCTTCATTCCTTGAATGTGATTTTTATGCATAAATGTAATTGGAATAGCTTAGATAGCAGCTCACAGTGGAAGGGGGTAGGGTAGATATGTATTGTCCACTTCGACTATATTTTATCCATTATTTGTGGAGTGTAATTGATTTCATCTGATGTTTGCTTTTTGGTCATTTGACTATTTTGGAGAACTACGTACCAGAGGAATGGCAGAATAAAAATGAAAAAAAAAAAAAAGAAAATTGCACTGTTAGAACTGGTATCCAGTTGTCAGGATTTCCAAAACCAGTGCAACTTTCAAAAACAAATGAAATGTAATTCTTCTTGTGCAAATCATGGGATGATCTATGAAATGTTATTACTTAGTCTTCCACCTGAAATAACTACCAAAGTAGAGAGCATCTGTTTAAGAGTCTTTACCTTGATCTACCTAGTTTTTTCATGTAATATTTTAAAGTGAGACAGTATAAACAGCTGATGGGGAGAGGCACATTGTTGCCCCCCATGTCTCATAGTGACTGTTTGCAGTTAATATTTCCTCAGAATTTCCTTGTCTGATGATCGTTTAGGAATAAACACAGTTTAATGCTTTCTGATATGGCAGTTTTATGTTACTACAACAGGACACCTTTGTGAAAAATAGATTAAAAGCCATTTCAGTTTTGCATTTTGTTACTCCATCAGTCACTTGATGATTCACCTCTTGAGACACTCCTTCCGATTTCCTTCTCAAGAACTAATGTCATGGCCAAAGAGCCAAACTGATACTGGAATAACTAGGTTAAATCTCCATCCATTTTAACAGTGAGCATACAGCTATGGGTAGTTTGGCCTTTGGACTTTTTTTTCTTCTAATATTTCCAAAGGAAAATAGTAACATTTCAACTCCAGTCAAAAGTTTATTTTGTAAGTATGCTATAAAAAGGTTCATACCCTATATACTGCAGTCTCTAAACACTGAAGCAACATGACTTATATTGTTATTACTGTATATAGGTATTCATATATATATATATATATTCTTATATATATATACATATATAACACATGAAGATTACGTGTGCCATAGTACTGAATAGTTGCATATGTACTGTGCAGGTTTAGTTTGGTTTGTTTTGTTAAGGAAGCAAATATTATTGCTGATGTTAACCACATTATTAAAAATTTGGTCATGGTTGTAAGTTAAGTTTTAAAAGGACATTCAATCAAGCCTTTAGTTCTTCTCTTTTTAAAAAAAGGAGTAGTGCTTAACATTTTAAAGGAAGGCATAAGAGAGGAAAATAATTGCTTTATATATTTTTAATCTGTGGTACTCTTGCATCCACCAAATGCAAGCATAAGGTCCTTGACAGAAATTTTACTTCCCCTTTTTTTTAAAAAAAAAACCACAACACTTTGTCCAAGCTAAATTCTCATTAGAAATCTGCAGGAAAGCACAGGTCACAGATATTTCATTCTTTCACATTGTGAAAGAATCCTTGCAACTTAAAGAAAAAAAAATATTGACAATCAGAAAGGGATCCAGAAATCAAATTTTAATCATCTGGGTTGTGTAGAAGTCTTGTATAGTGTATTATTTTTCTAAATATTTTATGGGCATTATGCAAAACAGCCAGTGCAAATGAAGAGATGTTAACAGCATTCAGATAGATTAAATAGTATTGCTCCCATATGATTTTATTGCTAAGTGTAATCTGTGAGGCAAGCATGAACAATCTATTTAACCAAACATTTATATATCTGAACGAAGAATCTCCATTTAGCACTCAGTTTTCACATGAGAATTTTTGGAATATACATCAGACTTCTTAATGCCAAATCAAATAACCCCATATCTATGTATATACTATATCAGACTATCATATGAATTTTAATGATTTTATTGCAGCATTTTTATATTTTTTATCATTATGATAAATTAATTCTTTAAAAGTCTTCGCCAATTCCTGTGGCATTTTTACCTCACTACTCTTCATGGAAGGGAAGAGGGAAAAGGAGCACTGCAATCAATATAAAACTTAGCTAATTTTGGATAATGTGGTTTAAAACTGGACTTCATGTTCTAAATGTCCATCTAGAAAAATTCAATGCTAAATAGCCATTCAAGTGACACAGGTGTAAAAAAATCTTCCAGAAAAACTTGATTTTATATCCTCTAGAACATTAAGCAATGTAATGTTAAACCAGGGAACTCATAGAAAACCATTGTTCTGAGGGATCCTCACGTGACTTTTCTTCTGAAAAAAGTGAATCTCTAAGAAGTGGTTTGTCAGGCCTCAGCTGATGCAATAGAAATTACTGTTTGTGGTTTGTATAGCTCCACAAACCCTGAATTGCATTTTTTATCCATGAAAAAAATCAGGCTCTGAAAGCATAAGAATTAAATATAAATCATTCAGCTGCTCCTTTGGACTGAAGTAAGAGAAACATGCAGGCAAATGGTTGAACAGTTAGTCTGCTTATGCCTTCAGTACAGAAAAACAATTCAGCACTATATTTACTTAGGGTTGTTCTATTAGTTTCAAAACTGTAGCATAGAACTGCAAGTACAAGTCAGACAGACTGACAAGTCAGGCACAAAAAGAGCAGACCTTATAGAGTAATAGGAGTTTTGGTCTTTCTCATGTTTGAAACCAGAAGAAAACATTAAGCAACTAGTAAACTTCTAAGCATGACATTGAAGATGTTATGATTTAAGAAAAAAAGAAATCAAAAGGTCTAAAAGTCATTCTATCTTCAATACTAAAAAGAGGAGACTGAGTGAAATTTCTCTCTTGCACATACAGAGAAACGAGCCCTGTTGGGAAAAGTGAAGATTTCTTTTTTTTTCCATTGAAAGGAGGGGAAAAAAAAGCGCATTGATTAGAATGCACTTGAAAGGTATAGATGATATGCAGTTAAAAATTTTTACTCTGTATCTCACCACAATAAGAAAAATAAATGTAATATGCTGTGGGGTAGCAATCAAATCAAATTCCACGTGCCCTGTACAATTTGGCTTTTTATTTCTTTATCTGGTATTGTGATTAATAAATTGTCAATATATTTTACCTAAGGTGAAATAGTGGGAAACAGAAAACTAAATAATTTTGCCTGATTTATTAGATGTGTATGGTATTGGATGGTATATAATTGGATTTAATTTCCAATGATGTCCAGGCTTCTTTTTTCAACGTGTCAGTTTCTAAGAGTGCATATATTTGTACACAATTTATACAAATCACTATTAGTCAGCTTTTTTATATGACAAATGTGAAACAATTATAGGGAGGATTTAAGTGACCATTATTCTGTGTGGGAGTAGTTTGTTTGACTGGATCAATGATCACTGAACATTCACACATTCATAGCTCTTTTTACTTCTTCTTTAATTTTAAATTCAAATTTAATATTATGCTTTATATTTTTTAAGGAATTATTGCTTTGTGGGGGTTATTTTGTGTGTGTGTGTGTTTTTTTCTTTTTTTCTTTTTTCCTTTTTTTATACATCTTTTAAAGCAAAATGGGAATATTAATTTTTGGGGACAAATAATAAAATTTCTGTTGTATTCCTTTTTGGCCACTCAGTGTGATCCTAGTAATTTTATGAAACTTGTCTCTTCAGAGAGATTTAGTGCTTGTGGTATATTTCAATACAATTATATTGGTATGTTCAAAATCACTCCTTAGTAATAGTTCTGCATCAGACTGGTCCTTGCCTTGCCTTGGAGGAAACAGGATTTATTCCAACAAGATGAGTGTATTAGAGTCTATTTGTGCAGGGATTTAATTGTTTCCAGCTGGGAGCCACTCAGTAGGACTGCATATACTGCTTGCATGGTTTTTGCACCTTTTTTTTGCCATGGCACCAGTTAAGAGTTGATCAGTTTATCAGTGTCTAAGACATAAAATTAGCAAGGACCTTTTCCAAGGACAATGTGGTCACTATATAACTTAGCAGCTTTTTTTTTGTGAATCGTGTAACAATCAGAAGAAAGGGATTGCTTTAAATTTACTGCCTCTCTTTTGCCTTGCTTTGCTAAACTTAATGAAGAGTGAATATTGTTTCTTTAGGTAATTTTCACTGATCTGATGGCTACCCTCAATGTTGTGTGATCTCCACACAAAAAAGAACCCAACCCTTCAAAGCCATGTAAAATCAAAAGGTAGATAAAGTGCAATGCCTGACAGAGTTCTGCTATAACAAAAAGTGTTATTCCACTTATTCATGGCTAAGAGGAAAATTGAAATATTTTTAAAAATTCAGAGATAATTGGGAAGGATTGCAATGTTCTGAAACAAAAGCTCAAAAGGTCAAGGTCAACAATTAAATAATTGGATGAAGCTGGTAATAATTATAAATTAAGATAAAGTATTAGAACCTGGTACTTTTTTGTCATTATTAAATGACTAAGAAATTACTTGGTTTAGAGGAATTTGATAGGAGTACTCTAAGGGCACAGAATAGCAGAGATCATTCAGATCTGTTTCTGCTACTGATTGTACCTTACAGTTTTCACAGGCAGGTATCTTCTTCTTTCTCTTAGCTGGGGTGAAAAAAGATAACAGAGATATGATTCATTAAACACTACAGAAATCTGCACTATTTTCTGTGGTTTTGTGATACATATAATAAAATATTCAAGGTCCTGGTACAGCTTGATGATTTAACAGAACTTGAAAAGCAATATTCTGCTGAAACATTGAATAGTTATAATATGATAAATCTTCTTTTAAAAATTAATATATTTTCTCATAAAAAATAAGGGAATTTTTGTGTATCTTCTTTCTGTCAGGGTGTGTGTGAAAGATTGCAAAAAAAAAATTATTTGGAAACACTAAGCCTTATCATCTTAAAAAGGAAGGGCATTCATGACCAATTTCAGTTTCTACCACTGGATATTTGGAGTGTAATCAGGTTTTATCTTTTTATATTTATTAAAGATTTCTTTTTTGGGAAAAAAAACCCTTTTAACCTTGTATCCAAGCCACAGGTGAATAATCTCAAGAAAACAGAACTGAAATAAATACTTTAGGGTTGATGTGTGGGGAGAGAGATATTCTGGATGAAAAGTTGTCACTTGTGTTACACATCTGAGTATTTGTCTAGAGTCAGCATATGTGCCCACAGTCTGTCAGAGCCCTTTCTGTCCCTCCATGGCAGGATGCAGTACCACTGCACCCCAGCAAGCTGAGTCCAGTCTCTGGGGTACTCATGTGTTGGCAATTGGCTGAAGCTGTGATGAAAAGACAAGTGCCAGGGCAGGATCAGAGAGTTATGTGACCAGGAACAGGCACACTACCAAGGTTGCTCAGCAAAGGACCAAGAGTGCTTGTCATAGCTTGTGTTTGGCCATGTTCCCACTTCTCGAAGATCTTTCTCAAATGTCTCTTCTTTCTGACTTATGGCCACATAGCCACACCAGCTGCTGGTCCAAAGCCTGGGCAGCTGAATTCCTGGAGCTGGGTGTGGGGGAGTGATTTACACTTAGGCCCCTGATAACTAGCACAGAAAATGTGTCATTCCAACTAAAAGTGTCCTTTGTTCAGTGTCTGCTTCCTTTTTGGAGCACTGAAAGAAGTGTGCACCAGTTACAGTCTTCACGAGGACAGTGACATACATTTGGGAACCAAAGCCAGTGCAAGCAGTTGCCTGCCATGTTAGAAAATCTCAGTGGTTTGAACAGACTGAATTCTGGCTTCCTATTTAACTGGCTTCTGTAAAGGCCACTAACTAGAAGCACTGTGATCATGGCGTGTTTGAAGAGTTCACGTGGCAGTTGATTTGAATAAGGTGCTCAGGGTGTCTTGAGATGCTGCTTAAGTCTACAGTGTTGACCCAAATGTGGACTCATTATCCAGTGTGCAGGACAAATTCATACACCGAGACAAGGTATTTCTATTTTTTATTCTAGTTTGTGCAAGGCAGGGATCTGGCTGGTAATGCTGGTTCAGAAATGATCCAGTTTGGGTAGTGGTACATAGTCAGTAGAAACTTTTCCTGCACAGATGGTCAGGTAGGACAGTCTTTTATAGGTAGATAACATACTTAAGAGACTTTTTGTACATCAGTAAGATAAAAAGTAGTCACTAATTAGACATGGGCCACGGTGGTAGGCAGAACCATGGGACAGCTGGACTGTTAGAATTGAGCACAACAGTAATTCAGGGAGTCTAGTTTGATCCAAATCAAGATGTAGCTGGAAGGACCTTTGCAATAGGGACTCTCATTCCCATTTGAATAGTAACTGACTGTCCTGTTCAAAACATCTGATTTCACATGCAAGTGTTCACTTATGGCAATATTCTACCCTTTTTTTTCCCCCGCTTGTTTATGTAACCTGCCCTGAGCATCTATGCTCACACATTAAAAAGGTTTTCCCCATGAATGTGGTCATATACTGGTATAGGTGCTCAGAGAAGCTGTGAAATGTTCATCCTTGGCGATATACAAAACCCAAATAGACATGTCATTAAGCAACATTCTTTGACTTTCAAGTTCATTCTGCTGTGAACAAGGTATTATTGATCTCTAAATATCATTTACAACCTACTCTTTTCTATATGTAGTATTTTAAAATCTCAGCTGTTTGTGGAAGGAAATATTTTTCATTCATGTGTGTTCTCTTCCTAATTTAAGAAAAAAAATCACAACTCTTGACTGGTACCTCAAGGCACTATATGAAGCAAATACGATAGTGACAGTAGTAGAAGCTACCTGCTAAGTTTCTCACTATAGATTTTTTTTAATGTTTAATAATTGTTTTGAGAACAACAATGCTTAATGGTTTGATTTTAGTGGCTCTGAGAACAAAAATACATTCTGACCTTTGGCCAGTATACTTGTGGCTCATTTCACTAGAACAAAAATTGTTACTTATTGTTTCCAAAACTCTACTCTTTCTTTTTTTATCATAACTGATATATGGTGTTACTCACATTCTGTAAATATCACAGTCTGTGTTACATACAGTCTGTAAAATTTAGGATTGGCCTGTGTTTCTATTTACTTTTATGGTCAAGAAAATAAAGAAGGAATTGGAGAAGACAAAAGTAAGAAAGATATTTCCTTCCAATAGGAAAGTCTAAGATTTTTGAACCTTTCTTTCTTTTATTGATTGCACAGGTGTGTGAGGGCTGAACATAGAGAGTCATGTCTGAGTTTTATAATGAGATGCTGAGATTTAGATTATGTTAATGGAAACTTGGCACTACTGGATCAGATTCAATACTATGATAAACACACCTCCAAGTGTGTTTATCTGAGAAGGTAGAAATATGAAATCTGAGAAATTTTGAAACCTGGGAATTTTTTTTTCATTAACAGAACTCTTTGAATGCCAGTGACAGCATTATAGTGAAGCATACTGTGAAGTGTACTGTGAAGATGAGAAAAATCCTAATACAGTGTTAGCAAGACTGTGTTAGTATGTGTTCTAATACCCTCCACCCCAAAAGTTTTGGACTGGCTATTGGATTTGAAAGTGATACAGATGTACTTCTTGGCCTTCCTTGTTATGGTAGTTTATTAGGGTAAAAAAAACACCACAGCAAGTAATGTTAAAATATTCAAATTGGTTTGCAGGATTTTATTTTATTATTCTTTCTTTTCTCAGAAAGCTTATATCGCTTTGGGACGGCTAAAGCCAAAGATTTGTTCATTTGATTTAGGAAACATTTACAAAATAATATCTCACATGGTGAGATGCCACCAAATGCCACCAAATCTGCATGTTGAAGTGGGTAAGAACCATGTTTGTACTATGTGATATATAGGTATGATTTTAAAAAAGAAAGAGGAAAAGGTGACATTTATAACTGTGCAATGGTTGACGATTTCATATTGAAGCCACAGGCATTTCTAAAAAGGGAATAGACACCCAGAATTTCCCTATGAGTTTGAATAGAGTTTTGTTCTGTTATTATTTTAAGAACTCAAAAAAAATAATTCTTAAAATGGTCCCAACCATTATACAAACATATTTTAGCAAAATCAAATGCTTTATTATTCTTAAAACTTAACTATAAGCTTAGCTCCTGAAATGGAAGCAGCTTTTAACATTGACAGAATAAATTTCTCATTTTTATATTTCTGAACTATTGATTTTTAGCTTTCAATTTAAGAAATAATAATGGAGGCAATGTTAAAATTTTAGTATTAAACAGACAACTTTTAATTCAGATGCAGAAAGGGGTTTTTTTTAGTTGCACTTAAATTATCTTTTGTACTTTAAATTAACATGGATTTTTAAAATTAAGGATAGCTATTGAAGAAATGGAGAACAAAAATGTATTATTTATATACTAAATTAAATTCTGGAAATAATTACAAGAATCTCAAAAACCTTTACATGAAACACTTGAAAGAAAGCTTTTTTTTTTTTTTTTTTTTTGTGCAAGAGTCACCTTTTGATCTTTCACTTTAGAAGAAGAAAATTTTATATATATATGTTCTAATTTTTTGTACTGCTTATAATTCTTCCAAAATTTAATACAAATATTTTTAAATACTAGCTAAATATATATTTTAGTGTGGATGAAATTCATCAGTTTGGAGTACTAGCAGAAATTTTATCTCATTGTGAATCACCATTTATATAAAACAAGTATTTGTAACAAGTTTCTGTGATATACAGAAGTTTATTATTAATCAAGTCAGTCTCCTTTTTTTTTTCCAATAGTTCTGAACATATATACAGTCCAGAAGTGATACCAAGGTATTGAAAATGTCTAAATTCAGTCATGTTGAGGTTTAACCCCAGCTGACAACTAAACACCACATAGACACTTGCTTACTCCCCGTTCCCCATCCCCTGGTGGAATGAGGAGGAGAATTAGAAAAAGTAAAACTCATAGGTACAGAAAAGTACAGTTTAATAATTGGGGTTGGGGAGGGGAAGTAAAATATAATACTAATACTACTAATAAATTGTAATTCAAAGAAGAAAGAGAAGAATAAAACCCAAGAGAAGCAAATGATGCACAATACAGTTCTAACCATCTGACACCCAGCCCATCCCCAGTCTGTGACTGGCCCCTCCTGGCTAACTTCCCCCAGTTTATATAGTGGGCACGACTTTCTATGTTGTGGAATATCCCTTTGGCCAGTTCAGGTCAGCTGTTGTTATCATGCTTCCCCCCCTTTTCTTGTGCAGCTCCTCACTGGCAGAGTATGGGAAACTGAAAAGTCCTTAACTTAGGGTAAGGTCTACTTATCAACAACCAAAACATCAGTGTGCTGCTAACTATATTTTCATACTGAATCTAAAGCTGTGTACCACTTACTAGGAAGATAATAAGCTCTATCCCAGCTGAAACCAGGAAAAGTCTCAAGGCAAACATTTCCTCTACTTCATGACATGTACAAATGCATATGATGTGTAGCACAGAATGAATAAGAGAAATTCCACATGAAAACAGTTGAACTGGGCATCATTCCTGAAGGAAAAAGGAGTTTAAGAGAGTGACAGAGGTAATTTCAAGATCACAAATGAAGGGTAAGTCAGTTTAAGGATGTATTATTTTCAGCAATCTATATTCAAAGAAGAGAAATTGAAGATAGAATATCATAAGTGACTAAGTCAAATTACTGAAGATGAGAACAGTGCAACTGTGAAAAGAGAATCAGGAAACTGAAGTATAAAGCAAATGATAACAAATAAGACATTGTAAGTATAGCAATGGAAGAACTTTGAATGCACGCTTAAAGTGAGTGGAAAGTTAGGAAATAGTTGGTTTCCCCATTACTTGCAGGAAATGGTACAAGAGTAATGAAGAATATTTTTTATCATTATTAGTCCTTATTTTAAATGCTCATTAATGAGCAGAGAGCTAATGTTTGAAAGGAGGAAAGGAAATTTGCTAAGTGTAACTCAGAATTGGAATTAGACATGCAGAAGCCTCAGTCCACATACTGTGAACATTTTCCTGGATATGCTGAGCTTTAAACCTCCTGAAGTAAAAGGCAACCCCAGAGCCAGTTCATGCTGGAAAGTAAGGGAGCAGTGAATGCCACTGCCCTGTCAGGAGAAGCTGCAACCTTAGAGATAAGTGGAGAAATAGCCTGACTAGAAACAGTGAAAAGAACCAATGGAGAACAAGTGGACCGCAGTGCATAATATTATTATTCAACCAAAGTATCATGTCAGGCATGGGAGATCTAAATTGTAAGGGTATAATTGCCCAGGGATTTCTTTTTAGTGGTCTCTCTCCAAAGACACACAGCTCAAACTGTCTTTATTGTGGTACCATTCAATTAATAAATTTTTTTTTTCTGGAATCAGACTTCTGAGATTCTGCTGCACCTAGAATAAAGAAATTCCTTTAGCAAAACTAAATGCAATTAAATGAGAAAGGTACAAAGGCGAAAACATAAATTAGAGATTCCTGACATGATAGTTTTGAACGTTGAGATCTGCTGTATATTATTTACAAGTTCATTTGTTATTCATAATTTTGTGTTAGGGAAGTTGTACTGGATAGAAAAAATCATAGAATAATGTAGGTTGGAAGTGACCTTTACAGGTCATGTTGTCCAACTGAGTCTTAAACACCCCCAAGGATGGAGATCCTATATCTAGATCTAGTTGAAATTTCCTGTTTCATAACTTGGGCTCATTCCCTGTTCTTCTTTCACTGTGTACTCCAAAAAGAGAAATGGTTCCATCTTGCCCATGTCACTCCACATGGGAGTTGTACAAATGTAAATTTCTCTATTAACCTTCTCTTACTATGGATGAACAAATCCAGCTCTCTCAACTTTTCCTCCTATACTGTGTTTTCCAGTCACCTGACTATTCTGGTGACCCTACGGTGAACTTGATCTAGTACATCAATGTTTTTCTTGTATAGGAGAGCCAAAATGGACATAAGACTATAGATTTGGTCTTACAGGAGCCAAAAAAACCCTGGTAGAATCCCTTGCAGTGCATGTCACTTACCTTGATTTTGCAAGGCTTTCAACACAATCTCCAGTAATATTGGTTTTTTTTTCAAATTGGGACATAACAGTCTGGATTGGATGACAACTAAATGGATAAAAGTGGACATAAGTTTGGGATCAGGTGATAGTGATTACTGACTTTTACTCTTAGGTGGAGGCTGGTAACCAGTGCAGTAGTGCAGGGAACTGTTCTGGGACCTCTTCTGTTCAACATCTTTTATCAGTAACCTGGCAGAGGTGACGGAGGAGATTCTAATCAACTTTAGAAATTATACCAAATTGAGGAACTAGTCAATACATTAAAGGACAGGGCTGCAATTCAGTGAGATCTAGAGAAGCTGGAGGAATGGGCCAATAGAAAAGACATGAAATGCAATAAGGGCAAAGCCAAGTGCTGCCTCTTCTCAAGGACATAGGCTGGGGTCTACCTGACAGAAAGCAGCCCTGTGGGAAGTGTTCTGGGGGCCTTGGCAGACACACGGATGAGCCAGCAGTGTGTCCTGGCTGCAGAGACCAGTGGTGCCCTGGGAAGTATTTAGAGGAACATAGCCAGAACTTTGAGGGGAGGTATTACTCCCTGATACTTGGAATTCATGAGAACCCATCTGAAATACTGTATCTAGTTTTGAGTCCCTCAATATTAGAAGGAAAATGATGAATTAGTGAGTTCAGCAGAGGTACTGGCTGTGGGATGTAGCACTGGCCCTGTGAGAAGAGACTGAGGAACTGAGGCTTGTTCAGCCTGAAGGAGACATCATCTCAGGAGTGCTTAACAAGAATGCCTCAGTACCTGTGTGAGGGTTATCAAGAAGATGAAAGGGGACTCTTCCCACTGTTGCAAGGTGAGAAGATGAGAGGCAGCAAGTGTAAGGTGATTTCAGACTGGTTGTTAAGAAACACTTTTTCACTTTGAGTAAAGGCAGGAAGTAGAGCAGGCTGCCCAGACAGGCTGTGCATTCCCTGTCTTAACATGTTTTCAAGACCTGACTGGATAAAGCTCTGAGTAACCTAGTTTGACTGCACAGATGACCCTCCTTTGAGCAATGGGATGAACTAAACAGTTCTTGAGGTACCTTCCAGTTCGCCTTTACGATTCCATCTCTGTATGTGTGTTTGAAATTCTGTAATGCAAGGGCACACTACTGAACCATGTTCAACTTGTTCACCCAGACTTACAGGCAATTACAAGCATACAACTTCTCTTGAAATAAATGGGAACAGGAAGAAGTACAGATGCAAACCCTAATGTTTTATAGAAGATTTAGCTTTAGTATCCAGAAAGATAATAATAAAATATATGTGTTATTATTTAAAAAAACCCATAACAGTCAGCATATAATTATTAGGAATTGTATTTATTTATTGATTATAAAAGCATGGAATAAATTGTATAAACTATTCAATATTTTTGACAGAATTAATTTTACTAGTGTGTATTTTCCATATCATTTTTTCCAATTAAAAAGATCTCTGTTCTCAAAAATCAAAAATTCCATGAAGAAAATTAAATTATACCCTTTTGACTGCTGCTCCTGAATAGTTATGTCAGTTTTGCTTCCTATAGGAGAAAGTGACATTATGAAGATCTTTTCTATCACATAAATGACAGACAGAAACTCAACTCCACTGTTAGTTTTCTTTTTTTTTTTTTTTTAACTTTTTATCTAAGATTTGGATAAAGATTTTTCAAAAATATTTTAGTTTGTTGTTATTTTGCTTCATTTTGTTTCATGTGGCCAAATTTATTTTTCCAGCCATTTAATGTGTCATATAAAATTAGGACCTGTCAGTCACTGCTTTATTGAGCCAGACACTGGATATCTTTCTGTTCTGTCCCAACTCTGAGAAATCTTTTGAATGCATTTGGTGACATATTAGTATATCTCTTCTATTCTCAGTCGTCTGTGAAATCAACAGTGAATCCATCCTGTAGTTTGCAACTTAGTTTTTAATGGCAGCACTAAGTGCTTCAAGTATGTTCTTCCTGCTTTCCATTTCTAGGACCACATCATACAGGACTGATTCCTAAACAGTTAGAGCAAAGGGTTGTCTAGTGCTCAGAAACTCTCAATAAGTCAGTGAAAGTACAATGTGAAAGATATAAAGCATCATCTAAATTTTTAAAACCTGAAGCTCTTATTACCATTTTTTATTATTACTATGGTTCCTTGCAGTAATAAATCAGAGGTCAAAGTTTCAGAAATATACTGTAATATAAAATAAATATCAGTCAAATAACCCAAGCAAGGTCCAAGTATGAGCCTCTTGAGCTGTAATAAAAGTGCTTTCATGGAATTTCCATAAAGGATTTCAGTGACGGTTGAGGGAAAGGGACTGCTGAATGGTTTTATGGATAGCAAGACTTTCTTTTTCTAATGCAGCATAAATTTTATTTTACATGTCAGTCCTCTCCAACTTTTATTGTTTTAATAACGTAAAGGGTAAAATTACCAATGGGATTTGTATGCTCAATTCTCATTAATTTTAATAGGAACTGGTCATCAAAATCCCTTAGGCAACCCTGAAAACATCAGCCAAAATTTCCTGCTGTATTTGAGAGCAAACTGCAAAATCAACAAAGCCCAGAAAAGCTCTCCCAGTTGAGCTGAGCATGTTTGCTGTATTCCCACAGCAGTGAATAGAGCATAGAGAGAAGTCTGAATCCCTTTTTAGGGCCCTGAGTCATGAAGAATGCAAACAGAAGTGCTCTGTAACAAACACAGATAACACAAAGTACAATCAAAGCTGGATTGTCTTTCCCACAGCTCTTGAAGCATCTTGTATTTGACAAATGCAGAATGCTTAAGAATAAATGATGAATGTCTTTAGGTATAAAGTAAAGAATTATTACACAACTTTAGTAAATCAGATTTTAACTTAGTGAAATCGCAGATTCAGCAGTCAAGATTTCACAGTCTAAAACTGTAATGAAATCTCACTAACATCTATGATCATTTGGTAACCATTACAATCTATAGGGAGTGTTCCATAATTCCAGAGTATGCTACATCAGCTCACTAGTTTAAGATTTATTTTTACTAGATACACCACCTGCATTAATAATTTCCTCTCTGTGTTTATAACAATTCTGCGTTTATAACAATTCTATGTCTATAACATTATGAAGTCATACTTTTCAATAATACATTGTATCCCCTAACCTCTAGTTACCAGAGCTCAAATTAAGGTTCCTGTGACAAAATAAATGAGAATGAAACACATGATTTTTTCAGTAAATAAAAATTATGAATAATTTGTCTAGAGCTAAGATTAACTTGTTTTGTTTAACATCAGTCATCCTCTCAAAATGTCCACACATACTTTCATGTTATTGGATTAGTATTTCATTACAGCTCTTTTTCAAAGAAAACATTTTCCCAAGATACGAGCAAGTGTTTTGAGAGTCAAAGGTATTACAGACATAATGGAAAATTTAATTATTATAATAGTGTTCATTGTTCATCTCCTTCAATAGTTCTGTGGGAATGTATGACAAAGCTAATGTCTCTCTGTGTTCTTACCTAGTGGAATTTGAAATCTCAAACAGTAAAATTTTACTAGTTTTAGAAGGCCAAGTTTTAGTCAATGGATTTAAGTTGTTGTAATGTTGCATTCACATATTTTTTTGTCCAAGGAGCTTCTACATATTTTTAACAATACCATACATCAAAGTGAATTTAAAAAAAAAAATCCAATTCTAAATATATTAACATTTTAAGGGTTGTACTATTATAGAAATTGTACATACTGTTCTAGGGAGCCCCCGGTGGTCTAGTGGTTAAGACACAGGGCTGGTGCCCTTGAGACCGCGGGTTCGATTCCCGGTCAGGGACCTCCCCGGGCAGATGGTGCTCGTTAGCCCTTAAGGCAATCC
>JAWWES010000081.1:72034459-72074321 GCA_035583135.1 Lophotriccus pileatus | reverse complement strand
CAGGCTCGAAGGCCTTGTCTGCATATGCGGGTAAGGACCTTCCCCGGCTCTTCGTTCGCGAAGACGGGCCATTACATACTGTTCTATTAGTTTTATATTGTCTTTAATTTATAAATTTTAATCAATGTGTTCAAGTAAGGAAGCATTTAAACAGTATTGTGCTGGAGAAGTTAGTTTTTTCCATTTGTAAGAAAGTATTTTTGAAAAGTATCTCTATAGTTTACCATGGCATACAGAACTAATGGTATTATCAAGAACATAAATCTTTAATAGATACATCATGCAGTTGTCTTTCCAGATATGTTTAAATTAGAATGTAGTCTTTGATATCTTGATGCTAGTCTTCATCTTCCTAATTTATTTTCTTGTATTTTGAAAAGAGGAGAGGAAGAGGGGAGGTGTAGCCTTGCTATACAAGTGGAAGGCAAAGGAAGTGCCACTTTTCTAAAGAAGAAAAATATTTTCAAAAAAGAGTTTTCAATTTTTGAAATAATATCATATGATAATATATTCCATTTTCCACTTTTAGTCAAGAATCTTCATTCTTCAGTTGTCTGCAAAAGTGCTTGAAATAATTTTTGCTGAATGTATCCAAAGTTTGCCCTTCTTGAATAAAATTTGAAAGTCTGGAATGAATTTCTTGCTGTAAATAATTCTTGTCTACAGACTGGCATAAAAGAAATAAATTCATTAAATCTCTCCTTGATATCAGCCGCTGCCTCCACCACTACTGAAAATTCTTATTTCTTATTTCTCCTTTAATCTGCATTTTTTTTTGTTTGTTTGGTCAGATAAACTAAAACAATGAACTCGTGTCATAAAGATCTTAAATACTACATTTGAAGGACTAGAGAATATGAATTTGAGGCTAAATACACAAGTCAAAGAATATGTCCCCAGGAAGAGAGGAGAAGGCATCTATCCAAATGCTGGATTTAGATGTGTAGTTGGAAAGTGTTTTTGCCAGTGTAGTTATTCCTTCCTGAAGTCTTTCTACTAAAGGCAAAAATGGATACGGACTTTTGCAGTCCTAATTGCACTTATGCTTGCCTAAAGGAGTTAAACTGACATTCAGCTATATAACTTTTGGAGTTAGGACAGCTATAGAGGATTATTCCATTGAAGTTAGAGATTATGGTTCAGAGCCTTGCTAGCATGAATTAGACAAAAACCTAGGCTTTACACCAAGTGTTCCAGAGCTCAATAAGAAATGAGCAAATCCTTGCTGAAGATTTTCCTAGGTCTATCTGTGTTTACCCTAGATTGGGATACTCTAGATATGCTCTTATAAAGTGTGACAATTTCCTGAGGGACATGGTCTACTTTTGTGAATTTCTTACCTGACAGTATCCTAGGTGTGTCATCTTTCCCTTCACTCAACTGGCTTAAGGCTCTCCTCAATATTGCAGCCCCAAATTTGAGGTTGCATAGTTGAAGTCTTAGGTTTGGGAATTAAACTGATTCTCAACTTTGACGGGTTTCTTCGGTTTTGTCTTTTTTTTTTTTTTTTTTTTTAAGTCATTGTCTCGACATAGCACAGACTACAGTGTTTATGATAGGGAAGCACGTGAGATGCTCTGGATTGATAGTTGCATGTATTTCCAGATCTTCATGCCTCACCAGCAGATGTGTGTGCAGTTTGTAGTCCCCAAATTGTTCAGCCTATTTGAGACTGTCATGCATTTAAGAAGCATTATGCTTTGATTTATAAACACAATAATAGTCTGCTTTGAAATAACAGAAACAAATTAAGCAAAGTAGAGGGAGATTGGGGGTTATTTACTTGTCTTTTCTGTCAAAAAAGCAGAGCTGTGGAAATGTAGTGCATCTGACAATGTGTCGTATTATTTTTGTTGACAATATGCAGAATGCTTTCAGTCTGATAATGAATATACTTAAAATATCTTGGACACAGAGGAATTAGAGATGGGTGTTGCTCATCTCCTCCACTTCTTATCAGGAAGATTTGAACTATTGTTGTGTTTTTCTGAACTCAAGCAGAATTTGTGCTTGAGTTCTGTTGTCTTTACAAAAGCGCAACAACAGAGAAGTACAGCTAGAAATGCTATCTGCCTGCTATCTGTGCATTTTACAGCTATTAAAAGAAAAAGCAGGTTTTCTTGCCTATTGCCCCAACCTCTCCATAGCATATGTCCAAGACAATTAAATATGGAATTTCCTGAAGTTATTTGGATTAAATCCTGAGTTTCTGACCCAAGAAGTAGTAACTCAAATTATCAAGGCCTATTTGTAACAATGTGAAAATGTTGACTCCAGAATAGAGTGGAGTCTTACTGATTCAAATGTTTCTGAAGACTGTGATTCTTCAGTTAAGTGAAGGTCCCTGTCAGTATCATGCAAAGGTGGCTGACATCAAGAAAATATTTCTCATATTGATTTTTGAGTTGCTCCTGCTACTGAATTTTGGTAGGAAATGAAATAAAGGAAATCCACAAAACTAATCACTGAAAAATGTAAGTGGAACCCAATTATTAATAGTTTATGCATACCATTAAATGAACCTCCTCATTAGGAAAATCACTGTATTACACCACCAAGTATTACTGAGAAGGAATAAAACACCAATACTTCGAATATTTATCATGGGAGGCATCTTCTTGTTCAAAGTATATACCAATTTTTAAATCATATAATAAAGGAACTTGTTCAGATAAGCGGCTGGCTTTTCTAAAATTTGATTACTTAAGTCAGATAAACATTTCACTTTGTGACATCATTAATCAAGTTGGAAATATGTGTCTTTGTAGTAAAAGTGAAAACATGTTCGAGTTTTAATGATTATGAGTACATCTGGCTCCCACTGGGCTCCACAAGAAGCTACAGAGGCTGAGTACTTATGAAAAGGAAAGATTTCACTGAAAGAACTCAGGCTTTCATAGCTATGTGTGCAAATGTTAAAATAAATAGCTGTTTGTGAATGTCCCCAAAATATTCGTGACCATTAATAGGCATCTATTTTAAAATTCTTTATCAATTTTCTTATCATTATTTTATGTTTATCTTTTTTATTTAGAGATTAGGTTAGTGAGACTTACTATTTTTAGGGAAAAATTCTAACCAGGTAGAAATTTAACACTTCTCACAGGTCTTATAAGCAGCCTATTACACCTATTTTCCCTCACAGTACTCCCACTGTGAAATTTCTGTTGGGTTTTTTAATTAAAAGAAATTTTTTAATGAATTTGTCACATAGGGAAAAGGTTCATGTCATTGTGTGTTTCCTTTGTTCTTTAAAAGGATTGTCAAAATTATGTTTAATATAGTAAAAGCAGAAAAAACAATAAAAGACCAATTAACAAAGTTTTTTCATATTTTTCAGGTCATAGGTCAGATCCAAATAATCTTAAAATTTTGGGAAAATTCGCTGGACTTTGAATGAGGCCCTGAGTCTCAGGTAAGTGACAGCATGAAATATGGCTGTATAACAGAATGGGTGCATGAATTTCACCAGCAGTAGGAAAGCAACAGTTAATGAGGAGGAACCTCACACGAAAAGAGAGCTACCATGGGTGACAGCAGCAAAAAAGAATTGACACGGGGCCATAACACAGTCAGGGGTTCCTGATTTCCATCATGCTGAAGCTAGGCAGAGAAAGAAAGCAGCTGGACTTTTATGTGTTGTATTTCTTTCTGAGATTTAACAGGTCATTAGGGGATAATAGTACCTTTAAAAGACCTGACCAGTAGGAGAGAGGACAGGCTTGCTTACTGAAATTTCTGTAATTACTCACTCGGGCTGGGTTCCTTGAAGAAAGCAGTGGAAGGAGTTTTGAGGTAGCTGACCTCTCCTTGGAGAATGGTTTGTGTTCCACAGGGGAGTGCACAAAGATATTTATCTCAGGAGTAGTGAAAATGAATACATAAGGATTAAAGTAAATCTCTGCAGGATATGGAATATTGAATACTTCATACATTTACAGCCCACTACCATCCTTAGACCTTGTTGTATATTTTGCCATAATGATTTTTTTTATTGATATGTGTAACAAAGTAAAATTATAGAAAGTACATTAGAAATTATTTTTTTGGAATCATCTACCTACAGTTTTCTTGCAGGCTGTGAAGGGATATTTCCGTTCAAGCAGTGAAGATTGGTCTGATTATTGCACTCGGGAGCAGTTTCAAATTAGTATTTGTAACAACTAAGAAAATCAGTTCCTTGGGTTTATGCTATACAGCCACAGAGGAAGTAATGCTGTAATTTGCTATTCATGCTATTTTATACAGATATCATTTTACTTTGTTTTCCAATTTAATTCTCTACGTCTTACAACTTGATGAGAGTTTTGCTTTAAAAACATCTTCAGAACATTCTTTTTTCCCTTTAGGTTGCAGTCATTAAGGCATGCATTTTTGTTTACTTGTGGTTGTCTTCTGTGCATCATGTGCTCTTTTCCATGCAAATCATTAGTCTTAAGTACAGATTCCACGTATCTATGGCCATCAATGGGACTGTCCATATGTGTGACATGCATTTATTTTCCCTGAGTTAGCACTAATGGTGCTGCATTTTTAGCTCACCTGAGATGATCTATCGCGAGAGTGTAGCCCAACAGCTCTTCAGCTGGTAATGTAATTATTTTCTGTAGCAGAATGGTAACTCTGAAGCTCGGGGTCTGCTTAAAACCCAGGGTAAGTCTTCGGGAGTTCATCTGAAAATATGTAAAAGAAATTTATGCTGCACTCTGAATTCTCTGAAGTCTCAGGGTTTGGGATATTATGATCCGCATGTTTGTGGATCAAAAAGATCTGGAAAAAAATGTAATTAGAGAAGTACTACAAGGATCAATTTCATGGTGATCAGTTAGATAAACCAGAGATAGAATGTCAAAGTCTGTGAGACAGAGCTGTTAACAGCATAAGATGATCTCACTCAGAATAGCTCCAAGACAGCCAGATAATGGACCTTCTCTGCTATGTAAGTAAATGTGAAGAATAAAAACAATGAAGCTATGGTGAAAAAGGCAATAAAACTACTAACACCTCATCTTTGTCTTCCTGTTATGAGATTTTGATATGGAGAAGGATCATGACATTTGAAGGTCTAAAAGTTGTCACAGTAAGTTAAAATTTTAATAACTTCTCCATACAGCAAAGTGTAACATGAAAGAAGTCCTCACTGGTCCAAATTTTGCTTCAGGTGGTTAAAAAAGATAAAATTATTAAACCACCATTTTTTCCCTCAAAGTAAGAATTATTCAAACTTTAGAAAAACTAAAATATTCATAAAACATTTTTTTATTCTTCTTGTAATATAGCTTTTTTTTTTTAATAAATATAACCAGATTTTTTTCTGGAATTTTGTCTTAAATTTTATTTTTTCTCTCCTCTGTCTTCTCTTCCCATTTTTCTTTCACTCCAGATAAAGGAGAATTTTAAAACTTTAGAATGTACTGGAGAAGACTGGTAGGCTGATTGTGATAAGAAAACAGAAAAATCTACACAACAGTCTCAGAAAGGTATTGAGTGAGACCTGCCTCTGTCCTTGAAGAAGGTTAGATTTTGGCTCTATAGAATTTAATGCCTTGAGTTAGGCACTCAAGCACTCTAGACAGTGTAAATTAATTAATCTACAAGAAAGTTGTAGAGAAATTCAGTATTTTTATTTCATGTCTAAAATGTCAATGCTAGTTTTGTGGCTCATGGATGACTGTCACAAAATGAACTCGAGGCCTTTCTGATGTTTGTGGGAGCTTTGCCATTGACTGCAACACAACCAGAATGTTGCTCACAGCTGTTGCTATAGTGATTGGAACTTATTTTTGTCTGACATTGCCAGAGAGTCCTTGGAAGTCTTGTTCCAGTTGATTTCCTGTACACAATTTGTGATGTTGTTGTGGTAATTAATAACGACAATGTTGCTGATCAATGCTGCACCTATGATGGAACATCTCGGCTCTTTTGTGTTTTGTATGACTTAAATCCAGTACATAGAGAATTACCTTGAAAATGACACTCAGCACTAAGACAACAGACTTCATCTTTTCAGAATACCAGATCTACAAAGCTTTCTCTATCAGAATATTTGAAAGGCTAGTTCTGCATAAAAACCAATTCTGAAATATTTTTGGAAGATTTTTCTCTATTTTTACAAGGAGAGTCTTTAAACTGAAACAAACAAATAAATCATTGTTTTAAGAACTGGATCACTTAAGAAAATAAGGAGGCAATTAAAGTTTAATATACTATCTGAGTTCTACCCAAATGCTCATATTGTCTAATCACTAAGATACCTAGTTTATTCATTCATTCAGAAGGCAGAGTTCCTAGATGTAAAAACTATATGTAATCATTGAGTTAAAAGAGAGTATCAGAATAGTGTAGAATATGAAATTCCAATGATATTGTCATTTTCAGACTATGCTCTGGTTTGCCTGTCCGATATGAGAGATACTTGTACAAATCTGGCTAAAGTTGTACAGATTTCCAACAAAAGCAGGCATATCCTTTAAGACTGTAGTGAAAATGCTACACTGTGACCAGATTGTATTATGGAAGTTGTATAGAGGGACAGCATTACGGTTAACTTTTGTAGTTTTAATTTATTATTTACTCGTTAGAAACACTGACCAATAACCCACTCTCATACATAATTGTTTTTTTTTCATACTACATATTACTAATTTCCATTGGGTGGAATGTCAGAACTGCTCCATATGTATGTAACTATGTTGCCCTCTTGTGACCAGCTCTCTAAAATAAGAAGTCATAGACCACTTCAAGAACAGAATTTGATTTAAAATAATATTAAAATCGATTATTGATGGACTTTCATATTTCGTGTACATTTTTACATAAAAAAGAGCAAAAATTTTATATTTTCTAAAGATAATGTTAAATATACGTCACATGCATGCTCTTTCAATTTCTTTCTGATCCTTGTGTCAATTTTTTGTGGTTATTTCTTGACATCTCACTGTCCTTAGGTGCCTTACTAATATAAAAGCAATATTCACAACCATGTGGGAGCATTTTATGTGTTGACTATGATATCCGGAGAGAAATGTGCTATTATTAATTATATATGTATATAATCCTTCAAGCATCAAATCATTCTGGTTTTAGTTCTCTATCTTCTATGGTTCAGATACTGGTTGTCGTAATAGGCAAAACCACAGTGAAATTAATCTGTCAGTTATTTTGGACGTAAATCTAATGAAATTGTCATTATGGCTTTGTAATTTGTTTCATTTGTTTGGGTTTTGGTTTTGTTTTAGTTTTTTTTTTTTTTTTCTTCTTCTTAAATGCCAGTCTTTTTCAATTTTTCAAATTGAATTAATTTCTTTTGATTCATATATTGCTCCCTGCAGCTAGTCAGTAACTTTCACAAATTTTACTTAAGAAAGAATTTTAAAATGGTAACTTTGTTGCCCAAGGTGAGTTTTGCATTTAAGCAGAAGTCATAAGCAATGTCAAGTAATTCCCTGACTTTTTCTAGTATTTCACAATGCTTCAAATGTAAATAGGTCCTATTTAGTTGTCTGGTTGCCCTTTAGTTATTGATTCAGAGTTTACTTGAGATGATTGACTCTTGTCACACTGTGTGTTATGGTATGGAGCGGTCCCAACTTTTTCCACTTTCAAATATTTCAACCATGTCTAATATGACCAGTAAAAAACATTAAGACAACTGAGGTGAGAGCACAGCGGTAGGACGCACATGTGCATGCACACTCACCTATACAATGCTTTAGATGGTGTTCACCTCTCAAAAAATCACCTTGTTGTTTGATACAGAAAATACTGGATATTGAATGTATCTTCATGTTTTAGGTAAATATTTAGGAGATGAAGTCACTGTCCTGGAAGGCCAAAATATTCTAGCAAGCTATTCTTTCCTTAAATAAGGAAGACTCTAAGGGAAATCTGAGCAAATTAAGACCTGAGAGTTAATTTACCTAAAACAGGGATTAGTTCGCATTAGATTAGACTTGGTGAAGCCACCTCAGGTTACATTTTAATTAGAATTTTTGTTGCAGCTTTTCTAAAGAGAATGCTTGATTAAACAACCTATTTTAGCAAAGTATAAAATTCTTCTTCATTGTACTTTGATTCCACTCCTTAAACAGCAAAGATGTACATAGACTAGAGAGCTTGTGTATCACCTCTTAATAGCTGAAAGCTATTAAATAAGCATGATTTTTTTTCTGTATAAATCTAGATGCAGTAATTTTTAAAGCAAAAAAAATGCAGAGTTTAGAAGGCAAGAACCCAACTGCCCGGAGCTGTTTAATGCTGTTTTTCCAATCCGGGATAAAGGTATTATTTGATCGTATCAAGAGTCTCTGGTGAAATGTGGGCATGTTATCATTTTATCTGCAGTTGCACCCAGCAGCATCACAGCTCAGGTAGACAGAGTATCTCTGTGCTGGCAGCAGAAATGCCCTTTCTGTGTGAGGGTCTCTGAGCCAGCAGGGCTGAGCGCATCCCTTCAGTTAAGGAGGACTTCTGGAGCATGATAAGCACACTAAAAGCATACATCCATCACTGTCCACTCCTCCCTTGCTCCTTGAGGAAAAGCACAAAGTCTATAAGGGTTTTGTTTATTCTGTGAGTTTGCCTGTTTACTGGTGCATATGCAGTAGCTTGAAAGGAACACTTTTGCAAAGCCATTGGCCTAGCTTTGTTGCATGAATTAACATCATACCTATGGAAATGCTGGCTTTTGCATGTCTATTTTGATTTAAATACCCTATTACCATGTTCCAAATGACCAGAATATCTGGAACTAGGAGTTTAGACAGGTAATTGCAGCTCAGTTCTCTACTGTCCTGACTAACATGGAGTTATGCACAGCCAGGTTATTTGAGAGGAAATCTGGAAATCCAGTAATGGTAGAAGACCATTTGAGATGGAGGGCAGAAATTAAATGTTAGAAAGTGTTCTCTGCAACAGTATACCTATATGCATTTAGGTACATGGCAAAATTGTCTGAACTTACAGAGAATATACAGGATATTATTTTAAATCTTTCTACAGGAACCGTAGGATAAGAAGTGTATAGCAGCATCTTTTGCTGACATTATGCTAACATGCACAAAGATGTGTTTTTCCTTGGAATTCTCAAACTGAAAGAAACATTGGCATAATTTTTATGGTTGATTTCAATAATTGTCCTTTTCAAATTTTTTAGTTCATTGTTGGATTTTCTTTTCTGCAGCAAAGCATCTTCATCTCACACAACGGTTAACAAAATAATATTGTATTCATATGTTTCAGATTCTCCCAGAGTTTGAAAGAGATATTTAATTGTTCATGATACCTGTGGTTTGGAAAAACACAGTCTAGATATAAATGTAAATTTTTATAGCTTGAAGAAATACTCCTATAAACAACTTTATCTCAGGACTATCACAAAAATTTTCCATATTTATTCATAGTTTAGTATTTAAACTGAATCATGCTGAGAGAATATGAGCAATTTATATTATTTATATTAAATATGGCTACTCATGCTGTCTCTTAATTGGCTTTTATGTGGGTTAGAGATGGTTTTCAATAATTAAGCTGTAAGTAGCAGTTCGCATAGGATTTCATCATCTCTAAACATCTTTGGTGCTCAGATATTGAGAGCAGTGTTATGACTGGAATCTTGAAAAATAAATCATTATTAAAGATACATAAAGAGCGATCAGATTGGAAAAATGTATCTATTAGAAAATGAGAGGTTGCTTTATATTCATTAGCATCCCCTACTGTTTTTCTAGATGTTTTCGTTAGTGAAACAGTCACTTTAGTTCCAATGATATATCAACCTTACACAAAGATAGTCCAGCTTGATTTTAAAATATGTCATTCTTATAAGAAGAATCAAACTAAAGAAATATAATTTTTCACTTCAAAATTTAAGTTTTTGTATTTGAATTCTTATCACTATAATGCAGGCAGTGTTAAGTTCCACAGTTTAATAAATATTTTCAGGGGTGTTAAACCATTCAGAAATTACAGATTGAAAAGAGTATCGTAATCCTCATCTAAGTAAGTCTGTTTGGATCAAAATTGTTTTTCTGATCAAAGCTTTTGGTTCACTTTTAAAGAAATTATTTTGTGTTGAGGGTTAGGGAAACAAAATAATTTCAGAAACATCATTATGGTGTTCTTAAAGAACAGGTAAGCCAGGATACAGTTATTTTTTATGAAGTGTTTACACATTACATTAGTGACTTTATAAAGATTTTACTTGGTTGTAACTTATTAGCTTAACTTCACAGAAGTGAAGGGTTTCATGCAGAAAAATAAGATACAATAATGAGAAGGATCATATATCAGAGAAATTAAAGCAAATTGACATATTGGAGGACGGCAGAAAGAAGGCATTTATAAAACTGTTTAGCATATGAAGGAAAATATTTAGGAAAAGCAGGTTAGAAAAATAGAATATCTGACATAAATATATATATGAGATTTTTTGTTTGTTTGTTTTGTTCTGAGTCATACAGGAAATAGAATACAACTGTATAAAAGCCAGTGTGGGGAGAAAAAGGGATTCTGACAATGGCTTTTGAAGTCATTGATCGTACAGATTTCAGACTATCGTATATGGAATCTAAAGCCTAGGCCTGACTTTACCGTGTTCCTCTCAACAAATGTACATTACATTCATGTACCAGGAACTTTTTCTTAGGGCATATGGTACTTTTTGATAAAGATGTGCTTTACAGACCTGCTGGGCAGTGTAACATGGGATGAGTTCAGATTTTTCAGCCCTTCAGAAAACCTATGCTCTCTCAGTGAATCTGTATTGTGCTCTGTAGCAGTCTAAAATTTGTATTTGAGCTCTGTTACATGAAATTGCAGTCACTGTGTGTGATAATCTAAATTAACTTCTACTTTAGTCCTTCAAACATTATTTAGAAGTTTATAACACCAAAAGGCAGTTGATTTAGAGGACATTTTCTATGTGAGTTCAAAGTACATGGCACAATTCTGTTGGGATAGGATAATTGCATATATTTTTGCAGATGGTTAATTTGTTCCCCAGTTAAATATTTGGAACAGAACAATGTGAGTTGTGCTATATCCTATTTGACTTGGAGAAGTTGAGATATGACACTATTCTGATAGGCAGTGTAGATGTTTAACTTGTATAAAATGTGCCAGGCAATGCACCTTGAAATATGTACAAGACCTTGCAAAAATAAAGTAATAATATTTTCTCATGTACAGAGTGTAATTCTTGTCTGCCTGCTACAGCTAAAGAGTGAGAAGCAAAGACAGCTGTGTGCCCTTTTACACATTGCCAAAGTCATGTGTTCCTGGGGACTAATTTATACTTCAACTGCAATGTAATAGTAAAACATTTAAACATTGTATGACTGACTCCAGATTACTCAAGCAGATTTTACTCTGGAATCCCTTCCTAGTCACATAAAAAGGAAAATGTTAAGTGAGTGATCTGAGCTTTATACTCATAAGAGATTTCTCTCCCAGCATCTGACCTGTAATAGGTACGCAGAGCCTTTCATCAAATTACCTGTCATAGAAGCTTAATGCTCATTATTATACTTATCTTATTGGTGGCAGTGTTAATGGAGAAAGGAAGCTAAGGAAACTTATCTAACAAAATTCAGAAGCAGAAAGTGGAGCAGAATTTAAGACACTTCTGTTCCATATTAAATTCCAGACTCTGCTAAAATATAATGCATTTAGGCTTTGAGATACTATTATAACTACACACTAGAGACTAAATTCTTTTGTCCTTGTTCAAGCAAATCCTGCCCCCAGACTGAACTGGGAATTTAGATTGAGTGAAGACCGCAGAATTGAGCCCTAAAGGAATATGGATTACTCCAATAAAAGACACAAGAGAGTTGAAATAAAAATACTGCTAGCAACATGTAGCAATGGAACAACATTACTTAGGGAAACATTCAAATGGGATGAATTAATTAGAGACAAGACTTTGATCTAATGCTTATGACAGTGTTTATGTTTAATGTAACCTATTATTTGTATTACCTCAACTCTGTCATATATTTTTTCTGTTTCCTAAGTAGTGTTTGCCTATCTTTTACTGCTCACGAAGAAAATGTTTTGCACTGTCAACATATTTGTTTGTTGTTAATAAAAGATTATAACTAAAAATATAATGATGTGTCAAACAGAACTAACCCTCCAGAGAAGCTGAGCAGATGGAAATAGTGCTGTGAAAACGAATGCATTGTAATTCAAATAATTTGCTTTTCTTCAACAAATTATCTTTTCGTCCCACCCACAACATATTAGTGCTGAAACAGAACTAGAGTAAGCTTATGGATTGATTCTGCCATCCTTTACATTGATATGAAACCTTTACAACATCATTTGACATCAACAGAACTATTTCAAATTTACAATAACATAAATTAGGGTTCAACAAGCGGAAAATTAGTAGAGCTAAATGTTTTAAATACATTTTAAACTCAATGAAAGATCTATTATCTCACTGATGAGCTCTATCTAGCTCCAGTTTAAAATCTGCTGGCTTTTGAAGAAAAACATGAATTGTGACAGCTTTGAAAACAGATGCATATTCATTGATGAGACATTTTTGATTCCTCTTTTTAATGCATATTTTCATATTCATGTTTCTCTACAGTTTATTCTCAGGCAAATATTACTTCAAATATGGAAATAATTGTGATCTGTGACTTTTTTTATAAAAAATATAACTAGGTTGATTTTACAACAAGAAAGACTGCACAACTTTTAGTATTAATCTAAAATGAATTTTTGTATATTAAAAGTATTTAAATGTATTCCCATTATAGCATTCATTCACAAAATAAAGAAATTAGTCATACTAAGTATGATGCCTGCATTAATATAGAGAAGCTAACTGCAGCTTTATTTGTACCTTTCCTAACATAAGAAACCTTCATAAATGAAGGCTACTATTTTTTGTGGGTTTTGTTGTTGTTGTTGTTGTTTTTTTTTTTCCTGGAAACATAATTCCATCTTTCTTTCCAAAGTAAGTTAAAATCCATTCATGACTAAGGATTTATAAACGTTATAAACATTTATAAACTGGTGTTCATGCATAGTGCTCAAGGAATTATACTGAGCACAATTTCTTTCAAAAGGTAGTGGATTTCAGTTTTATTGCTTGATATGTTCCCATTTCTGCTTAAATTTTGCTGAGTGTTGAAATGCTAAATATAAATTGGTTCCAAAAGTGCTTCTGTTTCCCTTTCTTCCAGAAACTTTTAGCTCTTTCTCCCCATTTCCTGCCCCTCTCTTCCTTCTTTCAATGACTTTTAATGAAATATCTGCCCATGGCAGAACTAGATGACCTTGGAGGCCCCTTCCAAGACAAGACATTCATGATTCTATGAAATCGCTAATTGGATTCCGATACTTTCCTCATTAATTTCAGGCAGATATAGCTAAAAGATTTATCATGGGAAACTTCAGTGCTTATAATATGGCCATGGGGTGAAGCTTAACTAAAAGCAATGTTCATGTGAGACCTGGGCTACATCTGCCCCCTATAAGAATTACTTCAGTTTGAAGAGGAAAGAAACAAAGAGAAAGAAAGGAGAAGGACTGTTAGCATCATTACCTTCCTAGACCATCACAGGGTTGGGAGGGTGGAGAGTGGTAGTAACCCAGGTATGAACTGCTGATTGGCCTCGAAGATGGGAAAAGTCACAGAAATAGTGCTGTGGCTACATGGATAATGATTATGGTTTATACTGACAATCTATTTGAGTAAAAAAAAAAAAATTGAAAAATAAGTCTCTTTAGGAAAGTAGAATGGTGTGGAACTGCCCTGGCCTGCCAGACAGGACTTGGACATACTGAAGTAGCCTAAACTACACTGGAAGTTCTGGGTTTGATTTTGTTTTGTCTAGGGTTTATTTTTAGAAATGTATGAATGTTGCAGGATAAAAATCTTTAAATTAAATAATGAAAATAAGATTAAGTATCACTGAGTGGAATGATTTTACTCTTATACCTGCTCCATCCAAATTTCTCTGTGTGAGGCATTTTGAAGAATTTTTAATTAATATGGTTTACCTAGTTGGCAATGGAACTAATTCTTGGTAATCAGGCTTATACTTGTGAAAGGTTCCTTTCCTATTGCCAGTTTACAGAAAAAGACTTTAAAAAAATTTAGTTTCTCCAGAGATCTACTAAGATGAAAAGCAGAGTCTACAAATAAGAACTGAAACATTTAATGGCCTCTATCTCATTCCAGTGTGTAGTCACTATGGAAGCAAAATAAGATTAAATCTTTTTTTACTGGTAAGTTGTCTCAGTTTAAGTGAGACACAAGTGTTTTGCTGGGAATAAATTATGAGGAAGACCCAAAACTCCTCCCTCTAAGCAATTATAAATCTGAAATTAATAGACTCCGACTGAGGAACAGTGTGGGAAAGGAAATTAAAATTATATCCAGGTAGGAATAACAGTCCTTTATTAAAAGGTCTATAAGTATTGGCAAAAACAACAAGAGAACACAAGTAAAACACCCAAGCAGTAATGCTCCACCTAGAATAACCCCCTTCAAGACAAAAACGAGTTTCCCCACAAATTATAGTTTATGTACATCAACAATGTATTCCGTGGCTGCAAAAAATCACCAGATGTCTCTGTCAAAGACTTTACATTTTAGTGATTTCTATCAAAATTAGCTTTATCAGTTTAGGATTACTTTATTAGATAGAGCTGAAATAGTTTGATTTTAGGTCATTTTTCCTCTTTTTTCAAGTTAACATAGTTCTTTTTTTGCTTTAGGTGTGGTCTGCTGCAGAGAAATCTATAAAATAACTTTCTAAGAGTCATCAACTTTTTTTGTGCATGCCTTCTCTCTTGGTGCTGCCACCCACCAAATATCCTTTAAACTGTTCTACCTCCTGGAAATGTAGTTATTTTACCATGTTTCATGATGGCAAACCAGCAGAAAAATGTCAAAAAGTCATTTTATGGAGCACTAGAATTTTTTTTAAGCATTGTTATCAATGTCTCATCACTACTTTGTATTTTAGTGTCATAAGAAAGTAATTTACGATTGATTTTAGAAACATGCAAACTGTATTTTACAGTTATTTGTGTGTAGGAGTATTGTCTTTTTTGAGAACCAGGGTACACGTTAATGCAGAGGCCACTTAATTCAAACAGTTACAATTGTTTAACACAACAAGGAAATGGAAGAAATTAGACCAACGCCAACATGATCTATTCAGGACATCAAAGGGTATAACATTTTTTTCAGCCCAGTGTATTGTAGTGACTGAACCAGCAATAAGGTGCAAAAAGCTCAGAGGTGTTGCCACATGGTGTGATTATGGTGGGTGTGGAAATTCTGCTTAATTTTCTGCATAGGCAGTTAGACCTAGAAAGAAGGTTTGCTGGTAGTGGTGATATAGATCACTATCAGAAATTTACTAGAATTTTTCCTGCCCTGATGACTTGAAAACAGCTCCTAGTTACAGAGTAATCCTCACTGAGGTGTATTTATTAATTTTTATTCTAAATTTATTTCACTAGCAAATTATTTTTAATTAATTTATTTTAGAATAATAAATAATTTTATAATAATGTTATAAATCCCTACTTGAACTTTCATAGCTGTATTTTCAAGAACACAGAAAGTCAAGAGGAGGAAGGTATTCAAAAAATTCTTCTGCTTTTACTGAACTAAATGAATTCATATAGTATTTCTGGGTATTTTTTTCTACAAGAGATGCCCATCTCATAAGTAGTTATGGAGAATATTTTTCTGTAAAAGAATAATTGTAGTGCTGGAAATATATTCTGGAAATATTTTTGATATGTTCCATTTGTTGAAAATTGTAACATAAATTCATATAGTTTCCTTGTATGTGTACCTACCTCAGCTATCAAATATAGGTCTTAAAAACAAGCTCATTTTTTTACAAATTTAGAAGAATATTTAGTAAGCATTGATTTCAGTGGAGAAAAAAAAAGACCATGTGATAGTAAAGTTTCTTGATGTATAATTGCATATAATCTTTAAAAAAATCTGAAAATACTAATCCCTTCATTCATTATAGAATCACAAGCTACAGACAACTCTGGATCACTTTCAGCTTTAAATTTGACCATAGCATTCATAACAAAGCTTCAAATATGTAACAGAACTTTTAATCCAGTTGATATTACCATATGATTTTAACTACCTATCCCCAAGACATGATTCTTACAGTTTTTGGTGACTGGGAGGCTGTATCAATAACCTCCACCTTCTCCTGATTTATACCAAGGATTTAGAAATAATTTACCTTTTAAGTCTGTGAAGTATTCCTTTGTTCCTTGTTTGTGCGTTCTAAAGACAATATTAATTTAATATTGCAAGCACAGGATGCTTGTATTAGGTCTATTAGCCTGCTATTCATGTAGCAAGAAGTATTGGGAATGCACTTTAATATCTTGGTTTGTGACTTGCAGCCAAACATTAGGTGCAATTGTCCACTCAGGCTCTTCCCTCTTTACAATGAAATAATCTCCTTCTTGCATTCACTGTAATTTCCTTCTCAGCTTGATCTTTTAGTCTCCATTTGCAGAGTGTCAGTTCTGTAGCTGTGTTGCAAGTTACTAAACATGTTTTACCAGATTAAGACATTTGTCCTGCTCTACTCTGAACACAGTTTTTTCCGACTGCAAATTTTAAGCTTTGGTACCAATCCAAAGGGCAAAATCTCTTTTTCCAAGGTTAAACTGATTTTTCCATGATGTATAAGCTTGATGATACTTTTTGATTTATAATGCCACTGGTATTTAATTAAATTCTCCAACATACTCTTTAACACCAACACATTTTCATTGTTCTATTTTTCAAATCCTTATTTGAAAAAAAATCCTCGTCTCTAAATTCTCTACTTCCCCACACTTGGTACTTGAAGGGATAGAGAGATGGTGTAGGGTTCTGTCTGGATCTCAGTAAGAAAGGGTATACAGTAAATGGTTTAATAAAGTAGCTGTTTAAACAAGATAGGATAATATGAGGCATATAGACAGCAAGAAAATCTGACCACTGATGCCTCTCCACTGATGCATAGTGTGCTGCACGGATCCTGTCTGTGAAGAATTGTCCTCCATTTTGGTCATGCAAGCTATTATATACAATATTTTTGAAGAAAATAAGTCAAGTCATCATTGGTACTGTCAAACAGAATGGATGTTTGCATCTAAGGAACTTGCTTCACTCTTAAATAAAAGCAATACTGTACACATCATGTAATTGCTGTACCCTCAGTTACAACCAACTAGCTGAGTTTATCCTGTGGTCAAGAATTTGTGCACCACCACAAAGGCTGAGGACACACTGAACAGCTGGCCCAGAACAGCACAGTTCTGCCTGTGCTCAGGTAGCTTTGGTGTGAATCACAAATTCCTTTAAGAATAGCAGCCCCCTGGTCAGAACCACCTTGTTGCACCCCTTGGTCAGCATAGACTTCGCTGTTCCCAAACACAATACAAGTTACAGATTCTATTAGGAAGCTGTTCAACTACCAGAGAGTTTCCCTGACAGGCTGGGATGTTCCCACCCACCCACCAGAGCAGCACAAGACGGGTACACCAGCAGGTTCCCCTGCAGCAGCTGCTCATGTTGCATAGGGGCTTCTCAAGCCTGGAGTACAAGGCCCAGGAGACGAGGCACAGACACTTCAAGGTCACCAGCTCCTCAATACAAAGTCTTCTGCAGGCTTCCAACAGAGCTACTGAGGAGAAATCTCTTCTGTAGCATTCCCTGCCCCACTGTACTCACTGCTAGCGTTAGGTTTGTACTCACAGTATGAGAAGTGAAGACATCCAGTAAGGAGAACATGTCTTTAATAAGGGAACAATTATTGCAATGTCTCCAGTCATAAAAGGAAGAATCAGCAGAGTTTTCTGGCAAAACAGAACTAGGTAGAACCAGTAAAATATTTCTGTGAAATGTTTTTCTGTTGGAAAACGTTACTTCAATTAAATGAATATCGGAACATTTGCAGGAATGTTCTTGTGGGAACGTGTCAACTGCAATTATTTCTATGGCAGGGAAAAAAAACCCAAAATGGTAAATTTGAAAGAGCCTTCTGTTCCTACTTGTTTTGCTTGAAGTGTAAAGATTTCTCAACCTTGAGAACACATTCAAAATATTCCTTTGAATATCTAAAAATGAATCAGTAGTATTGTCAAAACTGAAGTTTAACCGTATATAAATTGCTCTTAAATTCCCCTCTTCAAGTGATTTCATAATTTTTCTGTTATGTTCTATTTTCTTTAAGGACAGTTTAGCAGACACAGATGTTGGCGAAACAATAAATCAGATAAGACCAAAACTTGATGTATTAACTGAAAACCAGTAAAGAATGGTTGGCATATACCAAATCAAGTAATAATTTCAAGAAGCTGGAAAATTATTAGCCTTAATAAGGGACACTAATGTTAGCAGATTCCTTGCTTCATGGTAAGAGAACTTTTGATCACAGAATAAATACATGGATGTTTTTGGAGTCATATGGTTTACATACAGATAACCTCTAAAATCCAAATTACACTGTGATGAAAATTCCATAAAAACCTTCATACATTTAAAGACAAAGTGAAAGAAAACATCTGTAAAAGATATCTCTTTTTTTTATTACTATTATTATTCTCTAGAAAGAAAGAACTCCTTAAATTAGGCAAAGGAACGTTTGAGAGGAAAGTTTCTTTGAAGGAATGTGACAAAGCTGTCAAGACTCTCGCACATGTGGAATACTGATGAAACTTCAACCTATACTTCAGCTTTCTGTATGCCAAAGAAGGCACTCAGCAGTTGTCACAGAAAGTCAAGTGTGTAGGTACTTTCAGCAGGATGATAGAGGTGACATACCAGCACAGTGCTAAAAAGAATACTGCTCCCAGTCACAACCTATAAAGATTAACACCAAAACAGCCATAGTGCTGCTGGAGTAGTTTTTTAAATGTCTTACAAAATTAAAGCATACATTTGAAAATTTCTACAAAAGAAAACTATTTTTTTTTTTGCATTAGCCAACAAGAAAACTAGTGGAATAATAAAATATGAAAATGACATTTGGAAGTGAGTTCAGAGAAAGATGTCAATAAGCAGGAGACCAGAGAAACTGGAAAAAATGGTTAAAAGAGGAAACTGTACAAGTGTTCAGGCATCCCCAAGAGACTCTTTGCACTTGCATCCTTATAAAACAATTTTATCCCAAAGCTGCTGTTACAATCGTGTAAAGAAAGTGCTTAGTGTACCCCCCAAGTACTTATTTTAGTAGCTTGATTTTCTTTTAATTGCTATGATTTGTCTATGGATTTGTGAAACCCAAAAGGTGCCTTTTGTACACCTTCTCTTTTCTTGATATGCTTCTATAGGGCCTTAATCCACAATTATGCTGTGAACAGTTCTGAGAGCTGGTATGTCCAGCAAGTAATGCCAGTATGGCAAACCTGCTTGAAGAGGAGTTGACCTTTCCCTCCTCACTCTATCAGCTACAATCCTTGAACTAACATTCAACATCAATTTAAAGGCTGGAGTTACACATATGTGTAGAAAGCTTCTAATAAATATTTCTAGATCAAATATTGATGTTGCATATGGAAGTACAAAAAAAAAGCAGAGGTAAAATGAAGCTTTAAAACTGTGTCTGCACGTCCGCAGTACAAGCAGCATGGGAAAAGAATTACTTATCTGCTTTCCAACATCCCACTAAGTAGCCCCAACATGGGGTATCAAGGGTTTTGGAAGGAATGTACAGTCATAAATGGTTCTCAATGGAGAGTCCAAGTAATGTTTCACACCACTTAGAGCCCTGAAAAGGCCTGCATAACATGGATGAGCTTTTCAGATTGCTGAAGGTATGTTGTCAAGTGGGAAGCAGAGTAGACTGAATAAAAGGTGTAAATGTGTCTTCAAAGTTTGCTAGGTCTCATTTCCTTATGCATGTTCAGTTACAATCAAGCTAGTAAAGAAAGTTCCTCACATGATTTTGGAATTTAACATGCATACAGTTTTATATTTGAGGTAACTATTCACTATGTCTATGGCCTGGTGTTGCAAGACCTGATGTCAGACTTTGCATTTCCTATTAATAGCATTATTAGAAAGGGTCATAACTATTCAGTACCAGATTTTATTAATAAAGTTATGCATGTAGTATATAATTGCATAAAAACTTTTGTGTGTCATGTTTTGATTCTTCCTTTTTTTTTAGCACAAATGAAAATGAGTAACATCTTTGTTCTTTATTTTCCATTCACTTTCCTTTCTTCACTCCAGATCAGGACACTGACTTCTTTACCAAATTGAAAACAAAACATGTGGCAAGCTGAAGGGCATGCAGTCACTCTTTCCCTTTTTTTATTATTTTCTTTTTTTTTCTTTTTTTAATTTAAATTAAACATAAAATTTCATAAGCTACCTAAAACTATCATGACTTTCTAAGCAAATAAAGCTTTCAGAATAACATCTCTCCACAGAAGACTTTTTTTGCCCTAATTGTAACAGAGTGACTTTTTTCTAAACTCCACCATGATTTTTATTTTAAGACCCACTCAGTTCATGAGATATATATGCTTCCTACCTTTGAAAAATCGATGTAAACACATCAGGTCTGGCAGGTTGTTATCAATGTTTCACAGAACATAAAATCAACGTAAAAGATAACCTTCCAAAACTCAGAGGAAAAGACACACTTTCAAATGTGCCTGTCAGTCTATCTCAAAGGAGACAAAGCTGGGAAAAATGTCTTTAAATGTGATGGTCTCCTATGATCTGTTTCTAAAATTGTGTTTCCCATTGGATAGATCTTTTATCAGAACAAGAGAAAGCTTTATGTTGTCTTACCTGACAGTGAAGCACATGCTTTATACAACTTGCTGCAAGGGTTATCTCATTTAAACTACTCTGTGATCAGCAACCTGTTTCTCCCATGGGGCTCTTCAAAGGTGGCTAGTACCCAAAACTTGAGCAGGGAAAATAAAACATTTGAAGCTACTCTTTTTTTGACATTTTTCTGTATTGCTCCCATCTCTCTTATCTGTCTTGTATGTGGGGATCATAATTTCAAACCACACAGAATCTGGAAGAGGCCAGTCTGTGGTTCAACACATTCATGTCTGTGATACATTTTCCACATAGATATCTTCACTGTGCATCCAAGGTGAAGCAAGAAAAAAGATGTTTTGGGATTACATTATTAAGAATATGGGATACCAAAGGAGGTCAAACTATAAAGAATCTTTCAAAATATGTATGAAATACATCCCTGTTCTGTCTTATAGGTAACTTCCTTAATATAATATTAGGCAGCTGGACATAAATAGAAAGAAAACAAAATGTATATGCTCAATTATTCTGACAAGAGTTACATGGTGCATAAATCTTACTCAGATTCTTGCATCACCGGGAAGGAACACCCTTCTTCTCCGAAGTGAGAGAAATCCCCTTTCTCCCACCCCTGGCAATGACGCCAGATGGTATCGCATAACATCAGGGTCTTGGCCATGCCCACATGGCTCCAGGATCTGTCCCTTCATGGCTACTGCAAAAACTTAACCCTGTTCTTGGACAAAAGCAGGACCCATGACATGGATGTTCCCCTACAGCAGGTAGTGAGTTGTTTGCTGCCAATTTTTGCATTGGCGATACCTAATTGCTTAAACAAATACCCTATACAAGCCAGGACATGTGGAAGTCTCATGGTATTTTCTCTTACTTCCAAGCAGAAACATATATTGAACACCTTTTACTTTTTATTACTGCTGCAAAGCTTTCAGAAACATTACAAAAAAGTCTCCTTTAAAGATTTCCTGTCCCATATTATTGAGTTCTTTCTTTTACACAAATTATTAGGAAGAAAAAACATAAACAAAATGTCAAGAAAAAATATTTTAACTTATTGCTAAGTGCTTTAGAATACGTTTCACACTCAGAAAATGCTTTTTGAGATGCATTAAAACTCCAGCTGAATTTTATTTTTTTTTCAAGTATGTAGAACTTATTCCTGTAAACAGAAAGGTCATGGCTATTTCAAGTTAGTTAACAGAAAAGCAATAAGAACAACAAAATTCCCCTCTGCACCCTTCTGTCTGTAGAATTTCTATTAAATGCTACCAGGTAACAACTTTTTGCTTGCAAACATGCAAGCAAAACAGAGACGATCACAAGGAAAAGAACCATTAAATAAGAACAAAAATTACTGAGAAAATATGGTAACAATATGTAAGTTATGCAAGTTTTAATGATGTACATTCCAGCAATAGTAATTATACTTCTCTATAGACATGTAAGGAAAGAAGAAGGAGGAATCCTGACCAAGGTCTGGACTTAGTTGTGAGTGAAATAGATTTCCACTTGCATTAAGCCAGAAACACTCTATATTTTTAATGTTGTTCTCTGATAGCTGTCCAGTCAGTTGTCTGCACTTTGCAATTGCCAGAAAAATACAAGTCAGTACCAGATAAAATAAATGGGAGCATCACTGAGATCTAAAACATTAATAAGTACAAGTGAGCACTGATAAAATCCTTCCTTTCAAAGAAGAGAGGAGGTTTTTAATTGGTTTGATGCTGGTTGTGTTGGAGGAGAAATAAGGACAGGGAAGCTGGAGAGTTTCATCTTAATTGCTGTTGTCTAATTCTGGAGCATATATGACTTCAAGTCTGCTTTACTGATAGCTTAAGTAGCCCTGACTCTGTCAGGTTTATCCTTTCTCCATTACAAAAACTGCCTGCCTTCTAAAAGACAGAAAAGGAAGTTATTCTGCCTCAAACAATATCTTCCTTGTACATAGTCAGAATGGAGGAAAAGAGAAAGACTGTTATAACTGCTGCGTTGCAGTGTCATCCCGTGTGTGAATGAAGTGACAAAGCCTTAGGAAGGCTGTCTTGCACAGCAGCATCACCAGTTACTCATGTATCTTTTTGGGAAAAGACTTGCCAAAAAAACAGGTGAACATCCAGATATCTTCCTGGATATCCATTGTTCCTGCTACGGGTCAGAATGCCTTTGGCATTCTTGGTCACCTGGGCATACTGCTGGCTCATGTTCAGCCAGCTGTCAAACAGCATGCCTAGGTCCTTCTCCACTGGTCTGCTTTCCAGTCGCTCTGTCCCCAACCTGTAGCACTGAATGGGGTTATTGTGACCCAAGTGCAGGACCCAGAACTTGGTCTTGTTAAACCTCACGTTGTTTGTCCTATTGCATTTATCCAGCCTGCAGAGCCTTCCTACCCCGCAGCAGATAACACCCACCCCCAGCTTGGTGTCATTCCTGAATTTAACTAAGGGTAGACTCGATCTGGTCATCCACATCATTGATACACTCAGTATCACCTGACAAGATCAATGTTAATAATGATGCACAGACTACAGATCAGGTAATATATCCCATTATATTAATACTGCTCAAGGGACTAGTTCCTCTGCAGTTCTTTTTCAGATATGCTAACTAGGTCTGAGAATTATCTGCTGATAACTCAAGTGGTCATTGAAAATTTTGTTCCCACTTTCATTGTGAAATTTGTGCTATTAAAAAAAAAAAAGCCATCAGGTAGCAGAATATGTGAAACTATTATATTCACAGAATTGGACAATCTGAATTTTGGATTTAGAAAAGCAGAAAATGGATCTTGAAAAACACTTAAAAAATCTACTCTGAGATGTTATTATTTTGCCAAGAAAGGTTAGACCAGATGATCCTTGAGGTCCCGTTCTGACCTGCTATTTTATAATTTCACCATGACATCTAGCACAGGAATAGTAAGTCTAATGTTTGTTTGTAAACAATGTTTAATTTTACTCATAAATGTTAATTGAGTAATCTCTCAGACTAAAAGTCTATCAGCTATTTCAAACACAATGTCTTTCATTCTGTTCCCTCCGTAAATCTAGGATTTGGCTTGCATTTCAAGCAAAAATTTTATCCAGACTATGGTTTGTTTTTCCTTCAGGAAAAAATTTAGAATATACAAATGATACATTGCCAACATAATTTTCTCTGGAATCTGTCCATTAGCTCAAAAGGAAGAATTAGCATTGTCTTCCTGCTTGGCAATGGAAATTAATTAGGATCAGAAACTTTGTTGTCTCAGCTATTACAGAGCTTCCACAATTACAGCATAAAAAATCACACACACAAACACACATAAAATCCATTAATGAAAACAGAATCCGTGCAATTTTTTTGGCGTCAAAACCACTGTTTTGCCCAGACTACTCTGAAAAGAACAGTATGTATTCATTCCATTCCTTTATTAGCTTGTGCACAGTATCTGGATATTTTGTCAAAAAGGTTGGCAAGCAGAGTGCAGATGTTGCAGCTCCCTTCAGATCTTATACTGGATGAACATTTAATCTCAACACGCAGAGATCCCTGGAAGAGCAATGAACTGATAGTGATGTCCACTGTTATCACTCAGAGGTGAATATTCCTTCTTTCAGCCAACAGCAGTAGCAAACTGCTGTCCTCTTAAGCAAAGATGATGCAGGGACTAAGCTATGAGCCACCTGAGCACCACTCAACCTCCAGGCTGCAATCCTCTTTGATATGCTACAAGCTCTCTGCTTTACTTCAGGTGATGTGTGTTTTCCAGATCTATGCACTCTCATATCAGCAAGCAGAAAATAACACCTCTGCTAAGGACACCTCTGTTTCTGAAAGGTTCTGGTGCTCACAGCTTAGCTACTTTTAAATCAAACAGTAAACTATGAGGATTTCTTTCAAAAAAATAAAATTATGCATTTAGAAAGAAATTACATGCCAGAATGTCAGATATAAAAAAGTATGACAATTTCAAACATTACAGAAGGAACAAAAAATACAATTTATTAAAGAAATAAAATACATTCTGACAAATAAATTAAATATGTTTGACAAAGAAATTAAATACAGTATCTGACAGCAATTTAAGCAGGGCATAAAAAAGTACAGTAAAATGGGCTGCAGTGTAATCAACTTTGACCCACTGAAAGCAATTAATGTGATACCAGGGTCAGCTGGTTTATGACAAAATTTAACCTTTCTGACCCAGAGAGAAGAAAATAATGACCAGAATTTCTGAGGTCATGAAATAGTTCAAGTCCTTAATACTCTGTGAGGAACTGTGAAGGTTCAATTCATATCAAAGTCAGAGGAAACTGAGGTCATTTAGGGCTAGACACTCAAAGGTACTTAAGGGCTTAACCCTCCTTCCCCTCCCACCTCCAGCAGTGCTCATGCTTTTCTGTATCTGATTATCAAAATCGTGTGAGATTAGGTTCTCTACCATTAGTAAAATTTTATTATCAGTAAGCAACAGATTGACGTCTGTTGGATAGGTAATAGGAGACCGGTACTTGATTGTTGTTTCATGCATTTGTCAAAAAATGAAATGTGAAAAATTACCTGTTGACCAATGCACCCTTGAAGTGTCTTGTATTTTTTCTCTTAGCAGATTATTTTAGACAGGTGCAACTATGGCAATGATTAAACTACATCAAATCAGTGTTCTGAAACTGACTTGTGTTGGGTTTATAATTTAAAAATAAGTGAATATAAACATTTTAAAATTAGTGTGTTCATACAGGGACAGTATTTTCTGTTCTATCATTGCAGTGGAGTGTCTCTCCTTCACTTTCTCTGTCCTTCAACAAGGACTGTCAAAAAGGAAAGTTGAAAAAAGAAGTCTGATCTATGGAAACCACAGCATGCTTGGCACCAAGTACACAGTTAGTATCACTATATAGAAGCTGTTTCTCTTATTTAGAGAACACAGTGAACTTCAGAAGGCATTAGCTAAACTTTGGTTTGACACCTTGCTCAAGTGTCTCACTCTTTTACAAGAGCTTTCTGAACATATTCTGCTTCCAGAATTGTCACTGATAACCTCAAGTAATTTTGTTTCCTTGTCCTTTTGTTTCACTCTAAAAAGAATGAAGAGATGTCACAAGGAAGCTTGTAGAGATGATAACATATTGGCAGTTTATTTTGAGACCTTTAGAAATAGAATTTGTTTTTCACACTAATTCACATTCTTTCCCTATGAGTACTTTCTGCTTGAAATATTCACCCACTTCCACATATTTGCTGGAAAAATCCTCATGTAGATCAATGGAGCAAAAGTACTTCTGCGGCCACATTTTAAAGATAATGCCTCAGACCCAATGATTTGGTTTCTGCAGATGGTTATCTGGTCAAAAAATTTTCTTTGTGGAACTCTTTCCTGGTGTAAAACTTTAGCAACAAAACCTTACAAAGCTGTAACCACCTCATGTAAAACCACATACAAATAAGGTGAAGAGAAAGGAAATGAGGAAGACTAGTTCAATTATTTTTCTTGTCAAACTGGTTCTCTACTGTACATAATCTCATATTTTAAGTGTTAAAATAGCATCTTTTTTTTGGAGACGGTCAGATGTAACCAAAAAAATTCAAATGCATTGGTTAGTTAAGCTTCTGTATAAAGCCAAACCAAAACAAAAATATTCTAAAATGTGTTTACATACACACATGTACAACTTCTTCGGGTAATGAAAAAGAAATAAACATCTTCACATTACTGCTGTGTTAAACTTGTGAATCAAGCAAGGTAATCACAAGTCAGATTTTCTCTAGGCCTCTGGGTCAAAATTGCTCCCAGACTAGCACACAAATCACTTCTTTGTGGAAGTCTGAAAATGTACATGCATGACACAATGCTTTTGTTTTAAAAAAGTTCTTTTTAATTGTTACTTTTAGTACAAGAAACACAACTTTTCTCTACAACACATTTACCAGTGTTCTTTAGTCCAGGTAAGCACTGGACTCAGAGTACCCAGAATTCCACAATTGAGCTTTTTCTTTCTTTTGTTCTTTGCCTAGACAACTAGTTTGCTTCTTCGTTAACTAGCTCCATAATTTGAAAAAATAAAGTCAGACAGCAGGCAACGATGTTTCTCAATATGTATTTTCTTTTCTGCCCAAAAATAAGAGTCTACAAACAAAAAATACTTAGTGAGAGACCCTTTCCGTAGCATCTCACGTTTCTGAAAAGTGATTTTTGAACACTTTCACAACCTCATTAAAAATGCCCATCACCAAATTAGTTTGAAAGTAGTAAGTTGTCATAGCAGCCAGCTCTTGGTCAAATGTGTTCTGTTTAAGTGTATATTCTTCAAAGGTATCATTTTTAAACCATGAACAGAAATTTCTCCTGCTGCCCTTCTCAGTCTCCCATTCAGTATGGAGGCAAAAGTCAGGAAAGAGGACAGGTACTGTGATAGGTGCCTATAGGAGTGTCAACACAGAGAACTCACAGGTAAGGCAGTAAGAGTCTCTTAAGATTCTTTGAAAAACACCTGTGACATCAACATGAAGAAGTTTGATATATTTTGCAAAGAGTCTACAGTAGAAGTAACTTCTTCTGCAACATTGTTATAGAGTCTTCTGAATGAATATTCTGACCTGTGCAATAAAAATTGTTACCAGCATCAAAAGCTGCATTTGTGTGACCATATGTATCAAGGTTCAATTTAAATAAAACTGCATTCAGGTAATTTGTTATATTTTTCAATGTATATTGATAAATGTGATATATTTTGCTTCTTTTAATGCTACATTAACCTACCATAGTTAAGGAACCAGTAAAAAAGCATTATTTACAATAAATTTTTAAACTTTTGGTTTCTTTGGTATTTTTTTTTTCAGAAAAATCTGGTGGCATGTTTCCTGTAAATTACACAATCAGAATTCATCACAGTACAAAGAATAGTTTAGGTATTTATTAAGCTGGCAGAGAAGTGAGCAAGCTTACAGAGAAGCAGAAATTAAGAAAGATGGTGGGATGATGATAATTACAAATATAAGAAAGACGTATGTTGGGGAAATATAAGGGGTACTTTATGTTATAACATCATAGTAAAAGCAGCATAAGCCAACATTCCAAACTTATTTTTTCTTGATTGTTACTAGTTATTTCTTCATGGTTTTAATTTTTACCCACATGTTTAAGTGGCCATGCTTCAGGACAAAAACAAGAACCCAAAATATATTTTCATATGGATTATGTACCTGGTATTAATGTCTGTAATTAAATTTGTTGTCAAAAAGATTCCATAAATTCTTTAAACAGGATACTCGAACTGCTTCAACATACATTTTTAAGGCTAATCACATTTTGTGCTTCAAGATATTTTCAACATTTATTCTTAAAAGTACATTGCTCCTTCAAAATACTTTATCTGATAAACAAAGGGAATTCCCATAACTGTTGGCTGCTTGAATCAGTGTCTTGGTCTCACTTCGTTGTCCCTTGAAGTCCTTCTACAACAAAATGAAGAGGAAAACAGGCTAAGATTTCTCATCTCCTTTAAATCTATCATGTAGCCTCAAGATGTTGTAGGAGCTATGGTATGTATGTATGTATGAGTATGGACACTATTTAGGCTGCACATAACAATACCCAAGGGCATACCGAAAAAGAGGATCAAGGATCAATTAATTTATTTCCTTGGCCTGCTTTTTATTTTCTTTAATATATATTGCAATTAGTTTAATTAAGGAGCAGAAGAGCAGCTCAGAATTTAACAACTTTGGTACGAGATCGTTTTAGATTTCCATTCTAAGCCAACAACTAAGTCAAGATTATGTAATAAGCTACTGACAAGAATAAATCCTGTCAGTAAGTGTTTTTCTATCATCTTCAGCTTTCTCATAACATATCAAAGAAGCAAGGACACACAAATTGTTCTTAGCAGTAGTGTTGTTTATTAATTTATTAATCAGTAAGCTAAGCGAATAAATTATAGTATTGTAAGAAGAAAAAGCAGATTTTTATATAAATACTGTTACATCTTTATAATTGAAACTGAAATTGAGTGATTCTTCCTTTTCACTTGGAAGTTTATTATTGTGCTAAATACATGTGCATCTTAGAATAGGAAACAATTAAAATTACTTGGTTCGTTAAAATATTGACAAAGTGAGATAATGATACAATATTGTAATTACACTGCCACAACAAAGAGCAGCATTATTTATGATATAAAAGCAGAGGTAATTCTTTACATTCTCTCCTTGAAAGCTCTTTTCATAACTCTAATTCTCTCATTCAGAAAGCAAAGGTCTGACTTCTGTCAGGTAATTCAGTTGTGATGTTTCCCCTTCTACATGGTATTTTTTCTGTAGTTTGTGTTCAGAGGAGATAACTGCCATCCTTTTCAGAATAGGATAGTAGGTAGCAATCAATATTTCCAAAAAAGCTCAGGGAACATATGCTTTTGTGTGTCTTATGGTGTCTTTTGATACGGCTGAAGAGTGTTTGTTCTCTTCAGTAATCTAGCCAGCGACTTGACCCTATCATTCCTTTAAAATGAATGACTTCTTTAATTCTTCTTTTCTGAGCAGTGCTGTGTTTGAGAGCAAACGTTTTGGGCATACGTGTTGACTGAAAATGTTCCTGAAACTCTGAGCAAAGGAACTGCTTCGTATTGTTTGCTTTGTGATATGTTCAAGGAAAAAGAACTTTAAATCCTTCACAAATACATAGAGTTGAATAAAATATAATGGACAAAAAGAGTTCCCAAAACACCTAACTCCACTTCAGACTTATTTCCCAAACTGCAGCTTAATCACAGGTACTTTAAAGAATTCTTCCTCTACTGTTGTGCATAAATGCAATTATAAAATGCTAAAGCAGAGTAAATTACCAAAATTAGAAAACTGCTGTATTATAGATGCGCTGCTTCTAGCATCAATTTTTCTTATTTAGAGTTAACCAAAATACTACTGTATGGCTCTGTGCCTTGAATCTTAAGAAATCACTTAGCATATTGAAACATCAAAAAAAAAAAAAGGATTTAACACCACCTGTATTATATTATCTAAATGTGATTTTTATGTTAAAGGTTAAGGTCAAGGGTATCAACCTGGATGTTAAAATATATGTCTAAAAATGAAAGTGAATTTTTCAAAACTTCCTTTCTGACTTAAATGAGAGAGGCAAATATTTTATAACATTAGAAAAAACCTGTGTATTCTTGCCTGTCTGTAATATACAGAGAACATGACTTTCTTCACTAGGTAGAAGGTGGAATTTATATTAGTTCAGTGTTGCACTATGAAAAAAATATTTTCCTAAATATATTGTTTTTAAATATGACAGAAACTAACAACTATAGCTTGAAAATGACTAGATGTTAACTCTTACTTTTCTTTTCTCTGGGCGGTGTCTTCCTCACTACCAAAAATTCTTAATGTTTGAAAGGGGATTGTGGAAGTCTTTGTTGAGGCAAAGGTAAATGCTTATTATTTTCAGGGAAAAGCTTACTAATTTCTACTTTCCATAAATTGGAAAGAAAGTACCATCCGGTATGTAAAAAAGAATTAAAAATCCATAAAGGCTGCTAAAACAACAACTTACAAGGTAAAACAATTTTGCAATGCATCTGCTTTGGACAAAGCAAAGGTTTTACTGAAAATGCATTCTAACCAAGCGTGGCTTTGAATGATTTTGCCCCTTCTGGGACAAATGTTCTCTGTGGATCCTAAAGGGTGCCTGACCTTAAAGTGATTTCACCTTATAGATCTTCCTAATGTGTGTTTTCTTGTACAGCCTTTCTGTAGTTCTGCAGTAGCCTAGTGCATGCTCATCTGCTTAATGACTGTTATTAGTATGAGAACTGTCATGATCTTAAATCTCACCTGGACCTGACAGTATCCAATGGGTTCCTAATTCACAAAAAAATTACCTATGTCCAACTTAAACTGAAACCAAATTAAAACCTCGGACAAACCAGAGCACATTGTAAATTATTACATTTCTATCAAAGTAAAAAAAAAAAAAGAATATTTTAGATAAGCTATTAATAGGAAACAGTGTTCTTATGATCACTTTTTTTTCCCCCAAGAGTACAATTACCTCACTCAGCACATGTTGCTGAGTGTTCTTTGATGTTCTTATTTTTTTCTCTCTCCCTTCAATATGTCATGTCAAACATTGCACACTACCCAATATTTGTACTGAAAGAAGTATATACATTTTCTTCCAGGAGTTTCTGCAGTGATCTAATGCAGATGATGTCAATGTCACTGGGTTTTGTGGTATGGAAGATATTCTGCCATCTCATTAAGCCATCCAGGTTGTCAGCTGGTTTTCCATACACTGTCATGGAGTCATATAATCAAAGAATATCTCAAGTTGGAAGGGAACCTTAAGAATCATTGAGTACAACTCACTGCTCCTTACAGGAAAATCTAAAACTAAATGATATGATTTTGTCCAGGCAGTCTTTGAACTCCGACAGGCTTGGTGCCATAACAGGCACCACCCTGGTGGTGTGCCTGTTGCAGCGACCAATCACCCTCTCAGTGAAGAACCTTTTCCTAATGTCCAATCTGAACTTCACCTTCATCCCACTTCTTTGTGTCCTGTAACTGGTCACAAGACTGAGGAGACCAGCACCTCCCCTTCCTCTGCCTGCCTTGAGGAAGTTGTAGACTATGATGAGGATGCCTGTTGTCAATACAGACCACGTAGACCCTTGCCTGAGCATGCCTGTTTTTTTTGTCTCCAAAGTTATTCTAAAATGTTTGGGGTTATGCCGTATTAACTTTCCCTAATGACCTAATTATCTGGTGTTCAGGGAAGTCCAACAGCTTCTGTAAGTCAAACTGAGCATCCAGAAAACAAAAACATACCAGGAACTTAAAATATAACATTGGCCTACAGAAAGACTCAAGATGTTTGATTAATGAGACAGCCAACTAAAAGACTATGTGTAATCTGAGTTCTAAAATTTACAAAACTTTCCAAAGAACTCCAGAAGTGCTAAGGGTCAGACCCGCACAGGTGACTGGCTGACCTTCCTCAAATTTTTTGTAGCTGCAGAAATTGCAGTAAGCCAGCAAATCCTTGCTATGTATCTCTAAGGATACATAAGAGCCCATATCATTCAGATCTTCCCCTTTCAGTCACACTTCTTCATATCTACTTCTTCCACTGGTTTAATCAATTCCGTCATGGTAATTTGAGTCATTTTTCTTCTTTGGGGTCCCAAAGAAGTAAAAAGCAGTATGAATTTCATGACTAGCTCGTCTCAATATATAAAAAATTTGAATTCTTTGACATTTGAAAGCAGTTTCTTTCTTGCCATATTCTGGAAATGGTTGAAAAGAGGATGCTATTTTTCACAGAAGAACAAGACTGATTTATTTTTTCACAATGTCTTCCTCATTATTACAGTCTCAAGAAAAATCATTGTATCTTAAAATAGATATAATCTGTATAATCTGAACAGAAACTTTTCTAAATTTATGCTTCTGAACCTGCAAGCATTGTTTCTGTGTATAAAAAACATGATAACACTGATTATAATAGAGAGAATTGTTTAGATTTATTGCTGTTGAAGCAGTTTCGTAAGCTAGAAGGGCTATCAAAAATGTGTACAGCTGCACATGATTTAGCAATTACCAGTGTCCAAAGCATCTATCTCTGGCAGATGTTTCAGAAGCTGCTAATTTTAAATTACATCAAGAAGAATCTTGAACACTTGAGTCTTGTGAAATGTAAAATTATTAGCTTAACTTCTACAGTGTTTAAAAGTTTTGGGCTTTTTTTCAATAAAAATGATTGAATAAGCAAAAATCTGTTATGTCAATAGGAAAATTAAGTAGGACTGTATGTTCATGCCAATCTGTGTTTGCATAGTTGTTTCTTTAAGTAAATGAAATATTATTCTTTGAGGTTTTGTATACTTAGTTGATGTGTCTGTCCTTAAACCATCTCTGTGATTCTGTTTTACTGCCTCTAAAGTGCTTAAATATTTGTGAACAATTCTGGCACATTCCAGACCCAAATAAAAATTTCAAACTATCTTCAAGGCACTGTGTACAAGTTTCATGCACTGTGACCTTTTTGGAAAAAAAAAAAAAATTTACTACAACTTAAATTTATTAATGGTTGTAATGTAAAGTTTTATGTATCAATGAGGTGTTAAAAGACCAGTTCAAAATGATGTGGCATTCTGAGATGGACAATTTGCCTCTTAGTTCAGATTATTTTGTTAATTATGCTGATGCATCTTTTCATCTTCAGTCAGGGACCTAAGCGAAAATCTGTAATAATGCTGTTTGAACTGGGAGAGGGGTGAGGGCAGTGGTGTATTGGTTTGGTTGGTTGGGGTTTTTTTTTGTTTACTTGCTTGTGGTTTTTCTGATCATGAATTGCTGAGGATTTTCCTGAAGGTGTCATAAGAGCAGAAAGGTGCTTTTAATTAATTTCATATTATTCCAGTGTCATGAGGTAACTTGTATTCTTCATGTGAGTCTTACCTAAAAATTTTGTCATTGTTGTTTGCTGAATTAAATCCAGCTAACATTAACAATGTTAAGCAAGGTTTATCAAGGAAATTATACAGTGCTACTGCCAGAAAAGAACTTCAAAAAGTTACTGGAGTCCAGTAAGTCTTTGCAGTTGCTGTTAATATATGCTAAACTAACTAAAACCATATGTAGCCTTTCAATGTATTTTAGGGCAGAGAAAAATTTTGAAAGTAATAGTGAACAGTAAAATAATTTACTGTTATACTTAGATTTTTTTGACATTTGTAGTATTTAATGGCTCCAAGTGCATTATTACAGTTCAGTACTGGACATCTGAGCGTAGAAGTCAACCATTTTCAGGTCAATAAAAATGGAAGGAAATGACATAAATATTTTTTTATCCAATCTAATTTTCAAACTGTTGACCTGGTTTCCCTCTGGATATTAATTTCTGAATAAGAGAAAGATAGAAAGAGTGGAAAAGAATTAATTTCAAAAGGATTTTAGAGTACCTTTTCCTTATGATTCACTAGTATTGGAAAAGTGTAACCTTAGCTCTAGGTTACATCTTTTAGAGGACAACCTTTAAATCAAAGAACTGAGATAAAGCATATGACCAATTAACCTGGCAATGCTACATTGAGCATGATCTCTGCTTTTTTCCAAAAACTGTCAATTTATTAATTTTCTTATCTAAAATGGACTTTCTGACCCTATTAACAGGGCACTCAGACCATTTGCATTAAACCATCACTATCCATTTTTTTATTATCTCTTGTAAATTTTACAGGTAGTACAGTGTGTAAATCAGGTATATTATCTAGCATATTAGGCTGCTAAAAGGAAAAAAAAAAGCACACACTCCATTATAACCCTTTACAGAATCATTGTTTAGCTGTCTGTTTGCAATCAAGTTCACACTTGATTTAGTCACTTTTTAGTTGATTTAGTTACACTTATTTAGTTACTTTTTTATTTATTCTGGCTGATATATAATGAAATTGTGTTAAAAAAGTAAAATATATGTTAAAATGTATGTTATTGAACGTGGTATGTTCAATAAAAATATTACAATTAAGATATAGTACATTTAATTTACATGTTAATAAACCAGAAGCAGTGTCATTAAAAATGTATGAATTACACTGGCATTAACAAAGTCCCATATACAATTCAAAACAGGGAATTTTATAAAAGATGTGTTGTGATTTGGGAATGGTATCTCCCAATTTAATGTTCCCACTGAAACACTCCAAAACATTAACTGCTTGCTCACTCCCCAAACTGCTTCTCCCCTCCCCTTGCAGCAGGATGGAGAGGAGAATTGGAGGCACAAAAGATAAAGATCACAGGTTGAGATAAGAACAATTCACTGGAAGAAAACAAATAAGAAGACCGACAGTAACAGCAACAATATTAATAGCAGAGTGTACAAGAAAGGGGGCAAATCATTCACACTGATTGCTCACCACATAGAGCCCAATGTTACCCCTGATCAGGAGATACCCCTTGCCCCAGACCCCTGCATATAGTGTGAGGTGGTACAGAATAACCTCTGGGCCCTGGTCATGCCCCTCATGGCTACTGCAGAAATTAACCCTGTCCTGGCCAGGGTCAGGACGATGGTATGGAATAAAAACAACTCATATCTTCAGTAAAGTGTACATGGCCTGCCTATGAAAATGTCTCTTCTGTCTCTGTAGCTTTTATTCTGAGTTTACACTTCCATTGTGTCTTGCTGTGTGCTTTCACTTTGCAGAGTGATAATCAGAGACAAAGCTTTAATGGTCTATATGCACAACTAGCATAAGACTTCAGCTGCAGAGTGGATACCTTTAACAATAATCCTTTGGCTCCAGTAAGAGCTATCTGCAGATCCACAGAAACCCTAGGCTAACCTTATTAAAGAATATCTCCTTCACCTTTATTTTCTTTCATGAGTTGCAAAGCTTCTTTAAGGACCATGATGTCCTTGGTTGTAACCCTTATAGTTTAGCCACTGTCTCCAGAGAAAAGGTGGTAAATAGAATTCTCCAAAACATTGACTGACAACCTACAGATCTTGCTTAAAAAATACAGAATATAGATAAGGCAATATTAGTTGAAAAATCCTAAAGAGATTATGAAATTCTCTATTAAAATATGTAAATAAGAAAAATATTTAAGTAAGTATATTAAGACTTTAAGTAAAGATACCAGATAAGATTTCTTGGGTAATTTGAAGAAAACATTGTGCATAGACTTTCTCATAGGTCTAGAATTTATATAATTTAAATTCTGTTTTCACCCTCCTTTTTTTTTTTGTTTTTATTTGATATCAACCTATCTACATATTCTATTTTAATCTGAAGGTTAGGCTTAAGAGTATTCAACATCTCAAAGGCAAAAAAAGAAAAGAAAACAAAACACAAAAAACCCCAGCCAACATCCCACATAAAACTCCTGAGTTTTATCTGTTTTTATATGAAACTAATATATCTGAAAGACGTGGACATATTGTTAAAAATTCTTTATGTCATATTTCCATGAACATGTTATCTAGCCTGAATGGTGGTGACTGTGGCTTGGTAAGCAATGACAGTATATCTGTATATATATATATATATATACATATATATATATGTGTATATATATATAGCACTGTACAAGACACATTATATGTATGTAATCTGTCCCACAAACTCTCAGAGACATTTTGTTAAGCTCCCAATTTATACGAACATCTGAGAATCTTTCTCAGTTTACCTGTGAAAATTGATCATACCTCTTACTAAAATCAATTACAACAGTGTCATCAGGCAGGCTGCAGCACAGATAATGATGACTAGTTACAGCAGCTACAGTGGTGGGAATTTTATAGCACTCTCATGCAACTGTGTGAACATCTGCTTTTATTGCTCTCCTACTCCCAGCTTTTCAAAATGTGAAGTTTTTTCCTATTATGATCTGTACTAAGCAAAGTCATCAATTTTAAGCATCTTTTTCACATGTGTTGCAGAATGAAATAATTTTCTTTTCTCATCAAACAATCTGTATAATTAGAGTACTTTTAGCTGTCTGTATCAAACAATTAGCGTATTAATTGCTGACGGTTGGACTATACTAGTGAGCATGTAAGCAAAATTTTATAAATGTGATTACATTGTTGCAAGTGTAATGAACATGAATGGCATTTCTATAGACAATGAATCTTTTTCTCCAGAACCCAACAACTCAGTTTTCAGATTTTCATTATAGATAGTCAGTTGTTTATCCTCAGGGGATATTTTCCTTTCCTATATCTCAACTTTTCCCTTTAGATTTCAAAGACCTAATTCAGACCTGACTTATTTAGCTTTTAAGCCAGAAGAAATAAATTGATTTAAGAAAAAAGTTGATCTCTGAAACCATGACTGGTAGCTTACTGTGGCTCAGAGTTTTTTGAGCAACATCTGAGAGTTCACTGAAAGTCCCTTGTTTTGTTGCTGTGGTTTCTTAACAAATTAGTATGGGTTACACAGCAGAAATTTACCTGAGTTTGTTGATAAGTACTTAGCATATTATTCTAAACATTAGGAACATCTGAATTGTTCATACTTTTTTACATACTCCAAGTTAAAACGAGAGATCTATATTTTGCTTTATGATAGCTCTTCTAGCTTTTCCTTGCAAACCTAACTATTCCATCATTCTCCAAAAGTATGAATTGGGCAGTCTCACCTCTGATAGGTCAGGCCCACAAGCAAATATTTTTGAGACAACAACTTTTGCTCACCATGATGATATTCATAGAATCATTGAACGGCCTGGGCTGTAAGGGACCATAAAGATCATCTAATTCAAATCACCTTGCCATGGGCAGGGACAGCTTCCACTAGGCCAGGATGCTCAGAACTCCATTCAGCCTGGCCTTGAACACTTCCAGCGATGGGACATCCTCTACTTTTCCTGGCAACCTGTTCAAGTGCCTCACCACCTTCACAGTAAAGAAGTTTTTTGTAATCTAATCTAAACCTAGTCTCAGTTTGAAGCTATTACCCCTTGTCCTGTCACTACATGCCCTTCTAAAAAGTCCCTCTCCATCTTTCTTGTAGAATTCCTTCAGGTACCGGAAGGTCACAATTAGGTCATCCTGAAGTCTTCTCTTTTCCAGGCAGATCAATGCCAATTCTCTCAGCCTTTATTAATAGGAGAGGTGCTCCATCCCTCTAATCAACTCGGTAGCCCTCCTCTGGACTCACTCCAACAGGCTGATGTTGTTTCTGTGCTGGGGACCCCACAACTGGATGCAGTACTCCGTGTTGGGTGTCACCAGAGCAGAGTAGAGGGGAAAAATCACCTCCCTCAAGCTGTTGGTCAGATTTTTTTTGATGCAGTCCAGGATATATTTGGCTTTCTGGACTGCAAGTGCACATTGCCAGCTCATGTCCAGCCTGTCATCCACCAGTACCCCATAGTCCTTCTCAACAGGGCTGATCTCGATCTGTTCATCCCCCAGCCTGCACTGATAACAGGGGTTGCCCTGATACAAGTGCAGCATCTTGCAATTGGTCTTGTTAAATTTCATGAGCTTCCCACGTGCCCACTTCTAGAGCTTGTTCATGTCCCTCTGGATGGCATCCAGTCCTTTAGGTGTGTCAACCACACCACTCAGCTTGGTGTCATCTGCAAATGTGCTGAGGGTGCACTCAGTCCCTTCATCTATGTCATTAACGATGATATTAAATAACACTGGTCTCAGTATAAATCCCTGAGGGAAACCACTTGTCACTGATGCCGACTGGGACTCTGAACCATTGACTGCTACCACTGGGTTTCTTGTAAGAAGAAATGCCCACCTACTCTACAGAAATAATGTGACTGGCTCAAGCAGAGGAACAAGTATATCTGCCTGTCTTTATAGCAGCTTTTTTCCTCTGTATTACTTAACATTTAATGTTCAATAATTTCAAAGAAGATAGGAATTTATGTACATAGTGATTCTACATGTGTAGTTCATATCTATTTTTGTAGGATCTTTGTGGGATCTATGTAATAAAGACCTCCAAAACACACAAATGGTCATTCATGAGTTCTTCCATTAAACTTTGAGAAGAACAAGCTGATATTTTCTGTCATGTTCACTCTGTGGTTGAAAATATTCTCACCATCTCTAATACAGACATAACCGTGTACTTTTAAGAAAATCCTACTTAGCTGAAATTAAAAACAAGTAAGATTTTAAAATCCATGTTAGAACCTCATTGCATGATACTTAGAAGTTCTTAGTTGTGCAGTTAGGGATAGCATTTTATAGTCATCATAACTAGAAGATTTTCATACTTCAGACACATTCAACAGCTTTCTAAAGTACTTCTTTGTGTACTGCCTAGATCATGCTTATGTGCATTAGCTGTAGCTAAAGGAATTTTTTATTAATTGCATGGCACATTTTTTTATTTAGTATAATGTTTTGTATTATTATCTTCATGATAATTATATAAGAATGTTTAATATTTTTGTTTCTTATTAGTTTCTTTTGAATTTTATTGGAAGGTAAGTTGAGATGCTTTATATTTAGGAAAACATTTCCATCCATGAAAATGTGTTTTTCTCCAAAGTATACAAAATTTGTGGGCTGTGATTGGTTTTGTTTTGTGTTGAACAGGGTTTACTACGCACAAACTGCAGTCACTAAAGAATAAAATGGCTTAGTAAAAGCTCTGCAATTTATCACAATAATATCCTGTGTCCTATGCCAGCAAAATTTAACATCTGATAAGCTAAGAAATAAGTACTCTCTACTGTAGTTCATTGTTATCTCTGAATCTGTTTAAGGAAAGCTAAATTACTGTTATGAAAAGCAGGAGTTAGTAGGTCTTAAGACACTAAAAGAAGGTTAATACTACATTGATTCTAAATCCTCTTCTCTACTTTTTAACAAGATGTATGTTTCTAGTTTGTTGTTTTTGCAGGGTGTCACAGAAACTTCCCAATACAATTCTGTACCTCTAGACACTGCAAAATATTGTAATAAAGTTAAACACATGCCTAAACTGTTTTCAGACAAAGCACACAAGATAAATAACCTTTCTATGGAGAAAGGATGGATGAAATAAGAGAATAAATGTTTAGGTCAACAATATCTAGAGATCTGAAGTTAAATTTGGAAATGGGTTATCAAATGTATCAGTCTAATGCCATCACACAAAAGATTATTTTTTGCCCTTGCCAAACTAGACATAGTGCAATTTTATTGTACTGTCCAAATTGCATGACATCTTAAGACCTCTTGATGGAAGTTGTAGATGTCCTTGTTTGTCGGTGGTCAGCCTGCCAGAGCGTACATGGACTGGATGGAGCGTAGCAAAATGGGCAGCGAAGAGGAGTGCGAGGAGGAATACGAGGAGATGTGTTAACGAATTAACACTGACGATAGAGGGAAAAAAGTTTTCTGTGTCCACTTTTAATGCATGTGTTGGAGATGTCTCATAAATATAAATTCCATTTCAAGGATATGTACTACTGTTAATTTCACTGTTTGTACCCTTGTTAACCTTCCCCCTATTGGTCATTGTTAACCCTCCCATCATTGGCTTTCCCTTCGGTTAGGTCATCCTTCCACCCTCCAATCACCTTGCGATCCCAGTTGCTACCCTACCTCTC
>JAWWES010000081.1:72008490-72034359 GCA_035583135.1 Lophotriccus pileatus | reverse complement strand
TTACGGAGTGGTCCACGGAGGGTCTCGGCGTGATCGCCTAGGGCGTTCAGAGTGCTTTCTGAAGCCGACGCCCGACACTTGTTAATAATTTATGTTCTGGGAGACGCTTTAACATTTCAAAAAAAAAATAAAAAAATAGTTCAGGTAACAGATTCCCATTTTAGATGCCAAAAAGGCAAACTGATAGTAAGGTAGTCTAGGAGAGCTCACGAAAGAGAAATCTGTTGGGATTTTATATATAAAAGTAACATCTCTTGCTAAGTATATCCCTGAGCTACAAGCTGTTGAAATATGGGATACCACTAAGAAACTCTGGTTTCTTCTGTAAGAAGATAAAGAAATTCCTACAGGAATTAGTGCTGGGCTGGAGCAGCTTCTGATCTGCCCCAAGAATATTCTCCTTACCTTGTTATTGTGCTTGAAAACTGATCTGAAATAGTATTGCCAGTATATTTGGACTGATTAATAACATGATATTTTTCTTTCCGCATAGATTGCAAACTGAGAACAACAACCTTTCAAAATAACCAAAAATCTATAAAAATTATTAACTCTACTCTGGTCTCTTACAGAGCCCACAAACCAACCTGAAGAACATCCACACTAGAAGAATGGTTGTGCAGAAATAATATTAGAAGAAACTTCATTAATTTGTCCAGCCTGTCATAAGGTTTTGTATTGTATTTATAAAGAATGAAGGTGAAACAGAAACTTCTCATGATAAGGTTCTCCAACAAGTCCATATCTGTGATACAGAAAATGTGATTAGTATCTCCATTTCTCACCGCGTCCTTATGAACTTACACTGAGTAGTTACATGCAATAGCAGTGAAAATAAAGATGCCCAAACTGACACTGGTAATGTTTTAATTAAATTTCAATTCATCATTCCTGTACTTCCCTGCCAGGCCATTTCTTCCAAAATAAATTATGAATTTACACCAGGTTTACTTCTCTTCAATACTGATATTTTTCAGACAATGCAAGGATGTACAAAAAAGTTGGTATAGTGTAAATTCCCATACTAGCCTACTACACTTTAACTTCTTTGTACAGATAATAGTTCAAATAGCAGAATTTTCTCATGTTTGTGGGTTCTGAGTTTCAGTTAGGTTTCAGAAAATAAATTTATTTATGTCCAGAGTAATTCAAAGCTTAGTGAGTCCGGCGTCAATAAATCAGATTTACATGTTCTAACTGGAGTCACCCAAGATATTTCAGGGAACATAACAATATACTGTTCTGAATAAGTAACTATTTTCCCCATCTGATATGCAATTGAAATCTTGTCCACATAGAAAGATACAGACTGTGTTGGTCTAATATATTACAAAACAGTAATCCGGTTACCACTAACTTCAGAGTGCTTAGATACAGAAACCTTTCTTCTCTTTTGCAAAACTCATGAGGATTTTTAAACTCATTCGGATAAATCCAAAACCAGGAAATAAACCTGCCTTTAGGATTCTATAGAATTTAGTTTAGAGAAAATTTTCTGTAGCACTTATAGAATTCTAGATTTATAGATATGTGACATCATAAAATTTTATATTAAAACAGTCGCATGAATATATAGAGCAAGTATTATTATTTATTTTACATGAGGGTCTACCTACACATACCAGTAAATACCAAATTTTTTCAAAATCCCTTATGGTTCAAAACAAAAGGATTTTTAATTTTTCTTTGTTGCTCAATATTACTGAAACCCAGAGAATACAGTTTCTACCACTCCAAGCAGAAGCTGCAGGGATCTGTGGGGCATGAGATGTGGGTTGCGGGTTTGGTTCCTTCTGGATAGTGCTAGGTGCCATGGCTGTCTCGGGTGAGTGAGTCTTTGCTCCCTGGTGAGTTGTGGGTCTCTGTGATATTTTGGTGGTGTGGGCCATATTGAGGAAAGACAAAGACATGAAGATAATATTTTAGGAACTCATGGGTCACTGAGGAACAATAGATCTGCCAACCATAGGACCCCAAGAGACAACATAAGGGGGAACATAACACCAGAAAAGAGGTAGGCAGTGGTAGGGCTTTCTGTATAATAATTTTAAGGCTATTGGTACTACTGATGTTTTTCATTATCAGTGGAGGTATGAGTATTAGTGTTATTTCAAATAGATTAATAAAAATGTTTATAGTTTTTGATTAAATTTTTAAGGTCAATTGGACTAGTTATAAATTATTTCTTCCATTTCATTAATATTTTGAGTATAAATTATGTATGTTTTGTCTTAGTATAATTATTTATTTACAATTATTTTCTTAAGAGAGGTATTTTTAATGAGTCTAGTGCTTCATGTAAAGAATTTTCCATTCAACTAAAATATATTTAATTTGAGCAACTGAATATCTACTGTAAAATACATGTTATTATTTTTATATGTATTTAAAAGAATATTAACAGATCTTCCCTGCTGTGAGACATACCTTCTTAAATTATTCATTTTTATTGATGTTTGGCTTATGTTTCATAATGAGGAAGAATGTCTATTGTCAGATGCATTCAATTCTGTAGGCCCCAACTGAGACTGCCTCTGGCCTTAGTCAATATACACTGCTGGTTAGATTATTTTCCAGTTTATTTTGAAGCTAGAGAAAAAGACAGGATGTTTAGGTGCTGTTTTGCAAATGTAAGACTATAAACCTAGATGCCTCTCAGAAATGATTGTGACATTATTTGATGAACAAAGAAATCAAATAATTTCGTGGCCACTTTTTTTGTTTACTACACTTCCCTCTATTTTCCCCTGCAATATGCTTAGCAGGCCAACATTTGGCAGTGAAAACAGAAAACATCTTAGTGACTACAAGGATAGATGAAACTGTAAATATGTGGTTCCTCAAATGTGCAGACAAAGCTGTTTCTAGTGCATTTTCACTCCTCTGGGAAAGAAAAAAATAAAAGAGAAGAACTTCCCCAAACAAAAGAATTTTTTTAAGCAGGAACAGTTTGAATTTTTTAACTTCTTTAAGATGTAATCAGTGAATTCAGTAAGATGGAATGACTTAATTCGACTGCTAAGAAGTAAGAGGACGGAAGATTAGGATGGAGAAAACAGTCAAAAGGGATGAGTTTTTTTCAAGTTTGCAAGAAATATTTTGAACAGAATGTAACAAAGTAAAAGATATTTATTTTTCCTGCACTTTTGTTAATAAATATTCCTATTTTGTCTTTTCACGTCTGAAGAGTCAGCCCAAAGAAAACTTATGGAGCCCATATTAAGAAATATCATGTAGTGCAAGTGTATACATGCTAGATACTAACTTGTGAAGCTTCTCCAGACAAAATCATGGTAGACTTTTAAGAATAAACTAAAGAAAATCTTAGTTAAAGACCTTGTTTAAGGTCTTCCAGAAAGTAATTCAGTCCTTTTTCAGTACATGTCTTTCTGAGATTTGTTTCCAACTACTTGTAGAATTCTTCTTCTGCTGATTTGTGTATCAAAATCAGAAATTTCTAATTCTTTTTAATCATTTAATTTTATTTTTTCAATGCATCAGACTACCTGAAGATTGAATTCAAGTTATTAGAATTAAAGTTGGAAGAGATTTCTGGAAGGCATATGGTCCAATTCCTGTGATGTTTCCATCAATGAAGTTGCTTGGAGTATTGTCTAGTCCAGTTTGGATCTTCCACACTCTTTCTGGGTAGCTGTTTCAGTGTCTGACCACCCTAATTTTCTACATTTTTTTCCTAATATCCTGACAGAATTTCCCTGGTTGCAACTGGTGTTTGTTGCATTTTGCCCAGTCACAGAAGGGCAAGTTGAAAGAACTGCACATTAAATTACTCTATTAAATCTGCAGTTCTCTATGACACATGTAAATCTAGAATTGGTATTACTGATATAAAGTTTCACTCCTTATTATAGCTAACAACATTTCTAATTAAAATCACAGCTCTGGTGGTATTTAAATCACATTAAAATTAATAGTCAGAGAATTTCATCACTTCCTGGAGACACGCCCCCAGCTATGTCTTCTTCTTCAGTAGCTGAAATAACCACAAATGTTCACATAATCTTCTCTTCTTGAGTCTAGACAAATCCAGTTCTCTCACCATCTCCTCCCATGTCATCGGCTTGTGCACTAATCATATTGGTCAGCCTTTGTTTGTCTTGCTTCAAAAAGTCAATGTGTGACTTGTAAATGGAAGACCAAAATGAGACTTAATACTCCACCTATAGCCTCATAAGGGCAAAAGAGAGAGAAAAGAGTAATTTTCTATGACATGCTGCTAGGACAGTCCAGTATATACTTAGTATTGTAGGAAGGGACTGTAGGGGTGAGACTGAATTGCAGCTTCCAGATGCCTGGACTCTCTTTGCACTCACTGAAGTCAGGTTTGATGTCTGTCTATTAAGAAGGAAACCTCTGCAGATAAGACACAGGCTCAGAAAAAGCTTTGTTGACCAGGTTATGAAAAGTCATCAAACACTGTCAGGGTTGGGATTATAATCTGTTACTTTTGAAGCATATGTTATTTGTAAAATTGCTGAGGGTGCACTTTATCCCACTGTCTATGTCATTGATGAAGTTATTAAATAGTACAGGTCCCCATACGGACACTTAAGGGATGCTACTTGTCAGAGATCTCCATTGACCATTACCCTCTGAATGCAACCATACAACCAATTCTTTATCCACCTAACAGTCCATTCTTCAAATTCATCTCAGAATCAAAAGAGTTTTTCTCACCAAAGAGAGAGAGATACCCTGAAGGTTAAGATAAAGACAGTTTGATAAATGAAGGTAAAAAAACAGAGAGAAGTTAAGTGATGCAAGAATAATCATTCACTCACAGACCAGCCTGTGCTCAAGCAATGCCTACTTTGGAAAAACTTCTCCCCACCCCTGCATTTTAGTGGTCACTGTGATGTGGTACAGAAGAAAAGTTTAGGTCAGCTGTCAGAGCTGTGTCCTCTTCCTAGCTCTTGTCCACTCCCAGCATATTTGCTGTGGGAACAGAAAAGGCCTTGACGCTGTAGAAATCCTATTCAGCAAAAGCTAAAACATTAGTGTTTTCTTGGTTGTTTTGGTCATCAGTGTAAAACACAGAACCATATAGGCTGCTGTGAAGAAGGCTAACTCCACTGCAGCCAGACCCAGAGCAATAATCTTGACCAATGTAATGGCTTTCCATCCTCTTCTCTGTACTGGAAACAGACTATGACATTTGTTAGACCAAATTTTATTGTATATGCCTAAAATTCCAACTTTTCTGTGTATATTTCTCCGTTGATCCTCCAAATGTTCTTAGGGTTGTCTGTGCCATTCTATAGACTGAAGAAGTCAAAGGCTGTCACAACTTTTTTTGCAGTTGTTCTCTCTTGTTGCATTCTATGTATTTTTTTTTTTCTTTTTCCCTTTTCTCACCAGTATAATCTGGCTACCAGGCACATAGAATCAGAAATTTCCCAGAACCCAAACAATTTACTAAAAACCCCAGGATAATGTGTAAGTCTCACAGTAGAACTGCATCTGTTGACACAGAAAAATATGGAGACCTAAACCATTATCACATGGGAAGAAAAGGAATTTTTTTGGAAAGTAGACCATATATGTTCCTCATGGAAGGGCAGTAAAAGCCTGATCTTACTTCTGTGCCTGAACTTGGCAAGTACCCAGTGAAGCCAAAGGAAAAGGAAAGAAAATAGCCCAACTGTCAGAGGCTCAAAAATAAGTATAGAAAGAAAACAAAACAAAAAATATTAGGTTAAATTGAATTAAATATAAATTCAGTATGCCAAACACAGAGGCTCCAGAAGGATTCTGTTTCTGCATGTCTTTAATCACTGTTTTTTTCAGTGACTTTGTCTGTTGATCAAAATTTTGTAATCCAGTTTGAACTTAACTGTAGTTTCCGTAATATGGGTGTGCATTTTTCTGTTTGGTGTTATTTATTCACTAAGTTTTATTTGGTGTACTTTATTCTCTCACTATTAATTTTAATGTGAATTGAATACCAGCAGAGCTGTCATTATAATTAGGACAGTTAACTATAACAGTAAATAAAATTTTATACCAATATAAAAATGTTGATTTACTTGTGTGATAGATAACTGCAGATTTAATGGGGTGACTGCAGTTTGCAGTTTTTCCAGCTTTTGCCCTTTGCAGTGTGGTTAAATTCTCTTTTTGAAGTGTCATGTATTCCAAAATAACCTGGAAATTGAAATTCATGGCACATCTTTTTGACACAGTGTAGTTCCATGTCAGAGATTCTTGCAGGAGTTTGTAGCAGGCTGGTACAGCTGCATCGCAGGAGACTTCAGCTGTGACACAAGTGACAGTAGGGTCGTGTCCCTGTTTTGAGTTAAATGAGGGACTGGAGTTGCAGGATGAATTTTGGTAGGAGAGTAACAGTTTTCAGCCCCTGCACAAAGCATAGATTTAAATTTTTTATATCTAGCCCATAGTTCTGAAGTCTCAGAAACAAAAGTCATACCTAACCTTCCTAGGAAATCTACACCTAGATTATGTGCTGTGCCTGGGCAACCTCAAGCAGAGGTACAATGACACCATTTAGTGTGCCTCTTACACAGGTATGTGCTGTAATTGTAAACAAAGATGGGAATGTTTGCACTGTGCTGTAGCACCGCAGATATGTCATTTCTTCTACCTGAGAATTATCTCCTAATTTCATTGCTATTTTCTACCCTAGTGTCACTAAATCACAAGTAAACCAAAAGTCAGAATTTTGGAAAATGAAAAGTGGTTTGAAGATACTGCCTTTGAAAAAGCTTAGTAGGATCTGATTTTCAGAGGGAGCACCCCTTTGGCTTGTTGTATTCAAAACCGTTAATAATTTAGAAGATCAAGTCTTTTCTCAGAAATAGCCCTGTCACTAAAATTTCACTTGTCATTTGATGTGTCCCCTCATACGTAAGGTTTCATATTGTTCATATTTGTCATATTTGTTCAGTCTTTTAATTTGCTTCATATTTTAATCTACTAACTGTAAACAAGTAAGAGTTTATCTGAAATATAGTATTTCTTACACTGTTTCTAAAAAAATAAAAAAAATAAAAAAAATAGACCCTTATGTGAAATATTGAAAGAGCCCCCATGAAATCCTCATTTCTTCTATTTTACAAATGTGACTACACTTGGGAACAGAAACAGAACTTGGTGTATCAACCCCAGTCCAGGAAAATAAGGTATGAGGACACCAAATGTGTCTGTAAGATCATAGTGTAGTAATATGTGAACAATGCCTTGCAAGTACAGAATCGTGGAAAGTCTTAAACATAGTGTCTATTTTTAACCGAGCAGTGCAGTTCTGTAACAAAGTTTCTTTCCAACGGAGGAGGAGAAATATCCAGATCCTAGCATTATTTTCATCTGGATGAAAAAAATTTTGAGAAATTAATTTCTAAAGAACTTAAAAAAAACCCACCAACTCTTCTTTATCTGCTTTATCTTCCTAATATTTTCTTACAATTTTAATTTCTATTTATTTCCTCATACAACTTCTGTTAATTGTTCTCTTTAGTGAAAACTGTTCTATCAGGCTGTGAGAGGTTGTGTAAGTAACCTGTTGAAAAAAACACAAAAGAAAATAGCAAGCAAGAAGTAAAGCTGATGTGGCTTTTAGTAGGAATATTTCAAACTAAATTGAACTGTAGAATACTAGAATGAAAAGTTTAAGACAAGAGTTTCTTATATTTGCATGAAATAAATTATGTTCAAAATATTTTAGCACTAGCAAAGTGTCTTAAGTATTTAACTAAGGATTTAATGAGTAAATATTGTGCCTTGTAACTCCATTAATCTTCTGCAATATGATAGTTTTGAGTTCACAGAAATCATTACTCGGGGGAAATAACTGCTTTAAAGCAAAATTGAGATAAATACTCGTGTTTAAGAAGAGATGTATTAATATCACCATGGAACCTGTTGCCACAGTTTTGTATTTCAGTGATCTCTGCAGAGAAACATCATTTAGGACAATCATTATCACATCAGAATAAACCCTTAATACAACACTACATAGGAGTTCTGTCTGACATATTTTTATGCCACAATCTGCTACATGATACAAATTATTATATTTTAGATTTTTTATATTTTAGCTTTTTTTCTTTTGATAATACTTTATATCCATATTAAGGATCCTTCTGATTTTATAAGAAAGTTTGTTTCATCCTGCTGGGATATTATGACCTATTTTACTTAATTTTTTCTTGTAGTCAGAGGATGTGATTCATGATAATTTTTTAGCTTCAACATAACTGCTTGGAAGATAGAATTACTTTAGCTTTGTTTAGAAATAGATGTCTTATTAATTTTTTTCCTATGGTTTTAGACAGAAAGCAGCAGTTATTTCAGAAAATCATACTTATCCTTAATGAAAATTACAATAAATTTAGAATGTTAGCTGTCATGAATTTTGCAACAAAAATAAGATAGTGTTTTTATCTAAGTGAAATTTTGTGGAATATAGGGGAGAAACTGATAATTCAAAGTAATTAATACAGAAAAACATGCTTTCAAAACAATGCTTTCAAACAGGGCAGAGTTTTTATTTGATTTGGTTTTTCTAAAAAATTGTCTTTAATTGACGAATCACTTGTTAGAGAACCATTGTACCCATTCTTTACATATAAATTTAACAAATTCAAGTAAGTATTGCCTGTAGATATTAGTGTAACTCTTCTTTTGTGTAAAAGAAGATGTGTATGCATTTAGAGACAGCAGTCCAACATAGCATTTAAATTTATGTTTTAAAAATTTGAGCTTTTAATACATGCTTTATATCATAACTTGTGTGAGCAAATGTAGTCTACATTATTACTACTATGGCATAGTTATAGTCACCTGCAATACCAGGTGGGAAAGCTGTCATACATCATAATTCAGAATGTGCTGGTGGAAGGATTATTATTTTCTGTTATATTGCACAGATTTTTTAGCTATTTTATTAAATCTAAAATAATAGGAAAATATGTTTCTGAAATAGTCATCTTTGAATGTCTAAAAATAAAGCATAAGGCTATTCAAAACTGGACAAAAGCTATTAATTTTGATTCTGTTTAAGGTTTGACAATATTTTATGAATGCAAGTGCCTTTAAATTTCCATTAAAAACTTCACTTTATGTTCTATCTGGTAAACTGTCCTGGTTACTCCTTCTATAGATATGCCTTCATTTTGCTGAGTAGATATTGATCAAACAAACAATATAATACAGAAATTATTGAAAAATAATGATATGCCACCTTATATTTTTCCCCTCCTTAAGTTTAAATATTATAAAGTTTAATATGTATAAAACTAGTTGAATATTGTAGGCATACATTTTTTAAAGACAATAGTTCAGTGTTATTTTTAAACAAAATCATATCATCCTACAAAAGGATTTCATTCCTTTTTCAATGCTGTGGAATGACAGCCAATTTTAACCTCTCTATAAAACTCTCTATGACAATTCCATTAGAATCCCTGCTGCAATGCTTTTAAAGGTGTATTTCTAGCCAACCGATCACTCTGTATCTTCAGATGGAAATTATCAGAATGACTTGATTTGAACATGGTCTCTCCCCAGCTGATGATACCCATTAGACCTGCTGGACAAGCATGTCCTTTCAGCTTAATGTCTGTAGTCGTGGTCCATCTCAACAGCTGTCAGCTGTCAGCACCTGCTTCACTTAAAGCAGTGTCTGCATTGTGCTTAGTAAGGGACTGCAGACTCAGTAACTTCAAAAAAGAAAGCAGAAACCAACCAGTAAGACTTTTATTATTGTATCCAGCTTATGCTATTTCATTTCTTTGACATAGTTTTCTATGAAAATGAAGCATCATGATGACTTGGGGAAGGTCCTGAGGTCTGAAAGAAAGCAAAAATCACTCTAAGAGGGGCAAGAAAGAAGATCCAGAGAACTATGTGCTGGCCAATCTCACTGTCATGCCTGGGAAGGTGGAAGACCAAGTCTACAGACAGGATCAAAGCCTTCACTAATGGGGACATCCATAGTGGAAGCAGCTCCAGATGACCCGTCACCAGGCTTTCAGCCTTGGCAGGGTGCTGCTTCCGCACCTGCAGTGTGTGGCAATTGCCCTGTGGGCCCAGATGATGACCCTGTCTCCCTGAGAGCTGCTCTCTCCCATTTTCCTTCCCAAGAACAGTCTTCCCTGCAGGCTACATACTATATGCCTCTGATTGTGGGGACAAGTTTGCCATCCTCATCTTCCACCTCATCTTTTCCATCCTGCAGCCAAAGGAAGAAGTTGGAGTGTGGGCTTAGAGCAGCCTTTCTCCTGTCACCCCAAGGCCATGCCAGAAAACTGTGCGCTGCTCTATGCACACACAGAGCAGCATGAGCCCCAAGAAGGAACCTCAGCTCCAAAAAGACCATGTTTGCCATCCCAACCAAAATAAAGAGTGAGGTCCTTGGAAAGCTCACAAAACCCAGCAAAGGAGAGGCCCTACAGGGAGGTTTGAGCCAATCCTCTGGTCACAAAATGGCCAGTGTTGGCTGTCCCTTGCCTCTTTCCAGGAGCCTTATGACACCCAGTGCTTCTGCAGGGGTCCAGACAGTTCTAGATCAACACAGGGCACAGAAGGAGCAAGGGAGGTTCTCAGACCCACTGATTTTAAACTGATCTTAAAAGATTTTTTTCTCAGACTGATGAATTGGTTTGTGTTTGTAGATAATTCTTGATTAAAAAATAAAAAAAAAATAAAAAAAGAAGGTATCTCAACAGTGTATTAAACATTTGCTTTCTGTGAACTATTGCAAGAGTTGCAATTTTTTTAGCAGACTAACACCCGAACAATAGGGGAAAATTAATTTCAAGTTAATATCTTAAAAACAATAAAATCTAAAGGTAAATGCCTGAAGGGTATGCTATGGTAAAGACATGCCAAGCAGCCTTGGACTCTTTTAATGATGCAACTATCTATTAGCAACTTTAGTCAAAAACCATACTGATATTTTATTTACAATGAGAGAGGTATTTAGGTGAAAACATATGAAACCTCAATAAATGTAGAATCCTTAAGATACAACAGCATCACTTTCAATTTCCTACAAAACTTTTTCAAAATTCTGCTTCCCTATCTGACCTTCTCTCTGAAAGTGTAGTCATAGATCCACTGACACAATGGTTACTACAGTTACTATAGAAGATGTAGTAATTGTAATAGTACACCAAGGGTGTTACTCTGCACTTGTACATTCACACAATTTATGTTCCATATTATTTTTAAAGAAGAGTTGATACTCCAATTGAGCTACATTCTTGTGTTTGTAACCTTCCGTGCTAATGCCTTGTTTCAGAAGGCGGCTTCCACGATGTGTATCACTCAGCTGTGACAGTCTCCTAACATTCATAGCTAAGCTGCCATGCACTATTTAATATTAGGGTGGGAGAGAAAATTACTTGGTAGGAGGGTTAGTTCTAAACACTTTGTTAAAGGAGATCACTACAGCCCATTAGGTGTAATCAGCTGATCAGATGAAGAATGCCCTACACAGAATCATATAGTAACTATATATATCTATGCAGCTATATATATTATGTAGCATGTGTATAGTTGTATTACTGATAAAGGATTATGGGCTAAGAAGAAACGAAATAGCAAATCTTTATGCACAGATGATTTTATAAGTTTTATGTTTATGGAGCTCTAATACTTGATGTGCTTCTATATTAAAATGATTAAGGAGGAATTTTTAAAAATTATTTTGTATCTGAAGTTAGGTGAAATTTTAGCAGTGATTGCCAAAATTTCATAAATTGTTTCTTACTTCTACTTCCCAGTCTGAGCAGCCTGAATGATCTAGATACAGCAACAGAAGTGTACATTTCAGTAGGTAAACACAGCATGAGTAATGGTTAGCCAAAATCCGTTAACAGACTAATTGCAAACAGCCTAAAAGACATAGTTGAATCATCAAATGGGTTAGCATTTATTTAAAGTTAGGGAAAAAGCTCTAATGAATTGGGATTGATTTGCAAAGAGCCAGATGATTTATTTGGTTTATTTTGTACTCAACCATGATACTACTAGGTGAAAGTCTGCAACAGGACTTTTGTTTCTTCTTTCGTACAGGGTATGTCTCCTACCTTTTCCTTTGCTGCATAAGTAGCAGAAGCCAATAGAGAAGTAAGATTGTCTATATGGAATAACAAGAATTCCTTTTATTTTAACTAACTACATAGTTAATGATTTAAGGTAAAAATCCGTGTAATGATATTAGTCACTGTGTTTCCCAACAATTAAAGTCTGTAAGGTGAAAACAAGATATGTTATGATTTTCTGCCTTTTCTAATAAGTACATACCACAGGCAGAAATAGGATTTTACTTCATGTTAGTCAAATTAGCACAAAAGTACATATCCACTTATTTTATACCTTGAATATATTTGAAGAAGTTTGGATGAAAGTGATAATTTAATTTTTAGCTCTGTCTTCTACAAAACTGTTGTTAGCCTGACTGTATTCTCTTGACTAGGCCTGTGTCCTTCTAGCAGTCTTTCAAGATCACGTAGTATTTAATATCTACAGTGAAGAATTAAATTCTGAAACCATGAAGAGCTATAGATCATTATATATTTCTAATCAGAATGTTTACTTGTTATATTTAAAACATTATTAAACTATAGATGCAGGAAAAAAATGTCTAGGTGTCAAATCAACATAATTCTAAAAATATCTATGAGGTGCAGGTTTTCATTCCAAGCCCCAAAATACTTCTGCCTTACAACTGAAGTCACTTTTAAGTTATTGTCTTTATAACAAACATCTCTATTTTTTTTCACTTGTTTAATCAGTTCTAAATATGCACTAATTCCAATCACAAGTGCTTAGTGCTGAATAGATGTGAATACATATTTATAAGGTCAGTGATAGGACAAAAGAGCACCAAAAAAATACATCAGTCACACATGTATGATATATTATTGCTTCCTGGGTGCAAAGTGAAGACATGCAATTTAAAAAGAATTTTTTTACTTCACATTAATAACTACAGATTTAAAAAGGGTGGGTTAGACACATTTGAAAATACTGTCAAATTTGACTTAATTCAGTAGTCAAAGATAGTGTAGATGTATCCTCTCCATTCTTATGGGATTTGATACTAAATCTCTTCATAGGATAGGCATCTTCAAAAATTTAAAGATAGTCTGTTGCCAGTTCTCAAAATTCCTGAGTTCCCTTGGCTGTGAGAAGAGGAAAGGATGAACAGAGAAGTAAATCCTTGTTCAGTGAGGCTAAGGTAAAACTAGGGTTTATATATAAATATCAGAAAAATGTAGTCCTCAGTTCTTTAGGAGTACCTACTTTGCAATACAATACTCGTACTGCTGATTTTCATATTTTTCCTTTTATGGATAAGAATATAGTTGATGATTTCCAATAATTATAGCATCTGGTAAAATTCGTGCTGACTTTAATTATGTTTACACTTTAAAATGTCATAATTATTCCATGTGGCTAACTCTACTGCCAATTTGTCCTACCTGCTACTTCTGTTTACATACTATGAGTCCTATGAACAAAATCTTCTACAAGTGAGAAATAATATTGGTAAATATTTCTTCACAGTTTCCATGAAACAGAAAAATACAATAAATGATATTACACTATTTTCTCATCTTCAATCTAGGAATCTTACAACACTCTATAAAATTTAATTGCATCTCACATGGAGCTTCTACAATGAAATTATTTGCTTAAAGTTACACAGGAAGTAAGTGTATGGTGAAATTTGTAGCAAACTGATATCTAACTAAAGTCTTATGCTTTTGAAATATCACCCAAGATGTGGGTTTTGACAAGTTCCACTTGAAATCCAAGAAAATCATAAGAAAGCCTCAGTGTAAACATGGCAATAGTTGCTCTTTACAGAGATCTTTGTTTTTCACTCTTATTGCCCAGAATTAGTGAAGTTCCTTTTTCTTGTTCTATTTACTTGAATTTAGTTCACTTCCTTCCTCCTCACTCTGCCTTCTCCTCTTGTAAATTGCTCTATGTTAGCCCTTTTCCTTCTTCACTCACTTCTCTGCTTTATTGTAGAGAGTTGACTCTCTACTCCCTCTTGCATTTTCTTATTCTTTACTCAACCTGGCATACAATCAGTTTACTTACAATGTTGTACCATTGCTGGTTGTGTGTTTCCTGGCTCTGTCTTCTTTTAGCTTTCCTACACGCCAATAGGGGTGTACACGTGACCTCATCTTCCTTAAACATTTCTTGGTCCTTCTTGACCATCAGTTAAGTTTTTCTGCATTAAGAATGGAGTCATCTTTTGGATCCTTTTTTGTTTGTTTGTTTTGCCAGTGATATTTTTTAAAACCTGTTGCTAAGGAAAATAAAAATTAGATTATCATAAAGTACTTCAATCCAAGCTTAAAAAAGTACATAATATAATTTGTAACTTGTCCTTTTACTACAAGGTGCCAATGTGGCACTTGTCAAAATGGAAATGTTACTTTGAAACCCAGTCACCTAGACATTTAAGAAACGGTTTTGCAGAGACTTTCACTGTACTTGATTTCTCACTGTTTTTTGATTTTGATACAGCATTACTGGTGACTTCTTTTCATGGAATCATGGAATCATTAAGGTTGGAAAAGATCTTTAAGATCATGGAGTCTAGCCTTTGACCAAACATCACCATGTCAACTAAAGCATAGCACTCTATGCCACATCAAGTCATTTCTTTAATATTTCCAGGGATGGTGACTCCACCACTTCTCTGCGAAGCCCATTCCAATGCTTAATCACCCTTTCAGTGAATAAAGTCTTCTTGATGTCCAACCTGAACCTCTCCTGGCACAGCTTGAGGCCATTTCCTCTTGTCCTATTACTAGTTGCCTGGAAGATGAGGCCGAGCCTCACCTTGCTACAACCTCTTTCAGACTGTCGTAGAGATCAACAAGGTCACCCCTGAGCCTCCTTTTCTCCAGGCTAAACAACCCCATCTCACTCAGTCTCTCCTCACATGACTTACTCTCTAGATTCTTTAACAGCTTCATTGCCCTTTTCATTTTCTTTCAATTCACTCTTGTCTTTAGCTTTTTTCCCTCACAGATGTGGTTGATTCTCTTTATAATTCACTGGGTTTTATGTCTTGACTTTTAATCCTTTTTTTTCACCTTAAAGCCTTGTTTTGACAAACTTACAATTACCAATATCCTATTTCTTTGCACTTATAGAACTCCTTCACATCAAAGATTAGAAAACTGAGGAAAACCTCACATTACATATTTGTTCATACCTTCAGTTTTCCTGCTTCAATCTATATTATGCTAACTTAACTGAACTTCATGTCCTTATCCTTTGCTCTTTTCCCCTATCCTTTACTCCCTTCTTATAACTCATTCTCTCATCTTTATGTCTCTGCACATAATTTCTATTTTTTTTTCAGAATATAGTATGATTCCCTTTTTTCTTCTTTTTTTTTTCTCCTTGCTCTATCTTTATCAGTTAAAGCCTGATTTACTTTCTTCGTTTTCTGCCCCTTACTATCAAAAATCTTTCTACCAGAACAACCTGACCTCATAAATATTTTATCAAAATGTGCTCCAAGTAGGAACAACATTGTATTCCAACAGATTAATTCATACCAAGACTTTCTTGTCCTGTTATTCAGCTAAAAAAAATAATACAATGTCTCTTTTTATTCAAAGAGGAAGCATAAATTTTCTACTCCCCACAAGACAGACCTCTAAAGAATCTATTTTCTTTTTACTTGCATTTTGAGACTTGCTAAAATCTTTAAGTGGTCAATGCTGTCTTTGTCTTTCAATTTTTTTTTCTTCTTTCTTAAAGGAAAATTTAATTAAAAAAATATAAAAAACCAACCTTCTAAATACCAGTTTTTAAGGATTAATGAAATAATTCCAGAAATAGAATACAACAGCTAAATTTATCTCAGTGATTTTATATATAAAAAAAGTCTGAAATTGTCATTTTAACTTTTTACTTTAGGTGAAAGATACTATGTTACAGAAACACTCAGAAATAAGGAACCTATTTTGAACACCCTCCCCAAACTTTGCTACTTATAGTCCTGATTAAATTGTGCTGTGTATTAAAAGCAATTTGTGATAATGGGTGGCAAAGAAATTTTCAAAAGTGCAGAAGAACCTCATGAAAAGCCAGAATAGCATGTGTGGCTTGTACCATTTTCATTCCTAGGTGACTTTGCTTTTGACTGGCAGTGTGTATGAGTGAACAACTAAAAGCCCATTCAACCAGAAGATCTATACCTCATCAATAGTGTGATGGTAATATCCTAAGCCACTGGTGCATCATGAAGAATCTGAATAAAAGATTTTTCATCGTCTGCCTAGCCCCGGTCACAGTTATGATGTTTCAATCTGTATATGACTATGTGTTTGTTGAACTGGTTCTGGATATTAGTCATTGCCTTGGGGATATGTCTCTCAGCATATTCTTCGTTTTGTTTTTCTTACGTTTAATGATCAGCCATTCCACCATAAATCAGATAAGATTTTAGGCAACATTTATTGCCTGAATGCAAAGTGAATATGTTTTAGACTGTCCTAACTTACATTTGAATTCTCAACAGTTGCAATTCTTTTAGGACCTTACCTATTCTCAGTTTATTGGAACCAAAATATTTCACCATCTTTGATCAGACCACATAAGCAGGTTAACTGTTGTCTTTAATCACTCTTCCAAAACTAACGAAATTCACTGGTAAGAAGCCTAAAACTAAAATATGCATTAAAATAACTAGGGTAAGATGAATTTCAGAAGACTTAGAAACAAGTAAAATTGTATTTGTTCTTGTCTAAAGATGAGATTTGATCCCTAACATATTTTGTGGATATGAAAATAAGTTCTGTCCAAGAACTTCTGATTTTTAATGACTATTTGTTCTCACCTATAGGAATAAAGGCAAAGGACATGAGTGAAAATGTATCATTTAACATCTGCTTAGGTACTACTAAATGGAATTGTTAAAAATTAGATGCATCCCCTGAGCAACATTACTGTAACCTGAGAGGTTCTGTGCATTATATTAAGAAAATTACATTAGAAATAGCCACTTGCCTGTTCATACCTCAGTGCTGTAATATATGCTGAACAGAAATAAGTCTGGATTTTAGATCCTGTCTCTGAGTAATGGGCAAAAGAAGCGGAGTAAAAAGTAAGCTAAGAATAAAAGATATGAATTTAATGATGTCCTCAGAATGCTCTCTATACACACGTTTAGAGTTTTCATTTCTGACTTGCTATGAAGGAGCTAAATTACTTCAGAAGCAGGGTAAATTTGCCTGAGCAATGATCAGTGCTTTACAGCTATACTGCTTCTAGTCCGGAGACGATTCCTTTGCAGTTAACATACACAAACTCTCTCCATCTCTGCATTGTTCATTGTGGAAATACTGTCCCTGTCTAAACATTTGTCACTGTATGAATGATGTCACTCTGCTCTTCCGAAGGGTTTAAAGGAAATGAAAATCACAAATGATATGTTTACCTTCTGGTCCTATTTTGTGGGACTTATTTTGGCTCACAGGCCAAAATAAGTGGCCTCTCCGTTTAGAGGCTCTGCAGCGGAGCAGTCATTATTGTGTCACCAGGTTTTTCTATTCTCTCTTCCTAACTGCAACTCAAAACCATATGAGTTCAAGTCCTACATTATTTTTCTTGTTTTCTGCAAATTTCCTAATTATCTGCTGAAAGCCTCAAGAACTGAAGTTGCTTAAAAATAAAAAAAAAATAAAATTGCATGTGCTTCTATAATTGTAACAAATCAGATTTTTAGGTCCCTAAATCAAGTAAGCTACATTCCCACTGAGTTGTAACTAGAAGCTTGAAATATGATTTTAAAAATGATTAATATATATCCAATGATAGTAATATATTTTATTTTCAGACAACATTTTTACTATGCTGCTGCATAGTCTGTACTGTTAGATGCCCTAATTCCACCAAGAGAGATGCCATTCATAATGCAAATAGTGTAACAGGAACATAAATAGTAGGACCAAAACTGAATTATAAAGTGAGATAGATAAAAACTGTGGCTACTTCTAACTTGAATCTTAAGGAAATCTGGAAAGGGGTCTTTCACAGTATGTTACCATTTGTTCAATCCTATTAAAAAGGAGGAAACAATCCAGTAAGATAAAGAAGTGCTTAAGGCATGATGAGTAGCAGTGAAAGGTGAAGCACTGAGGGAAAGTGATCGAGATATTAAAGTCCTTTGAATTCACAATGAACTCTCTTCTCATTCTGCACCTTCAGGTCTCCATTAATTTCTCAGGTTATATGCCTTTATTTTTTTTCTGATTTCAGTCCGAACCTGAATTCAGCTCTCTTAACTCCCCAAAGTTTCTGTAAGTTGTAATGGATTCTTAGATGTTGTAGTCATTTATCACAAATAGGCCAGCTTCTGAGATGACCTGGAATAGTTTGAGTGACCAGTTTCAGAATCTTTTCTTTGTAAGGGCTCTTACCCAGGGAAATGCAGGGCAAAACAGTAAATTGCCAATGACTTTTGTACAAAAGCCAGTCAACAGCAGTGGCAGGTGCACAAAAGCTGGTAATGGCTTATTACAGAGTTTGAAGAAAATGGTATTGCTTGAGAACTGTGTTGTTGTACAACAATAAGGGCAGAGAGAAAGCATTTAATAAGATTATTTTGTTTTCTTCGGTAGAAGACTTGAAAAACTTGGAAACATTTTGTCTGAAAATGTTGTATATATTCATGAATGTGATTTGGAGGATGTGATCACAAAATATTGTCAGGCAGCTTGTCACAAATCTGGAAGCTTTGCCAGGCTTAAACTAGACAGTCCTCCCAGTCTCCCTTTTCTCCAACCAGCTACATCGAAATGTGAATAAGGCCACTTCAATACTAAAAGTAGAAAGTTGCAGGGGGGTTTTTTTGTGTGTGTGTGTTTTTTCCTTTGTTTTTGTTTGTTTATTTGTTTGTTTGTGGTTTTTTTCGGTCATGTATTTAATATAGTCCTTCAACCTTAACATGGATCCTGGTATTTGGCAGCTCCAACATTGTTTCAGTAATATTTAAGGCTGGCGTAAAGGATTTTGCAGCAACATTCTGTAGTGCTCACAGGTAGTGTATGCACAGTATAGCAGGCATACGCTGTGGGGACTGAATATTGATATGGGTATTTCAGTTTATATGGCTTTGTTGACATGGATGTTTCAGAGGCCTCATAGGTGTTTATGGAAGCGGCCACCCAGAAAAAAGTCTATTTTCTGAATTACTAGCATTTCATTATTTTCTTCAGAGTGTTTATGTAATTGTTAAGGGAGGTGGGGAGGGGAGCAATGCGCTGTCCCACTTACCCAGAGCTCACCTCATTCCCCCACTGCTTTCCAACCTTGTTGTTTTGAGGCAGGCAACCACTCATTTGGTCTCCTACTACACTAGGAATATATCACCTAGGCCAGCAGGCCTCCAGCTGCAAGTGTCACAGATGGGCAAAGGGTGGGCAGGGATAGAAGGGACCAGTCTGTCTCATTCTCATGACCTTTGATTTCTCATCCTTCACTTCAAGTAAATGTGACTGGAATGATGACAGGAACAGGGTAATATGAGGATTGTAAGGGGAAAAAAAGTGGAGCTCTTTGTGCTGGGATGAAAAGTGCATGGAGCTTTTTTTCATTGTTCCCTCCTTTGTGCACTGGGGAGGGCTCAACTGAACTTTCTTCACACAGCCTGAAATTTAAACCCCAAGGATGGCCCTTGGATTGACCTTTTAAGAGTATTTTTCGTTGCCTCTTAACTGTGCCTTTTATTTATTTATTTGCAGAGCTCTATGCACGTGGATGAAAATGGGGGAACTTTTATGGCATCTTCCTGCTTAGGATTTTCATTTACTAAGTTATCAAGATCCATAACTAAGGTGCTAAATTCTACTGAACTACTGACTGCAGTTGCCAAGACTATAATGTTTTCTTGAATGTAATTTGGAGAAGAGTAATGAATTTTAAGGAGGTTTATATAACTGTTTTGAACAAAGCTCTAAGTTATATAATTAAGTAACAGTGGAAAACTGAATCAAATGAGACAATCTTACAATTTTATAAAAAATTACTTATTTAATTAATTTGTAACATTTTCTTTATTTTTCACCTAATTTCCAAGACTTCAAGTAAAATTTGATACTTAAACAAATTTATAGCATATTTATGCATAACACAAAATTATGCACTGTATGTTTTTAATTGAAACTGGACTTCTATACATATTTGTTCTGCAAAATATTTATAATAGACTCTCCACTCAATAAAGTCAGTAAAACACAGCCCAAATGGAACTACAATTTGGATAAAAATTTATTGTGAATCAGTTTTTTTGTTTATCAGTTATAAACTTGTGTATTGGTTTACAGAATGTGTAGAATCTGCATGGCCACGTGAGAAGCACTGTCATTAGCTTTAATAAGATTAATAAACCTTCTTTGAAACCTAAATGAAATAGCAGAGATAACTATGATTCACAATTTTATATGTTCTTTAATCCTTTTAATAGTTTGCATAAAACTTTGATTTTAGGTTTTTGTTTCCTGGCTGGATATATTTTGAAACAAAAGGATGCACAATACTGGAATTTCAAATCCCTCATAATAAACTGTCCTGTCCTGCTCCTTTTACAACAAGGAAATTCTCAATTTATCTGTTAAATTGTTATTTACTAGGGCTTTTCATCTGAGTGCCACAGCTCTACGGAGACGATTGTACAGGTAAGTTTGACACAGAGTAACAGAGGGAAGTGCAACATGCAACCTTTATTAAAGTAGGAGCAGGTGCTTATATAGGACTCAGCAGGGAAGATACTAGAACTGGGGAGTGGTTTGTGATTGACAGGAGTTAAGGGGTGAATAAGAAATCTAGGAAAGGTATGACATAACCATAAACCAATAACAAAAACATAGGGACAATGGTGAGACCACCCACACTGCGTCAAATCTCAACCAATCAGCAACAAGGGCAAAACATGAGGGGAATAACATGTCTAAAATTGTTTTACAGTACAATAAACCATTTAAAAAATTGGGGTACAAGCATTAACATTACCATTAAACTTGATGGTTGTCATAATCAGTCCGGTATAGCTGTGCTATATTCTTGGGTTGTCCATCTTGGTATTTTCTTAGACCTGTTCAAACCTAATAACAAGTCCACAATGGAAAAAGTCCTTTAATGTTTTTCGTATACTGACTTCCACTGCTTGAAGTCCTCACAAGTCATAGTTTGTTCCTCCACATCTGAGCACTTCAGTAATTGTACTAGTATAAAGAAAGAAGGTAGTGTTATCAACCCTCCATTTTATTGTTCAGGTCCAACTTAAAATATGAAGGTAAAAATGGTAAACGGATATTAATGGATGAAAACTTTTATTAGAAATTGAGAATCATGCCTGGAAGAATTTACCTCACAATATTCCCTCAGTTACCAGAGACCTTCCTAAAGGGAATATTCAAGTTTCAAATGTATACACACACACAGATTTCTCTGTTACACTATGACATTCAGGTTAAGCTTCTGTGGTGCAGAAATAGTTTAGAAATCAGTGTGCTTCAAAGCTAACATTCTACTGTCATTATTTAACTTGGAAGGACAGAATAAAGTCAGGAAGGATTAAGGCATGAAGGACGTTAATATAAAACAGAGGGTGGGGTAGAAAGGCAAAATCTAATATACACACTCTGAAATCCTGGTGGCCAGAAAAAGTGATTCATATCAGAAATTGTTGGTGTCAACAGTGTCCTTAGAAAGCTTTCATTCCGATCTGCAAGTTGGTAAACAGCAATCAACATCAAAAAACATGTAGATAAGTAAAAGAACAATAACACTACTTACAATCTGTCCTCCTTTTTGCATTTTGTACAAAAAACAACAGGTGTTTGTCACTGAATTTACCTGTGGAGTATAGCATTTCATAGAAATGTTGGTGAGAAGGGATCTTCGAGGACATCTTGTCTGAACTTCCTGTCAAAGTGGGCCTATATCCAGCACTAGGTCAGGTCAGGCAAGTTTTTGTTTGGCCAGACACTGAAAACCTTCAAGGACAGTGATCCTGAAGCTTCTGTGTGTAGCCTGTTACAGCTCTGTACTACTTTCCCAGTAGATAAGGTAGAGCTTTTCTGCTAATCTCCAAGACAAACCTCCTAACCCAGAAGAGATATTGCCCTTTGTAACACTGTGCAATGCTGCTGACAGTTGGCTTTTTATGTCAGTTTTCTAACCCGGCTTCAATTAGCTTATAATTAAATTGCCTTCTTTGCCAGAAAAAAAGAAAAAAAAATACTACAAAGAAGCCCCTCTCTTTTAGGTCAGGTGCATGAAGATCAGTTGGGCAAGGAGGGCTAGGTACTTCATGCACACAGAGTATATATATTACTTCTCTAGGTATTCTTGGCTGTATCAGATTCTGATAAATTGTGGCAACTGTGACTTCTGTGTTCCTCTTTGCTGTCCAAACTTACGCTGATGTATGACCACTGTAACACTTCTTTTCCGAGTCACTTTGTGCAGAAGACATAACATGAGCAAAGTACCCCTGCAAACAGGATATGCACAGCTTAAATATGACACCAAAACTCCTGCAGGCTTGCAACCACAAACAGATTTCTCTATTCTGACATCCATCAATTTCTCAGGCTCTTACTTCTCTAAGAGGTCAGTGAGCAAACAATAAAATTCAATACAACTCAAAGCATCGGTAACGTAGGAAGCAAACACCAGAACAGTCTCATGTAACAGTGAAGATAATCTCACTTGCCTTAGGTCATACTCCAGTCTTCCTTTCAGGTCCTACTCTCCCCATGCATAAGTGCTCTATGAAATAGAGGGGTTAATGGGGGCTATGCTGTGGCAGGGGATCTTTACTGAGTGCAAAAAATGCAGCTGGCTTTTAAAACCATAAAGGAAAGTATACTGTCTGTTCCAGGGAGGCACTTTTTCCTTGATAGCATAGCACAGTTTTTCATGAATTCTACTTATCTTTCTCTCTCTGTGCAGAGCAAGGAAGCAGAGTAAATGAGCCAGAGAAACTCAGCCAGTTTGGGGAGTTTTAAAAATTCTTTTTGAGATAAAGATTTCAGTGCCCACAGTTTCATGTGTGCTAAGAAGCTTTACTGAGTGCTGAAGCATGACCCACATGTCCCTTTTAGGTCATCAGAGCCAGAATGATCTCAACCCATTTAGCTTTCAGGTTATGCCTCGGTCAAGGGATAACCTGAATACTTTGAAGTCATTTCAGCTGAGAAGGTTAAAGGTTGACATTTGTAGTTATGAGTTGTGTGTGCCAGCTTTACACTCCTACCAGTATCATAAAGTCAGTTGCCAAGTTTTCACCATAAGAAATTGAACACATTTCTAAAACTTTGGAAATAATTATTTTTAGAATATTCTTATTCTTCCATTTCTGCCCTCCTCCTCCTTTTTTTTTTGGTGCTTTTAAACTGATTATAAAGATTTTCTATAAACAATTAATTAATGATGTTATATTTTAATTTTGCCTATTTTAGGGTGATTTATCTATTTTCAGATAAAAGATGCATACTATTTTCAGCACTTTTTCATATATCTGTAGAGATCCAATGCAATAGTTAGAAAACCACCTAATAAAACAAAATTTAAAAAAATTTTTCTTCTAATATCCTCTATCAATTATGTGCTCACATAAAGATCATTCAGTAGTAGTAAATGACAAGTGAAATTTTATCACAGTCTTTCACTGGTGTGTGTTGAACAGATTGGCACAGAATCTGTAATATTCTATGTTATATTGTAGTTAATTCACTGGTAACTCTTTTAGAAACCTTTTTATATTTTTTAATTCAAACAACATAAATTAATCTGTCTTTATTGAAGGAATAAAAATAGTTAAAAGAATGACAAACGATGTCACTTTTTTATGCTTAGTCCTTTCTAAGTCATAAAAAAGTTATTTAATTTATTTTTCAAATTAGAGAAGTGTTTTTTGGGGTTGATACATGGGTAATTCTGTAAATTCAGATTTGTGCAACATTTTCATACCTACATATATTTATTTCAAGAAATTTATAACTGTCTTAAATCAAGACTAATAAAGCTCTATTCATGTATACTGGAATGCATAAACATAATAAAAACTACTTAGCAGGTTTTTATATATCACTTGTCACTCAAGACAAAGTCAAGGTTAAAAAAGCCTTCTATCTGCCTCTCATTTGGGTTTTAAATTCGTTAAAAAAAAAAAAAAAAGAAAAATCAAAAGAAAGAAAGAAAGAAACAAACAAAAAACAGAAATAAAGATCCTGAGTGCTGTCTGTACTTCTCTGCCTGCTCATTCAAGTACATTTGTGTATTTGTGTACATTTGCCTCTGTGTATGCATAGAAACTAGTGTGTAAACACCTTGACTTGACTGATTTCTCCAGAAAGAGAAATAATTTTTGGACTACTGGGTTTGCTATTCACTGGAAAAATGTCTAGTCATTTATTACTGATATAGATTTTGCAATTGTCTTACAAATTTTGGCAGTTAAAAGAGGAAAGCCGGGAAGTCAGCTTTCTCTCTGCTGCTGAAGGCTGTAATAAGAGATAAGAATACTTACCACTAGGTCATGAAATCTGAACGTACATCATACTGGTGGTGACCTATACCACGCTGCTGCTGCTTTTCATTAGCCAGACTAAAAGGAGTTTCTTTCAATTCAGAAACTATACAGGTGAGTATGCACTTAAAGCTTAAATGAACATGAGTGCAGCTATACTTTCATTTTAAAAGCTTATCCCTCCAAGTTAGGTTTTGAAGTACATTGACATTGTGGACATGACTTCACATTAATTGCTACTTTTGTTTGCAATTTTTATTTTTTAAACAAAAAACAAACAAACAAAAAACCCACTAGAACCCACTAAAACCAAACAGCAAAAAAGACACCTAAATTATTGAGATTTTCCTCTCTCTTCTTCTTCACTTTTTTTTTCCTGATCTCCCTAGTACAGCAGTAAAATCCTCAAAAACATGATGAGCTCTGTTGAAACTTAATGACTAGATTCCCTATAAAAATAATAATTGTATTCTTACTTCTAATATTACCTCTGGCTTGTTCAATGGAGTTGTTTTAAAGAAATTGTCTTGGATGTCTGACTATGCTTTCACTCTTATATCTCAGCTAAGGACCTTTAAGAGAGCAGTATATGGGGGTTTGCACTTTAAATAATCACACAAATGTTCCTTGTTTTGCTACCTTTAGAGAAACCAAGAAGCAATCAAGTAGAACAATATTGTCTGGATTTCCAGAACAGTTTAAAAACCATGGGGTTTATGTTTCTTAGCTAATTTCACTCAATCCTTTTGTAACCTTTTTTGCATTCTGTCAAATATTTCAATGAATCAGAACCAGAATATAACTGAATTATGCCCCTGTTTCATAATGAACTACATAAAAAATAAAAAAAAAGAAATTTGAATTAGATGCTACTTATATACAGGCTTTATCTGACACATTCAAATGATACTTCAGCCAGCCACATGTGATTCCAAAACAAAAGAGCGTAACTGCAATAAGAACTCAGAAAACTTTGTGTTAAGGGTGCAAAAATCCCCAAAGCAACCAAATAAATAGCTGGAAAAAAATACCCTTGTCTGTACACCAATGTTGGATGATGTTTTCTGCAGCAAACCTTGAACACTGATTAATCTGGTGTACCAATGCTATTGATTAACATTCTTTTGTGAAGACTGGTGGCCCCAAATGACTTTCTGTAGTGGAGCAAGATTAATTCTTAGCAGACAGTATCAGGTCACATACAGTAAATGTGACGGTGATAAGGCACTGTAAATATAATGGCCCGTCTTCGCGAACGAAGAGCCGGGGAAGGTCCTTACCCGCATATGCAGATAAGGCCTTCGAGC
>JAWWES010000081.1:71993071-72006991 GCA_035583135.1 Lophotriccus pileatus | reverse complement strand
TCTTCCATTCTCTGCTGTCCTTAGGATCACAAATGCAGCTGCACCAACATCCAAATTTAGCTGCACCAGCACGGATCTCTCTCTCAGATCCCAACATCTTACCCAAGCCTCCTCGCTCTGGTATAAGACATCTCTGGATGGGCCACAGTCCAGCAAAAATTTCCAGAGAGTTACATCTTTTGTATCCGTTCCAGCATGGGTTCCTTCATGAGCTGCAGGCGAGGTTGTCTCTGCTCCCCAACAATATTCCACAGGTGGCAGGGATTTTAATTTCAGTCTTTTTTCCCTGCTGAAGGGAGAGAGAGGGAGAGAGCAGGAGAAGGAGCTGTCTCTCCCCCCTCTTCGGACTTTCTCTCTCCGCTTGCTGCGGCTGCCAGCTGTGACCTTGAAGGCTTCGCTATCTCTTCGGCTGCAGTTTCTTTTGCAAAGTCCTTTAAGTTTCTTTTCCTTCCCTCCGTTACATGTCTCAGTCAGAGGGGTTTCAGTGTTGCTTCTGCCCCCGGCCAGAGGCGGGGCAGGAGGGAGGCCTGGCCCCTCTTGGGGCCTGGTGCCTCCTCCCTACATGGCTCCAAATTTCTTTTGGGCAACTAACCTTCTTTTCTGTTTTCTTAAAGATGTAACTGGCAAAAGGCGTTACCAAAACTTCTAATTGGTTTTGTCCTGGAAATTAACCTGGACAAACCACCTACAGTCCCCCAGGGAGGGGGAACCCTCGCAAACCCACAACAACAGATTAATTTTGCTGGCACCTTTTAAGGTGTGGCTTTGGAATTTTTGGAATTTTTAATTACCTTTTTTCCTAACCCCACTACAAAAGAGCAGAACTCAGGAGCCCAACACCAGCCAGTAGTCTTGCATCAGTTAATGCCAGCTGGGGGCCCAAACCCAGCAACTTTAGATTGTTACACAGCTTGAATATACTGAGTTTAATGCTTCTTGCAGATGCAGGAGGCCCCTTTTTATTTTTTTACTGTTTAGAACTGGGTCAGGTCTGTAAAACAGAGTAGGAAATAGTGTAAAATTGTACTAGTGTAAGCGTGTTTGGGGGAAGCAATAATTCAAGGAAAGTCAAGTTCAAGGAAACTAAATCTTCAACAGCAGGCAGTTTTAACTCAGCAGTCACCTCTGAAGAAATTCTCAGGGGTATGATGTTTACCTATGCGCTCTGCAGGGAGAATCCCTTTAATCAGATAATTTATACTTCCATTCTCAGCTCTATGGCTTTAAGACCACTAGCACTGCAATGTGAGTGTGTTTAGAAGACATTCTTGATTTCCAAGTATGTTTTACAGAAAATAGTCTCTGAGGTGATGGAGAGATGTAAATTTCTTTCTAAAATGCTCTGAAACATAAAAGTCTTCTCTTAGAAATACTATTTTTTCTTCCCAGAGTTGATGTCTGATGTCCAGCAAACAAGAATTCAAACACTGCAGTGGTAAATATCAAAACAGTAGCCTCTTAGCAAAACAGCAAAAGCAGAATTCCATTCTACAGTTTAGTAAATTCCCATGCATCACATGAAAAAATACAGACCCAGAAAGTATAATTTGCATTTATTGCAGGCAAATAAGGAGTGCCATTTATGAGGAAGTAGCTTTATACAACATTTTGCTGTTCATAAAATCTTACAAACTAAATTGCAGTGTCAGAAACTAGTAATTTAAATATATCAACCTTTCTGATAAGCAACAAGCAAAGTACTTTGCAAAGACCAGCAGAAAAACTATGACAGCATTACTTATACAAATGAAGGAACTGATCCAAACACATTCAAATCAATGGATGTCTTTCAATTAACTTCATTGAGTTTTTTGGTAAAGCCTGTACTGTTAGAGGAATTAATAATTTTTGCTTCCATAGTGTGTTGTTAATGTACAGAAACTAGTTTTTCTCCATGACAAAATTTATTTTACCTCAGACTGATAAATTTTGTTCTATTTTTTTTTTTTTAATATATATTTTTTTGGTTTAGGAGAAGTTTCTGTATCTAAAACTGCTACATTTTTCTTTTTGTTTTTTTTCATATAGATGAAACCAAACAATAATTTGAAAGAACTTCCTAATGGAAAATAAGGATGATTTGTTTCATTATGAATCTTGGATTTGAGCTACATTCATGTTTTTATTATTATACTTATAAAGGATATTGGACCATCTCAAAAGGTGTTCTTAGGGGCTCAAGATTGCATTGCAGATTTACACTTTTATTATTTCTCTAACCATGAGTGCTGTAAAGAAGAAACTAGGGTGATACTCAGGACATGATATCCAGACACAAGTTTGGACATATGCTGTCATACTAATAATTTTGGTATACCTACTATTCCTCTGTGAGGTTGATACAGACTGAAACTTATAGGTACATCATATATGTGGGGTTTATTGCCAGCAAATGTAACAAATAAAATCTCAAAGCCCGGTCTCTTCTTCTTGTCTTTCTTCATGTGAGTGATCTTGCACCATTCATTCTTTCTCCGTGTTGATGGTGCTTCAGACCTGCTTTAATTTTAGCCTGGCAATTTTTTTCTTGTTCCTGAACTCTTAGTGTGTTGACTTTATTTTAAACACAAAGCATCTGAGTTAGGGATAAAGCTTTGCTGTGTGTACATATTTAGTAAAGTAGAGTAGCTCTAATAGCAAGGTTCTTCCATGCCCTTGTTGTATAAAGAAAAATTCAAGTATAAGAAACAAGAAAGTGTTAGTTACCTATGTTTCAGTTTATGGCAGAGACTGAATGACTTTCTTGTAAGGTTCACAGTTCCAGTTTCCCTTAGTCCTCCCTTCTTTTGTCCATAGCATGGCACATTTTTAATACCACAAATAAGATAATATGATGCAAACATATACCAGAAATTTGGCAAAATAATAATAATAAATTTTTCTGAACAAATAAACACAGTTGGCATTTTTACCCATATCTATCATATATGTAATTTAGCACAATATATGTGGAATGGAGACGATATACGAGTTGTTAACTAAAGGAGATCTTAAGCAGGAATTTCTAACCCAGCTGAGGACAACACAACAGAGAAATTTCTGCCAAATATCTGTTTGTCTAAAAAAACTTGTTAGTGCTACAGCGTGGTATAGATTGCTTAGATAAAGGTCACATAGTTTCCTAACTTGAAAGTATTTCTCTAAATGCTTTACAGTCTTTGTTGTTTTCCTTCAAATTGAAAAAGACTTCATGATTTCTGACTGAAGACAGTCTGAAGAGTAGCCCAAAAGGCAACCAATAATTTTAAGAAACAGTACTGCTGTCAATAAAATTTGAACCAACATGGTTAGTTCATTGACAGGTAGCATAATTCAAAGACAACTGCCAGTAAAGAAGAAAGGTGAACATGAATCTGTTTTATTATAAGGAGTAAATTTACTAATATTTTTTAGGAAAAAAATTCTTACGGTAGTAATAGTATGTAAGAATTGTTCTGTAGTTTTCAAGATTAGAATTGAGCAGATATAATTGAGCAGAGCTAGAGTGAGGAAAAATTAAGAAACCTTTGCAGAGATTATAAGGCATTCTGAAGGCTTGTGAAATGCTGTTGACATTTTAAGTTGTGGTTGTAACAAAAATTGAGATCCTACTCAGTCTTAGGAACAATGAACATCCCATAGGTAAAGTGTTTCTGCTATTTACTTAAAAAAAGGCATTGTGTGGAGAAAAGATAATGGAAATTTTCCTCATACTTGTCTAATTCTCCACTGAATTCCACTTGGGATATGTCATGGTTTAACCCCAGCTTGGCCACTAAGCATCACAGAGCTGCTTTCTCCCTCCCCCGTGGTGGTATGGGGAAGAGAATTGTAAGAGTAAAATGAGAAAACTTATGTGTTGAGATAAAGAAAAGAACTAGGTGAGTGAAATTAAATTTGTTTATGTTTAATACTATTATGACTATTTTTCAACACATAAACCCCTATTATAAATCAATATGTTTGAAAAGCAGTAGTTCTTATTCTCTAGCTCTGTTTACTTTTGTATATTTTCTGTCTCTCTCACATGCTGCCAGCATATTTCTGTCTATAGTGCATTGTTACTGTTAAATACACATAACTATTTTCATTCTTTCTTAAGGGTGATTTATAATCTTTGTCAGAGGTGTCAGTGCGTAAGAATAGCCATAAACTTCTTTGATGTTCTGAGAACAACCTGAAGCATTCTTTACTGAGCTCAGAATTTGAAGTGTGAAACGCTACCTCCTTTTACCTATGATCATATTCTTTTGTAATCTTGTACTTTACTCTCTGTGTGGAAATATTGGTTTATTATATAGAATTACAGAGAAACACATGCATATAATTCTAATAAAATAGGACCATGAATAGATCTTTATCACTGTAACACCTCTTCATCACAGAAGGCCCTCTTGAACATCATTATAATAGGAACATAAACCATTTTAGAAGCCAGATGAACTATTACATTACATGTTGTCCTGAAATAAGTGCTGAAATTCTTTAGGTGAAATAATATTCCAACAGAAAATAGAAACTCTCAGACACTCCAGGTGACAATCAGTAATAAATAAGCCTTAGTAGATACTCAAAAAGAAGATATTATCCTTCAACCTTTAGACAAAAGCTTTCCAACACTATGATTTTGATTATGTCTCTAAAAACCATTAAATGAAATATATAAAAAGACTTGTCATCTACCAGTATGCACAGAATTCAGAATACCAAACACAGGACAAACTGAGTTTGACATTAGAAAAAATTGAGTGTGACAGCTGCAGCAGTTACATCTTGTGGAAGGATGTGTGTGCTTGCAAAGACTTTACATCAGGTCCTGGTTGGGAGCTGGCATTTTCAAAGGTCATGAAGCTCCTTAGCACCATTCAATTACTGCACAAAGGGTACCACTGACAGTTTTAGCACTGTGGTTAAATTAGCTGAGTATTAGCTGAGACAATCAAACTTTTGACAGGAATGGTTGGATAATATCTGTATATCAAAAAAAATACCTCAAATATAATATCCTTCTTACAACCTTTCTTTATTTTTGAATGACAAGGAAAATATGAGAGAACCATTTAGTTGCCTTATAGTTCGTGAAAGTATCAAGGTTCTCAGCCTGACTACTGTACAAATATAGATAAGGCAAAAATCTTTGATGTTAGCCACTTTTGATTTTGTCCTTTATTTTAGTTTCTGAATGAGCAATATGAATCAGTAACATACTTTTCAAACTATATTGACATAGACATACTGCTCAAAAGAAGAAAAGACCAACATTGTTCTATTGTTTACAAGTACATCTATTTTATTGTGACTTGCCCTGCAAACAGTGTAGATGAAATTGGAATCATAGAATCATTTAGGCTGGAAAAATTCTTTAAGATGGAGTCCAACTGTTAACCTACCACTCAACTATGCCCTTAACATCCCCATCTACACTCATTTTAAATATCCCAAGGAATGGTCACTCAATCACTTACCTGGAGAGCCCATTCCAAGGCTTGGCATCCCTCTTGGTGAAGAAATTTTACCTAATATCCAACCTAAATCTCCCATGGTACACCTGAGGCTATTTTCTCTTGTCCTATTGTTTTTTACTTGGGAAAAAGAGACTGACACCCATCTCGCTACAATTTCTTCTCAGGTGGTTGTAGAGAGAAGTAAGTTCCCCCTGGAGCCTTCTTTTCTCCAGGCTAAACAACCTCATCTCCCTCAGCTGCTCCTCATAACGCTTGTGCTCCAGGCCCGCCACCAGCTTCATTACCCTTCTCTGGACACGCTCCAGCTCCTCAATGTCCTTCTTGCAGGGAGGTGTTTAAAACTGAACACAGGATTCAAGGTGGGACCTCACCAGTGCCAAGTACAGGGGAACAATCACTTCCCTAGTGCTGCTGGACACACTAGGTCTGATAAAAGTTGGAACGTTGTTGGCCTTTTTGGACACCTGGGCACACAGCTGTCTGCCAGCCAGAAATCAGGTCCTTTTCTGCTGGGCAGATTTCCAGCTACTCTTACCCCATCCTATAGCACTGCATGGGGTTGTGAGTGAAGTGCAGGACTCGGCACTTCACCTTATTCAATCTCATACAGTTGGACTCTGCCCATCAATCCAACTTTTCCGGATCTGTCTGCAGAGCCTTTCTGCTCTCCAGCCAATCTACACTCTTCCCCATCTAGGTATCACCTGCCAACTAACACAGGGTGTCCTCAATCCCCTTGTCCAGGTCATCAGTGAAGATATTAAACAGAACTAACCCCAACACTGAGCTGGGAGAACATAACTAGTGACTGGCAACAAGCTCAGTGTAGCACCACTCATCACCATTCTCTGGGACTATCCATCCAGCCTGTCTTTTTATCCAGTAAAGAATATACAGTGTAAACTAGTATTTGATCAGCAAATATAATCACTATTATTATTTAAGACAAAGTGCTTATAGCAATATAATCGATTTTTAAGCTATATGAAATGAACAACAGTGAAATTAAACATTTGCCAAAATCCTCACAGAAAGAAGTGTTTTCCGTTCTCTACAGCCGTTAACCCTGGATTCCAGAAACAGGATGGCTACTTTCTCAGAACCTTGAATAGCCTCCTTCCTTTGCAAACAATTAAAATTAGAAAATCTTTGCTATGTTTACTGGAATAAAAGAGTTACTTAAGGATCAAATCTTGTGCAAATTTTCTTCAAGCCATAAGAAGGCATTTTCTCCAGGAGAGTGCTTTGGGAAAGGGTGTCGAAGACTCTATTAATAAAGTCCAGGTAGACAACATCCACAGCCTTTCCCTCATCCACTAGGGAGGTCACTTTGCGACAGAAGGAGATCAGGTTAGTCAAGCAGTACCTGTCTTTCCTAAACCTGTGCTCGCTGGGCCTGATCCCCTGGTTGTCCCACACATGTCACGTGCTAGCACTCAGGTTGATGTACTCCGTTACCTTCCCTGGGATTAAGGGCAGGCTGACAGGCCTGTGGTTCCTCAGATCTTCCTTCTAACCCATCTAGTAGATGGGCATCACATTTTCTAACTTCCAGTTCACTGGGACCTCCACTGTTAGCAGTGACTGCTGGTAAATGGTTGAAAGTGTCTCAGTGAGCCTTCTGCCAGCTCCCTCAGTGCTCCGGCCCCATAGACTAGTGTGTGTCTTAGTGGTGTATCAGGTCACTTATCATTTCTCTTTGGATTATGGGCTTCATTCTGCTCCACATGCCTGTCTTCCAGCTCACAGGCCTGGGTAGCCCGAGAACAAATTGTCTTGCAATTAAAGACTGAGTCAAAAAAGGCATTAGGTACTTCATCTTTTTCTTCATCCTTTGTCACTGTGTTTCACTTCCCATCCAATAAAGGATGGAGACTGTCCTTAGCCCTCATTTGGCTGTTGATGTATTTATAGAAACTTTTTTAAATTGTCTTTTATGGCAATAACCAGACTAGGTTCCAGTAGGGCTTTGGCTCTTCTAATTATCTCCATGCATAACCTCCCAACATCCCATTAGTCTGACTGAGTGGGCTGCCCTTTCTTCCGAAGCTGATAAACTCTTTTTCCCCCCTGAGTTTCAGCCAAAGTTCTGTTCATCCAGGAAGCTCATCTTCCTCACTGGCTTGTCTTTTAGCAGATAGGGACAACCTACTCCTGCACCTCTGAGATTTCCTTCCTCAAGAATGTCCAAATTCCTGGATTCTTTTGCCCTTAAGGACTGTCTCCCAAGGGACTCTGTCAACCAGGCTCCTAAAAAGGCCAAAGTCTAACCTCCAGAAAGTTCTGCTGACTTCCATCCTTACTTTTCTGAGAATTAAAAACGCTACCATTTCATGATCTCTGTGCCCAAGACAGATCCTGACACCTTTTTTGAGGCACAATCCCTAATTCTGATGTGAATTTTCAGGTAATTCTGTGGTTTCTAAACACATCAGTAAACCCTGCATTTTTGCTGCCAAATGGTTCTCCATCCCCTGTTTCTCAACTGAGATGGCAGACCAAAGGACCTTGACAGCACAACATTGTCCCTCAAACACTGGTGTGCTGCCCTCAGGCTGATCCCTAGTGAACCTGGTTTTATCCATTTCCCCCTTCAAATCTACTTTAAAGCTTCCAGTGAGTCCTGTGCAAAGATCCTTTCTCCTCTTTAAGAAAGTTTCAGCACCCTTCTTGCATGCCCTTCCATGGGAACTGCCACCCCAAACCCTGATGGACACACCACGCCCTGTCTGTCTTCCCTGGTCCCCAGCATTCCCAAGGGGTTTCTTTTATATGCAAGAATTGTGGAGTGTGTTGCCCACCATTGCTCCTGGCCTTGCCCAGATTTTTTCAGCTGCTATTACATGAATTGCTGGCCCCTGGAAGGTCCCTCCACTCCCCTGAGGTTCAGGAACCCCCTTGTGCAGGATGCTGGATCACCCCACTGCTGATCGTGCCAGCACTGGAGCTGCTCACCTCATCCCTTTGGTCTTTACTATTGTGTACTTGTGTGTACATTTTTGCACCATGCATTGAAATGGCACAGGGAGGCCTAGATGAATCTTTTAAAGTAGATGGTAAACACAATGCCATAATGCAATTACCACCTCTGGGTATTTACACAACCACACTGCCTTCCTTTAATTAGGTATGTACATGTGTTTCTAAGACACATGCATGCACACATACAAGTCCCTATACAATACAAATTATAACCAACACCTTGAAAGTGAAGAGAGCAATTTGACAACTCTTCTGCATAGTGTACAAGTATAATGTTAATCCCCCATCTTGGCATATTGTCTCCTTATTTCTGGTGTTTTCTATTTTCAGTAAAGGTTCGTTTTGTATGTGTTTCTAATGTTCCTAAAACTCTCTCATTAATTTCAGTATAGCAGTACAGAATACAACCCCAAATATATGTATAGATTGGGGGTAGGATAGAACATTTTCATGAGGTTTATTGTAGTGAACCTAACTGTTACAAAAATTTAGCTAGATGTTTTGAAATATTTTATATTTGTGAATGCAAAAAAACTAGGCAGACATAACATACCATTGGACTGGACTCTCTGGAGTTAAAGCAAATTGAAATTTTATTTCAGTAAACATCCTTCTCCATTATAAATTTCTTTCCTTTCACATGTTCACTCTCTTCCATACTCTCAATAAGCCTTGGTGACCCAAAAGTTCCTTTCATAGCACTAGTTTCTATTTGGTCATGAATTCAGCATCCTTTCTCTTTTTCTACCACCTTTCAGCCCTTTCTGTCCACATTTTAGATACCTGGAAAACATGAGAAGATGAATATGAGTCTAATCTCACTGTTAACAGCTTAGCTTTTGTTGCATATAAAAATTTGCCAGCATCATTTATGAACAATGACCTGGGCCTGCAGAAGAATCTAGACTTTCATGAGATAAAATGCAGTGGCTTAGCATCTGTGGGAATTCTACTTTTTGTTGTGTTTAAACAGATTAAGATTCAAGTTTATTAAGTGTTGCAGACATCACCTTTGGCCTTTTGAAAGCTCTGCCTTGAATCTGAGTCCTTTAATCTTAAGCAATAAAGTAATCCCTTTTGATATGAGGTCATGATCTCTATAGAGGTCAAAACTATGTGAGGAGTGATGTTTTAAGAATATCCTTGCTGGGTATAAAATTTGTGTGTTTTGCTAAGAAATTGAGACAAAAGTATGAAAAAAAATTAAATATTTAAACCACTAAAGTATAAAAAAATATATCTAGGTGTGTGAGGTAAAGCTTTGCTCTAAAAATAAAGGCTGTTGACATGATTTTTGATAAAACTTTCAAACTTCTATTTGTCATAGAAGTCTCTGTTATTAACATGTCTCTGTTATTAGTCGATGAAAGTGGGAAAAACTAAAATTCTTAAATTTACCTAAAACTTAAGTAATTAATAACACTACAATAATTTTTGAGTTACAGACTCCCCCACTGCTGTTATTCTGTGTGTTGCTTAATGGTGAGATAAATGTATATTTTCCTTTTTAAACTTTGTTCCAATTTGGTGTCATGCTGTGCCAAGGTATCCAGATCTCAATAGTTCCTGATCAGTACAGATGTGCATTAATCTCCCAGGAACCAGAACAAAAATTTCATTCAGTAATATTTCTAAGCATAATAAGGATCTACAATATCTGTGGCAGAGAAAAGATTTGTGAAGCATCAACCAGTGATCATTCAGATAAAGTACTTAGTTTCTTGCCAGGTGTCTTGCAGTTATCCTCCAAAGTTCATCACATCCAGAAACTAAATATCAGAGTTTAACATTAAGTTTAACATCAAGTATCTGCAAAAGGTCAGCTTGAATATGGCCTTGGACACCAACCAAGGCTCCTTTATTTTAAAAGTGATGGCCAAATGACAGACAAGAAGTAAGAAAAATAATTTGAAGGAAAAAGTAAATCTTAGGAAAACAATCATCTGTCGTACTGGTCCCAGAGTGAGGGAGGCAAGTAAAATCTTAGTAGAGATTTAAATATAGTATGTTTCATCCAAGAAAAACAAAATGGTCTAGCTTTTGGAATTTGTGGTATTCTGATACACCTTTCTGAAATGCATCCTGTTCTGGAAGACAGACTGTGTCAGGCTACACCATAGTAACTGCATGAACAAGAAACGCAGGAGACAGAATGAAATGAACTGTCCAGAAACACCAATGCTAATGCAGTGTGCCCAAATAAGCTGTTACTATGCTCAAACAGTCAAATTTGCTAGCTTTCTCCACCAGCCTTTCTAACAGATAGAGTAGCAAGATCAGAACAATTGGGATTTTAAACAGTAATGTTTCCGATAACATCAACTGGCAGTCAATCACAGGACACTTTGGTTCTCACGCACAAGTACTCAAAGGATAAAACAAATTCTTGTTCCATATCTCCTAACAGTGATCTCAAACCCCAAAGTATGTAGTTAACTCTGGACAATTTTCCTATATCAAAGTTAAATAGTCTGATAAATACTTCACCTTTTATAAGAAACCGAGATGTTCTGAGTTTGTACAGATATGTCCATTCTCAATTGAATTAGCCACGATATATTTTGAGTATCAGGACAGATCATAACTCTTAATTGTTGAAAACCAAGCAAATTTAGCTTAAGAATTTTGAATTTCTTGGGCACAGCTTTGGAACTTCTGTTCTTATTTAGTGATGGATGAACTAAATGTTATGTGAAAAATTAAGAAAATATAGTCAGTTTAACTGCACATTCTGCTCATGCTTCGGACTGTTATGAAAGTATGCTCAGTTGTTTTCCTAGAAGTCTGAGAATCTGCTCTGCTAGATATTTGGAAAAATGCCCAGTTACAGGAAAAAGACAGTCCCATAAGACTGTCCTAAGGGATATGGAGTTTAGCGATACACAAGAAATCTCATTATATGGAAAAACTAGCAATGTGAACTCGCCAAGGGCTCTTGAAGGACTTTTCAAGTGGTAGAGGATTGGGGCTGGTTGCTTAAAAGCCACCTTATTGGGACTACCTAAAGAATTAAGGATTTTGTACTGGGTTTCAGACACTTTCTTGGTTACCAAAGCACGATCTAATAAGATTTAGTTTATAGGAGAAAAAACACATCTAAAGCCAAAAAAAAAAATATCCCATTTTATCAGATTTCAGAGATATTTTACTGAATGTTGAAATACACCACGTCACCATTTTATTGGGTTTGTGTACAGGGTTTTGGTAGTGGTGGGGCTACAGGGGTGGGTTCTGTGGCCAATTACTAGAAGCTTCCACCGTGACTGATACAGCCAGTGTCAGATAGCTCCAAGACAAACCCACTGCTGGCCCAAAGCTGAGCACATCAGCAATAGTGGTAGCACCCCTGGGAAATAAGATTAAAATAAGAATAAATAAGAAGAGAAGTAACCGTAGCTGGAGAAAAGATGTGAGGAGTCTTCTCCCTAAGGAGGAAGGATTGTCAGAGATAACATGTGATGAACTGACCACAGTCGCCATTCCCCGGCCCCCTGCATCACTAAGGGGAAGAGGTAGAGAATTTGGGACTAAAGTTATCTAAAGAAAGGAGTGATGGGGGAAGGAGTTTTAAGCTTTGGTTTTGTCTCTTATTTTTTACCTTGATTTGATTTGTAGTAAATGAAACAGATTTCCCCAAAACAAGTCATTTTGGCCATGATGGTAATTGGTGAGTGATCTCTGTCCTTCTCTTGACCCATGAACCTTTTTTTACATTTTCTCTGCCTTATCTAGCTGGTGGGGGGAGTTATAGAGTGGCTTTCGTGGGTAATTGCCATCCAGCCAGGGTCAACTCCCCTCTCCTAGTTGCAGCTGGGATAGTTTTTTTCCTAGTAGCTGGTACAGGGTTGTTTTGCATTTAGTATGAGATTAATGTTGATAACACACTGATGTTTTGGTTGTTGATGAGTACCGTTCACCCTAAATCAAGCACTTTTCAGTTTCCCGTTGTCTGCTGGTGCAAAAGAGGTTTAGGGAAACATAGATGAGACAGCTGACCTGAAGAGTTCAAAATGATATTCCATTCCATAGAATGTCATGCCTAGTATATAATCTGAGAGAATTTGACTAGCAGAGGCCAATCACCGCTTGGAGATGGTCTGGGTATCAGTCAGCAGAGGGGGAGTGTAAGGCAAACATACGCAGATATTCTTCCCAAGGAGGCCAATGCAGTGGAAAGATTAAAAAAAACCCAACTTGATTTCAGATGCAAGGACCACTTTTTTATGATGCAGGTCATCAAACCTTCAGGGGCAGAAGGCAATGTCCCGCCTTCTCCAGGCTTCTTGTATCTTCTCTCTCTCCTCCCCCATCCTCTCTGGCCCAAGGAGGCCTTGTGCATGTCTGCAAACAGGTTATCTCCCTGCATACCACAGAGGGAAATAGCTTGCTCACAGCTTCTTCCCTGCAGTTTTCTCTGAAATGCAGAAGGAAGGAAAAAAAACATCTAACCAGACTGAAAAGGCATTTTGCAGTTTTCCTAAGTGAAACAAGTCCTACCTTCCATTACAAATTCTTGCACAATTTCACCTATCCCTACATGAGCAATTTTAATAGTACATCTTTCATTTTTCTTAGGTTTTATTTTTTTTTTAATTGCTAGTAGTAGTGTTGTAGTAGTATACTTATATTTAATTATCATTATCATTATTATAATATTTTACTTTGTTTTAATTATTAAGCTGTTCTTATTTCAACCCACAGGTTGGAAACTTTTTTCCTGATTCTTCTCACCATCTGACCACCAGGTGGGGAGTAGCAAGCGGCTGCGTGGTCCTTGGTTGCCAGCTGGGGTTAAACCAGGACACCACGACGCAATCAAAGTCATAAAAAAGGCATTTGTTCTCAGTACATCTCCTCTCAGCTCATCAGAGAATCAGCTGGCCACAAAAGTATTGGTAATTAAGAAAGCAACTACAACCTTGAAATCTGAAGAGGTTGCTTAGTCTAAACAAAACGAAACTTGAAAAGGTACATAATATTTATGTTCCCATCTGTTACGAACAAGTACAAACCAGGTCTCAGCTGAAATAAACTGACAGATGCTTTTATTTTTGGTGATTTTTTCCCCCATCATCTGAAATTGTTATTTGAAAACTTATTCAGTGTCAAAATAGTAGGGGTGTATGACGTTTTCTTATCATGAAACAACCACATAAAATAGTCTTGATAAAATAAGCAGGCACTGCTAAGAGACATTTAATGAAAATTTTTAAGAACTAAGTATGAAATCAGTGATTCTGAGAAAATCTCATCTTGCATTCTGAAGTCCTGAAAATGGTACCCCTCCAGCCTTGATCCCAGGATGCAGAGAATTATTGCAGAGTATTGCACATGTGGAGGTTGGGGAACGAAAATATCTTAGAGTGCCTCCTAGTAATGTACTTCATCTATTGGGATAATGTCTTGGGGTCGTGTTTTGTTGCAGTAAACCTGCAGTAAATGAAAAACTATTGTTTTAAACATGTTTCAACATGGCTTTTTACAGTTTTTGCTA
>JAWWES010000081.1:71970883-71989564 GCA_035583135.1 Lophotriccus pileatus | reverse complement strand
CTCTATAAGCCACCGCTAGACCCCAGTACAAAGCAAGGAACTGTGTATTTGGGTCATCATATGAAAGACACCCTTCTGCTAAACAGTGTGCCATCTCGTCAGGATTGGACACTTGTTCTGGTGTGAAGTCCCAGGCAATGGGAGGTGTCACACGCCCTACCAACTTTCCAAAATTTGCACATGCTCCTTGCCATCCAGCAACTGGCCTTTCCAAAGCCCTTCCCAAAGTTCCAGCAGTTCCTCTCGAGGTCTGGCCTTTGCGACGACAAGGGAAGTAATACCACACCATTTTCCCAATTTTAAATAACACTTCCATTACCTTCATCAGTAACAGGATTGTTGTTGAAAAATTTAAGTAAAAATTGGGGCCACTTGTAATGATGGAGATCTCTTGTAACAGGCCTTTGATGTCAAAACACTACAAGAGATTCTTGGCTTTCAAAAATTATGCGTTTACATGAGTTTTTTAAGAAATCTAAATGTTTTGTTTGAGCCCCTCGTTTTCAACATATAAGGACAAACTTTGTGCAAATATCTTTGTTTTCTTCTTTTAAAAGACAAGACCAGGGTATGTTATGAGTAATAAATCATGATTAAGAATGTTTTATGGAGTCAGAAGAGTCTAGTTTCACTTCCTATAACAGACCGCAAGATGCTTCTAAGTAGTATTTCCAGATTTGTTTCATGATGTTGTTCACTTTCATAGAAAAAAAAAATTTTCAAGTATGAAAGCATGCAATTTCCAGTTAAGTATTGCAAATGTAGCTTTAGCATACTAACGGTTTTGAATCTTCATAGTTTCGGGCAATGTAATGCCTGAAGAGTTTCCATGATTTCTTCACTTTCCTGGCGTTAATTGCCATGAAAAGTGAAGATATTGGCAAACAGTTCCCTTTCACAAGTTTCTTCTCTAAGCCCACAGCATTTTTGAGGATCTGACCCATAATTATTTCTTCAGTATAAGGTTTACTATATATATTATATATATATATATATTATATATATATATATATATATATATAATTTTTAGAAGAGAGAATTCTACATTGACAGAAGCAACAAGAAATTAAAAAATAATAGTGAATAAATAGTGAATCATCAAAGGAGCAACAGATAAACAGACATTTGTTGCACTGGAAAAACACTCAATGAATGAAAGTACAAACATAAATTAAGTAAAGAATCATATGCAATTGGAAACCAATATCTTGAAAGGCTGTGTTTCAGGGAGCAAAAAGATGTTGTAATTGAAAAAAAAAAACAAAAACAAACAAAAAACCCAACAACAAACAAAAATCCCAAAACAAACAAACAGTCAAAACCACCCTCCCCCCAAAAAAAACAAAACTCCTGAACAACCTCCTCCCTCCCCACCCCACAAAGCACCAGCCTCACTAACTCAACATAATTTATATGAAAAAGACTGAAACCAAATCAGGAATAAAATGGAAGATCAAAATCAGGGAAAAGCTTTTAGAAATTATTAGCACTGACTTTGACTAGCAACAATTTTTAATTTGCCCTATTAAAATAGGTCTGCATTGCTTGGAGTTACTGATACAGTGCTTTTTATTTTCTCTGTTATTTTTAGCATAAGCCATTTTAAAGCTGATTAACTTTATTTCTTACTAGTCTGCAAAATTTTCTTTTTTAAAATTTTCTTCTTTTTAGGATGAGCTGTATTGTTCTGTTTATATTAAGGAAAAACCTGACACAAACTGAAGTGGTGTAATTAGATACCTATGAGCCATATGTGAGTAAAAAAGAAAAAATAAATAATCTTTTACTCTACCATTTTGGCTGTTATTTATTTAAGTGAAATGAAAGGATTAAATTAGTAATTAGATCAATTTAGGTCCTCTAGTGTACGTTCATTTTATGAGAAGAACTTAGTACCCACTGAGTAAAGCTAAAAAGCCTAACATGAAAATTTCCTAGAGAAATATGAAAACTACAGTGGACACCTAATAGTAATAAACTAAAAAATAATAGAATAAACTTGTGGTTCTGTTTAGAAGCTAGTCCATAACACTTAAAACAGATGTCTTGAGTTATTCAGAGTAAACACATACAAATTATATTGAGACTGGAAATACCTTTTTCCTTTTATGTTTCTAATTTCTCTTGATGATCAGATTTTCAGTCTTTATTCTCCTTTTTATAGTTTTGCTTGTTTGGGTTGCTTTTTTTTTGGTGTTTTTTAAGTTTTTCATTATTTTTTCTCCTTTTTATTGTTTTGCTTTTTTGGGTTGGTTTTTTTTTTTTTTTTTTTTTTGTTTAGTTTTTGTTTTGTTTTGTTGGCTGGGTCTTTTTGGTTTTGTTTTTGTATATAGAAGATTTTAAAATTTCTAACCTCCTGGTAATTGATAAAGTAATATTTATATGCAAATAAATATTATGTGTAAAATGTTAGGAAGAACTGTGAAGCCTGAGTAATTTTTCTCTTTGTAATTTGTATTAATAAATCAGGTTCTTCAATGATGGGACGTCTTGGGGATTTTGTCTTCTATGATATTGATTACATAAACATTCCTGAAATTTATTCTTGCATAGATTTGTATGTTTTATTCTATTTTTTTTTCCTCCACTCAAGTTTGCTATCTATACTGGACTTTAACACTAACTTAAAGTGCATTTAGGGTCCTTAATAGCAGACCAATTAGTTGAATAGTAAATAAGCTCAGGTTGTCATCTCTGGAAATCTTTTAAGATTTGAAGAATTTCCAATATTTTTTTTTCATAGAAGGGAAATCTCAATTCAAAAACAAGACTACAAATACATTGATTCTCTCTAAGATATTTTCAAGGCTAATGATAAATTACTGTGTTACTTTCAGTAGTCCTAATGAAAGAAAAGAGCCTAGATTTACATTTCTTTCAGGAAAAAAGTCAGCACTCTTGCTATGCTTACTTTTTTTCTGGCTTTTTTTTTTTTTTTTTACATGTATTTAATGCTGGTGAAAAGTTCTTTATTGATAATTCTAAACAATAAAGTCCTCCAAAGTGCTTACTCTAATAAGGGCAATAATGCCATAAATACTATTGCAAGGTTAGCTGTGTATCTGCCAGTTTATGTGTTCAATTGATCTACTTCTAGTATAACTTAACTAAGAAGTAAACTGTCAACTATTAAGAGTGGGATATTATTCTTCCCATTTGCTGGTGGAGAACTGTTGAACAGAAAAAGTGAAACTGCTTCCTTCTTTTCACAGAAGAAATCAGTAGAAAACCCAGAAATTGAACCTGTATCTGGATTTGGAATCCAAATGACCTGGATTTGATCCAGGTGACAAAGTCTTCCTGGTAGCCTGAAACTATATTTAGGCAGCATATCGGTCCTACACTGCCAGTGCTGGGTTAACATATGGAGAGGCAGCTTGCTACCTTGATGCCAAGTACAGTTCCTGCCACCAAAGATAAGAATCATCTTTATAGAACCAGTAATAAAAAATAGCAATGGAGGTTGATCAAAGTTCAATAATGATTGTTGAAACAAATACTCATTAATGAAAAAAAAAAAAATCTAAAGACTATGTAATCAGGACTTGATGATTTATGAGAGAACAAATCACAGCAATGCCCATTGGTGAGACTCATAACTCACCAATGAAGCACTGGATTTTGTGTTTCAGGTACAGATGATGTTCTCAAAGAAAAAGTAAAGAAGTTAAACACATATTCCCCACTGAATTACCTATTGAATGGACTAAACCCAGTAGATCTTTTGAAAAAATCCTAGACATTGATTTCTTTTTTCAGCATCATTTGAATCTGTCCTTTTACAGAAATCTTTCATTTTCATTGTGTAATCTTAAAACCAGTAAATATATCACACCAATTAAACTTGTCTTGATCTTGTGTGTATTACAAAGCAAGCAAAGTCACTCACTCAGCACTATTTTTATTTCCCCTGCCTTTGTTCTCCCTGATCTCAACTTTTACACCAGAGACTGTCATAATTGTCTGTTGTATCATGCTGAATTGGTTGTCACACTTTGACAAATAAGAAATCCAGCAGCCCTAAACTCATGGAAATGATTATTATGGCGTAATTCATCAAATTGTTTGACAGACATTATCCAGCCAGGCCTTATTATAGGAAACACTTATTGTTTGAGGCCTAATTATTTCAAAGGTATAAAAAGCTGAGTTTCCCATAGCAACATGGGAACAATTACAGAGGTGTCATATGATGAAATATCCGTGTTAGGAGTTTAGGAGTTTTTTAGATTCAGGAGCAAAGAAAATGCTTCCCAATTATGGGTAAAAGAAGATTCATCTTCCTACTGATTTGGCACAAATGGAAAGGTTAGGCTTTTAATTGCTTCAAAGAACAAATTGGACTAATACAGTAAGAATAAAAGAGCAGGTCCTCAGAGTGTTGTTGTAAAGAGCAATGCAGTCTCTAATTTTGTATTAAGCAAAAGTAATCAAAGGCATTTATACAGAAATAAATATAGCTGTGAGCAATCTGTTTCCACCCAGTGTGCTTAGACCTTAAACCTCAAATCACTAAAACTGGTTTTATGTGATAAGTATTTTAGAGCAAACCCACAGCAGGTGCTTGCCATTGAAGTTTGAAGTTGACTTTTATACTTCCTCCCAAAGGAGCAGCAGATTGTGGTTCTGTTCTCTGTAGGTTCATGGGAGGTAAGAAAGAGAGCAAACACAAGAAATGTGCTTCATTTCCAGGTGTCCTGCAGAAGTGCTAACCTTCAACGTACTAACCTTTTCAAGTACCGTTCATGAAAGTTCCATTTGAGGTGTTACCTTGGAGGAGGCAGAAGGTGTGGCCTTTGCTGCTTGTGTGCAGACCCAGCTGGATGAAGGAGTCTTCTCCAGGAGCTCAGATGCCAGCATAGCTTCTCACTAATTTTTATTTTTTCTTCAGCTCACTTTCAAACTTTTTGTTTGTTCTGCGCTTTAGCTTATCCATTTCTAGAACAAAATACCCCAATATCAGAGTAGAGATATCCTTCTGTACCTTGTTATACTGTGTTACATAAAATCACTAATGTCAGACAGAAAGATATATCAAATTATCATTCCTTTTCCAATGTAGGTATCACTGATATAATTTTCAAAATCTAAAACTTTAGTGTAAAAGTATTCCTATGAAGTAGACTGGAAAATAAAAAGGCTTTTTGCTTTCAGAAGAAATCTGTATTTTCTACTAATTTGTTTTTGCTAGGAAGTGCTTACGTTCTTCTAAAGCTCTTGAAGTGCTTGCAGGGGAATTTTTTGGGTGGCGAAGATACATTAAATATTTTACTATTCAGATACACTCATTGCCACATTGACTTACCAGAGAGATAAACAAAGTAATATCTTTGAGCATGTGTCTTAATGTGAAGGGATTATTAGTGATAATTTTAGCAGCTGCAAGGCTACAAATTATGGGTAAAAGTCTAAATTCTATTTGGCATTCCTTGAAGAGACAGGTTGGCATTCAGAATGTTATGGTCAGGATACAGAAATCATCCATAATTTGCATAGGAATATAAATGAGGTGTTGCACTGGAACCACTTAAAGGTTTTCCAGTCCTGTTCTCATCCTTGGAAAGTGTTGCAACAGCCGTATCATGTGTCTCCTGACCTCACGCAGATGGAAGATCTGTTGCTGATTGTATGCAGTATTGCAATGCAGAAAATAAAATGAAATTTCAAATTATGAGCTCTGATGAACAGGTGCCCTCCCCTAACTGATGCAATTTTCTAATTATTTTTGTTCTTCCATATTACCAGAAAGAAATTTTTAACATGCTTTTTTCAGTGTTATTTAGCAGCCTTTTAGGCCCCTATGTACACAGAGCACATCATGTGGCATTTGTGGGGGTTGGTGATTGATACCCAGACACAGAACTGGCTGTCTTTGTTCTGCACGTGATGTATTTAAAACCTTCAGGCCTCCCAGTCTTCTTCATATGTTCCCTTTATATATTGAAAATTAAGAAGAAGAAGCCAGATGTACGAGAGAAACGAGATGTATGGTAAAGTAAAAGTTTGTTCCTTGCTTTGCCTGAAACATTTATGGACTCTCTTATAAGAGTTGTGAAGCCATGTGGACAAAACCCTCTTCAGAAAGCTAATGATTGTATCCAAGAAGTTTCATTTCTCATTTGTCATTGTGGTCTTTGCTCTAAGGTTCAATCTACTTGCTTGCCTACTTGGAAAGGCAGATGACTAGTTTGCCAGAGATCCAGGAGGGTGCTTACTAGTGTCTACTAAGACTTGAATACTTTCTTAATCTGAGTCAGTGTCATGGCAAAGTTGTGGAGAGTCTCTGTGCCCTAGTTCCCCAGCTATTAAGCAGAAATAATACCAAAGTTTTACTTTAGAGGAGTGACATGAAGACAATCATGTTACAATCTGTGAGGTATTTAGTTATTATAACAATGACAGTTCAGAAGCATGAAGAAAATTTAGACAAATGGTTCTCTCCCCTTTCAGTGGCATTTTATTTTGTGACTTTTTTTTGGTTTTTTAATTTGAAAATAATTGAGATGAAAGTGTATGATTATTCTCTTCTGAAAAAGTTAGCAATGTTCACATACAAGTGTGTGAGCACGTATACAGGCTGATAAAAAAAGCAGTATCACTGAGGTGAACACTAAGTAATATGAACCTAAAATGTGCAATACCATATGACCTGTGGGACAAGTACAGAGATATTCTAAGGACTTTACTTGCCAGTAAAGTCATTAACCCCGTAAAAATACTGCCAGTACTTTTATATTAGGAAAAAATTTAAGTGATTCTTTAAGGATCTGACTATACAAATAAGAGTCCCAACTTACTTCATTAGAGCTCATCCTGCTCAGCATAATTTTTTTATATCAAAGTTATTCTTCTTTGAAAAATATATAACATACTTCAGTTAATGCCTTCTTAATATAGCAAGACAGGTATAGTGTAATATGCCTTACAAGATATTTATCTTCTGTCTTATGCAGTAAAGAACTAATGATGTAATGTAAAGCACATTATTGCCTTGCCTCACATAAAGTGTATGTTCATGCGTTATCATGAGGTTGTGCAAAATTGTGCTCTGACAATTGTTAAATAAAAAATAAAACACCTTACATTTGGAAGGACAAGAAGAAAGAAATGCAAGAGTAGCTCAAGAGCACTAGTGTGGAGAAGGATGGAAGGTGAAGAAAGAGGACTGGTAACAATCTAAGCATCATAGACTTGAAGGAATAGGTTTGTTGCATTCCTACATGAAGTTTCTTTCTTCAATGCATCTTGATACTTTTACACTGAAGTGTTCTTAACCTCCTAAATCTGCCTTTGAGGATCACTGTGGCCCTAGAGACAGGAGAATTAATACCTTTTATGGAGTAGTATGGACTACTCTGTCTAGTGAGTCAAATACCTCTAGATTGTAACTCTAAACAAGGTGGGAGTTGCATGTTAGTGGCAGATGTCACAAGCATCCTGGGGAGTACTGATGAGAAGTTTTCATAAGCAGTTGGCTGCTCTTGGGGTTCAGTGAAAGCCTTCTCAGTTGTCTTTCTCAGTTGTCTTGTTGCTGACAGCTTTTCACTTGCAAGAAAGTGTTAAGAAGTCCCTTTTGAAAAACCTTTTTGGATTTTTTTTTTTTTTTTTTTTTACTATAGTAGAATAGAGGTGACAAGGCCAGAGAGAAGAATGTTTGTCATGGAAATGTTTAGTTCTCCTCTCTCTAAGATGGATATTGTCCTCTCTCTTACTTGTCCATGATTGCAATGCTTGGACTACTCTGTCTGACGACTGTACTGAAAAACAGGCAGAATTCTCAGTTCTGTTCTTTAGTTAATTCTATCAAGTTGATACTGCTTCTATGACTCTCCATTTTGTACATATTGTTTTTCATTGCTGTTGTCCCCAGTCCAGTTTTGTTATTTCTTCTGTAGAAAATCTTAATGCATCACACTTACTAATAAATCTTGAAAAAATAATAATCAATCTGAACTTTTGAGTGAATCAATATACTTCACTAGCTGAACGTAGCTTGTGACAGTGAATTTCCTTTTTTTATTTATGTATTTTGGTATCTTGAGAGAATAATAATGAAATATATTGGTCTAAACATCTGCTGTCATAAAGGTGATGTCAAGAAGTCTGTTAAAGTTCATGCTTATTATGATAGTCCTAAATAGATGCTGTAATAAAAGTAAAAAGGTGTTTATATAATCTGAAAATCTTGTCTTTTTCAATAAACTAGTACACCAGATTTTACATATTAGCTTTACTAGGGATGTTAAGACATTACTGTATTTTCTGGCAGTTTGTAACTATTGAAGGTCTTTTTCCCAGGGGCAACAGTCAATTGTATATGGCTGATGAAAAATACAAAGTGATAATCTATAACAAATTGTGTTATGATCTTTTTTGTTTTACAAATAAATAGATTTTTATAGGGAAATATAATTTTTACATTACATACAAAACGACTTCATTGTAAATATTTAATTTTAAATCAGTCACTGAAAGCTTGAATGCCAGCTCAATGACTATGTAAATTTCTTAGAGTCAGAAGTTGGAAACACTAATTACTGGCCTTTGTGCTTACAACTGACTTCAGAATTGTTCAATTCATTATGCTGCTTTCACAATAAATCCCTATTAACAAAGAAGCTTGTCATTCAAAATGGCATCATGCATTTTGTCTTCATTAAGATTGAGTCAAGAAAGCTGACCCAGCAATGAATATCTGACACTTCATGTTTAGAGGTCCTAACAATCCTCTGCTGATTAAATCCTTCTGTAAAAGCACCTGTACTGTTAGACCATGATTCTGTAAGATTTTAAGTATCTTAATTCCACTTGGTTTCTGCATAAATCCAATTTCACATTACTGATTCCCTGTAAAAAGGAGGTGGTGGGTCAAAGTACTATACTGTTCACTCTATGTCCAGTCTTACAGAATGCATCTTTCATGATGTTAAAAAATCAGTACCTTTTGCTATCTAAGAATATGGCACCTTTTCCTCCATCTTTTGCAATGTCAGAGTTAGATTACCAGAGAGTGGTCACAGTATTGGAGATTTTCCCCTATCGTAAACAAGGTCTTTACCTGTGAAATAGTAGCAGTGCTTATTATTTAATTGATTTCCACCACAAACCCTGCCACCCCCAACTTCTAAATGGCTGATAAATTATAATGTATTACATTTTTCAGGCTCTTTGCTTTCATTGGCCCCTAACTTCTTCAATGAAAATGCTGCAAACACCTTTGACATTACTAACTTCTACATACTTGTGAGAAAATACATTGACAAACGGAAAAGTCCCTATAAAAAGAACAAAAAAATCAAAATGGGTAAGGCAATATGTAGATCAATAGTCTTTAATGACTGCTTCTGTTGCGCTAGGTTTGAAAAATAGTCTACATATCACGTACCTTGAAAGTAATCATGATATGATAAAATACAAAGGTACATTTAAAGAAAATGTACCTTTTTAATATTGGGGTTTGAGAGTTATTTTTACTTATTTTAAAGTTTTATAATAGATTCTAAACATGGTTTGAAGCTTTTCTCTGCAAATATAAGGACTGGACACTTATTGTTGTTTTAAATGAGCCTCTCGTTAACATATTCTTTCAGTGAACTGTTTTTAAGAAGAACACCAAATATTTTGAGTCTTACAGTATAATTATAAGAATTGTTGATATTGTTATTGGATCGAAATGTGGCACTCAGCTGCTCTCAAGTATGCAGCAAGTATAGAACATGCATTAAATTGGTCATGATGATACACACAATGCACTTCAGTGCAAAAGAATGAGAGCTGTTTTCTACAATTGAAAATAACATTATTTGAAAATGATTGTTACCTCATAGAAGTTTCCTCCCTAATAACTTTCTGCTGTCCCCACTTGAGACCTGTAATAGATGTAAAGCGGCTGCATATATCTCCTTCTTACTTGCAATTTAAAAGGCAGTACAACAATTTAGAAGTTAAAAATAAAAGTAGTGACAGTGTTCTGAGAGGGAACGGAAGGTAAAATAATAAATTGTGCTGTGGGCATCAGTCATTGTATTACGACAGTAAGAGACATCACTCTTTCTTCTTTCAATTAATTTTAACACATTTCAAATGCCCTAAACTTCTATTTGAGTTAAATTCTTGACTCATTATCAAACATTTGCCTTTTAATTCTAACATTATCAGCTTTCTGGTTAAATATGACCACAAACAGAAATTTCACCATCTGTGGTAATGTCATTCATAATAAAGATATTGTCAGAAAGGATGTAGAAAGATTCCCTCACTCTCTTGTAATAATCCTTGCAAGTATCATAAGGACTAAGTTGTGCACCATAGTATATTTCAGTATTTTTGGTGTGTAAATCAAATGTTTTCTCTCTCTCCCTCTTTTTTTTTTTCTTCATTTTCACCCTCCAGCTCCAAAACATCCTTAAAATTGTGTTTAGTGTGTTTCTTTTTTTTTTTTAAATTCCCCCCCCCGTTTTATGAGGAAAAATAAAGATTAAAAAATATCAAGTTATAGATACATTTTTCAGAATCAAATTTTTGTGTTTTTAGTTAGTCGTATTCCCTTGTCCTTCATATAAATAGAGTAATAAATAATTCTTGCAAGACACTTTTCACTTAGCACAGAGAACTGAACCATTTCATTTATTTATGGTCCTGTTCACCCACTACAGTAAGACATATATGCAGCCATTCTGTAACTGAAACCACAGTTTATGCACCACTGACAATTGATCTGAGTTTGTGGCCAGTGATTTGTATAATTTGAGGTCACACTTGATGGTCTTGCAGTTTCCCCTCTGAACTTGCTGCTGTGGTTGGGTGGCCTGTAGGTCTCAGGAGGTATGGTGTGTCAGCCTGCAATACATCTTATTATTCCTCTTTCTGTGCACTGGATTCGTATTTAGACCCTGTGAAACAAACTGACAGTTTGTCAAGGAGCAGCTGCAAAAGTATTCAGTTCAAAGGACACTGTTAAAAACAACTGCAATTCCATTTCAGTCTTATTAAAGCTGTTCTCTCTTTAGTTCAAGCTAAGTTGTATGAAGAGTTACCAGCTGTGCAGCATTGATTTGAAGTGTAATAATGTTCTTGAAGATTCACTTCTAAAACTAAGATGAAAGCTGAGTATTTTTTCAAGTGTCAGTGGCAGTAATTATTGTGGTTGTCCATTGGCTAAGGGTGAGAAGCTCAATTCTCTTTTTTCTTTCAAATCCCTATCAAAACTTTCCCTATCAGCAGTGCAGAATTACAGTGTGCTTTCTTCCTTCCCTTCAGAAATGCTGTGCAATTCCTGTATGCTCTTGTGTGTGCGCAGATTATGACATACCTCAGGAGTGTAGCATATGTTTCTTTTTTTGCTTTGCCCTAATCCTCATTGTTTCAAGTATCACCATTTCAGAAAGAATGGTTAAATAAATTTCAGTTGGTCATTGTAAAAAATATACTGTTATTGGACATAAGCGACTCCTTACAAATAGACTATTTCTATGTCTCTGGGCTGGAATGTCCCATTATAGCCTCAAGACACAGCTCAAGCTTTCAGTATTACTCTCACAAGAAGATTGAAATTCCACTTGCCCTCACAGCAAATGATGTTGGGCCTTTACTTGAAGGATGTCAAACTTTATTTTTAGTTTGATATTGATCACATGAAGGTGACAGGAGCACATGGTCATGCATTATGGAAGCTTACCTAGATGGCAAGTAACAGGATGCACTTTTAAATGCAGGGTGTGGCCTTGTGTCTTGCCATTGTGTTTCTGAGTATGTAACTTAACATAAATCTTGACCTCAAGGTCACTTACACACTGCCATGTAGATTCAGTCAGTAGGTATTGCAACTCAGGTTTTGAGATAATCAGAATTTCAATCAGTTGCATATGTGGTGGCTTTTCTGAAAATTACTCAATCAATAGAGGAAATGGTAATGCTTTATTTTAAGTAATTAATTCTATTTAGGCTCTGTTATGATCCCATTCTGACAGAGCTGAGTCAATATATTTTGATAGTTCTGAATTAAGTGCTTTGGAATTTCTATGCCATGAGAAATTTTTCAGCAACAATGCTTAGTCATGATTCAAGAAAAGTAAAAACAAAACAAATACCCTGTAATTCTAGTCTTTCCCAGAGAGCAAAATTTAATTTTCAGAGCAGCTCTAATAAGCAGTGGCATTAGTTCATTTTATGCAACAGAAACATTCCTGCTCAAAGAGGAGTACTTTTCCATACTTGAAAAAGGAGTTTGAGGATAGATTGTGTATTTGCTTGCTGAGTGTTATTAATATAGCTTCTCTTTCACAAGGGAACTTGAAATCTCTGTGTTTGGCCACTGTGTTTGGCCTCAGTAAGACATCTCTTCTGTTTTATTGAGGCAACTGATCAAGGACAGCTCTCTATTTTGCCAAGGCAATACCTACTTGGATATCTTTATAGGAAAGGACACCTAAGAGAAGTTCAAGATTCCCTAGAACACTGCCTTGTACATAGTATGGCTTAGTAAATAGGTCAGGGATGGTCTACTGGCTGCAAAAGGGGGTACACTAATTGTACAAGGGAGCATGATGTTGAGTGGAATACAAAAGGCAAATTCATGGGTACTTTTTCCTTTTGGTTTTGCCTGTTTGGGACTGTTGTCTTTTGGGATCAAGAGGGAGTGGGACAGGATTTTTCAAATGGTGTTTGTTCTCCTTGGAGAGACAGGCTAATTTTTCCAGTTGTTACTGGAGGGGAGCTGAGGAGACAGATCTCAAGGTAAAACAGCTCCTCTCCTTTGTATGAGGATAATACTATGTTGGAAGCTGTTCCTGGCATAGAAGACTGTACATTTCTGTTCTCCTTCATCAATACTTTCCCATTAATGTTTTTGTTCTAACTGTTGTATTGATGTAATATGTGTTATTACATTTTTTTTTATGTATTTACTTATTTTTAAAAAAGCTTTAGTACATATATGGTAAGTCTTTTGGTCAAAGTAACCTGTAACAGCACAGACCTGGGATTGAATTATTTAGTTCTCTTTGTGGTCTTAAACATGGAAATGTATAAATTCAGCTCTTTTTTTTTTTTTTTTTTTTTTTTTTTATTTCCTTCTCCAATGTACCTTTAAAGCATTTTACTTGTTAATATTCTATGTATGCCATGTTGATTGCTTCAGCTGTACTGTACAGTTTAAGGTCTCTGCGTGATAATAATTTTTGGGTTTTTTTCTCCAAAGGGTTTTAAATTTGATTCCTTATAGTATTAAGTTTATCTGCTTATAGTTCATCTGCCAGTAATTTTGAACCCTTCTTTAATGGTAATAAAATTTTAGATGTGATTGGAAGACTTCCCCTTACCTCACCAATCAGCTCTGCTTGTGAGGAAAAGACAAGCAGCTATTAATTTTGTCAACTAGCTGTTGCCAAACACTCAGCTTCTTTGGCATGCTGATCAACAAAGTCCATGCTTCCCACAAGCCATGGTATGCTTATCTCTGGCAGCAGTGTTCTTCCTTGTCTCTGGGGATGAAAACTTAATGCTAATCAACGGGAAGGAAAACTAGGGAAGTAGATATATATGTGTACACAAGCTTCATCAGTTGAATGAAATTTTTTTTTTTTCTAAAACTTCTATTCCAAGCCTCAATCTATGCCAGCTTTGCATGAGTTTTCATGAAACTCCACTTCCATTCAGTATCTGGAATTTTTTTCTGTCAGTTTGTGAAAATCAAAATTGTATTTATTGTATAGTCTGACTGATGATCTTGCATAAATTGATCATGTCCCTAACTATTACTAAAATGCATTCTGTTTTTCTGGGGGCTTGGGGGAGTGGGTGGGTGTGGGTTTTGGATTTTTTTAAAGCAAAGAAATCATTACAGGCTTTATTGGAAATGTTTGGGGTTCTTTTGCTCGAAATCTTGAATCTGATAACTTTTAAACACTCCTGAATTTTTTTCAAACAATTGAATCAGCTGAATTCTAGCTAAAAATTTCTTCCAGGCTTGCAAAGTGTTTGCGTGGACTGAGAACAGATCAAAAGAGTATTTTGCACAACTCTCAAAGTATGCAAATATTGCCTTTAAGGAATATACACATAAAAAGGGTAATTTCCTTACCATAAAAGATTATTTCCTGTGTTTCATTGTTTTCTACAGATCATTGACTGATATTCTTCATATTTTATGCTCCAGTAGGTTCAGAATTAATTTGCATTTGTTTTTCTTTATTCTTTTGTCTTTTATGTCTTTCTACTTTTCCCTATACAGTGAATTATTTTTTGTCTCCATTTTTTGTATTCCACCTCTGGTGACAAAGAGATATAAAAAATCACAAATATATTTAATTATCATTGGAAATGACCACAAGGAAATAAGAAATAATGCAGGAGTTGGGCTAGAGAAATAATAAGCAAATTAAAGCAGTATAAAACTCCTTCAAAAATGATAAACATTAACTTTTGTCATCTTTGTTTACCATCATGAGACCTAAAAAGAAAATCTGGATTAATAACAGGTAAAATATGGACTTCTACCACAGAAGAAAAGTCTTGTTATGTCCCTGATTCCTTTTAATTTCCCATGTTGTGTAGGTCCTTGTGGTATATTTCATCTCATTTTCTTCATGAGGTTTCTTTGAATGAATGTTTCTAATCTAAATGAGACAGGGTAGTTCTTTGAGGGTTCAAGCAAGTTTATTTTTGTTTCATGTGTTGGTTTGTTTGGGGTTTTTTTAGTTTTAAAAGTAATTTTTGTTTGTTTTTTAAATATATGCTAATCACTTTAATACTGTTTAGTAGAGAGAGCATTGAAATTAAAACAAATAAGTAATGTTGTAAATAGCTAATTCCTATTTTTCCTATACTCATCCACACAAATTAATTTGTAACTTCAGCATTTTTGATCAAGTTCAACCCAAAGGATTTATTAAAATTTTTTTGAAAGAACACCACAAAGGAAACCAACTCTTCTGTGGGCCAGTTAAGAAATGGTACTGGTCTTTGAATGAAATCCTGGGGCTCTGCTTAAGCCTCATTGATTTTTAGTGGGAATTGCTGGACCTATTGAAAGGAAAATAGATACCTTTGAATGTTCAGCAACAAAGAAGCAGCCCCTATCTCTGTGTTACTCTAGTGACAAATGCTGGCTGGCTTCTCTGCACAAAAGAAACGAGCTCTTTTAACAGATAGAGCTCATACTTGCAATTCTGATGCTGCCAAGCTTGAAAAGGAAAATCTTACCACCTCCACTTTCCTTATTGCTGGTGTCAGTACTGCTTGTAGGTAATGAAGCACTCGATACATTGCAGATCTCTGTGTACAGAGGTGAAAAAATCAGGACACAGCTTACAGAGACAGACAGTAATCCCTAGCAACAAAGTAAAAGCAATCATTGTGGTATGAAACATTTCGGACAAGTCTCACAGAAATTACATTGACTTGCACTCCCTTATGGTAACAGAATCAAGACTTCTGATTTGTTAGTACAGTATGGAGGAGTTTCTCAAACAAATGAGGAATACGGGTATTGGAGTAGTAGAAAGTGAAACAAATATCACAGCAGTTGCCGGATTGAGGCAAAGTAATGATTTACTTTGTCTGTTACACATTAAATCAGCACAGGCAATGTACTAATAACAGAGTTGTCTAAATTAGGCAGTGGGACAAAGCAAAAATGTCCACATGGTTACTGACTCTCAGGACTGTAATCCTGCAGCACTGTATTTGCAGGCAGTTTCCCAAAGCTGCTGAAGTGGTAGGCAGAAGTTGCTGGTAAGGAGCCAATTGGTACTGGAGAGAGAAGACAGAGTACTGAGCATGGAGAGAAGACTGAGTAAAGGCGTGAGCAGGCTTAGAGAAGATGATTAGGAGAACAAGAGAACACCCCTGACTTTGGCAGCAAATGTGATGACAGTTTGGAAAATTAATACTAGCACAGTCTCACAAACCACCTGGGGTTTTTTGTTTTTTTTGTTTGTTTGCAGTGGGGTTACTTACTTTTTTTTTTTTTAATAGCTAAAACAGTCTGCTGTACAGATCTAATGTCACATGCTGTATAATGGAAAAAAGGAATTTTGGCCTGTAGTTAATCTGGTGCTGATCTTAACATGTACTGTGATGCTATTGAATTTAATAATCTGTAGATGACCCAAAGTGCTGTCTGGAGAAAGAAGCATTCCCTGATAATTGTGGCCTCAAACAATGGAGTGCTATCTCATCCCTGGTCACTCCTCTACAAATTATTTATGTTCACCCTCGAAAGCTGTTCCATTTACAACTAGAAAGGAATATCCAAGCACTTTATCCTGAGCGGGTTTTGAATAGTAAATTGCATTTATGTCAGCAGATATTTTAATTTATTTATTTAAAATGCCTGACTTTCTGCCTGAGCTTAAGAACATAATATTTTCTGCTTGAGTCCCTTTACATCTATGACATTTCATTTTGTGCATAGAAGAGACCCTTTTCAGGAACAAATTTTCTTTGCATTGAGTCTTTGTAAACATTTTATATGCTTCTACAAAGTAACTAAATAACCTTAATAGGATATTTTTAGGAGAAATAAGAAATCAACACACCGTACTTCTGTAGTAGCTTTTATTTTCTTCATTATGCAGTTTTTTCCTAACTTTCTAATCTGTTTTGTTAAGTGTCATAGTAAAAACTTCTCACTAAATACGGAAATATAAAAATCTAGTATGTGATTAATGAATGACTTCACTAATTCAGTCTTCTACGACTTTCCAAGATCCCATTGCATCCATGGGAATGTTAATACCTAAATTAATTTTCTGAAAGGATGTTGCAGAAGACAACAATATTTCTGCCAAAAAAAACCAAACCAAAACAAAACAAAATAAACCTTCTTTCTTGTGATCATTGCAACTTTGGTTTACATCTGTCCGCTTAGTCACAGAGCAGAGGAGTAACATCACCGTGCTCTTCTGTGGGTTGTGAATGTCAGGCTGCAAAAAATTGCTTTTGTCAGATTCATGTCTGATTTTTTTTTTAAGTTTTATGACAATTTTTTTATTTGACAAATCTGCATGAATTCTGAAAAAAATTTCAACCTAATTGATTTTATGAATCTCTGTGAATATATTGTTTTGTGTACCTAATAGTACTTAAAAATATAATTCAAACTCAAATGAATAGCTAAACTAAGAGCAGGAGTAGCACAATTATTCTTTCTAACATTTTATCTAAGCCTTTAGTACTTCCAGGAATTTTTTCAATTACAGATAATCATGAACACTTTCATAAAAGGTTTGCCTTTTTGTTTGTTTGGGGTTTTTTTTGGGGGGGTTCTTTGTTTTAGTGTTGTTGTTTTTTAAAGAAAGGCAGAAAGTATTTTTGTAAAACCATTTAACTGTTATAACAAAAATAGAAACACCACCACCATTTTCTGAGGCTTCCTAAAATCAGGGTGATTATCCAATAAAGAGACACACTTCCTAGCAGAAAATATTCAAGGTGTTCCTTACTAACTAAATTCATAGGAATGTGCACGCGGGGAGCCACAAAATTCCAGGAGGGTAACACAAAGAACAAGGGCACTCAGCATGGTTTTCACAACATTCTTGAAGATAGACAGAAGAGGATGGGTTGTGTGAATATTAAATTTTAAAAGCTTCTTATACTTCAGGAAGCCTTTAAAACTATAAAAAATTTAAAAGGATTTATAAAAACTACATATGCACAATCTTCAAAAGAGCTTGAAATATGTTTGGAAAGATCAAAGAGGAATATCTTACATTATCATATGATGGGGGAGGTAGAAGAGAAGGAAGAGAGAGAACAAGTGTCTAGAGTTTGGTGTTGCAGGTGAAGAACAGAACTGAGGATAAAGGTTTGCTTTTCACAGTCTTATCTGGCACACAGTTTGCCATCTTGCTTTTTATATCTGTCTTAGTGCTACTTAGAAAATTGTAGAAGGAGGTGGGGTGTGAAATGTCTGAACAACCCATGATATTCTCTGGAAAAAAAATGTGCCAGTTTTAGTGCTTGAATGGCTGTAATTATCATATTGTGGGCGAGAGCGCTGAAAGCTTAACATTTCAGTGAAGTATGGGAGGTTTATACAGTGCAAGATGTTGATATGTACCTATAACTTGTACATGATATAGTGTGTCTCTAAAAGCAACAACAGAACAACCGTTGCCTTTAGGCTGAAACTATATGTGCAATTTAGGTGTTTTCCAAAGGTCCCTTTATAAATGCTGCATGAAGTATGCTGCAAAAGGCACTTGAGGGTGGTACTTGACAGTTCAGAGTTCCCTTGGTTTTACTATGTTGAGTGTACTTCCAAACTTGAGATTTCAGTACACTCTCTCCTAAGCAATTGCAATGTCTTTCAGGATATTCAATTAGCTATTCATTAAGCTTACATTTTTTCTCTCTTCTTTATTTTTTTTTTAACCCTAATTTAAGAGATGATGTCAGGTTAAATTTATTTCAGCTTTTAAGTTTATGAAGTTTCTTTAAAAAAATACAAACCAAAAAAAACCACAAAAGCAAACCAAAAAAATGTTACACAACCCCCACCCTAATCGATGTGAAACAAAACTATACCCTTACAGTTATAGTTGAAGTTCTTGTGTGTTTGCAACTGAAATACTGCTGGGAGTTGGGTTTGCAGTATATCAGAAACTGTTGTTTGACAAAATGGCTTTTTGTAGTCTTCTTGCTAACTCCCTTCTTCTTCCCAGAAACCCCCATGGG
>JAWWES010000081.1:71940762-71952691 GCA_035583135.1 Lophotriccus pileatus | reverse complement strand
TGTTTTCTCATTAACTGATTTGTTGTATTTATGTGCATATGACAAAAGTGAATTGAAAAAAATTGTATTAATTTGCAAATGTCCCTAAATTTAGCTATAGGGCACGTCAGCACATCTACATTGCAAATGTTGTCGTACAAAATACCCCAAATTTGAAATTTATAAAGGAAAACTTTTGTTAATAAACAATTTTAAAATTAATTTGTCATTTGGATTTCTATATTACAGAGTGGCACTGAAAATTTTTCTAGTCTTTGTCAGTCCTGATGAGAAGGGATTCATAAGCCTAAAGCTTGTCTGGCTTTATTAAAACACCTAATATACCTGGATAAAAGATACTACTGCTTTCCTCAGAATTTCATTCTATTGCAAGTGTATAAATCTTTTTTATAAGAATAATTCTATTTGCTAGGTAGAAATATATCATCATTTTTTTCTCTACTTTATCTAAAATAGTATAGATTCTTAATTTTTGTAAGATTATTTAAAATTCTGTACACTTTCTGCAAATTATATATGCAATATACAATACTGTCTAACCTTTTAAATTTTATTTAAACCTGCTTTGTAGTGTTTTTAGAATCAAGTTTTAATATACCTGCAACAATCTGGCTTAAAACATTGAAAGAGACCTCCTTTATTTCACTAAAATGCATGTGTGAATTACATCAGAGTACGTCACTGTTATAAGCATGTGTTTGTATGAAAAAATGTAATGCAAAACTCATTTTCATTAAATTTTTAAGGGCTTCTCATAAAATCAGAGAAAGATCATTAACATGAGGATTTTTTTACCTCTAAAATATTATAGTGTTCATAATACTTTGCAATGACTTTGGTGTTGATAAGTGCAGCAACACATCACTGACTTTGGAAGAAAAATTCAGTGGGTGAAATCTGGCCCTTACTGGTAGTGCTGTGCAAAAGCTGGCTGTAAAACAGTTCAGGGTTGGCTGAACATCAGTGACAACAAATATTCTGGCACTATTGTACAGGATGGCTGAAGGCACTCAGCCATGGCACAGAAAAAAACACACTGCCATTGCTTTGGAAAAGATCAAACTTCCCCCTTGGTCAGTAAGCTGCAGATGGCAGCATATGTGTTAGCAGGTGGGGAAACTGTTTACTCTCTTTGGCTTTCACTCTGGATCCTGTTGGATGTTGCCATGCTGCCTGGTGTCCATTCTGTATCCTAATTTGAGTGTTAGTTGAAACAAAGCCCTTCATTTACACAGGGGATGGGGTTGAAAAGCCTCTTCATGTCTTGTTTTCTCTCTGCATTTCTGCTGAGGGCTGCTCAGGCTTGTTCCTGGAGATTTGTCATTAAATTACAAATCTGGAATTGCTGGGGAAAAATTTGTTTTTTTCTTCGGCAATCAAAAGATAATGTCTCATCAAGAAATCAAATGGAAAGGCATGGAAGGAGTCCTTAGAAATAAAAACCAATCAGTTCTGAGGGAGCGCAGACCAGCTGCTGTTGGGTACCACAATCTGACTGTCCACTCCTTCTGTACCACGGTCATCTGCTTTAAATGAAAAATTAACTTTTAGGTTAAAGCTGCTTCTTTGTCAAATCTCAGCACAGTCCTGCAGTTTTTAGGGCTTACCGCACATTTCTTTGTCTATCCTTTTCCCTTTGTACCTGGAATTAATAGACTCTTTCATTCACTTCCTGCAGGAGGCAAGCCCAGGAAACCAACTCAACATGTCGTCTTGAAATTACCTTGAACCTGTCTCCAAAACACAACCTTAGTTTGGAAACGATCTTTGACTCATGGTGTCATGTGGAAGGTTTTCCTCCTTCCAGATGTCTGACACTTGCAGGGTAGCAAAAGCTAATTAAAAGCAAAATTTCCGATCATTTTAGGCAGTGAAGACACATAAATTAATGTCTCCTAAATGGTTAGCTGTCCTCAAGGCAGTGTGGCCTGTGGAGAGAAGAGCAGTTTTCTACTTCTGCCTTCACTGTTGTCCTGCTGGCTGTCCTTAGGGAAACTGGTGCACAAATAAGTGCTTTTCCTACCTGTAAAATGGTGATAAATGACACTGACCTTCTTTGTAAAAAAGCTTTAAAAACTAGGGATAAAAAGCATTATATAAGGAGTAAGTATTATTATCGTTGCCCTAGCAACTAGCAGCCTGCTTCCTGACAGCCACAAGAGCAATTCTCAAGTGACAAAAATCCCAGCCCTAATTTCCTTCTCACCGCTTTTACTGGTGAAACTATAGCTTTCACTTCTTCTGCCATTAGTTTGTGGCAGGTATATATTATGTAGTGTCTGGGCGGGTCCTTCTGCCTCTGGCTACTGTAGAGAAAGAAAGACTGCAAGGATCCTGGACAGGTTTTGGGGTCTTGTGTTGCTCCAAAGATATCCTAAATGTCTAAATGTCTACCAGTAACTCAAAAGGTAAATTGAAGGACAGAATTACAAGCAGTGAACAATGTTGCAATCATTTAACTCCCACCAAAAATCAAAACCTGTGTTTGTGCAGGCTTACTTTGTACAGCCTGTCATTCCCCTGTGAGAAGTGATGGGAGAAATGCTTGGCACACTGACTCTAAAAGCAAATGCTTTTAAAATTACAGAGTTCATTCCAAGCTTGATAAAGGTATATTAATAGGTGTTATGACAGGAGCTATGTTAAATTCCATGATGAAATGAACAAATCAGGAACATGCTCATACTTTAAGTTACAGGACTTTTATGAAAACATATTTCCTGCTAAAACAGAGCACAAGAAAAAGGCATTGAAGTTGTGACAAGACACTGTCACTTCTTCAGCATTTACTGGTGATCAAAATTTGCTAAAAAGTATTCTAATCAATTTTGCTGGAGTGGGCGAAGAGTGCTGCAGAGTGTTTTGCTTTTAATGGGGGTGGTGGAGGATCAGGGAGTAAAAGGAAAAAAGCATGTGTTCCTGGATTTCCTCTGCTGCATGGTGCCCGGTGACAGCCAGTGGGCTGATTCCAAGCAAAAGCACTCACTTCTCCTGCAGAAATAACGTCACAATGATTTCTTTGGACCACAAGAACACTGATATTCACAACGCTCCTTTTCTGCATTTCATTTCCATGAGATTTTAATGAAAATGCAAAATCCCAAATTTGGAAGTGATTTTTAAATAGAGTCCAGGCCAGATCTCTTCTTGTTTGATTTGTGAACTGAAACTGAACTGAAATGTAAAATATACCTTCTAACAACAGGATGCTAGAATATAAAACAATCTGTGAAATCAGATTGTTTTATATCCTTTGGTTTACACTTAGTTGAGATGGCATCTCTGTTTGAATAAGTGCGGTACATAAAGGTTGCTGTTGGTTAACCCTACAGATAATAAAGTGGGGATTTTTTTTAATATATGCATATATATTCAGTCACCCATACATATAAAATGAAAAACCAGATGCATAGAAATAATATCCATGTCAAGTTCCTTAAAATTCTTCTAGAATTCATCTGCCACCTTCTTTTTGGTTTGTTTGTTGGTTGGTGGGTTGGTTGGTTGACTTTTTTGCATTTGCTTTTGTTTCTGGAACTGCTCAAGTTTTTCTAAAAATTCAGTCATAAAACATAAAGTGTAACAAGTCTCCAATATGCAATGACCTGAACACTTATGCATGCTATCTGTCTGCTTAGCACAAGTGAGGAATGGAGTATAAATATAACTTTAAAATACAAGCTTCCATGTAAATTAGGCCATTAGCAGTTGAAATTCCTTTGGTGGAACAAAAGGCATTAAAGTCTATTGTCATCAATGCATAAGAAAAGCACTAAGAGAAAGTTTCATATATTTTTTGTTCTGTGTGTGACTATTCTGTTCTGAAAATAGCCATTTAATGAAAGGACTAAAAATTTTGTGAATGTTTATGTACGATGGATGTTACAGTCAGAATGCTTAACCTGACATGATGAGGAGTCTGTCTGAGTATTTCACTGAAAGATGTAACCTTCTGTAGAAGATTGTCTCCAGAATTATTTTTTACTGATAAGACTATTTACCAGAATAAGCTTGTAACTCTATAAGGATGGTAAAAAAAATACAGTTTAAGTGAAAAAAAATAGCAAATATATAAACATAACCAAGAAGGTCTCCATCAAGGTGGAATGGGGGTTTCATTTTGGGGGTTTTGGTTTGTTGTTTTTTGGTTTTGCTTCTTTTTTTTTTTTTCCTTTTTTTTTTTTGAACATTCAGTTGGAATTTTTCTGTGTACATTTTTACTTCCTTTTCTCAGCTTATTTGTTCTTAATCGTGGAGAGAGCCTGTTAAAAATCAATTTAAGTCTATTCAGAATGATCACTAAATATAACAGTATTTCCTCAGAAGTTACTAAATTTATCTTAGGCCTTAGCAGTCACAAGTAGTTTTTCTGCAAATGATCCTGAGTTACTCTTGTAAATTCTAAGCGTTTCCAACTACTTCTTCTCCTTTCAAATGAACCACAACAGATCTGACTGGCAGAAAAGTAGATCCTTGGTGAGATTAACACCATAAAACCCCTATTTTCCCCTTTCTCTTGAGCCTCTTCTAAGGTCCTATGGCCTTGAACTCCCCAATGAGACGTGTCTGAGATTTTAGGCAAAGCCATGGATCCAGAATATTGCTAAGCACTGTTGATTTCACAGAGGATAAAGATGCATATGAACATGAAATGCTCAGCATTTCTGTGACTCTGTTCTCTCACAGACGGAGGAACATCCACAGAAGCATCACTGGAAGGAGTTCTGACTTCTTGTCACTCTCTTTTCTTCCTGATGCTTAACCAGTATGGCATATCCTACTGTGTTATTTAACACTTCTGCCCATTATTTGACCCATATTTTTTGCCTATTCAGCTGAATCCTTGCCTTTTTTGTTGGACTTTTTGTAAGTTGTACCCATCAATGTCACTCATCTTAAAATGCCAAAGGAAGCTAATGACTTCATCAGTACCATTTTATACTGGATAACTCAAAGATATTTTCTATGTCAGTTAGCTCCTTCCATAACATGAGGGTAAGTAGTATCCATGCTGGGTCTCACCCAGATCCTCCAAATATAGACATGTGAAACCAAAAATAGCCACCAAACTCTAAGAGGTTTCTCATAGCCTTTTCCTTCTCTGTATCTTTGGGAATCCAAATACAATATAGCATCAATATCTAGGTGTGCTGCTGCCTTTAGAACTTAGAGAAATCATATAGCCATTGTTTCACTGATGGTTAAAAGGAGATGACTTACTAGTAACTGGACTTCAAATTGAGTTGTTCAGATACATGTTTGGTATCCAGTGTCCTTTCCTTCTCCATTAAAATTCCTGTTTGTTCACTGACTTATGAACTATGTTGGTATTTGTTTTACAAAAATATTTTTAAACTATCAAAAAATTATGCACATAACTCCATCAGTCTGAACTTATAAACTAAAAATAGAAGTTAATCAAAGAGTGATCTGAAATTTTTCTACCACTTTTAAATTCTGGTAATGTAGATTTCTGGATCTTTCAATACAGTGCAGTCTCCTGTTAGTTCCTCTACCTGGCCCTTTGCCTGTTCACAGTAGCTTCCACTGTGAATACAAATTTCTCATCTGTGATGTGTTGTTTGCTGTGGTTGTTTCAAACACAAGAATAAAAGAAGATCCATTAAAAAAAGAAAAAGGCAATTTTAATAGGAAAAAAATGGTTTATGTAATCCATTTGAATGAACAAGCCCAAAGAACTACCAGTTAGACATGTCAGGTGACAGTGTCAATTACTTTTATTCATTATAAGAACGCTTGAAACCTTTAGTGATTTTGAGAAATTGCTTGTTTTGCTATGTCAGCTATGCAAAATTCTGTGAGCTCTAAATCCATGTAGGTCATCTTTTAAACATATGTTTCTTTAAGGAAAACAGAGTTCTTAGAGTCACAACTCATTTTCTTATATAGGAAAGCATGAGAAAGTCTCATTCTCTTGATGAAGACAAAGGCTAAAGATTCCTCTCTTTACTTTAGTGACCATGACTGATGGGATGAGAAAATTTAGAGTAAGAGAAAGCAAAGGAGGTACTTTTATTTGTTGATTTTCTGGACTTTCTTCTCTTACCAAAGTACAACAGTGGTACCATGACATAATGATCCTGAGGACATGTCTCTACCAGAGCATTTTGTGAGGTGACTTCTACAATATTCCTTTTTTCTTTCTGTCATTGAAGACAACCAAACCAAAATCCCAAAATACAGAAATAAGGTTATTTCTTTATGGAAAGTATAATTTCTTAACTATTTTTGTATGTCTTGAAGAAAGAAGAATTTCTCACACCCTGTTTCTTTCATCAGGCGTTTGCTCTTCGAAGCCTCTTTGAAATTCAACTGGCACACTCTTTGATGTGTCTTACACAGCCTTGACATCTTAAAAACTTAGTCAACTCCAAGGACATACACTGTGTCTGTATCTGTCCGTACTTGAGGACAGATGTATTTTCATTTTCCTCTCTCCTGACATTTTACTTCACGGTGTGATATTCAGCCTTCTGATGACAATTACAAAATTGCTGAAACACTTCTCTTAGTCCAGTCTACTTTGTAAGATGATGTTTGGTGTACAATTTTTATAAGTCAAAGAAGTTTATATTCTCTATTCTATTTCTATTCTGGTTTAATTTGGGTTTCATCACACTCTCCCTTCCTTCTCTCACCCCCAGTCATTTTTCTTCAGAGACGTAGCTATTTTATTGTTCAGGGTTTTTTTGTTTGTTTGTTTTTGTTTGTTCGTGATTTTTTTTGTTGTTGTTTTTCTTTTTTTTCCTATCCCATCTAAAGGCAGTGCCTTATAGTTATGAAAATTGAATTCAAAGATTAATGGATTCCCGTGTACTGTACTTTGCCAGCAACAGTGTTGAGAACATACACTCCACAGATCTTTTGCTTTCACTTCACAAAAAACAGACATATGCATTCCTATGTCATCAAGTAATACACTGATGTCTTGATACTGCATCATATCCATGTACATAGCTGACACATGGTTGCATGTTATTTTGACCTTTTTGTGTCACTAGAGTAATTTTTTTGGAACATACTGTTGCAGACCTGACACACAGCTCCCAGCAAGATGTTCAGGTTCTTGTTCGGAACCACAATTACAGACACACACATTCTGCTGCCCAGAAAAAGGAGTTGAGTGTGAGAAAACTTGAAGTGAGTTATCTTGGGGCTGACAGAAGAGTCTAGTAGAAGTATAAAATAAATAGTAATAAATCATTTTGATAAATAATCTGAGGGACAAAATAGTAGAGAGGAAAATATTAGGCAGGAGTGTGTTCCTATGTCTGGCTGCAGGGCCTTTACTGGAGCATCTTTATAATATTTTTGATAAGAGATGACTGCATGAGTAGTCCATATTATGTTGTCAATGTGTTTCTTAAGTTTCATTCTGAAAGGACTTGAAAAATAACTAAGTAACAGAGGGAAAACCTTAAAACATTATTATTTTGGACATCTGTATGAAATTGCTTTTTCCTAAAGTTGATACTAAAAATGGAAATTCTATGGATAGTGTACATCATATGTTGTTGACACATTTTGGGTTTTTTCCATACAATTAAGGGGTTTTATTTTTCTTTTTTAATAGACAAGTGTGGTAAACCCTGCAGCCCTCAGTTAGATCATGTGATACATTTGAATTCCTCTTTATCCTGTGCTGTGAAAAAAAATGTGCATTGCATAAAAGCTGATCCAGCAAATATATTTTAAACACAAATATATACTTGACTGCCATTAAGGCTTTAGGAAATATGCAATGTATGCACTTCTTTGAAGGGATAGAAGATTAATACCTTTAATAAAGTATAAGTTGGACTTTGGTTTTATTACTTGTCTCACTTTTATTTAAAAGAAATTATTAGTAACACGTCTGATTTGTCTAATTTTCTCAAAGCTCTCTAATTTTCTCTTATTATTCTAATAGGATTAGAATACAAACGCCTTCCTTCCAGTAATGATGTTTGCTTAATTATTAATTTTTTAAGAGATACATTATAAAATTGTTTTCATATATACCAGACTAAACTTTTATAGTTCCTAAAATCCTCAAACATTTTCCTGTTAAGTCTGCTCACTGGTCACCTGTTCATGTAAGAAGTGGGAGTGAGTTTCACCATGAAACCATATTATGTCATGTAGTAATACACATTGCAAGTCAGAGTGCATTTATTTATAATTACTTTTTCAAAATAGTTTTTGTTTTTCTACACTACATTCCTATTACAGAGCACTCTGTCCATATCATTCTTGCACAGTACATTTCAACCACTAATCCAATATAAGAAGATGCATTCAAAAATGCAGTATTGCACAATACTCATCCTTTGCTCAGAAAGATTGGACAGTTCTTCATGATTAATAAAGTACGTGAGTATGTAGTGTTTTATAAATACTAATTTATTTAATAAAAATACAAAAATATAAATATACATATATAAAAATATTGGGATGAATCAACACACAGAAATTCTTTAACTCAAAATATGGCAGTAATATTAATCTTTTTGAAGCATATTTTTGAGATTATGTTATAATGCAGGTGCACACTGTCCAAGATAGTAGGAAAGGTAATGCAAAGCAATTTAAAAAAATGGAGTTTCAATATCATTATTAAAGGCACAAAAAGCCTTTTATTTTTTTTTTTCATTCCAAATAAAACCCTTTCATCTGGGGCTTCTAGGCAGACAGGGTGAATTATAGATTTTTAAAAAATCTAAATCATTCATATTCATTCACGTTGACTTACTGATTAAGCAAACCCTTACTAAGACAACACCTATTTTTTGTAAATTTTTTATTCCCAAGTAAGAGAGAGTAGGCCACTTTTTCTAGTAACATAGACATGAATTCCACTAACACTGACCAGGTCACAGATTATTTTCTCAGTCTCGATCACTGTCCTCTCCACCATACATATCTGCCAGTTTTTTAAACCGAGGTCCCCAGTCACTGAGGTACTCATAATCTTGATTGCCTTCAGTGGTAAGTGACTCCAGGGAACTGAGTGAATTTGCTATGGAATCATTTCCCTCATAGGCATATGTTGCTAGTGAGTCATAAGGAGGGGCAGCTGGGTCTAAATCATTTTCCTTTAACCTTCTATGAATAAAATCTTGGACATCAATATTTTCCCAAAGAGGTGCAGTCCGCCTTATCTGAAATATTGTTTCTGGGATAACATCTCTTCTCATCTTACTTTCCTCCCTCGCTTCTGGATTTCTCAGTGTGCCAATGTCAAAAGCCTGCGTGTCTTCTTCCCCACCTCCTTCATCGTTGTAGGTCACAATGTTGTCCCGAACATCATCCTTCGAGATGATCAAAGGTTCTTTCTTCCTCTGTCTCTTGAGAGCCGTAAACAAGACAACTAATACTAAAAGGAAACAAAGGATGAATTAAGAAATGTGTAGTTAGCAACTAAATAAATGAGCAAAGACTTTACATCATCTGTCGAACCAGAAAAGTTTTAAGGCTGGAACGGGATTTTTAGTAGAAAAATATTGATAAAAGCTATCTCCAAGTTGAAGGTAATAAGAAAAAGTATTAATGATTTTACAGCAGTGAAAAAATACGCTTTTTTAAAACTTATGGGAGCAATGATCAAAATGTTATATATTTTAAACAGATATACAATTAAGCTAAAGTTAAAAAGCAGACAATGCCTTATAACATATGATCCTACTAAAGTTTGACTTGGATTTTAGTTTTGTGAAGTACCACATTTCTGGCAGTCACTAAGGGTGATTTCATCAAATATAGTCGAATCTCCTGGCAAAACTAGTTCACACACTTGAAAGCTAGTGATTTAGGTATTCCTAAGTGCTTAATTCACTTTTAAATATGAGATCTACAGGTCCTTCTGAAAATAAGAACCTGAAGACCTTCAGCTATCAATATTATTGACAAAACCATTTTTGGCTTCAATGACTGAAAGAATTGAAATCCAGTCTTTGCTACTAAGTGTTTCTTTTGAAAAACATGATCCTCCTAGTTTAAGAAGTGTTAGTTGAATGACTCTTTCTTCTGAAGAGGTGGGGATTGACACAAAAATGAACCTCTGCAAAAGCAGATGAAAAAAATGAAGTTAAGATTTGTAAATACATTGTAGTGTCTAAATGCTATTGATTTCAAGAGGAATTCAATGCTTAAATGCATTTTAAAATCTGACCCTAGCTGCAGTAGCTGGAGTAAATAGGAGAGGCCAGAAGACCATGTCAATGAGACACAACAGTGGTTGCTAAACCATACATTACAACAGTGTTGAATGCTTTTGTTGAGTCTTAGGAGCTAAGTTTTTACTCTGAGTGATTTGAGTACGGATGAATGAAAGGTAAGATTGGACAGGTAGGGAGAGGGGCATAGAAATCTTCCACATGCTGTGGTATAATGTGAATATAAAGGCTGTTTTGTTCTCTTCTGTTTTATTTTGTTAGCTTTTTTTTCTTTCTATCTATACAGGGGCCATTATTTTCAAGCTTTCATAGTGCTGAACAAGAAATAACACTTAAGTAAATTTAAGAACTCCATATATGAGACAAGGCATATCACTAAAAGGTTATTATGAATAAGTGTCTTTCACAGCTTGGTACTTAGTATGTCTCTCCTATCTTGGGCATGTTAATACCAGTCTACTCTTCTAACACATTACACCTAGTTAAAAAATTAAATAAGGTGCTGAGTATCACACTAGTTGTAGACTAACAATTCTGTTTAGATGCTCTACAGCCATATGCTTCTTTGGTTTCAGATATATCTGTAGTGCTAAGTAGAGCAGGACCTCTAACCCTGAGGCTAGAGACAGGAAGTGATCATATTTGTTCTGTGTGACAGTGGTCCCTGATCCTATTCGGAATCTCATGTACTATTGATGTGGTCCTAAGGCACATTTGGATTTTTTATTTTAGTTCATTCTTTCTGTACTTAAAGGATTGCAGGTGAACAGAGTAATTTTTACTGTGAGCGAGTAAGGGTATGTCTTTCACCCTCCATCTTTTCCTACTGTATGTTGGGGCATGAAGGATGCTTTTGAAGATGCAGAGGCTGTTGACTGGTGTTAGGAACTTAGTAAGGTGAACAGCTAGGTCTAGAAGAATTGAAACATAATTGTCTGCTGGGGTTCCCTGCAAGTTCTGCTGCTCAGACTATGCCTGGGCAATGTAATGGGGAAACCAAGCTGGCTAATGCTGAAAGCAGGCCAGCTGCGATGCTTGAACCTAAGCAATGGATAATCAGTTTGTCAGAGCTCAAGTGTCCTCCCTTCCCTATGCCAAACATTACAGATATAGTTCCTAGATATTGTCCCTCTTCTAATAACCTCTGTGATCCTCTGAATATTTACTGGAGGTATCTTGAATCCAGTCTAGAAACTGGAGAAAAAAAAAAATGGTCTCCTTATAATTATATAAACCAATATCTGTAGCTTCTCATTGCCCCCTTGGCCAGTTGTGTTTGCTACGGCAGGTGGAAAGAGGTTTTCTGCAGACTTTTAGTGAAAAGTTGAGATGATGGCACTTTTAAGGAAACACTTCTCTGGTAAGCAAAACATGCAAGTTGCAATTTTTATGTTCTTAACATGAGGTTATGAGTGACATTTATTCTAATTTCCTCATATATCAATGCATTTTTCTAATGCTTCCACCCTCCAAACACCCATCTAACTTCTATGCTCACACTTTATTTAGTCAGCTGTTCTTCCTATCACTTGCAAGCAAACAAACATTCCTATTCTATGTTTTTGAGCTATATATTTCCTGAACAAAAAAGGATACAAATCACTCACCATTAAATAGCTAGTATAATTTATATAATTTAATCACTGTGAAACCTAGCAATCAGATTCAGGAATATGAATTTAAAGTTCTGGATCTCAGTGAAGACCTGACTATAGTATAAACATTTTTCAAATAAGCATGGTATCTACAACTGA
>JAWWES010000081.1:71865589-71940484 GCA_035583135.1 Lophotriccus pileatus | reverse complement strand
ATGTTCCCCCGGCTGTCGCAGGCACACACTCGAATGGTCAGCGTGCCCGTGCTGCTCTGGATCGGGTAGTCGTTGTCAAATATTATGATTGGCAGAAGATAGGTACTCATTTTGCTACGGCTGTATCCATTTCTTCTAGTCATAATTCCTGCTGTGTTATCTAGAATGGAAAAGCAGAATCAATAAATGTTTCTGGATTAAGCTTTATGTGATACTGGGGAGGGGGTGGTGCAGTCAGCAGTTACCTTTGTTGTCTACAATGGAGAAGTTAGGGTGAACAGCAAATTCTGGCACCAACTCAAAGAAAAATTTGTGTCCTCGAGGAGGCTGGTCTTTGTCAATTGCACTCACAGTCTGTATCAGCTATATAGAAAAGAGTATTTAATGCTATTTTAGAAATCATGTGTTTCAAACCTTTGCTTTTCTTGTCCAGTAATAATCCAGTTATCTATCTGAAGACACAAACTGATGTCCTAAGCCTAATGTTTCCCGCGTAAGCCAGTAGAGGTTATGGTAAATACACTGTTAAATACATAACTAAGGATGAAAAGGGATCCAGTCCTCACTGCAAACAGCTGTGTGCTTTGGTTTGTACTTAGTATCTTGCAGTGATACACAAACAATTGCCCTTCTGTATAAGCCATAAACCTGTGGCCTCATGTAGCAACGATAGTGTGTAAACCAATTGTTGACTGCGCCTGATTCTCAATCCACCTTATCTGCTGTCAGCGATAAATTGGAGTACTGCATTGGCAGGATGCTTGATTTTCCTGAGATAATAAAAGGAGATATTTTACTTCCTCCTAAATTCAAAGCTCTGACTGTGGAACTTAATAGCTGCCCTAACAAGGCCACTCAAGCCCAGCTGGGAACGAGTGATAATAGTACCAGACTAGGGTGAGAGCAGAAGGGACTTAAAAAAGAGGCTTCAGCAGTATCTCTGGATTGCACGAGCTTTCCTGTTGCATCAAAAAGTGAAAATATATGTAGTCTACATATGTATATATAGGGATGCATATGCACTAGCAGTTTGACTCTTTTTCTGCTTTCTCTATCTGGACTGATAGAGGCTAAGGGAAACAGCTCCAGAACTGAGGAAGAAGAAGCTGCCTGGGAATAGCTGCGGTTTACAAATGGACTTGCCACAGTTAAAATGCCGCACTGCATGAGTCACAGTAATGCCAGTAAGCTGTATAAATGACTGTTCTGTCCTTTGCCCTTCCTGATGGGTATCACACTAGAGAGTAGTCCCTAGTCCACCTTGGCTTGCAAGGACAGGTTTGAGTTCAATAACAGGATGACAAAACTTGGTGGCAAAAGACCAGGAGTAAGTCTCAACTGAGGATGCTTTAACTCAGTAGAGATGCATTCCTACGGCACCTAAACTTAAAGGCAGAATGAGTTTGTTTCTTTCAAAGTTACAAGGGAGACAATGACTTTCTTGAGTTTTCAGGTGTTTCCATTGTGCAGGTTGTCTTGAAATCCCACAGACACTGAAACCACTTTTTATCAAAGACTTTGTGGCTCGTTTTTCTTTTATTTCCACAGAAGATGCAGCATGACTTACACAGTAGCTGACAAGTGGCACTAATACAATCTTTAGCTTTGCAAAAGTCAAATAAGGAATTACTTTTACTTATGTACTTTCTCTGAACGTCAGCTTGAGTAAGACTTGAGGATACAGTTAAATTTTAGAGGGTATTTAGTATCTCACAAAATGGAACACTGTTTTAGGCAAACATAGGGCTACAAAATATAAAAAGTGTTTTTATTACTGTAACATTCAGAAACGTGCTGCTGCTAGGGTGTTGTACTATACCATGAGTATTCAACCCATTTTTTTCTAGTTAACTTTGGGATACTTTCATTACAGATAATAATGTTAAGGTGCAATTGAAACAAACATAATAAGAAAAGAGTAGAGAGGTCTTAGTTTATCTTGTTCACTTCCTAGCAAATCCCTCTAAAACAACCACAACTTTTTTTTTTTTTTTTTAATTTCTTTTTATTTTTGAGGCATATTGAGGAACTTGAAAGGTAATTTTTGAGCATCAGCCTTGCACAAAAGCATATGACTATATTGAAAGCAGGATTATGCAGTTTTTCTAAGTGCAATTAGAATAATAAGTACATATTAACATCTCTTCACCTTTAGAGCACTTAATGATCATTATTCTTTATTATTATTTTTTCCCAAGATTACTCAAATTCTCATTTATGGCTAAGGGTCCTGTTCAATATGTTTCTGAGTCTCTGTTTATGCCAACATTTTTCCAGTGTCCCATTGTTTTGATCTTTGCTGTAATCTATGTCTGCAACCATTAGTACAGAAAACAAGACCAGGATTGGACTTAATTTTAGTTTTAAAAAGTTTAATAATAGTGCTAAAACCAAAACCAAAACCAAACCAAAAGCACACCAAAAACAAACCAAATCAAACCAAAATCAAATAAAAAGACCCCAAAAAACCAACCAAAACCAAAACAACAACAACAAAAAAGACCAACAACAAAAAAAAAAGAAAAAACCCCAAACCAAACCAAACCAAACCAAACCAAAAACAAACAAACAAACAAACAAAACCACAAAAAAAACCAAACCAAAACCAAAAAAAAAAAAAAAACAAACAGAAAAACAGAGAGGAGAGAGAATTAGAATAAGTGACAATATTTGTGAAATTACTTGCTGAAAAACCTAAGGAGAAAATATCCTTATGTAATAACTACCAAAAATTGCAATTGAATATCTTGGGGTTTTTTGATATGTAATCAGTGGGGTATTTGTAAGATCCGGATTTGATTCTCTTCATGTGCAAATCACATGGAGAAGCACAATTGTATGAGGCATAGAGGAACCTAATTACAATGAAAAATTATTGTTGAGGGTAAGGCAGAAGAAGAAGAAAAAAAACCAACTTTATTACCTGCTCTAACTATTGGCTTCATAAATTGAGAACCAGCTGTTCTTCCACCAGAAAAGATGTGAGAATAAAAGAACAATGAGAAAGGATGATTGCAGGTGAATTGTGTCAAATAATGAACAGGTGAAAGGAAATTAGAAATGCTATCTAATTAAGTTTTGTTCTTTTTTTCTTTTCGGTTATACAGCTGTAAGTAACAGAGAATGGTGTCAATGATAACTACTGCAGAAATTAAATAGATCTGGCTATTTTAAAGTATCACATATGAATAAATTTGGTTTTGTCTACATTTTGTAAATTCATGTTGGAAGTATATTCTACCATTTAGATACAGTTATGGAAGTTGAATTATGATCACTCTTCACCAAGGCTTCAGAGAAAGATCTCTCTGATGCTGTAAGATTTATGAGGGAAGACCTATTTCAAGAAAATTACTTTTACTGGAATATATTTCAAGTGTATCAGGCTTAGAGAAGATAAAAAGCATTCCCATCCTTTTTTTTCTTTCATACTTTCCTGTGCAAATGAGCACACTTTAGAAAATACAGCATTATTGTCACTATTTTGAAGGCTGCCTATGCATGTGCATGAGCGCTCCCGTGTGTTTTAAGGAACAGTCTCATACTTTTGAGTAGATGTTATTAGGTGAATTCAAGTTTTTAAAGATCATTTTTCTTTGAGGTAATGAAAATTTAAACATAAACATTGACATAAAGTTTTCTCATTACATTTGGAACAAGGTGTTGGTAACAGTTTGACGATGTAAAATGTGTTGTGAATAAAGAATTATTCTCAATGGAAATATTTCTGGAAGATCTTGGGACTAGCGTTCTTTAGCCATGATTTTAACTGGTGCTCTGACAAAGACCAGTGTCTTGGGACAGACGCTTTTTAATATCTTTGTCATGACACAGACAGCGAGATAGAGAGCATCCTCAGCAAGTTTGCACATAACATGAAGCTGAGTAGTGCAGCAGACACAGCAGAAGGAAGAGATCTTATCCAGAGGGACCTGGAAAGCTTGAGAAGTGGACCTACAAGAATCTCATGAAGTTCAACGAGTCCAAGTGCTGCACCTGGTCTAGGGAAATCCCAGATATGAGTACAGACTGGGAGAAGAATTTGTTGAGGGCAGACCTGCAGAGAAGGACTTGGGGGTTCTGATGGGAAAAAAGCTGGATATGACCCAGTGATGTGCACTCGCAATGCAGAAGACCAAGTGTATCCTGAGCTGCACCAAAAGAAATATGGTCAGCAGGTCAAGGGAGTTGGTTCTACCTCTCTACTCTGCCCTTGAGAGGCTCCACTTCGAGAACTGCATCTAGGTCTGGTGTCCTCAGCAAAAGAAAGATGTGGGCCTATTGGAGTGAGTCCAGAGGAGGGAAACAAAAATGATCAGGGGATCTGATGATGATGATGATGATCTCTCCCATGAAGACAGGCTGAGATAGTGGAATTGTTCAGCCTGGAGAAGAAAAGGCTCTGGAGTGAAACTATTGTGGTTCTCCATTACCTAAAGGGAGCTTATTAAAAAGAGGGAGATTGACTTCTCCACACAGGCAGACAGTGATAGGACAAGGGGGAATGGTTTTAAACTAAAAAAAAAAAGAGAGAGATTTAGATTAGACATTGGAAAAGAACCCTTTACTCAAAGAATAGTGAAGCACTCAAAAAGGTTGCTCAGAGACACTGTGAATGGTCCACCCCTGGAAGTGTTCCAAGCTGGGTTGGATGGGGCCCTGAGCAACCCAACCAGTCTAGAGTGTGACATTCCTGACCATGGCCAAAGGCGTTGGAACTAGATGATCTTCAAGGTCCTTTCCAATGCAAACCATTATATGATTCTATGATTCTGTTTATTTCTTTCATGATGAAGAAAAGATTCTGTTAAAGGGTTTGGATCTATTTCACAGGCTTTTTTTTTTTTTTTTTTTTCCAAACATGGAAAATGTTCAGTTATAACACTGTTTCATACTGTTTAGTTTGGGGTTTTTTTTGTTTTGTTTTGTTTTGTTTTTTTCTCCAGGATGCTGTGTTCTTAAGGCCATGACTTATATAACAGTCAAAATTGTGACAGTCAGTTTAGTTTGTAATTACTCATACTCATGTCTGAAAAAGTGATTGGGACTGAATAGACTGCCTAGTAACAAGTTTCGTAAATGTACCTGATGCATCCTTAGACAAAGGCTGCTCTCGAGTTTTCTTCAAGTTGTTTAAAAGAGAGAAAACAAGTAAAAGCTAGGTGATGCAATTCTGAAATAGGAAGGTTCACTTTGCACATCAGAGCATGCTTTTAGTGCTCCTGAGGCTGCATTTGTGCACACAGAAACCTATACAAGTAGAATAATTGGGCCGAGAGCTCAGCCTTGGGAATGCCTTTAAAAGGAATATAGGAACCATAAGCAAATGTTACGGTAGTAGTGCATCTTTAAAATACAGAGGTCAGCACCAGCTAGTCGCATTTCAGATCAGCATTTGAGCCTGTGCTAGCTTGGCATGTCATGCAAATAAATGACAGTTACACATTGAGTCCAGGGTATACAATTTAAACATGCAGCCCCATGCTTTGTAAAGAGCCTTGAAAAGTTCACTGAAGAAAGATGAACAAGATGAAGTCCACTGGTGGACAGTCATGATGTATTGTCAGGTTAAACAGTTCTATTAATAAAACAATACCTGAGACAATTAAATCTGCTGATACTCCTTGGCAAAAAAGCAGCATGTTTGTGGTTGCTATCTGGTATTTAAGCCTTTTTTTTTTTTTTTCAAAATTGCTTCTTTTGAAATTCACTATAAGACAGTGAAAAATAATTTAAAGAGGGTTGTTGTAGACAGTGCCTTTCTGAAGTTTTCAAATAATATCATTACTGTATAACACAAAAATTGTACTTCCAGTCACAAAGAAGTGAGACCACCGGAGACAGACACTGTTATGCTAGAGATACAGTAACAGCTGCTGAATTTTGTTGTTTCTATATGCGGCTATAGAGTTGCAGAGTGTAGGCCTTCAATCCACTTGAATCGTTTGGGCTTTCATTCTTGTTATATTATGCTCTTAGTTAAATCTGGTACAACAGACAAATTCTCTAATGTCATTTATCTACTTTCAACTGTTTCAGAGACTAGACTATTACTAGGCATTTAAGGAAGGAATTTTTGGGAAATTTTAACATTTATTTTTGTGTAACGTTTTTCAGAAGTGGTATAGGAGAGGACAGAACAAATTCTAGACCTCAGTGCACTGGCTTTGTCATTCTTGAAAGCAATCAATCTTGTTTTCCACTTCAAGTATTTCTCTAGGAATCTGAAAAGATCCCATTAGTTTGTCTGCAATAAACCATGGGAAAAAAATATTGTGAGAGAGACCGTGTTTTGGACAATTATGAGAACATAGTAGTGTGCAAATATTATTGGGGAATGGTGGATGAACAGCTTTGTGTTTCTCCTGTCCTTTCTTTCTCTTGCCCCTTTTCCTGCCTGTATGATCTAGTAGGGCCAATTCCTAACTCATCTTGAACTTGTACTAAGTTACAACACTTAGTAATCAAACAGCACAGTGTAAATGTGTGGGATGAAGATTATGTAGAGTGTTTTGAAGTGGCTACATTTCTCTAGGAGTGAAGCAATGTTATGATTCACAGAAGTGTTTCAAAATAAATCCAGATGTCACTGGATGTCCATCTTGTCATTATGTGGTTTGAGTGATCACACATGAATAAACACAATTCTAGGATATACACCTGTAAATTACTAGCTGCATAAAGCAGCCTCCATCACATGTGCACAAGCTAGAATACATGCCTGCCACTTAACAAAGCTTGATGTTTAGTAATGAAAAGCAGTTTGGTTTTCAGATCTTGGCTCTGTTCCAGAAATTTATTGGCAGAAATTTAAAGCAGGACTGAACGCTTATCAGAAGTTGGAAAACTCTCGCTTGAACTTCAATTCTTACTTCAAAAGAGAGACAGATTGTTACCATGGGTCTCTTACTAAATCAAGCCAATACTTGTCTACCTAGAGAAGCGGCTACAGTGTATAAAGAAGTCATGACTGATAATTATCAATGGCCACATGAGAAAATGCGATCTCTTCTCATCTTTAGAAGAGAGGGAGGGTACGAAGAGTAATGAAATGAAAATCAGCCAGCTCCCTGAGGGAGGAAACAAACTTTCTCCATTCTGATGTCTGAGAGCCCCTAAATAGCAGGAGAGAATATAGCATCACTGGGGGAAAAAAAAAAAAAAAGTGACCCCGGTTATTTTCTTAAATATTACTATGGATGGGTGTTAAAACTAGCCAACTTTTTACCAACAAATTGTTCAGTTGATTCAGTTTTCTTTTCAAGTAAGTCTTCCTGGTTTCCATGGAGAGGACTCATCCTCTAATCCAACTAAAAAGATCCAATTAATTTCTGTGACAAGGGCATGACAGAACTTTTACCAGAGCCTTCCCCACAACAATCCCTGGGGCTCCAGCATGCCATTAAAGGATTAGGGATCTCCAAACTGAATGAGAGGAAGTCTGCTTCATACTTTTCTTTAGCCTGTGTACTAGGTGGTGGAATGAGATTCACATGGTGACAAATGTGTTCCAGCCTAGTGAACACAGTTTTTTATGAACCTTTTGTGATAATGTTTCTCCCCATCCACACCATTGTTGTTGGGAGGCAAAAGATTCTGTAGGATTTTCTTTCCTCTGACCCTCCTAAGGCTACCTGAAAAATACAATGAGTGCAGCCTTTAATATCTGCTGATGCTGAAAATGAGTAATGTCGCTTGCTAGCAGAGAGCAATGTTTGATTATTCTGACTGCTTCCTGATGCATCTGAGATTTAGAGATCAGTGTGATTAATAATAAAAAAGTCTGGTTTTAAAAAAATAAATCTAGAAATTAACTAAATATATTTATTTTCTCAGTCTGTGTCTCCTGATATGTACATCAAATGTAGAAGCAGAGCTGTGATGTGTCAGGAAGCAGTAATGATTCTAAGACAGCTGGTTTAGGTGATCTCCAAGATAAGGTGGAGTAGTACTAAATGAACACATGATTCCATATCTTTCTTTTATATAGGGGACTGCTAGACACAAGCAATACAGGCAATTTGAAACTTGGCCAAAATATTTAAGTTTGTATCTCTATACTTGTATTTTTTTTAAGCACCAAAATAAAAGCAGTCTCATGTACTAAAGGTAGAATGTTTCCTGAAACACTAAGTGAACTATCTGTAAATGTCCATACATGTATTCAGTTGCGTGTCTTGAGGAACCAGCTATTAACAAACAGAAGAACAATCTGGCTCTGTCATTTTTCTGTAGTTAAACTTGGTGCATACCATCTTTCCAGTAGTTCTGCAGGGTTTTCCAGTGAGGGAAAATAATTGCTGAAATTGGTAAACTAGATGTATGGGAGGTCTGAAAAACAGTATGCCTATCTAGTGGGTCTCTATCATCTCTGATCTTAGGAAAGCACAGAATTTACCAGAAAGGTAAATGAAATTTCATACATTAATGGATATTTCATCAAGTATGCCAGACTAGATGGAAATTGGCTTAAGGAAACTGACAGACAATATGCTTGGGTTGAACTTCAAATATATGACAAAACCTATGTTTGCTGGTTGATAAAATTGCACAAGAATAATTTCAATAAAATCTTCATTTGTAAGCTTTGGATTTTTTTTTTTTTTTTTTTGGTTATGCAGCTAAAATGCATGACTCACTTTTCTATCAGTAATTATACTGAGATTTTAAGATTTATTTGCTTCAGTTTCATCTTCTGCAATGACACTGATGCAGAGAGAATTTAGGTTCTATCATATCTGTTTGAAATTAATGGATAGAGTTATCTGAATGTATTCCACCTGGAAAAACATCTTATAAGTCATAAACCAAAAATACATTGTTAGAATAGCTAAAACTTTAGGGATTTTTTTGTGCATTCTTAAACTGTATTTTTGCAGAGATAATTTAAGTCACTGGTTAAGAGAGAATGTTATGATCATAAACCTCAGTTGTTTTGAAAATTGTTCTTTGCTCATTTTTCTGATATTATAATTCCTTTCACTTTTTAATTTTAATTTATCACTGCCTTTGATATATATATATTCATCTATTTATGTCACTTGCATGAAAAATACTAAAACTTTCTTAAAAAATAATTAAAATTATGGTCAAGTACCATCAAAGCCAAGTGATTTTAATCGAAGTATCCTCTGTCATTCTAACTTTAATAAATAGAATTGAATGCAGTCTACAACAATCTACTGTATCCTCTTTTTCTCCTTTTTTTTTTTTCCATTTTTTATCTGTTAAACTATTCATAAGACATCATTTGAATTGCAAGTGGTAAATTACCTGTTCTTTCTCTGCACAAAGTTCTGCAGTACCTGAAATTCTAGACTCATCTCAGGTATCACCTATGCTACTTTCAGTAGAGCCTCTGAAACTATGTTAAATACAATAGTGGGCAGCAACCAAGGTAAAACATGAGCATGCTATGCTTCCTGATGTATATCCATATCCACCATATTTGTAAAGTTATAAAAAATGTTGTACAGTCATTGTGCTCTAAAACCACACTATTATGCACATACTGCCTGTGAAGTCAGACAGACTTACTTGGATGATGACAGCATAAAACTAGTGAGACATGAGGATAGACCTAAACTGAGCTTAGGGCTCCATTCCTTTGCTGGAGCAAGAACACACCCATGTTTATGCTGGCAAAAAGAATGATCTCAAGATTTTTCTTGAGTGAAAAATGAATCAGTCTAGACAAGAGGCTCATGCATGATCTTAGGTCCATTCTTGAAAGATAACATCGAGGTCATATATCTTTCTTCACAGGATTTAAACCTGAAAGACTGACTGGCATTACCATAAACAGATGGTGTTGTAACATAAGTAATATTAAGGGATTTCTGTAATATACTGGCTCTGATTTCTGTTGGTCTGTCTACTTGCTCAAATCCAAATTATCACTTTATCTTTAAATTTTTTATTGTCTTTCTAGAGTTTTACAGAATTGCTGAGAGTGTTTATAAAGAGATATACATGAGCTTTGACCACATTCACCTCAACACCAAGCTGTGTTTTAACTTCCAGTGGAAGCAGCTGCATTGCCTTTTATTTTTTTAAAAGTTTATCCTTCACGTCTTCTTTACTGAGGCATAATAAAGATTTCCTGTTTTGTGTACCTGAAGGTGTGGCTATATTACCTAAGGCTTTGATAAAAGTCCAGAAAGAAATTGAATTATAAAACAGTGTAAGGGTTTTGTAGCATCGAGAGCAACGTTTTCCCTAAAAACATTTTCTGATACTAGAGGTGGAGAACCACCTTAAACTATAATTTTGTATTATATCCTGTGTAATTATACTAGGGCATTATCCTTCATCTTTTACCTCCTCCTGTTTTGAATCAACTGGTATTTTCTGTATAAGATAGAAAATAAAGACAATGGGTTAGTTTGTAGCTGCTCAAATTAACATATGTTGAAGCATCCATCATGGCATTTCAGGACAGTTTCATTGCAAGTTCTTTAGTAATATAAGTATTGGTTTACCTGTCCTGCTTTTGCATTTTCACAAACAAATGTTTCATAGTAGTTGGCAAACTCTGGTGCATGATCATTTATGTCTAAAATCTGGATGAAGACAGGTATCTGGCTACTTTGTTTAGGATTATCTGGAAAAAGAAAATTATTTACATTACAATACAATGAGGTATGTCTGTGAAAATAATCCAATACATTTTTTCCAAAAGACATTAGAAATGTCCATTTTTATTATACTAAAACAGTTATGTTTCATTTTCTACTGATATACATTCCATTTATATAAAAGATCTATTTGTATCTGAAATCACTTTTAATTATAATACATCTATTTTGAAATAATATAAAGTATACTTAAATTGATTCACATTAAAAACAGGTGACTGAGTTACTATTGCTTTGTATTCCATACATCAGTACAACAAATGATTCATTGCAAAAGTTGTTTCATAAGGTCGAGCTGTCAAGAACATTTACCTTTTCAAATCAGTAAAGCAGTAAAACAGTGTCAGTCAACAACAACAACAGCACAAACACACACACAAAACTACAAAAAACCCCAACAAAACAAAGTTGTCCTTTCTCCCCAAAACGTAAAAATCCCAAAAAATAAAAGGACATATGTAAGATGTGATCAATCACTCTTCACAAACTTGACCTCCAAGCTTAAGCTATTACCAGAAAAGATTCTCACACTATACATACGAAAAATAGAGAATGTTTGACTAAATAATGAAAAGCATTTATGAGGAAAAGATATCAGTCTTTCTGAAAATGGGGATATGATTCATCTCTCCATATTACCGAAATCCCAGGCTGTTAAACACATTGACTCCTGGGGAATCTATACAGAGAACAAAGTAAGGGAGAAAAGTTGTTCACTAGAATTAGTGTCTCTGTTTCCCCTTTGATGACTGTTGCCTGGAAAAAAAGGTAGGCAAGAGATATCCATATCTATGAGTGGTTAGCAGAATAGTGAGGAATCCAGGTGAAAGGCTATGGCCCAGGATTTGCTTCAGATGTGGAGGGAAAGAATTTTCCTTGGCTTCAAACAAAGCCATTTTCTGAAATAAGTTAAAGCAGTTGAGGCAAAGCATAACTGCTTCCATTTACAGTGTCCATTCTGACAATTTGTTATTTGTATGTCATAGACAATGTTTCTTTTTTTTTTTTCCCAATGATTTTCCCGAAGGCTTAGCCTAGGTCAGAGCCAGTGCATCACACCTGCACCAAATTATTTTCTGTGAATTCTCAGAGAGCCTGTTAACTTGTCATATATATATATATATATATATATATATATATATACACATATAGTACACGGTTCTGTTGAGCCTGAGAATTCCAAATTATCTTTTCAAAAATGGGCAAAACCAATCTTAAAGTAATAAATTGAAATTGTAGATGTGCATATAAAGGTGCTCTGTATATTGATAATATCTGAATAACAGCAAAACTCATGAAACAAATAAGTCACAGATACTGTAGGATTTAATTCTTTTCTCAATTCTAATATTCCTCTGAGATAAGTTATCTTCAACTTACTGATTTCAGTTGCTATGACAGTGATGTTGTGCCAGGGAGTTTCCTCTCGGTCAAGTGGCTTTGAGATGAATAAGGATCCATTTCCTGAATAGATGTTGAATATTCTGTCAAGGTCAGTGTGTCGATCCACAGAATATCTGTCAAGATACAGTAGAACTGAGCATTACTTTCTCCTTTTGTAGTCTCCAGTTTAGCTCACAGCTACCTCTAAAAGTTTTCTAATTTTAACTGCAGTTAATCAAGAATGTTTTCTTAATGATTAACCTAACCTTTCCTGTAGCTGCCTGCATGTTACAAATACTGAGAAACAAGTATTTAAGACTAGTGAGCAGGAGGAAGAGCAAATTATTATGTGGGCGGTTTGTAGATCGATATTGGAGCTTACATTTCAGCTCATAAAATGAATTCTGGAAAAACAACTAAAAGCAGACATTTTTAGATAAGATTTTATGCAAATTAATTGTCTCTTAGACAACTAAGTCACTAAAGGACACACATTGCATATATAAGTATCAATTTTTTAAATAATATTTTTGGTGTGTCACAAGGACCATCAAACTTAGCGGAAAAATCTTCATATTAGTTGCTATTTTAGATGAAATTTCTTAAAATCTTGGTTTATGATACTTGCTTTTTCTTTGTTCTTACCCAGCAAAGAAAAATTTATTTTACAGGTGTTTTTTAATTAGCCTACTAGTTACAAGTGACTATAAGGTTAAATTGAGATTTTATACATAGCTTACTTAAAATATTTTATTCTCTTCCTCCTCTCACACTTCCTACCACAAAGTGTTCTCCTGCAGGACATAAAAGGCTTGTTCAGAAACGCAGAGATCAGGTTTCATAATCACTTGCATAGCAAATACACAAATTAAATGCTGTATTTGTCAGTGCAGATAATAATAGCAGATGGGTAACAATTACAGAAATTTCACTGTGCTGAACCCTCACCTCCAATTGCTATGACTTTCTTGCAATTGCTTCTTATTCAATATACTGTGATCATTAAATAGTTAAGCTATAGAACATGGTAGACAATGTTATGTACTGACTGCTATCAAGCATCAAGGAGCATAGAAATACATAATTTTGAGTTTTCACGTGGTTTAATACATAACTTTATGAACAGTTTGGTGAAAGTACTAGAACATGCTGGCAGTTAAATGCTGACCTCTCCTTTCTTTTTACCTAGTATCTGTTCTTCAAAAGCACTGTCTACACTGCTAAGTGTGCTAATTATATTTGCCTTCACAAGCTGCCATAGATCTCTCTCTGTTCGACGCTTTTCAAGAGCCCACATTTACTTAATTACTCAGCCTCCTAATACATTTCACTCTCATCACTCTCTGTGCATGAGACTTGGTCCACATTTAAAGCATTTTATATTGTGTAATGTCTTACTTTATTGCATTCTTTGCTATATCTGGATCTTGGGCTACAACTTGCCCAATAATGCTTCCTTCCCTGGCATCTTCATCTACCTCTATTAAATACCAGGGTCTGCTGAACACTGGAGGTTCATCAGTGTCTTCAACAGAAATTTTGACCAAAGCTGTGTCTTTGAACGGCCCCAACTGAAGAAAACGAGGATCAGGATGAGCGTTGGTTGCTTCCACTCTTAAGGTATATAGCACCTTGTTTTCAAAATCCAAATGCTGAGGATCAAATAATAATAATAAAGAAAATTATGTCACTTTACAAAAATGTGAGTTTTATAATGCTGAATTAAAAATGGAAACATTTTTAGAAGCGAAAGCTCTAAATTTTATTGCATCCTGGGGAAGACTGAGTATATTGGGTCTTTTTCTAGGCATAAGAAAAATAAGGATTGTTATAGGAGATTAAGGCAAATATTATCCCTCTGCCTACTACTTGTTTAGGTTCTTAAAAAACCAGAAGGGTTCAACCTATAGAAAAATACAAAGAGAGAAACAGGGAAATTTCACTCAGTCCACAAGTAAGAGTTGTTAAAGTCTTATTTGTCTCATCTCATTGGTAGGAACAAGAGCAGTTTTCTCCGTTACTAAATGCTCTGTCATATTTACCTTTTTTTTACTCTGCCCCCATTGCCATCTACCCTTACCAACTACATACCCTCTTTTTTGGCATTAGGAGCAACCCAGACTTGTCCCTCAACTCCATATTCCAGAGTGAAAAGAAAAACTCTGAAATCTGATTTCCAGTGTGACACTTATATTATACATACCCATACATGTATATGAATACAGACATTCACATGTACACATACGTACATATATAAATATATGTTTCCAAATGTGTTTATTCATCTATATTATATATATAAAAACCAATTAATTTTTACTGATATGTTCAATAACAGTAGAACTGAAATGAGTGTTCAGACTTTAACAGGCTGAATTTTGAAAAGCACCCAATAAATATGTCAGAGATGGTATTTGGAATTAAGCTTCTACCGATGTCTTTGCTCTTTGGTTTTTCATTGGCATAATATGTAACAACCAAAGTTTCACCATGGTTGGACTTAACTGAGACAGATTTTAGGTACTGGATGCTGTTGGACAAATTAAAGAGGGAGAGTTTATTCTTGCACGTGTAAGTTCATCAAACTTCAGGTTTTAGCCTCCCAACCTGGTGAGTCTTACCACAGCAATCAGCTGACAAATCCCACTATGAACTGAACCCCTCCAGCTTTTCACAGCCCTAATTTGAAAGTACTCTGTGTGAGACTACATATATTGAACAGACAGCAGCCACTGAAATATTGCTTTATGTGAAGTGACATGCCAGTAAATTTCCCTCGAGACTTGAAAATAACAGATATCTGCTGAAGGAAGAGAAGAACAAAACTAATACAACAGTTCCTTGGCAGCCTGACCCCTTGTGAGATCTACCCTCCCTTCCCCTGGAAAAAGAAAAATAACTGTAACACTTGGAGAGCTAAGTACATATAAAAGAGAGGGAGGAAAAAATAAACCTTTTTGACAGTTATAATCCCTTCCTGTGTGTCCTTGTCAGTGACGATATCAAACATGTCTGATCCATCCCCACTGGAAATGCTATACTCAATCTCTGCATTTTCTCCCACGTCAGGGTCATTGGCTTTAATTCTGCCAAGAGAAGTCCCAGGTGGTGCAGATTCAGGAGAACTGAACTGGTAGGTTCCTGGAAGAGCAAATTCAAGCATTTATTGTTTTGAGAAACTTTTTCTTCTGAATAAAAAACCCCTTCAATTTCACATGAATTTTTTAAAGTAACTTGAAGTTCCAAAACACTTTAAGTGCTGTTAGTCATCATACTAAACATTAAAACAGGGTTCAGAGTTGATGGACAAACTATTACAAAAAATTCAAGTTATTCTTTAAAGCCATTTAGTACTGTGTTTTTATTTTGTTGGGGTTTTTGTTTGTTTGTTTGTTTGTTTTTTTCTTCAGCTCTAAGGTACAGAGAAGCTAAACAATAAGGGACCAGTTCTGATCTTGATTATTTAAAATTATATGTGTATAAATATATTCTCTCAGTTTTCTAGATATATTCCTAGATATATTTAGATATAGGAGGGGATTTTGTTTTGTTTTCTCAATACATAAACATAAATAAAATTGTGATCATTTTTTATTCTTTTGAAATATGTATTCAGGTAGGTGTTCTGTGTGAAAGTAATTAATTCATCCGCTATTGACAACACCTACTAAAGAGTCATGGTAAAGAGCATTTGGATACATGTTCATGTTAATTGCTATAGTTAATTGAAATGCAAATACATTCAGATTTTTCTTCATTTACTCTGCATATGCTTTTTGTACTCTTTCAATGGTTGGTTTCATTTAATGTTTTTATAATCAGGGATTTCTAAAAGAAATGTGATTACAAAGACATTTTAATCTTCCCCCTGTGTATGAAAAGTGAATTTATATGTATTTTCTGACAATATTTGTAATAAAAATCAAATTATAAAGACATGCTGTTGCAGAAGTATTAATCAGATGGATTTCTTCACCATTCAGAACAAGATATTAAAGACTTTTCATCACTAACAAGACCAAAAAAAAAATCAAAATCACTATTTTCAGTTATTTGCTACCAAAAAAATTAAAAAAAAAATAAATTTATATGTTCAGATTTTGCATGAGGTGCCAGGATCTGGTGTTTCTTTTGATCTGTTTTTCCCTTGTAAATTCATATTAATTTACTGAGTGAGGTCGTAGCATTGGAGAAATACCTTAAGACGGACAAAACTAGCACCTGATAAAATGTACAATCCTTATTCAAAAGGTCCAGTAAGAACCCGCACAAATTATACTGACTTGTAGTGAAGTACAGTCAACTACCTTTCTTGCAACTACCTTATTTCCTATTTACATGCCCTTTACTGTTTTCTAAGACTCTTAAAGGGTCCTCAATGTTCCATTTAATACAAGGAAATACCAAATATCTGAGTGCTGGATGAGTTTCTGTCCCCAGCTGTACAAAGCACAAAGAGAATCACTGCAAATATCTTATATTAAAATAGACATGCAACAAAATGGAATCTAATGCTTGATGCCAAATTGTTGTAAATTCAAAGTTGTAAGTATAAACTCAGAGTAGCCTGTCTGGCTGCAATCCACACAGACCAAAACGTATTTGTTTCCTTAAACCAATCTAAAAATGGGAAAAAAGTAGAATTCCTGGGAGCTAAACCAAGAGTTTGAAGGCTTGAACCCTTGACAAATTCAAGGGTTTGGCAGGTGAGCCAGAAATACCATAAGAACAGATTTAATCATGCTACTTATTACTCCTTCCAGAAAAATAACTCTCTTTAGTGCTTTTTCATTTGAAAGCATTCCTCATTTTTGTGATCCTGTGTGAATGTCACACATTTTTGGCATGTGAGCTGGATATTTGGTTTAGAGTACAATACCATTCAAAATGTGTAAGATTTTCATTATGGTGCCATTTAAAAACCATTTAGGCCTATGTCTTCTAACTGTCCAGGATTTCTTTCAGGAAACAAAACAAAACAGAAAATCTGTTTCTTCTTAATGGAGTCTGAACAGCCAGTACTTCACAATGCCATTTTACTTTCTCCTGTCCCTCTAAGAAATTAAGTTTTAGCTCTTAAATACCTTGATATTAAGTGATGCTTCTTGCAATTGCCATACTCCCTCTTTTCTGGCAACACTTTCACTTATTGTTGCCTCACATAAGAGAAAATGGAAGACAAACGTTTTTGTAAGAAGCAAACTTCCAGAACTAGATAGTTCTTTGAAGGTATGCCCTGCTTCGTAACTATCTAAGAAGAACTCAAATCCTTCAGATGTTTCTCTATGTTTGATTTCCTAGGAAGTGTTGAAAACCACCCTGCTGAGGAGAAAGAAAATGACAGGGAAGGGTCATCAGCAAAATTAAAATCGCATCACTGAACAGATTCCACAGCAGGCCTTCTATATGCCATCCAATGTGTTTCAGTGATGTTCAAAGTGGTATGATACAGAGAATATTTTATGAGCCATCAAATTGTGTAAATTTCTCTATAAAGTACCAAACCCAAAGGTTATTGAAATAATCATAAGAATTTCCATGGACTTGAGCCTTTAGTTAATTTTGAAAAAAGACCATCATAAGGAACACATGCTGAGGAGGCTGGAAATCTTAAGTTATTTTGCAGTTCTATACATTCTTCATTCTTTATTTTATTTTATTCAGTAGCAAGTCTTGTGATGCAATCTATTATTATAATTTAGGTTCAAGAATTCCTATTTGCCAAAATATAACAGGCTCTTTCATTCTATACATGTTTAAAAAGTATCCCCTCATAAAGTCAAACAGGCAATTTGGCTAAAAAATGCTGTTTGAGTTTGCCAAGTTGAGTTGATTGACAGCAAATGAACTCTAAATGTGAATTCAAATTATCTTTATGAGGGTTGCAGTACTTCCTCTGCCCTCTTTTTTTAAAGCTATCAGTTATCATGGATAGATATTAAAATAGTTATTTGTAATTCCTTCTTCCTCCCTGTCACAGTTTTTCATTATTTTTGTAAACTCTGCTCTGAGCTGACCTGTTTGTACTGCTCTGGGTGTACTTATTGCCATGGTACTGAAGTGCTTTTCAAGTTTCTTCAAGTCTGGGGGAACATTTTCTAAATAAGCTCTGTTTGTTCAGTTCTTAGTGAATCTGAAAGAGAGCCAGGTCCCTCATCAGTGTGAATGAGCAATTCAAATTTTATAACGTGGACATTTTTCCAGCAGGCACTGAACTGAGGCTGTAAATTTCTTCTCTCTGCAGCCTATCAAACAGTTATCAGACACTGACTATAACAATTTGAGATAGGATTTAAACCAGTGGCCTAGGATGAAAAGATCTGTAGTGTGTTACTGTAAAGCTTTTTGTATTGTGCAGCTTTCTGTTATTTGCCATTTTTTATTCTACAGATGTATTTAAAAAAACCCCCAACTTTATTGTGTCGAACTGGCCTAGATTTTCAAAACCACTCAACATCACGAACTGAACAGAAATTACAAGTACCTAAAGGAAACGCTTAGACTGCCAGCACAGCATACCAGCTGATCAACTCTGTCTGGGTAAGGCAGAACATTAGAAAATTTGCTGACCTATTTGCTTGCCTAAACAAGTGGAACTAAAAGTGTCTCCCAAAACGGAACCCTATATTTTGTAATTAAATTCGTCTAACGGCTTTCAAGTCCCTGCAGTTAGCCTAAGTTATTGTTATATCTTATATTCCTGTAAGCAGAGTAAGAGTGAAAAACAAGTATATCATTCCAAGAAATAATTTGCTATTAAAAGAATGTAGGCAGAGATTCCCATTTACTCTATTAATGATGCAATGTACACAGATACAGAATTGGACCAATATTTACACTACCAAAATAATGGGGGAAAAAAAAAAAAGTTTCCAGATGGGCAAAGCAAACCAGGTGATTTTAGAGAGGTTGTTTGGAAAACATAACTATTAGATGCTCCATACTCTGGGGGAAGCGAGGTGGATTGTCATTGACATCAGTCAGTGTGATATTCACGGTGGTGGTTCCTGATAGTCCTCCCATCTGGCCTCCCATGTCTTTGGCCTGGATGACCACTTGATACTGTTCCCTGTTTTCTCTGCTCATGTCTGGTAAAGCAGTCTTGATTATGCCTTGAAGAAATAAGAAAAAGGAGAGACAGAGCGGTGAAAGAGAAGCACCACCCACTTTGATCTCAGAATTTTTAAATGGATTCATGTAAGATATACCGTGCAGATGATAATCCATAGCAATCACAAGGTATACAGCAATAAGCCTTTCAATCTATAACTGATTTACTGTGATCTTAAGGGGAAAGATAAATAAATGTAACAGAGACATTATTCATTGTTTTTGATGTGCTAAATCAATTTAATTATTCTTTCAATGACAAAAATATCAATATATCTGTTGAATTAATGAAATTTTTCAGTTACTAACCCCAGTTATTATTTTAATACATTGTGTTATGTCCAGCTCTGGTGAAGTTTTGATAGTATAACACAAGGCTAATTCTAACATGCCCGTATTCATTCTTCTGGGCTGTAATAGATCATAGATTGTAATGCTCAGTGATGGACACTGTAAGTCAGCTAGGACTATAGCTAACAAAAGAATTGGACAAGATTGTGAAATTAGAGTTAGAAAATAGTTTTTTGGTTGTTCAGTTTCAAAGATTTCATAAATGTAATTTAAATACATCAAGCTCTTATATGGCACACAAAAAGACTGGGGGCCTCAGGTGAGAAAACCAAAAGACCTTTACATTAAAGTGGCCATACACATTTCCTTTTAGAAAACCAAGCAGAGTTTTTATTTTTTTCTTTTTCTTATTTTTATATTTATTTTGAATGGTGGTGGCTTTGCAGGGCTGGAGTGATAAGAGTTTTCTCTTGTGAAGTGGAAAAAATTAAACATAATGTCTTTTTCTGCTCGGAGGATTCACACCACTGCCCTTCCTTTCTCAGAAGAAGGCTTTCACTATAGGCTAGGTTAGATATTATATATATAAAAAAAAAAAAAAAAAAAAAACACAAACAAAACCCAAACAGAAAAAAGCAAACAAAAAACAACCCTAGAAAATTTCTACTTCGAGAAAGAGAGGAAAAAACCCTTTGTAGTTTAGTGGTTATGGTATTTAGGTCTGATCCAGGATTACCAGGTTCTTATTACCATGCCTAGGCTTGTTAGTATATGTAACATTAAACAGCAAATTGGTTTAAAATTAAACAAAAATTGGTTTAAAATGAGCCAAAGGTGAGAGCCCAGGTCTCCCACAAAACAACTGCCTGCCTAACCACCTGCTACCATCAGTTAGTGTTCATGTGGTATTGGTCCTGTTTCCCTGACCTTGATTGTTAATGTTTGAGTAAGGGACTGGAGAAAAGAGAAAAAGAGAGAAATTGAAAAAGGTGGGGAAAAGCCAAACGTTTATCCAAGGATAAATTGTTTTGCTCCCTTTTAAAACTGTACCCTTGTGACTAATTATCTTCTGCATACTATGCCCTTGCTGTATTTTTTTTTAAAAAAATTGTTTCAAAAGGAAGTTAGACATCTTCTGAGCATGCTCAATGGATTAGGAATTCCAGTTAGGAATTAGGAACCCCAATTCAGGGGTTCTGGGCAAAGTTGCTCTTAAATTCTCAGTTCTCAAACTAGAGAAATTTTGATAACATGCAGGAACAAGCTAATGCAATTCCTGCTGAGTCTTGAGTCCCTTAGGAATCCTCAGAAGGAGAAGTTGTGATTGACTGTTTCTTTTTTGAAATCTAATTTTAAATCAAAGATATCCAAAGTTCACTCTTTATTTTAATTTGTGTTTTTTGTTTATACAATTTTCTGCATAACAGTGAAAAAGGCTTTCATTCATGCTCAACAACTTGAAAGTGTTAATGATTCTTGCTTCAATTCTAATAACTGTTGGAATTAGAATACAGTTACAAAAAAGTGTCTTCAGTTAAAACTTGTCAGTGGTCAGGAATCTATTCCAAACTTTTAGAAATAATTAATTTCCCAGGAGATTTTTCTTTTTTTTTTCTTTCACCCTATAGTGTGAATTTTTTCATCTCCTATTTCCTTTCCTTAGAGACAAACACATGAAATTCCCAGAAATTGGTGTAAAATAGGCTTATGACTCATTTTGATGGTTCTTTTTGACCTTTTACAGCTAACAGCCATCTTCTGGAAATCTTAATCATACCAATTAAAACAGTTCTTGTGCAATAATTTCATTTTAACAGAAAATATGTACTTTTATTGGGATTTCAGTTTTCATTTAATGGTATCAGCTTTGTGTCAAGTCATATGATGCCATACACGTGTTCCAGTATTGAAATGGAAGCAAAAAGTGTCTTGATCCCTGCACCCTGTCTCTGTCATTGCAAAAAATAATACTGAATGAATTGCTAACCTGTTTCCGGATCCACTGAGAAATATGGCTGTCCCTGGAGGATGCTGTACACCACTTTCGCACTGTTTCCGTAATTGGCATCATCAGCATCTGTGGCTGTCACCTGAATAACAGATGTACCTAAATGGGTACCAAACAAAGAATCAGCAGATTTTAAGAAGACATCTACTTCTTGTAAACCACATACAGTTCTGGAAGTACTGAATTCAGTAAGAAATCAAACAATATCCAGTGGACAAATCCAGAGTTATCCTACCTAAGAAACAGCAAAATCAAATCAAATCTCATCTCTCTTTGTGACTAAACCTAAAATCATTATCACTGAAGATTCATGCTTCAATTAAACATGAGTAAACACACAGGAACTGACACATCTTTGAAACACAACACAGCATTAGGTTTTTTGGTGATCAACAGGTTTGAGCATTTTTCTCTGGTAATAACATGACCTCAGTTGAAACTGTTCACTGAAAGTTTTGCCTTAATCAATAAATAAGTGTAAAGCAAATCTTGCCATTCACATTTTCTGCCTAGATTACAAACTCCAAATATCTGGAATCAGACTGAATATAAAATTTTGTCTCATTCTAATTGATTTTTTTAAGATGCTCTTAAAAAATAGCTTGGTTGTGTAATGAAAAAACTTGAGTTTGTGGGGTTTTGTTTGTTTGTTCCTTTTTTTCTCTCTTTGTAAAAGTTATCAATCTATTCAGCAAATAAATGTCATTAACTGGTAATATTTTTTTTCAGCATTCACTTATTTTGTGTGACAATAGCTTACCCATGTCCTGTGATCATAACGAAGACACTATAGGCTATATGGGATTAAGAGCACTGTGAGTCAATACATTTGGTATAGTTTATGGATTAAAAGCAAATTAAAGTTTCTGTAAAACCTTTTTTATAAGATATATAAAAGGTATACAAAGTTGTACTTCACAATCTTTTACTTCTAAGCACTTTCCAAGATGTCAGAACGCATGTTGCTAACAAAATCTAGAGCTGACAAATGTCTAGATAAATGCAGGCAGTCCAATAGCTAGAAGTGTAAAGATCCTTCACTCCTTGCCAGGGGAAGAAGGCTGACCCTATTTTTGGCTGGGTATTTTTTATGCATCTCACTTTCCTTGAAAGAGAAAGGTCTAGTGAGCACTGTTCACTTAAGTGAACGTCATTCCCTATTCCTTTTTTTTAGACCTTCAACCTCTCTAAATTGAAGTTTACCCAGATAACTTGCAACTTGACTATAAATTTAGAAGACACTTATTTACCTGGGACTAATGGAATTGAAGTGAATCATCTCTACTGTCACTTTTCAGCATATAGCAGGGATGGGGAAAAGTAGAAATCCAGAGTAATCAAAACAGATTTTTGAGAGCATACTGATATGAGATCCTGTTAGATACAACTATTTTTTCATAGCACATAATACAGCTTTACAAATAATAATTTTACCTATATAACAGCAACAATTTCCACTATTTCAGGTTATCTGAAAAGCATGTCAAGAGGGGAGGAATACTTCTTTCTCTGCAACAAACCAGCAGAACAAAGTTGTAAAAATGATCTGTCACAAGTCATCAAACTCTAAAGGGGATTTTTGCCATCAGCTATCTGGATTACTTTTTTGCCTGGTTAAACAGTTAGAGGTCATCTGTGTGCCAAGCCTAGCTGCAAAGATAATCCCAAAGAAATTAATATTTAAGGACATTTTTATCACTAACTGTTCAGCAGAACTGCTCATCTGGACAAAAAATGAAGACAGTTTTTTGAGAATGGTAAAGTTCCATTAGTCTTATCTATTTTCAGAAAAGCAAGTAAGTTAAATCCCATGCCTCTTCAAGACTAACAGGGAAAGAAGAGTCAATATCCCTTGCTAGACTAAAAGAACTTATAAAGGTAATCAGTAGGCTCAAATGCTTATCCTGTGTACCATTATAGCCTCTTGAAGTTAAAAACCAAGAGAAATGTATATGGCCATTCCACTCTCCCAACTTGCCCCTTCCCCAAAAAAACCCAAAAAAGAAATCCAACCAAAATACCTTCATCAGGAAATGTTATTGGTGTGGTCTCCTGATTTAGACACTGACATGGGACGGACACGGAAGTTTGGGTATGGCTATAACAAATGAATATCAATTAATGTTCCTTCTTTCTTTTCCTAATGTACTGTTTTGATGAAAAAAAGTTGCTAAATCTCTCAATCTATTTTTTTTTTCATGTAGTGGTTTTTGTTTGGTTTGTTTTGTTTCTTTGAGGTTTTTTTGTTGTTGTTGTTGGTTTCGGTTTTGTTTTTTAAGACAGGTATATTACAGAGCTCAGGGCAGTCTTTGGGAAATTTCTGTCTTTGTCTCATTGGAATGTCTATCTTTGTTTCCTGAGGCTCAAATGCCGTATAATTATGGTTGCTGAGGAGACTACAGGAGATGTAACCCTACAGAAACTTTTGAGGTGATGAAAAAACAGTGTTACAAAGCTCCTTCTTTCTAGTAAACTAATAGTACAACTGTGGAAAATGATTAACAAAAGTATATCCTCAGAAAATTCAATGTCAGCCTGCAGTTAACTTTCTTTTCTGACAGCTGTCTGCTGTGTCATAAAGAGGATACTCACAAATGATAGGCAATACTGGTGAAAGGTTCTTTCATGAAGAAAGAAACTTCTCTTAGTTTTTTGGGTTTGAAATGGGAGTGAAAAAAAAGGCAGAACTCAACACTAATTAAGAAATAATTGGTAATGAGGCAAAAAACATCTTGGAACTTTTTAATTAAAGTATATCTTTTATATACCCCACTTGAATGGTACCCACAGAATTATCTATTTATTCATTTGTTCATTTACAGTCTAGATTACCTCACAAGCAGCCTCTTACCACCTGTATTGATGAATACAGCAGGAATGAAGGGAGGAATTGGAACCTGGTAAGAACTAGGAGTGAGGGAAGGTATATTAGTGTTCATCTTTTTTCTTATCAACTATTTTTAGTGGGCAATAAATTAAATTAATTTTTCCAAGTGAAGTCTGTTTTGCCCCTGATGGTAACTGATAAGCAATCACTCAGTCTGTGTTTCAACCCACGAGCTCTTCCATCTTCTTTTCTCTCCCTGCTTTTTTTTTGAGTAGAGGGCGTGAGAGATAGATGGGTGGGCTTCTGGCAGCCAGTCAAGATCAAATACACCACAGGAGCAAATTGGTGTGAAAGATCACTGAGAAAATGTGAGAAAGACTACAGTAGCAGTCTAAGCAGTGATAACACCACTCCTCTGCAAAACAAAGTCCACCTCAACCCAACCCAAACAAGCCAGCCTGTTCCATCTCAGGATGATAAATAAATCTCAGAGTTCTCAAGTGTACTTTTTTTTTCATTTTCTTTTTATTTTTCTTTTTTTTTGATGAATTCTCAATGCTCCTTTAACACAGCTTACTGATCATTTTACTGGCTTTGTCTCTCAAAGATTCTCTATCTGCACACAATGGGCAAGAAATAGGAGTTTGCTGTAATGTGTTGGATTTACCGAGCTTCATGAGTGCTATAGCATCAGCATTTCCCCCCTTTTTTCTTTGCTTTGAGTCTGGAAGCTTAAGCACTTTGATAACATATCTGTGATGTATGAGGTCCCAGTGTAAGGGCAGAAAAATGCAGAAGGATAATTGTAAAGGTAACCTGAGAAAAGATAAATCTTTGCTAAATCTGTGAAAGTAGTGTCGATGCGTGTGTGTTTGTCTGTTCATATGTGTTCATATATATTCATGTCAGAATGCAGAGTCCAAAAAGGAAAAATTAGTTAGAGAGAACATCACTCTATATCTAGGACAATGTAATTCAAATGTCAGAACTGAGTGTTGCTAATACAGACTACTAGAACTCATGAGGAGTGAGACATTAAATTTAAAAAAACCAGCAACATTTGAAATGAGAATGCTTTTATAAATTATGTTTAAAATGCTCTCTATCCTTTGTGCTGTGTTTGAAAGAGTCCCACTGGTATAATTAGGTCTCCCAGCATGACACCACAGTGCATCACAACACTGAAGTAAATAGCCTGAAGAGGACTGCTGTAGTGCAGAAGAGGTCTTCCACTAGATGAGAGGAACGTATTTTGCTACATTTTCATTTGAAGTCATGTTGTTCAGCATGCAGCTCTTGTTCCTACTTGACTCCTTTGGTTGACATGAATCACAATGGCTTCTGCCAGTCAGAAGAATATGTATGCATCTACTGGAAAATGCTATTTTTACTGATAACTTGTTCTGTAACCTTCATTTTGAACGGTATTCTCAATCTTGGGTGAAGAAAATGAGCAGATTATGTTGTTAGTAATGTATGTTTCAAGGTTCCATCATGAATGTTGGATCAAAAAATGACAGATAGTGGTTTAAATATCATTCAAAACCATGTCAGCCTTTTTACAAAAGGCAGTCCTGTAACTTCAAAATGCATTTTGATTCTAACATTTTTATAGAAGTAAAATTTCAGAACAATTAAAAATTCCAATTTAAAAAAAAAAAAAGAGAAGGCTTAGACTTTGGCCTTCTAATATAAAGCATTCAAAAAGAATTTGAAAATAAATCTGAAAATGCTGAAACAGTATGTTTTTTACAGTATGAGACAGCTTCATTTCTATTCTTTTTTTTCAACTCAACTTCTGTCAAAATTGGCAATTATTGAAAAATTCTGATTTTTACAGAGAAGTTTTGTCTGTGCATGTGCAGAAAGTCTGTTTCATTTTCAGAAATAGAAGACCAGCTGGGGCAAGTGAAGAGGCAGGAAGAACTTCATCTCCCTAAAGGAGAAGCTCTTGTGCTTGCTTCCTGTTTTCAAGCGCAATGACAATCTGCTGTTCGTCAAGTTTATTTACAGAGGAAAGATTTTAGAAGAGGATTACTTTTACAAGCAAAAAAAAGATTTGGATGAACTCTGGAAAATCTCTGGAATAAGGAATTTTGTATGGCTAGAAGCCTAAGAAAATGTGTGGACAGGTAGTTTGTTCAGACAACAAGGTTCCAATGATTATGAAGGCATATTATGGAGATGCCCCTGCTGAAGACATGAGTAAAATTTTAAGTGAGCTACAGAAACTTTGAGAGATGTTAAACTACTTTTTTCTTTGTGAGCAGGTTTTTCTTTCCAGACAGTAGGCTGTGCTTAGGCAATGAACTGGACAAATTCCGCAATAGGGGCTAGATGGCACCACCCCAGACTAAAATGTTTAGGAACACACTGGACTCACCACCAAGAATCTCATTACCCCATCAGTTGGATAACTTCACTTCTGACTACTTTTTATACAAAATATAGGACTAAACAAGTTAAGCTACAACTCTCATATTTTGATTGTAAAACAAATCTACCTAGAAAGCTGAAAGAATTTCAACTTCACTGCAAAGTGAACTTTACTCTTTTGTACATTGACCACAATTTAGTGAAGCTTTCACTAGACTGTTCTTCCTTTGATGCAGAAAAGGACAGGAGGCTGGTAACATGAAAGATTTCATAGAGCAAAGGAAAGGAAAAAGTAAAAGCAGAAAAAGAGCAAGTCTCAACAGGTAAATAGATAAATGATCTAACACTAGAAGAGGAGTAAATGGCCATTACAGGGAAAAAAAAAAAAAAAAAGAGGCCAACTTATAACAAATAAAGAACCTGAGGAACCAGACTCAAAAAAGCAATAATACAATAATGGAAAATTAGAAAGGAACTTAGAATACAGTTCAGCCACATATACTGAGAAGAAACATCTAAAAATTGGGAAAAAAAAAAAAAAGAGGATGTAAAAAGGTGGTATAAAAAGGACATGGAATAAATTATTAATTTTTATTTTTAATAGTCCACTGCATAGATGTGAGGTGAAACTTAGGTTCACTTGAAAACATGCTGCCATTTTTGTGTTTATTGTCTCAGACAATCTCTGACTGAGAAGTCAGCTGATATGCCAGTTACTGTAAATGGGGACTGTGCCTTGGTTTTCAATGCCCAGTGATCTCCCATGCAGAAATCACAAATTTTGCACCACTGTGGTGTACATAAACAATCATTGCAAACCCTGCTAATGTGACCAAAAGTAAATTGGGAGACACGTTAGAAAGACAAGCAGTAAAAGCAGATGGACCTTACCACCCATTTCAGAAATACAAGATGCTATTTTTATGCAGTTTTACTTCAGCAACAGCCCCTTGTATTTTGTGAACATTTTGCGGAAACAGTGCTCATAGTTTCTTGTGTATGCTGCATTTTGAAGGTTTTGAGTTTTGTTTGATGTTTCCTTTTCTATGACAAAAAGAAACCCTATTTTAAACTGTGTTATCAAAACTTGCATTAAAGTAACTACCTGCTAATGATTATCTCATTACACAGAAAGGTGAAATGTGAATAAACTACTCTATAATCTGCCTGAAATGCTGAATTTGCCAGTGAATACAACACATATGCCGCCGTAACAAAATGTCAAATATTGAACTAGAAGAGAAGGTCTAAAGCTGAACGAAGCCTCTAGCCCTCTCCCTCCTGCTGTTCAGTACCTTGATACGGTAACTTAAGTTTCCTTTAGCAGGAATTGTAACTGTGAAGTGCATCAGACACCCTTCATGAGAATTTGAAAAGAATTATATATGTACTAACTAGTGGGAAACAGTAAAAAAGATTAGGAGTAATTTGAAAGATTGGTGGATGAACAACTCTAAGTTTATTTTTTTGTGAAGCTCCTTTTCCTCCTCACCATAAAGTCCCTTCTGAAACAGTAATACTGGTGCAATCAAATGTCAGAGATGAAACAGAGAAAAAAGTAGTCAGACTCTTTTAAGTGTTAATGTAGATTAGCTTTTACATTGTATTTTCTAGTGAATAAAGAGATACAGTATAAAGTGATCTGCTGTCCATAATAAATGAACTACAGCTTAGAAGTCTTCCTCATTTTGTTCAATATTCTGTACATACTTACAATTAGAAAACACACTTTTTTTTAAGCAGAACAAGGGTTTACAGTCCATGTTTAAAAATTAACTAAACGCCAAAATTAAAATAATCACTGAATAATCCTCAAAATTTCTATTCAAAATAATAGTGAACATCACCGGTAGTATGCTGTGCATACGGTAGGGCTGTTCCAGCTAGAAATAGTGTCTAATGAAATCAATATGTTGAAGGAACAACAATGAATTCTATAATATGGCAGTTACTCTTTGGTTACTTTTAATCTGACTACAATGCTTTTACAGAGTATGTGGAAATAGGCCAGCTGTGGGACCTGACAACTGTTCTCCATGACAGGTCAATCACAACTCCACTACTTGCTTCTTTTTATAAGATGAGAGCTGTAGTTTTCACCCTTTGCCCCACCTTAATTTCTGGAATACTCCAACAGAGAGACAAAACTTTCAGCTGCTTTTATGATAAACATAGAAAGAGCTTGTCCCTCTTGATCCTATTAGAAGAAGCAGTAGTTCATAAAGGTTGCAGCATGATTATCTGTTAGTGAAAAATCTCTATTGCTAGCCAACAGTTCCAGAGAAAGCTTTAGTTCTATTTAGAATTTTAAATTTTGAAAATAATTAATCCTAGGGATGTTATTTATTATTAGCACAACTTTAAGATGCTTTCTGCTTTGCCCTTATCTCAAAAGAAGTTACTTGTGGTACTCCATAAAATCTATAAAGTTCTTACTGAAAAAAAAGCAAGCTTGAAAGAAGCAGTTTTCAAACTTCGAGTTCCTGATGTACATTCTTATACTGTTCTTTATTTTACAATGCAATACATACAAGTTTATGATTTTTTTCTTTTTTTTTGAGGAACAAGTTAACTTTCTGTATTTATTTTTCATTTTCTCCTTTTCTGAACTCAGCTTCTGCATCTGTTTATTAGCTTTTGGATCTCTATTTATGAATGGGAACTAGAATCTTGCTCTCATTTACATCTTCAAAATTTGTCTGTAATATGAATTAATGGAAACCTTTAGGGACCTTCTACCTTTTGCCAGTTCTGCAAACAAATGCATTTTAGAATCACATGTGAATCTCTATTATGACTATGAGAATGTAAATAATTATTTTTAACACTACAGGCTGGTCCTATATTTATTTTATTTGGGGTAATCTTTGTCATCTGTGGAAAATCCTGCTTGGATAGTGATAATAAAGTTTGTCTCTTTAAACATTAACACAGCTGTGGAAAATAGTAATTTTCCATAAAAATGTAGTTAATGAAGTTATTATAGTAACAACAAATTTACATTATTCTATAATATGTGATTCATGAAAATCTCTTGTTTCTGTCATGTTTAGATACTGCGATGTTCTCTTTGAAAATAACAATAAAGACCTATAATTTTGAAGAGTCATGGAGTCTAAAGTAGAGAAAATGAAGCAAATTCCAGGGTTATCTCAGTCATTTACTTTTTAAAATTACAATTTAAAATTAAATCAGTTAAAGTACCATTTTTAGACAAAAACACTTCTAGAACTTGCATGGATATATATAAGTAAATATATTAGTAAATATACATGAGTAAATATATAAGTAGATCATATATATGTGTAAGTGTAGGTACATGTATAGAGATAGAATATTAACTGGGGTCACTCATGGGACCTTATTATAATTTCTAGACATTTCATTTTTCTTTAAAATTGTTTAAAGGTCTTGAGAATAATCTGTCAAATGATTCATAGGCAGAAGTGTTCTGCTAAAGACTGTTTTCACAATGTTTGAAAATCAATTACAAGTGTGTTGGCTATTAACTGCAAGACTATGACCACAGTAAATGATGCACATCATGAGGACAATCTCATTTGGACATATCGATTTGAAAACTTCTGGTTGAGAAAAATTAAAGGTGTTGATTACAAATTACTTGGTTGGGAAATACTCTTTAAAATGCCTGAGCCAATTTCAAAAGGTTTAGACACTGTGTTGATTAGGTCTAAGTGAAAATTAATTTGACATATGCATTTAAACAGTTTGTTTATCTTCCTCAGGTAGACACGTGTCCCCAATAGTCAAAGTATCTTTTAAAATTGTAGTCATGAAGTCAGTAAGCATGAGTCTTCTAGACCATGAAATATAAGATTATTTTTTTCCTTTCCTCTCTCTTAACCACCTCTTTGTGCTAAAGAGGTGTCTCTCCATTAGGTGTTGGGTTTTGTTTTTGTTTTTTTTCACCTGTCACATATTTATGAGAAAATAAACCTTTCAATTTTTTGTTTACATCTCCAGTATACTGTGTACACAACCTTATCTATCACAACCTATTTATCATTTACCTTGGAGCAGAGTGAAATAACTGATATTAAGTTGACTTTCTGACAGGAAGCTTTGATGAGAATCTGGGGTTTATTGGCAGTTAAATGCAAGATATTCATGCATGTGTACATACGTCAGAGGACAATAAGTTAGGTTGTTTTGTTCTGGCTTGTCAGGGTTTTTTTTCATTTGTGTCAATTAAGTGTGAGCAATATATTTTAAATACAAAGATACAAACAATTTCTGTATGGAATAAAAATAATACTTGTACAGACCTTAAACATGCTTGATCTTAATTTCACAGTGTCACACATCTACGAAGTTGTAGGAAAAAGCTATTCTGGTACCCTTCTCAGGCACTTGGTGAAATAGTAGACAATAAAGTAAACGTGAAATCCTGATTGCTGCCATTGTAAAAACGTGCAGATGTACATTTTGCAAGATACCGAGAAGAATACAGTGATTTCCATGAGAAATGCTGTAGCCCATCTTGTTCCACATGCTTAGTAGAAGATGACTATCAGTGGGAATAATATAAAGTAGTTTTCAAATAGGCAGGATGTAGATAAGTTAGTCCAGGATAAGGCTTTTTTTCCCTTTATTTTCTTGAATCTGAGAAGGGTGTGTATAGTACAGAAAATTTCCAAAATGACTATATGATTCGCAAAAAGAAAAATACTGTTGTATAACAGAATTAAAGCTGATTATTAATTGTACTAAGAAGACACACATACAATAAATGCCATTTCTACAATTCTTCATCTATGTTTCTAAAAAATTGTAATAAATTCTCATACTTATTTTAATAATTTGTTTTAAAATGTCATATTTATGTTATGTATACATTCACGTGTTTCTTTGTATATATATATATAAGATATATATATATAAGATATATGTAACATTTTAAGTGATAAATTTACTTATTTATTAATACTTTATCCATCATTCACAGACATTTCATAGTCCTTCCATTTATGTAAAGAACTACTTTATCACATCTGTTAAGGCAAATAGTTGACTTCTTTGGGACAAGTAATGTTCCTTTCCTGAGCTTCCCACTCTTAGGCTGCTGGTATGTTCCAGTTAAATCATTTGTAATAGAAATGGTTCTAATAATTAAGATTCACATGAGATAAAGGTTTCATTTCTTGGTGACTGCTGAAACTGAGGATTAGGGTGGAGGGGGACAGCTCACAAAAACAGGTATCCAGGATAAACAAAAATTTGAGTCTGGACCTTTTTTTTTTGTGACAGATTGATCTGTTTGATGATGCTACTACCTCTTTGGAAGACTGAAAATTGTGTCAAGGGATCTTTCTGTACATTTTACTCTGTGTGTTCAATGAATAATTAAAAGTTAGTGAATAATTAAAAATAAGAAAAATTACTTTAATTTCTATTGTATTAGAAAAAAGTATGTTTTATCTTGCACCCAGATATGATTCATCATATCTTATTTATGTATTTTGGAGATACTTAGAAGTTATAGAGAAATGTAGTATGCAAAACCAAACCAAACCAAAACCACAGAAACAACACTACCTTTGTGTTTTACTTTAACATATGCGTGTATTTGTTAGTAGTATTAAAAAGAAAATACAAAAGTAAATCCTTAAAAATTTAAACTTAGTTGCAAAATGTTAGCAACTAAAATGTATATTCAAGCATTCAGAAAGCTGTTTTTCCTTTTATAGACAACTGAATATATTCTGTGTTCAGTAGATTAGACTGAGCATCCCAAATGTGCTTTGATTTAACAAACTAAAAGAGAAAAAAAAAATAAAAAAGAGAAATTATACTTCTCAATGTAGTTGTAAGTCTCTTTTATGGCTACATATGAACAATTCTCAAACAGATTTACCTTATATCTAGTTAATTACAATTCTTGACATAAATCTTCTCAGCAAACCACAGAACCAACACTGAGAAATCCCATTCTCAAAAATCATTTAAATGAACAGCAAGAATTTTTTCAGACAGCCAAAATTGCACAAAGGACTTAATTACTTGGTGTCAGGAAAGAACCCTGTGCATCAACATGATATAAATAGTGATATTAGCACTTTTAAGGTAAAAATCTGTCCTCAGACAACAGATTAGCTCCTCTCCACTACTAACCTGTTTAATGTCTGCCGTATTTTAGTTTTAATGGAGGATATAACACATGTATGCCTCTATTTGACATGTTCCTTCTGATAAAGACACAGGTGTTCCTACTATTAATACTGTTAATTAGTGCCAGTCCTTAGTACTAGCAGTTCCATTGTTGCAGGCTTCAATACAGTCCCCTAAAAGTGAGAAGGGCTCACTGCAACTTGTATGCTTTGTCTTAAAACAAGAAAAATTATTTGGTGGTTGGTAGCTGCAAAGGTTCACAAGGGAATAAATTATCTACCTGTAAACTGGCATCATGCATAGGAACTCTATTTAAAACACTGTGGCTCTGAAAACAGGTTGCACATGGCTGTGAATTGTAACGTGTTTATTTCAAAGGATGTATAAAAGTATGTTCATATCAAGAGGTATATAAAGTGGCTGAAGCAACATGCCTGTTCCTTAATAGTTTCAGAATGTCAGTGAGATTTTTAGTTTTCAGATGTGAAATCATGAAAGATGAAAAGACCTTATCAGAGAGACACTATCATTGTATCAGAGGGACGGCATCTCTAATGGTGCAGAATATATCCCATTGTATTGCACTGCAGTATAAGCAAAAATGCTGATGTAAAGAATCCAGATTCATTATGCTTCTGTTCAGAGATTATAGTGTTATAGCTGAAAATCTAATGAAATAAAATTAAGAAAGATTGATATATCAAAAAATGTTTACTGTAAGTATGGGACGGGAACATTTAATGCTAATTCCAGACTCTAATTTAGAGAGTACAGGTCTCTGCTTATTTTGTTGTTGGGGGTTTTTGTGTGTGTGTGTGGTTTTGTTTTTTTTTTTTTTTCCCATTTTGTTTAGTTTTCAATGTACACAGGTAATGGAAAATTATAAATTTGTTGCAATAAAGTAGCCAGGCAAACAGTATTGCAATGTATCATTTCGGAGTGATATAAAGGGGAGCCATTTCTAACACAGTCCAGGCCTGAAAACTTCACTTGGCAAGAAAACTGTCACTCCAGGGCACTGCAATGTCCACTGCTGTAGCAGCTGAACACAATAAGACATATTTATGAAGTAGAATTTTACTAGTCTTCTACTAATTGGTGGAAAGTTGAGAGTTTGTGGTCAGCTTAAAGATGCATCTCCAAAGTTTAGACCAAGCAGCTGACAAATTCTGAAGTCCCATATAGTGCTTTAAAAGTCACCCATCCTGCTTACTAATTGCTGCATTTGAACTGCTGTCATCTTATTTCTTCCTATGAGAAATACTTTAGACATCAGGAAGGGTCAGCAGGTGGAGGTCTAAGGACACTCGTAGTAGGTCACACACTGACAGTGAGTTAACAATGGCTTAGTTCTCACAGGACAGAAATATGAAAATGATTTATGCTTTCCTGTGTTAACAGAAAGCACTAGCTACTTTTACTGTCTTACAGTGCTTCTACAAAATCCCAATTTCTTACAGCACCATGAGTGAGCTGTTACTTGCAAGGGGTGAGTAAATGGTTCTGGTTTTCCCATCGTGCTGTCTCAGAATTGTGGTGTTTTAATAAGAAATCAAACTTCCCCCCACCCCTCCAAAAAAAAAAAAAACAACAACCAAACCACAGAAATAGAAAACCCACAAAGATATGGGAAAGAAAGTGAGGAATCCTGTTTAAATTAGAGGGATTTGCAGCTGAAGAAAAACAGATATGTCAAGTGATCCTTTAGTTGAAGTTTGATACTGATGGATGAAAGAGTCTCTCCTGCTTTTACCTGCTATACATTGCACACTCCTGCCACTTTCCTAGCACCAGCTCTGGCATTTAACCTCATGTGATCTGAACCAGGGAACAAGAGTACCAGAAAAGGAATATTGACCTTGAGCAACCCACTTTTATTATGGTTTAGCTGCTTAAACTTTTTTCTTTCTAGTTCACAGAGACAGCGGAAGGCATAAGACAGAACACCTGGGAGCAGAGAGACCAAAAGCAGAAAAAGAGAGCCACTCCTTTTGTCTCTAGCTTGAGATCTTATCTGTAATATTAAAATGTTCTGTAAATCTTAAATTTGTGAATGATTTGAATTCTTCAGAAGCACTAGACTGAATCTTGTTAAATCTTATGTTCCTCACTTTTCTGAATGTGCAGTATCTCTCAATTTTTTCAAGTGTGACATTAATACATTCTGCATAAACTTCAAAGGAAAGATGGTATTCTGATGACTTATCAGAAATTTCCCATATTTTATAAACGTGATTTATTTACTTAGGTTTCCTCTTAACCTTCACATATATATCTTGCCCCTGGCAAGCTGTGGGATAAGATGCACAGGTTAAACAGACAGGGTGCTTTCAAGAGTGACTTGGAAATGTGCCAGCTACACTGGAACACCCTTGCAGTCCTACAGAGATGAGGTGGGGACTCGAGGTAAACAGAAGCCAACCAGTGAAACATCTCAAAGGAATTAGGGGTGTTCCTCTAGGAAGGCAATGTGCTTGACAGCCCAGCTGAGGTTCCTTTACAGCAATGCAGGCAGCATGGGCAAGAAACAGGAGGCCACCATACTGCTAGAACCTAGTTGTTATTACTGAAACTTGGAGGGATAAATCCCATTATTAGAGTGCAACTATTGGTGGTTACAGACTGCACAGAAGAAACAGGGGAAGAACTAGGGGGGAAGTGTTGTCCCCTACATCAAGAAGTGGATTGAGTATGAAGAGCTGTTTCAGAAGAACAGCCATGAGCAGGTTGAAAGCCTGTGGATAAGAATCAGAGACCAAGGCAACAAAGGGGACCTTGAAGCTTATGTCTACTACAGGCTGCCTGATCGAGGGAGCCTGTTGATGAAGTCTGCTAGCTCCAGCTACAGAAGCCATTGCACTCACAGGCTTTCATCCTCCTGGGAGATTTCAACCACCCCAACATCTTCTGGGAAATTAGCGTGGTAGGCAGTAGGCAATCCAGGAGACTCCTTGAGCCAGGTAATAGACAAGCCTAGCAGAAAGGATGTGTTACGGGTTCTATTGAACACCAAGGAAAGTGAGCTAATTGGGTACATAAAAATCAGAGGCAGCCTGGGCTGCAATGATCGTGTATTGTCAGAGTTTACAGTCCTAAGGGATGTAGGACAGGTAAGGAGTAAAGTTAGGCCCCTCAACTTTAGGAAACCATATTTGCAGCTCCTCAGGAAGATAGTCAGTGGGATTCTGTGAAAGACTGTCCTCAGGGACCAGGGAGTGGAACAGAGATAGCAGATCTTTATGGAAATCTTCCATAGAGCACAAGAGCTAGCAATTCCCAGGAGCAAGAATCAAGCAAAGGAGGCAAGTGAGCAGCATGACTAAGTAGGGAACTGCTGGTCAAACTAAAGGAAAGAAGCAAATGCACATCCAGTAAAAACAAGGACAGGTAACGTGGGAAGAGGATAATGATGAAATACAGTTGTGCAGGGATGGGATGTGGAAGTCCAGATGAAGCTGGGTAGAAAGGAAGACCCTGGGAACTACTACTGACCTGTTAGCTTCATGTCTGCGCATGGGAAGAGGATGGAACAGATTCTTCTAGAAGCTATGCTAAGGCACATGAAGATCAGGGAGGTGATTCAAGACAACCAGCATGAATTCACGAAGGGCAAGTCCTGCCTGACCAAGCTAGTGGCCTTCTATGATAGAGTGACTGCATCAATGGACAAGGGAATGGTTACAGTTGTTATCTATCAGGACTTCTGTAAAGCCTTTGACATGGTCCCCCACAACACCCTTCTCTCAAAATACGCAAGAGATGGATTTGATGGGTGGACTGCTTGGTGGATAAAGAATTCGTTGGGTTGTTACATCCAGAAGGCAGTGGTCAATGTCTCAGAGTTCCAGTGGACATCAGGGACAAGTGGTATCCCTCAAGGGTCTGTATTGGGACCAGTGTTTTTTAATTTCTTCATTGATGACATAGACAAAGGGATCGAGTGTATCCTCAGCACACTTGCAGATGATGCCCAGCTGAGTGTTGCAGTTGACACACCTGAAGGACTGAATACCATCCAGAGGGATGTGGACAAACTTGAGAAGTGAGGTCATGGGAATCTCATGAGTATTAACATTCCAAGTGCAAGGTGCTGTATCTGGGTCAGGGCAACCCCCCACTATCAATACAGGCTGGGGGATGAAGAGATCAAAAGCAGCCAAGAAGGACTTGGGGGTGCTGCTGGACATGAGCCTGCAACATGTACTTGCAGCCCAGAAAGCCCAAAGTGTCCTGGGCTGCATCAAAAGCAGTGTGTCCAGCAGGGCAAGGGAAGTGATTCTGTCCCTCTACTCTGCTCTGATGAAACCCCACCTGCAGTGCTGCAACCAGCTCTGGGGCCTCCAGCACAGGAAGGACAACGACCTGTTGGAGCAGGTTGAGAGATGGGTCACCAAGATGATTAGATGGACTGAGAACCTCTTCTCTGAGGAAAGGCTAATAAAATTGGAATTGTTCAGACAGGAGAAAAGAAGGCTTTGGGGTGCCACCCTCTGGTACCTGAAGGAGGACAATAAAAAAGAGGGAGAGAGAATAGTGATATGACAAGGGGAATGGTTTTAAACTGAAAAAGTGTAGGTTTAGACTAGATATTAGGAAGAAATTCTTTACCGTGAGGGTGGTGAGAAGCTGGAACAAGTTGACCAGAGAAGTTGGACCAGTCCCTGTGAGTGTTCAAGGCCAGGCTGGATGAAGCTCTGAGCAACCTGCTATAGTGGAAGGTGCCCCTGTCCATGGCAGGGAAGGGGGAACTAGATGATATTTACAGTCCCTTCTAACCCAAACCATTCTATGATATACTATGATATACACAATATATACATATTCATTTTTATGTGATTGCTTATATTATATTTTAGGTGTATTTTTTTACCTTCAGTCACTTGTAAAAAAAAATAGTAGTCATAAATGGATATTTGAGTTTTACAGTGAGTATACACACTGATCATGAAATGAAGAACATGCAGGGAGATCCTATCCCTTATGTAACATCCAGCTTGAAATCAGCAGAGCTGTACAAATTCAAAATAACCTCTTTAAATTATAAGAGATGAAGTAAGTTCCTGGTAGAGTAGACATCCTTTTTGCTAAGAAAATGCTATCCATATTATATGCATAGATAAATGTATAGAGAAATAATATAATAATTTAAGGTAGAAATATTCATGATCTAAATAAGATCCATTGGTGTTCCAATGGATTTCTTTTATTCGCTGGACATCTGAAGTCTTAGAGCAGCCCCTGGTACTACTATGAAAGAGTTCTGCTTCATGCCAAATTTAAAATCCTTCTATACATTTTCCTAATAAAAATGTAGTGCAAGCCTATTGTAAATAAAAATTCTATACATGTTCTTAACAGAATCCATGACCAAAACTGAAAGAAAAAAAACAAATATTCCAAAGTTCTTGGAAAACATCCTGGAAATATGTATATTTTTAACTATTTAGCAAAAAGAGGTTTTTGACTTTTTCACTTTGATGGTTTAAGAAAGTGTTACTGGGAATTTTTATTTTTTTGAAAGGGATCTTTTTCTTTTAAAAAAATAATGAACAAACCAAACAAAAATTCTACTAATAAAAAAGTTAACCATATGCAGATTCTAACAGCTTTAGAGGTTTTGAAATTCTGTAATTCTAATGGCAAATACAAAAACAAATATAGGAAGCATTCTAGCTACAGGATTTATGCTGTCATGCTTATTTTGACTGAAAGGAATTCTAATTTTATATTTTAGTGGCAGAATGTAGAATATGAACCTTTCAAATAAAATATTTATTTGAAATGTATCTTTATCTTCAAGCTAACTCAATAATTCATTTTAAAGTAGAGTGCAGATTAACAATTAGCATTTTGAAATTTTGCAAGTTAGCAAAGTAGTTTTCATAAGCTTGTGTCAAAGTCAGAACCATCATTCATAGCTTCTTTTTATAAACATCTGAAACCAGAGAAAATATGCAGAGGAGAAAATATAATTATTTCCTGCTGAAACATGAAAGATGAGAGCTGCCTCCCTTTAGTTGTTTATACACATCTGTAGATTAATGGTTACTGACATAAGCAAATTCAAAAATAGAAAATGTGATGGTTACTGCATTTGGCTCAGTTTCTTTCTTTCTTTGCTTTTTTTTTTTTTTTTAATATAAGGCCTACTTGTTCTTATAACATCTTCCTATACAAAGTAACAAACTGTTCTTGAGAAATATGTTTATGATTATGTGATGCTGAAAACATGATGCAACTAAAAATAATCAGAATGGAGTGCAGTCTTACCTAAATGCAGTAGTAGTTGTGATGATTATAGGTTCCCAAGAGATACTATAGAAAAAAATGAACAATGATAATGGAACTTCTAAGAGAATAATTGTATAATTGTTGTTTCTGTATATACTACTGTACTCACAGACAATAGCATGGTAATAAAAATGGTAATGTTAATGCATTTAACCCTGTGTGTTTTACTGCATTTTCATCTCTCTTTTTCTTCATGTGTATGTCTTTCATATTTTATTTACAGTAGCTGTTAAATACAAGGTGTGTTTAATCACGCTATAATCCTGTATGGCTGAGTTGAAAATGTCCATATTTATATTTCATATATAACATTCTTGTGTCAAACCTCATTGATCAACTAAATAAAACCTCTTGTATTCAATTTTCAGTAAAAGTAGTATAATGGAAAAGTTATATGTTTCAAATTTAACCATTTAAAATAAGCTTCTCTATACTTATACAAATCTTGTCATGTAGAAATCCTGAACTATGTTAAGTGTCTTTGGATAGATCCATAAAATCTGGAAAGAAGCAGTTAAGTTTGAAGAAATGACTGCTAAGTTAAATTAGGCATTGTCCCCTCTCTTAATTAGATCATAAAAATAAAAGATTAAAAATATGTTATGAAGTACTCATCAGATACATGCTAAAGATGCTTAATGAGATAAAGATTAACAAAGAAGGCACAGAGGATGTAATATTGATCCTGGTGCCAAAAGGGATTGAACTCTACAGGACACCTCATTGCTAATCTCCCTTTTTAAAAATTTCTTAATAAATGGTTTTCAAAATGAAGTGTGATATTAGTTTTGCTTTTATTTTATTTTGGGGTTTTTTTCCAGCAATCATGTTTCACTTGGAAAAATACTTGGACCAAAGCTCACACTCATGTAAGCCTTGTAGATGAAATTAGTATATTTTAAGTGTGATCAAGGCTGTATTTTTCCTTCTACATGAAGAGGAAAAGAAAAGTTTATTCTCGTGATGTACATATCTTGTGACATGTTAGCTTCTCTGAAGTTTTCAGCTTTTTTGATAGGCAAATCAGAATAGATCATGCTTCAAATCCACCTGTTCTTCATTGTGATCAAGATTGCACCTTAGAACTTTCATATTCCATCAATTTAAAATGTTGAATGTCTCTTGTAAATTTACTTTCTATATTGTATTTTGATTAACCTTTATGAGTCTTTCTAGACTTTTTTTCTCAATTTTTGGAATTATTTTTTATTGAATTAATTTACAAAGTCTGACATAAATCTCAGGATTCTTCCAGTCAACTCCACTATTCTTCAAAAATATAGTTACAGCAGTTATTACTCTCCAGTTCTTCAGTACAGTAGATGTTTTTAATGAGAAATTCCATGTTATTGAGTTTCAGAATCTTTTAAACAAACTTTCTCATTTAACTTTATAAGTTAATTTCACTGTTAACATCCAGTGTGGTCATTTCCATAACATTTAACTGAAATGTCACTGCAGTCAGCTCACTTCAGTGGCTTTGATTGTTTCCAGTACTAACTTTGCTACATATCATTTTAGGTAAATTATGGACTGGATATCATTTAGGCATAACAAGGCTAATTTATTTATAGCTTGATGGCTGCACAAACTAGTGCACAAATAAACATTCATATTTCCCCCAGGCTTGAATAGGTTGTGCTGCAAATCCATGTTATGCTTTCACTCTTCTTACTACCAAACTCGTTAAACATGACTGAGATTTGCTCACTGGTACTGAAAATCACACATTCTGTCAGAGGTGTTGACTTATCATTTTCCCTTGTGTACTCTAGGCATAGTTATTCCAAGAAACATTCAGTAACACACAGAAATACATAGTATGATATGTAATTTGAATAACAGATATACACGCAGCTGGAAACATTTCTAGTGATGATTCCTCTTCAATTTATCAATCTTAGTGACATTTTCCTGAGCTTTCATAAATATCTGCTGTCATATTTGTTGGACTTGGCAAACATAATAAATATAATAGTCAAGAAAAAAATTGCATTTTGAGACAGAAAACTGGGAAGAGGTAAAGAATTGGAATAAACTGGGATTTTCTCACAGATTTATGACTTGCTTATCATGTATATCTACTTCCTAAAGTGTATATAACTTTCTTTTTCTTTCTTTCTTTCTTTCTTTCTTTCTTTCTTTCTTTCTTTCTTTCTTTCTTTCTTTCTTTCTTTGCATCTTTCTGTCTTTCTTTCTGTCTTCCTTATTCCACTGTAATTTATATCCTTTTCTTTCAGTTGCACTTACTTCCACAGCAGCAATAACCCTAATTGCATTGCTTAATCAGTAATTTTTCACTATATTCTTACTTCATGACTTGGCAGCCAGGTGAGCCAACCGTGTCCTAGAGTGCATCAAGCACAGCACTGCCAACCAGACAAAGGAGATGATCGTCCTGCTGTACTCTGCAGCCTCACCTCAAGTAGTGTGCAGTTTTGTGTGTCACAATATAAGAAAGAAATTAGAAAGACAGAAATTAACATTTTTGGACACCATTAGAGAGGTGTCCAAAGCATAGAAAGGAGGTTATGAAGATGGTGAAGGACCTTGAGGGGAAGCCATTTGAGGAGTGGCTGAGGTCACTTGGTCTGTTCAAACTGGAAGAGAGGAGACTGAGGGGAGATCTCATTGTATTCTACAACTTCCTTGTGAGAAGAAGAGGGGCAGACACTGATCTCTTATCTGTGGTGACCAGCAGCATGACCTGAGGGAATGGCCTGAAATTGTGTCAGGAGTGGTTTAGATTGGATATTAGGAAAAGGTTCTTCACCCAAAGGATCACTAGGCGCTGGAACAGGCTCCCCAGGGAAGTGGTCACAGTACCAAGACTAGCAGAGTTCAAGAAGTGTTTGCACAATGGTCTCAGGAACAGGTTGCGATTCTTGGGGCTGTCTCATGCAGGGCCAGGATCTGAAATTCAATGTCCCTGAGATTCCCTTCCAACTAAGGAATTTCTACAATTTTATCATTCTGTGTCTTAATTACCACAACTTTACATCCTCAAATTCAGTTTTAAATTCTACAGTACCAAACAAACTAAAAGCTTGGGCTCTCTGCCTTAAAAAAATGAGACTTTAGACTTATATTTAAGTTGCTTTCTCCAGTTATGGCATTCACTTCTTTATCTGGAGGAACAGAATAAAGAGGCTCCAAGAAGGAATATATATGTGCATAATCCTTATTTACCTGTATGTGCATCCTGACTCTTGCATTAGCATTCTTATGACTGACTTCGGCAACACAGAATGCCTGTTTCTAGAATGGACTTGTCTGGATTTGGGTTCTTATTCTCTTCCACTTAAAAAAAAAAATTAAAACTACTATTACTCATTTTAATTCACACACTAAGACTTCCTATTCCTGTGTAGTTTTTATATCCCTAAATGGAAATGTTGGGGAAAGAGTAACTCAGATCTCTACTTTTGTCTTCATATTGGAAACAAAAAGGCATTTTTTATTGTTCCTATCCTTTTTCCCAAGGATATTAACTCTTCTTCACAGTATCAGTCACCTTTACTTGGGTCTTTTGTGGACGCTTTCTCAGCTTAAAGTACATCATGGTACTTATATTGTCATCCTCCTCATCAAATATAGACATTTCATAGACTTAATATTTCTCAGGCAGTGCCAAAGCACTGGATTTTATTTGGTTCTCTTTTATTCATGTGTCTCCATTTACTCTTATGAACTTGAACTAACTGATAAGGTGAAACATGGCTATAATCTTTTTTGTCTTATCTCTTCTCAGAGAGTTCCTTCCTTGCAAATATATTTTAAATTAAATATGACAGGTGTACTGACAAAATTTTTCTTTCAGTGATTATCATCAGGGAAAACTCTGAATGGGAAGGATTTCTCTATTTTCCATGTATCTTTAAAAGAAGCATACTTTCACTCTTCTCATTACACATAGTATTGTAGGTATTCTCTTCTCATTATCATAAAATAATATTTTATTATTATAAAATATTTTCTAAATATACAATATTTTGTTTTTATAAAATAATATTTGATAGCCTCACAATTATAAAGGAAATTCCTGTTCCGTTTTACTTCTCCCAGAGATAATTATTGGCTTTTGGAAATTATTTTGCAAATATGCATATTAATAACAAGAGTCAATGGGTATTTTATTGTCTCTCTTAGCAATGTCATTGTGCTGGACTGATTTTGCAAACCATTACAATAATTCATGACAAATAAATAACTCTTGAGAATTTATCTGTAGTTGTTTCCCTTAGCCTATGTATTTTATGCTTACTCATCTTTTCAAAGAGACTATCTTGGCTGCAAGAGAGTGGAGCAGTTAGGTAATCATGATAACTTCTGGTGAATGTGTGGTGGTGAATATTATCTATTGTTTTATATATTCAAACAAAACTCAGAGAATTATTTTCCTTTTATGATATATTTCTCACATAACTTCTAACGTAACTCCACATTTTTACTTTTCAGTGCAGCAGTTATAAATAGCTGTAAGTTTCTAGCCATGATGGCAAATATTTTTGAGACAAAACCAGTTCATTCTTTGGTACAGAGTTCATATGGTATCAAAAAGTCATGACCAAAAAGAGAAGTCCATATTAAAAAACAAAAAAACAAACACCGCCACCACCACAACAATCAATATTGATACCAAAGAGAAAAAAATAATTAAAAAATACATTTGTAGGAACATATTTTGCATTATTTTGATATATTAATTGATTTACATACTTACATGTTTAAAGTTGTTTGAGTCTAACAGTACAGAAATTTTTCAAAGCTTATACTTCAAAATACAAAGATGATACATTTTACGTAAGTGATATTCTCAGCTGCAACAAAACTATGTAGTAACTGATAAGAAAACTGTATGTGCTACATTCCTTGATGATTCTGCTGGTCTTAAAAGAGCAAAGAGTAGCTTATAGCGTGGAAAAAGGATTAAAAAGTGGATGAACATGAAACAAATGAATAAACACAGAAACCAACCATTTATGGTACATTACTGGCAACAGAAATCATTCCATGGATATTCAGAGAAGCTAAAAGTAAGTGACTCAAATAAAATTTCTTGTAAGTTCCAGATCAGCTCAAACCCATTTGTATTTTATGTAAGGATAAGTTTTTACCTACCAACTCCAGACATCTCCGGAATACTGGCGGTGTACATGTCCTTGGTGAATTTTGGTTCATTGTCATTGATATCATGGATTTTAATGATAAATTCAGACTCTGGCTCCACTTGTCTTCCAGTTTTTCTGTCTATAGCCTTGGCACGAAGCACATACAGGGACTTTTCTTCTCTGTCCAATTTCTTTGCAGCATGAATATCTCCTGTATTTTCATCTATAATGAACAGACTGCCAGCCCCATCTCCTGTTAATATGTATTTTAAATTTCCATCTCCTTTATCTTGGTCAGTGTGTAGCTTCAGAGAGGTAGAAAAGAAGAATTCTATAAATATATGTATTGTTATTACAGATCAAATAATTCAGGATATATGAATAAGTCTGTACAATCTTGACTATAATTGGGGTCAGTAGTGGTTATCTTCTGTTTCACTGTTGGAAAAATTGAAAATTTTAGACTCAGTCATACACAAAAAATAGCTCATATCAAACTCATAAGGACATGGGAGGATGTAGAATATATTGGAATAGTATTTAAAATGACCAACTTAAAACAAAAAATAATATTTCTTTGAACAATCTGACCAGAAATGACCAGAACTCACCTTTTTGAAGATGGTAGGGGATGTAAAACTCCCAGGTAATCTTTGCCTTACCATTTACTGGTTGCTGATAAGGCAACCAGTTAACTTGAAACAACATAGAAGAAATGGGTTTTAAGGATTAGTTGACTTTCTTTTATTTTTTTTTCATTTAGGAACATCTTACCTCAGTTAATTACACCTTCCTTCTAGTCCTCCCCACACAAGAAAATAATTTTCAAGAACTCTAGGAGGTAAATTTTCAAAGGATAAAGACAGATTTAACAGTCTTTTTCCTACTCCACCTCTTGTTAAGGGTTCAAAACACTGTCATTGTGAACTTACAGGCACTGGTTATTTTTTCATATAGCACCTATAAAAGAAAAGTGCCTAAAACCAAAGAAAAAACAAGCCACTGAAGCTGACCCAGGCACTAGAAATTCTCACATAATGCTTTTCTTCAGAAATCTATTCTTCTAATTTCATTTGCAGAGGCACATAGTCCCTTTTTATGAGCTTATGCAGGATGTTTTCCTTAGATGTATACTTATACTCACATCTGGCCACAGACCAGTGAACTGAGTGCTTATCAAATGTGGACAGAGCATGATCCCAACATTTTTTTACTTCTTTGAGTAGAAAAATATAGTATATCATTAATCTGAGAAAATATCACAAATCAGTATCAGAAAATACAGTATCAGTAAAGATATTACTCTAAACAGTTACCACTGCAGTAAGTTATTTTTGCCACATCTTGCTTTGTTTCTGCCTTTCTGCCAATATTTACCTCATAAGCCATCGCAATTTTTTTATTACGTTACCTGCGTGAAGGATAATTGCAATGGATTTTGTTCAATTTTTTTTCTTTAATGTTTTCTTTTATTTTAACAATTTAGCATAGCACTAGTCACCAAATATTATCTGGTTATTGTTTTGGGCTTCCAGAGTTAAGACTGGATGAGATGACCATCCAGTTTTAGCACTTAATATAATCAGAGTATATATGTAATAAATAGCTGTGAAAATTATTAAAGATTGCAAACAGTGGGTTGAACAGTTATATACAACATGCCTTTAGCACTCAAAAAGAGTTCCTGTCAACTTGCAGCTCTACAGGTAATATAGAGAAAATAAACTTCAATACTTTATGGGATTCTTGACATAGAATACACAGCATTAAGTAATCAGTTTCAAAGTTAATGAAAAATATTTGATTCTTATATTCTTATTTGATTTAGCAAAAAAACCATGTCAAATACAAAATATGGTATATTTCTTTCAGTCAGATGATTTTGTCTTGTGTTGCACAGGACAATTTCCTGTTCCTCTGAAACAGTGCACATTCCTTCTTGTTGAGATATTCCTCACCTTGTGATCTAAACAAGGTTTTGTCTTTTTTCTTGAGTTAGAAGTTTTTTAAAATGTGCCAAATAAGAATCAGATCTTCAGGACTGATGACTACCACCTGAACTCGGCTTTCTCATGAAGACAAGTCAGCTTTTTTTTGAGTCTTTAAAATGTCCAAATATTTGTTACAATGCTTTTGTTGTTACGTGCCTCCTTAACATGCTCAGCCAGCCAGCCAGGGGTTCAGCCAGAGTAAGAACTGTGCCTAGGGACATCATGAGGGATCAATCCCATGGGTAAGGAGAAGGGAAATAATTTAGAGAGGTTGGAGCCTCTGAGAAAACAACATCCTTTCTCAACATTTAATATAAGGAAGAACTTCTAGATTTTCACACTATGAGTCATCACTGACTAATCAGTAATTTATTAAACTGTTTATAGCACCAACATTAGTCATGTACTTGCTTATATTATACAAGTTCTCAAAAGTTAAGTAGCTGTACATTCATTACAGAAGGAAAATATTGCACAGTTCTGAGCTGAAAAATAAGAGAATGGGGTTGGAAGTAGGGTGGGATTTTTAAATTTGTCTTCATTTAGAACAGAAAGCTAAATTATTTAAATAAGCATACACAATATACATGGAATTTTATCATAAATAATAATTACATAACATGCATTTTATTGTAAATTATATCTGGAATTATATTTTAATGTGGTAGAGTGTGATAGTAATGTAGTTTATTTTTTAAAACCTGCTAAATGTTTTTCCCAGGCAGTTCTGCTGCCTAAAGAATCGTTCAGAGAACATTAATTTACAGTTAGCACAGAGCTGGTGATCTGCTAAAAAGAGGTCTTATACAGTAAAAGAATACAGATGCACATGAGCATTAGGCTGTGAATGTAAACACTGTTATCTTGCCAATCTCATTTTGACTGCTCAGGTGAGAAACTATGCTTCTAATCCAGGGTCAACAACATCTTGAAAGGGACAACAATAAGCAAGTAGCGGGACCAGTGATCTTTTCTATGCTAACAAGTGGTTCTGACAAAGAAATCACATCTGTCCAGTGGCATTCCTTTAACCTGCTTCTCATAGACTCCCAGAGACTAAGTTAATTTATCTTATCTGTCTTTTCAAGCTAACTACAAAGTTATCAGCTAGCTCAAACTGTGATGTGTATTTTAGGCTTCCTACTTATCTCAAGTTTCTATGAAATGATAAAATTGTGAATAGATAATGACTTCCTAAGAATTAAGAGTTCCACCTCTTATTCCCAATTTATTATTAGAAAGATCACAGAAAGCTGAAATATTTTGTTTTGGTTTCCTGTATGTGACCTTTTTTTCTTTATTGGGAGTGGGGTAGGTTACCAAGCAAAAACCCTACATGGATGGGAAAATGGACTTGTCAAATATTTCCTTTCTCATACCATACATTGTTCATTCTGCAAGTCAGAGAAGAATGAAACACCTTAATAAATGATAAAGGAAAAAAAAAACAAAAAACAACACAAAAATACCTCAAATCAAACTGACGAAGAAAAACTCAAGCTCAAACAGAAGTGGATAATATATTGGATTAGACATTACCAACACACTGAATACATAGTGACCACTTTGGTAACAATTGCCATCCCCGTGAGTTAATTTGAAACATGTTGGAATGAAGACATAATCCAGATGCACCGCTGAATATCTTGATTTCTTTATTCTTTTTCACCTATTTGTCTTTCTGTAGTCTTCTGTGTGGCTGGCTAAACAGTTCTCAACATAACATTTCCTATGGATCACCAGAGATAAAGACATTGGTAATGCTTATGGGAGTGATGATTAGGTATTTCTGTAACAGTGTGTGTCTGATAAATATGGACATACATATAAATGCCCATTTTTTTTCTTTATTTACATAGGAAAAATATTCATCTCAAATTAGCCTGCCTATCCACTTTTCTGAAACTGAATTTTTATGTGATGTGATAATTGAAATCTTGATGTTCTCAGAAATCTTTATATGGGTCACTGTTACTGTAATTTCCAATAAATAAATGAGTAAACAAGCAGTAGATTATTTCAGAGTTCTGTAGCATAATGCTATTTTCCATAAATTAAATACCTTGCTCCTTTAGCTTACACATCACCCTTATGCAGTACTCAATATTTGTCAAAAAAAGAGGGTTATGGTGTATAACTTCTAGGTTTCAGGGAGTATTTCATTTGATTATGCATTCTGTCTGAGTCTAATTCATGACATCTCTCAAAACTGTTATTATTATACATTGTAGAGAAGATATCATCATTCTTGAGAGCAAAAACATAAATTTTGATATAACTTATCAAGTTCAGGAATTAGTATAGAATGGCAAAACAAAATATAGAGGAAAAAATTAAAAAATGTTGCCTTAGAAAAGAGTTTCTTAAAGGTCCATGTTTAAGAGTACTTGACTGTTTCTTATCAATTCAATTTTAAATTACTAAATTTCCTCTAAACTCTGCAGCTGATCTTTCTCAGCTCTTTCTAATAAATAGTAAGTTTTTTTGAGTTAGGTAGACATATAATCAATGGAAGAGAGGAGAATCAATGGACATAGTTACTAAATTATATAGTGATATGAATGCTTTTTCTGCATTTAGAAGCAAGAAATCACCTGACATCATTGAGTTTTTATTTTATTTGCAGTTTCTTTCTGTTCAACTACTGTTGCAGAAGAAAAGGGGAAAAAAGAGCAAGAAGAGCTACTTATCACTAGCAAGATTGTGATAAATAAATACAGCGAAAACATTTATTTGGTTGCCTAAATTCAGAAAAGAGGTATAATGCCTCTTGTAGAGAGGTGTGAGGGGAAAGTAAAGACATAAACACATCAAGAGAGAGTACATCCATGTTTATGTTGTGGTAGTCACTCTATTAATGCTTTCAACTCAGGTGGTTTACATCGTGCCTCTGTATCATGGTACAGAAAAAGGTTTATTACTTCAGATCTCTTACCTTCACTGCCTCGACCCACACAGTTGTCTCCAGCAGAGGAATCCTGATATCCCATATTCTATTTTTCTGTAAATACCTTCTTGTAAGTGTGAAATATTTTCTTTCCTTATTTTTAAAGTGAAGAAAATATGCTGGGGGGTTGTTGTGGTCAAATGAACTCTTTTTAGTGGCACTAAATTGATGTATCTGCGTATTTTATTGGGAGAAGAAGACCGTGCTGATTTCCACATTGTTGTGGTGAAACTACTACCAGAACACAAGTGAAACTGTCCAAAGGTATGCCAAAGAATCAGGATTGCACTGAGCAGCAATCACAGTTAGAATGCGAATGCACATTGAAGGGCCAAATGGTGCAAATACAGAGCTTCAAAGTCAGAAATATTGTATGGGTTTTTTTCAGATGTGTCAAAAATCTACCAGATAGATGGGCAGGTGATTGAAATATGATCTGGAGGACAAGTGAATTCACAAGTATGCCAGGTTTCAGGCCCAAACATCTGAAACTACAAACACTGTAGTGTCCTGGTCACACAGAAAAGTATTTGGAGGTTCCTATTGGTCTCAGCTATTTTTATTTGCTCTTCTCAGACTATGACAGGGAGGAATGAGAGGAAGATGCAAACCTGGGTCTTTTCTGGTCGTGGGGAAGCAGTTCTGGATACCACAGGTTAGATACAGTCACAGTGTGTTACCTTTCTTCCTATGTTCACTGTCAAAGACATTCCCTTGTATATTGTGCAATATTGTGCCTGGGTGTTCATCCTTACTTGCTATTTAGTGTTGTGTATAAGTAGAAGTAAAAAGTTCTTTGAGCAAAAGTCCTACAAATTGCATTAGGCAATTTTAATGTCCTCACAGTGTGAATGTATTTTCATAATTTCTGTAATTTGCTATGATAATCTAAAGGGTTTAATTATTGTTTTGTATTACATGTATGTGATGCAATTGCTAAGGAATCTGCTCTACCACAGTCTTTTCTGTTATTTCTCTCCACTCCCACCAGTAAATTTAGATTGTATTTGTATTTACACAAAACACTGAAAATGTTAATGGTGAGTTTGTGAACGCATGTATATGGATTCCAGATGTTTGGAGCAGTAGCTTATTGTATGTTGTTCAATGATTTTGACTGGAATAGGGTTTTGTTTCAGAATGTATAATTCAAAGGCCTTTCTAAAGGAGTATATTAAGGTTTACTTGTGGGGTTGTTTTCTCCCAGTTGTGAGAGGAATAACAATAAAATGTGAAGTGTAAATGGTGCTAGTTAATTTAGCTTGAGATTTTCAAAAGTCAGCAGAACAAAACTGGAAGCTATAAAAGACAAAGATTTTTCCTCCCTGTGAAAACAAAAATGGAACAGAGTTACATTGGTAGTGTCTTATTATACCAAATGTATTTCTATTTAAAATTTTGATAAGCCATAATTCAGCTGTCCGAACATATCTCTGCTCTTTTTTGATTTCATCTGGAATTATGTTCCAGATAGAAAACGCTCCTCCTCCCCCCCAAACCACTTTATATTCAGTCTTTTAGTTCCTGGTGCAGCTAAGATGCTTCCACATAGAATCATAGATTGTAAGGACCTTAAACATAATTTAGTTCCATCTCACTTGTCATGGGCAGTCATAACTTCACCTTGGCTACAAAGTCTTTTCCTTGAGTTTAACTTTCATAGAATTGCTTTCTGTGTAGCTTAAGGCAAAGGTTTCAAGCCATATATAACTTCAATTTGAAAGTATTTTTCATGAAATTAAGATAATGAAGCATTACATTAATAACTTCACAGCTACAAAATGTTGAGTTTTGGCTGTAATATATCCAGACCTACTGACTCTGGAAAATGTATAGAGAAACAATAATGAACTATACATGGCATGAACTCTCAACCTGACAAAGTGTCATGAACTGTCAGATTTAGTATTATCCTTTCAAGTATGGTTATATCTTTTTAAATGTGAAAGCAATACACATAAATAGTACTCAGTGGAAGGAACAGGGAAGCATAAGCTATTCCTAAGTGTCCAAAGGGATCCTTTTTGAAACTAGCAGAAAATAAAGAAAATGTCTTTATTTTTAGGATTCCTCAAACATATTTTAATCACAGTTTTTAGCTAAAGCTCTTGGCCTGAGGGAAGAAACATGCTAAGTGCTGAAAAACATGTGTATGTTTCTTCTACGAAATCATGTGTCTATTTACATCAAATTTCTATTCATATATGGTGATTATACTGTGCTATTTATTCTGAAGCTGTGGAACACAAAGAAATTGAATTTTCCAAGTCATCCTAATATGTATTAAAGTACAAATTGATTTGTCCCCAAGAATTTTGACTGTAATTATCCCTCTAAGCTTACTCCAAGTAAAGAAGGTTATGTATATAGAGGTGGGAAAGAGACAGTATTTTTGAAAAAGGATGGATGACTATTACCTAAAACAAAATAGTTTAATTCTTATCAAAAAATGAAAGTGTTTTACTTGAAATAAGAACTTGTAGCACCCCAACCAAACCTAAAATCTCTCACTGAGGGCAGAATATTGACCAGTGCCTCTACTGTATGATTTCAGACCTTTGTGAATTCAGAGCAGCTAGGATACATCATCAACAGCAGCTCAACCAATATTCTCCTTCATTAGCATTTTAACTAATTAAAAGCTCTGAAGTTGTCTTAATAGCTGCAGTAGTTCTTCAGTGTAGATTGAAGTAGCAGTATAAGCATTACTTGAATGTTCTATTTATATGTGTTTAATCAAAAGTTTTATGTATGTGCTAAATGGCAATGTATTTACCTGACTTAATTTGTGACATCAGCACAAACTTCTTAATTAAACAGCCAAACTCTGTGTTTGATGGTAACCTAAGTGACTGTATATTAAACAAGGCAAATGACATTTACTTTTCTTATCTTCTGTTTTCCAGCATCTGGTTCTTGTGTTCAGCTGTCTATTGTTAGAAATTCTCTAGAGAATGATACTGTGAAAAACACTGCTGACATTAGCTTCAGATGCTGATTTTGACTTAGTAGGTAAGCGTAAATCTGGTTTCCATTCAGGAAGGGTTCAGCAGAATTCTTAGTAGTCTTTTGGTTCTGATGATACAAAGACAATACAGTGAAATTCCATATATATCCCCTTCTCCTTTATACCTAAGGGGGAAGTCCTGGAAACCAGAGCTGTATTTTCCAGCATCTCCTTTCCCTGCATACCTTCTGCATCTCCTTTGCCCTAAATGCTAAGCTGTTGTCAAATCTGCAAAAGTGGTTGCATTCTTACTTCTGTACAAAGAACTGGATTTCAGAGCACATAACATTTTTTCTTTCTCTACTCCCCAAATCAATGGCTGGGTTACAGGTTTTCATCCTGATGAAAAGAGTCAAACTTTTTTTTTTTTTTTATGGTTTGCCATATACTGTGATTTGTCTGTTCCATAACATGAGATTCAGATTTAGAGGAAGTGACTGTAGTTATCAGTTGTGTCTACAGGTCAGAAACTATCACATCATAACATCAAGCACTGTCACTTTAATCAATCCCTGGAACAGGTGTTAAATCCATCATTATTTTAAAGGCTTCACAATAACAAAGGATATCTTTTTCATGGATTTCTCTCACCAGAAGCTCCTGAGTGAAATCTGTCTGTGTGTGAGATATCTCTTGCCATTTTAGAGGCACTCAAAATGCACTGTAGTTCCAAAAGATGTGCACAGATATAGATAGGAATAAAAGCTCTGGCCATGCAAGCAACATGAATTTGTCATATGGATAAGGATTATCCCTTACCCTCTGCAAAACTAATTGGTCTGAGCTCAGCTCTACACTAATAAGCTTATAAGAAATACTCTAATAGGGGAGATCAATGGTTCTTCTAGCCAAGTGCTTTATCTCAGAAGCAATAGGAGATGTTGGTTTGAGAGAGTACTCAGCATGGTCACTATAATTTTTAATTATTTTACAGTCCCTGCCTCTCTGGCGCCATCATCTAGAACTTTAAAATTAGAACATACCTGTGTGTGGGTTTGTGTTATGTTTTGTTTTGTTTTATGAACCTGATGAACTTGTATGGTTACCCATTGCCCTAACTTTGGACAAGTACTGCATTGACTGAACATACTGAATGTCATACTGTTTCTAGGGATGGGTCATCCACAATGACCTGAAAGAAGACACATCAGTAACAGCAGTAGTTTATCCCTTCTAGTCATAATTTTATGTATATATATATATGTGTGTGTGTGTGTGTGTAGGCAAATAACTATAAATCAGAACTGCATATTTTTAAAAAATTCATACAGTATAATGGAATGGTAAGATGTTGAGATATAAGCTAGTATGATCAGCATCTTTTTTGGCTTTAAATACGTAAAGAGACTTTAGGTTTGCAGTACAAAAGAAACAAAAACAGACTGTTTTCCTGCTGACTCAAAGGAAGCAGCTCCCAGAATCCGTATTTTTCCTAAGCTGTTCAACTATATATAATTTCCAGAAATATTCAAAAGATTTTAAGTTATTTACTATCCCTAAACCATATTTGTTTTTACATGAATGCATTTCAAACCTAAAAAATATTGAGTTATTAATTCACAATGATCTCTATCACAAAGCTTCACTTTAAAATAATGCATTTTTCCTATGATCCTGCTTTGCAAACTGATAAAGTAAGTATTTTCTGGACACTGTACACACTTCACAAAAAGAAATTTGTTCATTCCTCAATATTAATTTCAGAATGCTGTTGTTAAGTGGTGACACTTTAGATCTTAAATGTTTATCTAAAACTGAATTTTCAAATGAACGGTGGTAGAAGGTAGGTAAGGTCACTGCCTGACTTAAAGCATCACTAAGGTCCTCTGCTACTGCTCATTTATTGGCAGTTAACCAAGCAAACAAAAAAACCCAACCCCCCCCCCCAAAAAAAAAACCCACAACAAAACAAAACAAAACAAAACAAACAACAACAAACCAAAACAAACAAAACCACACAAACCAAACACACAAAGACTGATATTAAAGCATTATACTGTTTCTCTATCCTATTGACTGTGTTGTAAATGTAAACTGCCATACCAATTAAAGAGTACTCAGTGAAAGTACACTGTAGGTGCATCCATGTCATGCCTTTATCAGCCTGAGTGCAGTTCTCCTGCCCCATGCTTTCTCCAAGGCACATAGGCATATGCCCAACTCTTGGTAAAATCTGGCAAGCAGATTCTCAAAGGTAGGTTTATCAAAGAAAAAGATTTGTAATCACGACAGGACTTAATAAGAACCAAGTCTCGAATTTGTCTTGTGATAATGTAGCTTTCTAAGTGAAGTTATTTTTTCAAGAAAAACATGATGAAAACCAGTAGTTAGGAAAAGAATATTTAGGGTAACTTTTTTTTTCTTTTTCTTATTTGTCACTGATTTTGTATTTACTTGTATTTACTCGCTTACTTGCATGGTTCTTTTAAATCTTGTTTCAAAATACCATCTTCGGAAGGTCATAACTGTAATGGGGGCAAAGACAAAGTGGTGGCTGGAATAGTTAACAAACCTACTTAATGACTTTCATGACAAAGCAGAAACTGGTAAGTGTAACTGCATTTGGAGGGGGCCTGAGATGGACTTTGGAGTCTGCATAAACTACAGGCTGATGGTACCTGTCTGAATAACCATGAAGACTATGAAGACTTTGACTTAGAGGAGAGCCAGGATAAAGCTGCCTGAGGCTTCAGATAAAAACTCTATGAAAGAGAAGTACTGCCTAGACAAATCAAAGCATGGGGCCCTAACCAAGCATAAAGCCCTGCAGGCGAACAGGTTGCTTTATCTAAAGAATGTTTAATTTAATAGTTGAATCTGCAAGTTGATCATATGAAATGATATTAATATGGAGATATTAAACAATTCAGGAGTTATTGAAAAGGGGTTTTGTTTGTTTTTTTTTTTTAATTCATAATGCAAATATTAATGAAAAGCCCATCAGGAAGTACATAAAGGAATAGTTAAATTATTGTTAGTTTAACAGCAAGGATAGTCAAAGCTTTTGCACATAGTTAGACCAGAAAAAAAAAAAAAAACTGAAAATATTGATGCTAATTTTTTATTAAATTTATGAAAAAAAAAAGGGTTTTTTTGGGGGGAACTGGAGTCTTCAATGCTGACAGTCTCCATTCTTTGCTGAAATCCTTTTTTGTCTAAAGAATTGCTTTGCACTTTGGAAAAGAACACAACACATAAAACCTGATTGTTTTACTAATTATCCTACGACTTTGTCTGGAGTCAAATATTGACCATGGTCTTATTAATCATTTGGAGATAGGTTTTAAGATAGAACTTGAGATTTTGCTAACATTCAAAATAAGGTATCAGGAGTGCTCTTTTTTTGTTTGTTTGTTTTTTCTCTCCCGACTGGTTTTTACTCTTGATAAGAACTGTCCCTTCTTGTCTGGACCTCTGCAAATGCATAAACTTTGCCATGACGCTAAATTTGTCCCTATACAGTGGCTATTCAATTCTGCATCTAACTGTTATCATTGACTCACTCTCTGACCTTAAATCACTGTTTCAGCAGTTTTGCTGCAATTTTTTCATCAGAAGAACAGATATTATGGAATTGCCTGTCTCACAATAGGTACTGTTCATTTAATGGAAAGTACTTTGAATGATATTTATGGAAGTGGAAATTATTAAAAATAATCCTAGCATCATTATTATAACATTTACTTATTCTGTTCTCTTTTATCCTTATCAAAGGGATCAACATAAATCCTTTCTTTATCCTGAAGATAAAACAGTGTTATATATAGATATACACACACACAATTTCTCATAGTTTTTTAGGAGCACAGAATGACTTTAAATTCTGGGGGTTTTTTTGTTACTTTTTTTCTTTTACACACTTTGAAGTTAGACCAGATTTAGCCACCTGAAATACAAAGAAAATTAACTGTAGTACCACTATTAAGATGAAAATAGAATGAGTGATTCCTGTTTCCATCAGTATTTTTGAAGGACTAAAGAATTTTTTCTGGTATAGATTCACATTTTGCCGTTCACATCTTTTGCATTCAATTCTAAATTTTTCATATGGAATGGGTGAGAATCAGACTGTTACCTCTTTGACTTCATAATTGCTAACCTTTACAGAGATTAATGTATTTGAACGTTCAGTGAAACTTAGGAAGATAGGTAAACCCCCACCTTTTTAATAATTGATTTTGCTTTTCTGCAGCAACCCTGATTCCATTTACTTCAGTGTCAATATATACAGAAATATTTGCTCCCATGCAAAATTTCTCTTTAAATTCATTTTATTGCCCACACCACTTACTTATATATAATGTAGATTTAAAATTAAAGGTAAATATACATTATTATTTCTTTTAGTCACTTGTTTTACACAAAACCTACAGCATTTTTTCAATTTTTAAAAAAATTATTGTGGAACTTTAGTCTCATCATTTTAAATGCAAATGCAACAGTGCTAGAGAGACAAGGTAAGCAAACACTTTCAATATTTTATTTTTCATTTGTTAATTTGGTCCTATCAGTCAGCTACCTGACCCAGTTATATACAAAGATTTAATGCTCTGTTACCTCCTGGTATTTGACAGTGTTTATTCATCACAAATACTTATTAAAAAGAAAAATATGTTTACTTCCACAATCGCTGTAAGACTAAACTATCAGAAAAGCACCATTTTTAAAAGTTGCATCAGTACTTGCAACATTTTTATCAGTTTGATATATTAGTGTTAATTCCACTTAAGCTGCGTAGAAGTTGTAAACCAGAACTTTTTTATAAGAACCATATTTATTCTCAATATTTGGAAACAATTTATTTCAACTCTTAACCAGAAATATGTAGCAACAGCTGAAAGTTCAAGGGGCAGAAATGGCTACAGGTATTGACAACAATCAGAAATTTTAAGTTAAGTAGATATATTTTATGAATGCTGGAATAGAAGTATAACAATATCCCACTTAGTATTTCTGTCTTTGTTATTGCTACATAAAAGGCAAAGTTAAATCTGTCATTTGTAGTACAAATTCAAACATTCAAGCACTGTTCACCAAGTAAGCAGATATTAAATATTTGGTTTTGTATTTTCCCCGTTTTCATAGTGTGTCCTGATATATTGTTCAACCCAATACTTCATGGCTGTCTTCATTATATTTGAGAGCTTTTTTTGCAATATTGTGTGGGAATACCTCATACATAGACATGTTAAGAGAAAAAGAGTCATTAGAGAAGTGTTGGCAATTATATTTTACAGATGAGAAAATAAAGCAAAAATTATATAAAGCAAACATTTAATCAAATTTTATTAATAATTATTTTCAACATTATCAAGTATTAATGATACCAATTATTATTTTTGTGGGAAGAGTTAGGCTAAACATTTACACCTGTAGCTGAATTAGCCATTCCAAAGACCTCTTTGAGATTTTGTTAAGAGTTTTACAACTAAAACAAGGGAGAATTTTTCCTTAGGTTCCTTCTACAGAAATGGAGAACATATAACAGAAATTTCTCTTCAGTTAAAGACCTCATTTAATATTATCAGCCTGCTTGTCATTTCTTCGCACTTATAATTTGACAAAAATTGTATAGTGACTTTCATCTGAAATGGGCGTACTTCCCTAAAATGTGAAACAAGACTGGGAGGAATTGGTAACTTTTAAAATGTTCATGAAGGTTCTAATGTTTTTGGTTTTTTCCCCACAACCAGTCCAGCTAATTTAGCAATTGAACTTGAAAAACACATACAAGAATCCTTGAGAGGAAAACAGATGGGGCTCAAAAGAGATATCCATCCTCCTGCTTCCAGGTAGGACCAATGTCAACTTTCTGGCACGTGTTTTTTTTAGTTTGTCATGAAAACCACCAGTACAAAAGTAATTCTGCTTCTCTGAGCATTTTTATCTAGTACTTCTCTGTATTGACTGTATTTACTATCAAAAACTTTTTCCTGATGGTGAATGTAAACCACTCTAGTGACAACATGAACCCAACTTCTTGCCCTGAACATGACAAGAACTTCAGATTGTTATTTTAGCAGTCTTTTATGTGGTTGAAGAAACAGAAGCTGTCAGATCTCATGACAGCTGCTCCATCTGTACCAAACAATGCCAACTCACACTTGTTATTCATGTCTTTGAAGTCTCTGATCATTGCAGTTGTTTTCAGAAATAATTCTTTATTTTGTGAAATATGATGTTCAAATTTGACAGCAAAATTCTACCTTAGGCCTATTATTGCAATGTAACAGTCAAGTTTTTTTGTATTTAAACTGTTTATACTTGAGTTATGCATGATGTTATTAGATCTCGTCACTGTTTTTGAAACTTCAATTAAAAATGTATTTAGGTTATCAGAAATAAACTGCTGTCCTTCCTTCAAAACAAAAAAATTCTATTGTGTTTGGAAGATGTACCAATTGTCTTCCATAATTTTCTTATTTCTTCCCTGGCCTTCCAGCCTTCTTCTGAAAAGTAGCAATGAAATTTTATTGAAAACTTCGGTTTTTACTATTTTTGACAAAAATAAATTTTACTTCCAGCAATTTTTCAATAAGGTTTCTGTTGGAAGCCTTCAGAAAATGAATTATTTTTAAACAAGTAAGGCTGTGGCTCTTTATTGGTGTTTGCAGTTAAGTTACATGTGTATCTAAGACAGGAACTTGTTATGGCACCTTTTTAACTTTTTTGTTTGTTTGACTGTTTCAATTTTATTTAGGAAATATATCTGCCTAGAGATAAAGCTGCTTGAAAATAGACCAAATATTTATTGAAAAAATGTAGTAACTGAAAAATGCAATATAAATGGAAATACTTTATTAATTTCTGAATTAAATAGGTTTTCTGGTTTTTATTTTTTAAAATATTGGTCAGACTTTTTCTCATTCCTTTAATATTTTCTGTCATTAGGTTTTTTTTTCCTTTCTGTTTTAATACATTATTATTTCCTTGTATTTATTCAAATACAAGTTAAAACTTGAGTTCTGAAAGAGGAAAGTAAAGACAAAAGGAGGAGAGAGAGGAGACCTCACTAATTTTTCCTCTTTTATTTAATCTTAAAATATTGATTTTACTTTAATAGCAGAGATTCTAATGAATATATATTACTAAATCTTCTTAAAATTTGGGCTTTATAAGATGCTTTGGGATATAGTGCATACCAGATGGAACATATTAAGATTGTGATTAAATCTGCCCCCATTTGAATTATACTTCTAAGTGATTGTGTCAGCAGCATATGATTGTTTATGGTTCAGTTGTTTTTTTGAAACTTACTGTACTGCTAAGTTAAAAGCTGGTTTTGGCAGCGTTTATATGCTGTGCTCATTGCAACAGTTTTACAAGTGGGACAAGTGGGATGCAGCTATAACAAGTGGAGGGCACACTTGAAAGACTGAAAGGATAGTGTACCTTCATGTTCTCTCGTCCTAAGTATAGATCGTTCTTAAACTGACTCTACAGAGGGAAAACAACAAATGCTGTAAAGAAGTCTCTATGCATAAGTTACATAAATTGATTAAAGTCACGAGCAGAAAAGTTGTCTCCCATACTCTAAAGGCAACATTAGGATAAAAAATCATTACATAAAAAAAATAATATTAGGTAATTAATAAAAACTATTATGGATGAGAACATTATGCTTCAGGATGGAGCAATTAAGGTTACTGCCAATTCGGGCACTGTAGTGTTGTCAAGAGTCAGCTCAGTGGGTCACCTGTTTGGGCCATAAGCTTCTTCCTACCAAACTGCTCAAAGCAGAGGCTGAGTATGGCCCAGGCCTTGGCAACACGTTGAGAAGATGTGAATAAACGGGGATAAGATTAAAGAAGGAAGGGCTTTACTGATCCCATTTTATTATTTTTCTGCTGCTTTGCATATTAAGAAGGAAGCCTGCTCTGGAATTCTGTGGTGTACCAAAGGCAGACAGCAAAGTAATGTGAAATAATGTTTTGAGGCATTAGTACATTTTCATTCTATATTTACAAGGAAATACTATCCAATTCCATTAAATAAGAAAAAAAAATGTACAGTACAAAGGGGAAATTGAGTGAAGTTTTGTATTAAATAAACAGCAAGTTTGTTGGCAATTCAGTGAGACTTTAGTTGTTATATGAAATTCTTTTGGTTTTGTCTCTCTCTTTTCTGTAAGGCAGACAGCTATAGCATACAACCTCATTTGCAGATGTCTGAATATTTTAAAATGCAGGTTACAAGAAAGAAATGGTTGTATTTAATATGTATTATATCCTACCCCACCAAAACCCAAAAGAAACACCCCCCAAAAAACCCACCCATGAAAGATGTCATTAGTCAAATTCATTGGTAAGCTGGAGGTAGAACAGAGATTTTTCATCAGTTTGTATCCAACCTAATGATGCCTATGACATGCAAAACCTACTTCATTTATTTTTATGGAAGTTATTAAAAAGGAGTTTATTCATGAAGGAACTAATTTGAGCATAGTAATTTATTTTTTATTTGATTTTCTATTTCTCCGTTTAATATGAGAAAGAAAAGTTGCAGGTAGCTTACAAAAATATTTTTATTCCTATTTCATTTTAAAATTCTGGGATATAGCAGGTGTTTGATTTTAAAGCTTATGATTGGATCCAACATATATTGCATGGAACTTCACACATTATCTGCCTATCAAGATTAGCAGATCTGCCTATTTGATTAGCAAAGTGCCTGGGGAGAGATTAACTTCCATGTAAAAAATGTAATTGAACGACTTAAAGAAGGAAAAATCTCATCCCTTGAAATCATTTCAGTATATTGTTGCAAAACTTAAAGGACTGTGTTTTCCAAAATGGCTGATGATTTTGCTTAGGCCTGTTTCTTCTTGTCTAGGGATATTTCACAATAACAGAGTTAAGGGTATTTCTCATTTTACACAAGTGATGTCCATTCAGTGGGTATCAGGTGTGTCAAGTAGAAATGGAGCCACATAAAATCAATGTTGTTTTTTGGAAAATAAAACTAATTTTTTAGATTGTTGTCTCTTTGTAGTGTTTGCTAGTAAGTGAGATAGTAACATTTTGTAGGCTTTTCTCATAGAAAGTAATTTTTAACTTTCATTTCTTAGGTTCAGCATGGAGCTTAAAGTTAGTAGCAGCTGAAAAGTTGGATCTATTGATCCTCACTAGTGAAAGAAAAGGAGACTACAGAAACCAAAGAATGCCACAGTATGATATACAGACAGGTATTTATTTTCTCAACACCTTTATATTTCACAAAAATACTTATCAGTTTGTTTTTCTTCCTTTAAAAAGAAATTAATCTCATAAATTTAACTTTGAATGCTGTATTGTAATCCACTTCTTTGTACGTAGAATGAGCTACAATTCCTCTCACTACAACCTCTGAAAATTCCTCACATTAATGATCTCTCTGAAATATACAGCATTCACACTAGGTAACAGGCATCTTGAAAGAATATGGCCATTTTTATGTTTTAGAATTTATTTTTTCTACTTGGCTAAGTTTTTAAGCAGGACTCTGATACTGCTCACCTTACCTGTGTCTGACTGAATATTTCAGTCGCAAACTCTCCGGAGCAATGTTTATCTCCTTCTGTATTTTTTAAACAATATCTAGCATGATGGATCCAGTGGTGTCTTTAAGCATTTCCTGAATATAATTTTAAAGGATAAGAGAACAAAGAATACCATAAGCAGTTCCTGCATTTTTACAGGTATGAGTAGTAGGACCCAACAAATTTAAAGACTTCCTACGCACTTATTTTTTTATGCATTTGCCTGTATATGAGACAGATGGATGTTCTGAATTGAGAGAAGAAAAGAAAGATGAGAGATGGATATACTGCAAGTTGTCTGGGTTTACCTTGACTCCCATCATGTTCACAAGGTAATTGTTTTGCGTATAACCCCTGTCCTTTAAGGGTAGTTGTTTTCTGAGAAATTTCCTTACTAAAATTGCTCTAGCCATCAAGCCTTTCGGTAGGTGTTTAATGCTGAATTCCTTTGCTCATGAAACAATATTTTCAATTTCTGCCAAGTATATTAGATGCACTTAGTGGCCTGTGTTTTATGTCACCTATCATCACTACCACTGTCTTTGCCTGAAAGCTATCTAACTGTAATTAGCAAAATAAGCTCTGTTCTAGCTTTTCAGGGACCATTAACACTGTGTTAGCTCTGTTAGCACTCTGTGAGCCGTGCACCAGGTTTGCATGGAGCTGGGATTTTCATCTATGTTACAAGTACACCAGAGATCTCTTTTTTAGTTACTTCTTGTCACAGGGTGAGACCTACCGACTCAGATAAATGAGATGTGATTGCATTTGACAGCTCTAAGCTCTTAGAATAGTTTGGTATGTGCAGGAAAGAAAAAAAAAATCAGGCATGGAGCTGTTGATCACCTTCCATTCTTGGAAGATATTTGGGAAGGAGACCACAGGGTGAGAGTTGTCCCAGTAAAACTGTTCCTTGGCCTTAGTTATGGGAAAAGAGATCCTGGGGCTGCTTGGCTAGTAAGGCCATTGGCTGACAACTGCCTAACAGTTGTCTAACATTAAAAAGTAATATTTTAAGATTATAATACCTCAGATATGAGGGAGAAACTTCACAGTCCAGGAACCTTTGACACTGAGTGGAGCCTGAGCACAAGAAGTCCTCTCATGGGGTCAGACTGCCAGTCAGGACTTGGACAGTCCAGTGGTAAAAGCCCAGTTTCCCTGGACTCCTGCTCTGGTCTAAACTAGGCTGACACCTGAGCAGTAAGAACGAGAGGTGTGTGGATGTCACAGAATAGGTCCCCATTCCATGTACACATCCTGCTTAGGAAACAAATTTTATCTCATTATGTCATACTGAGTGATCCTACCCCACTGCCAATAATGGAATGCACTCATAACAAAACAAAACTTCAATAAAGTAGCAATAGTAACAAAACACATTCAATGACCTAACAGATAAAAATTGTATGAAAATTGAACTAGAGTAGGAAAAACAATTTTTTAGTATTATGGCTATGACTCCTTAGAAGTTTATTTCCTGATAGTTTCTTAATTCAGTTTATCTAATTTTTAGTGCTACATTTATTATTCTACCCTAGTAATCTATCTGCCTGTGAATATCCATATTAAAAAGGGCCTGGATAAGAATACTTGCTATGAACTAGTCCCCATGGGTTGGAATAAAAGTGTTCTTTCTTCACACATATCAATTTGCTAATTATCATCACTTTGAGCAGGAGAACAGTAAACCTGAGATTTAAGCCTTCCTCTGAATAATATTGTTCAAAGAAGTTGTTGGTTTTATTTTTCTTTAAAAAAGACTCATTATTTGACTTCCTGTTGTAGCAGCTCCTCTTGGTGCTGTGTGTCACACATACCTAGGATAACTTGAACTAACTCAAACAGATTTACCATGGTTTTATACCACAGAGGACAGAACTATGATAGTTTCATCATGTTATAAACTGTTATAGAATTTGTGCAACCATATGAAGCTCATCGCTTCAATGCACCACTTTCTCTTTGGAACACAGGGTAATATTTGGGGTGATTTCCATCTCTTTAGAGAATCAGTGATGTTGACGTCTCTGAGGGTCTTTGTGTAACATTTTGCAATGACGTGAAAAATCCTAAGAAGTTATCTCAGTTGTAAGGCAAAGAGCTCAGATCAAACTGCTGTACAGCAATTTGTTTTTCTTCCTAGGCTTAGCTCTATGGTAATAAAGATTCAATGGCTTTTAGTCAGTTTGGAATAAGTGCAGAGTAAGTTTGCATCTGTTGCAATGTACTATGTAGGCATTCCTTGTGTGAAACAGATATGGTGGTGACAGTCTTAATGTATTTCAGCGTTAGAGTGGTTTGGAGTCATTCATTTATAGCAGTGGCACTGAAACTAGAATCAACTCTTATGTTTGCACAAAATTGTATGGTGTAGTGTTGGTATAAACAAGGTCAGAATCAAGTTCATAGTTACTGTGGTTAGCTTCTTTGGTATTGGTTTCTTAACAGAGAGAGATGATTTTCACATTTTCCAGGTGATCATGTCTCCCATGACCAGAGACACTAGTTAATCTTCAGAAACATTTTGGAACTTTTGACTACAAATGTCTCAATCAGTTTCATATCTAGGCACCCCAAAATGAGAGAGCTACCTGACAGTAAGAGCCTGTGACAACACTGGGGATAAAATGACGGAAATTGGAAACTTTACCTTAAGCCATTAAGATAGACACTTACTTAATTACTTAATTTTTAAGTAATTCAGGATGTATTCTAGATCTTTACCAGTTTTGTTTGGTTATACCAGACCACAAGTCAGATCAGTGGATGGTGAGACTCCACAAAGGACTAAATATCTAGAACTCTTTAAGTTGTATGTTATCAGAAAAGGTAGGACTGCAGACAACTGTAATTCAGTTGTCTGCAGTAGCAGACGTAGATAGATCTCAAAGAATGTAAAGTCCTTCAACTCATTAACTAAAGATATCGGTTTATTCAGAAGTGATGAAAACCAGATTTTTTTCTCCTCCAACAATTCCTCCATACTTGGAATTGTGGATAGACAGTAATCTAATTATTAATAGAATTCTAGATTTCACTTGAGGAAGTACACAGGCCAGTATACTGGCAAACGCCTCAAGGTAGATGAATGAAGGTATAACTTTTCTATTCCCTTATCTAATATTTATGTTTAACAGTTGAAAAAGTGATAAAACTTGCATAGGCATATGTAGTAAGAAATTGGAACGTTTTAGTCTGAACAGTTTCCCATTTTCTTTTCCCTGAACTACTTCACTTTTCTCACAATTTCTAACAATTGTGGAAACCGCAGGGGGTCTGTGCTGTGCTTTGACTTAATGAGAAATTGGGACTACTGCTGTAAAAAAAAGCAAAAAAGCTGTGAAGAAGAAGTGAAATTATCAAGGGTGTCAGATGTATCACCTTTAAAGAATCCTTTAAACCCAAGGCTTACCTTGCCCACGTATTGAGTATCTGGACCTGTGTACTCCTCCAGCAAGAAAAATTGATTCCACATCCAACCACGCTTTGTGCGGTGCAGTGTTTTTCCATCATTCTGGGACAATCCTGTTATCCTTTCACTGTGTGAGTGCTTGTTAGTCCTTTTTTGTGATGGCATCATGTGAATCACATGAAACATACAGCTCCAAAGCAAAACTGTCAGGAAGGAGCAAGTCCTCATCATTTACAGGGATGCTGTTAGCCTCCACTCCTCTAATAATTCACCAGAAAAAATTTTTTTCAAATTCCTCTTGTAAGTAGAACCTAGGGGATGGAGAAAAGTATTTGGGTCAGTTGCAATAACTTTTTTTTCCCTGAGGAAACAGGAACACAATCTGGTGATCACAACAATACCTCATGTGAGTAACAAATAATCATAAAAATTATTCAGGGAGTTTTAGGTCAAGTTCTTTAATGTCTTTTTCATCTTTTTCTAGTTCACTCTCTCACATGGTATATAGACATTGATTTAAAACACAATCTAAGTAAAATACTTCATCTGAAAACTTTAGCTACCAGCAGCATCCTGACATAAAAAACAGCCCAAATAATAAGAAACGTTCCAACCTAATCTCTCCCAGCTCAGTCTGATGCTATCCTCCCTTAATATCTGTTCAGATTTGTCTGCAAATCTTAATTGTTTGTTACTTTGTGATTAATACAACCTATTCTTCGCCTTTGTTAACCCCTAATTGTCCAGAGTATCTTCTTATATTTCTGCAGAAAGGAACTCATAAAATGAAATTTATAAAGTATTAACAATGCCTTTAACAGGTTCTTTAAACAAGAAAGAAAATAATTTTTAAATAAGTGTGGATTCATATGAATCCTTCTGGGGTTAAAAGAAATTCTGCATTTGGAACAGAATTCTCCATTTGGAATGTATTTATTTTTCCTTGAATCCTGGATGAATTAATTGAAATTTTCATGATATAGAACCTTACTGTAATTATAATTTTTCAGAAAATGGCTTTGGCGGTTTTCGTGGAAGTTTGTAAGCAATATTTAATCAAACCAAATTAAAATATACTCTTTATCTGCCAGTGCAGCTTAGATGTCTGATGTCCCAGTCTTTTCCATGAACTTTTTCATGTTAAGTCTCTTTTTGCATTAGGATATCTTTTGCTGAGCTGTCATTGTATGTTACAGAAATCGCAGGAAAATAATTCAGCAGCAACAGTGAATTTTCTTTGAGAGTCTTAGTCCATTAACAGTGATTGTAGCATGAGGTCACAACACTCAAAAATTTTAGAATAATAAAGTCTTTAAATTTAAAAAAAACCCGTATAAACCTAACCTTCTTTCTTCTGCAACCCAATATTACTAACAGCTGCTTTCACTCTGCTGGTTGTTGTGTTATTTTTTGGTGGAATGGAAGAGAGTCTCTTTTTGTACAAAAAGATTATTTTCGAAATAAGATGCTTTTTGTGAAAATTATTAGCCAGTTGAGAACCAAAACTGTTTAATTGAAAACATTCAGTGAATTGTACTCTAAAGGCCTTAATGATTAAATTAATAACATTGTGCCCTTGTGTGAAGTTTTCTTAAAATGATTATATCCTGTATGGACTCAAGATCTTAACTAGCAATCCTGAAGGAGGATCAAAGTCTCAGCGTTTTAGTAACTTCAAACAGAGTTTTAGCTGAGAAAGAAGTGAAGGCTTGGAATATTTATCACTTTATAAGATCATGTTCCAAAACAAAAAGAAAACAATTCAATAGGTGTCAGATTTATGCAGAATACCATATATATAGTTCAGAAAAACTTGCTTTCTTTTGCTTTTTATTTTAATTGAAGAATCAAAGCACAAAGTAAATTAACTCTATTTGCATGGAATCATGAATGTACATAGATCTTGGCATACATTTGTGGATGTATTTTCTTTGAATTCTGTTTTCTCCCTTGTAATGCTCAGTATGTTCCTGTTGTAGGCAGAGGGACAAAGTGCAACTCTCCTGTGGCTAATTTAATATCAGTAAATTTTGACATTAACTGGAAAACATTTGAGTACATGATGATCTTGCCTTGTGATTGAAATTTACTGGACACAGATCAAAAGAAAAAAGACCCTCAGCCAATCTTTTATCCATGTTTAAGTTTGATGATTTGAATTCCCTGTATAATACAGACTGAAGCAGCTTTTATCACTGAATAAAACTATTTATCAATGTAGAGCATAAGACATTTTCATATGTACTTCAAATTCATCCCACTGCAACATCTGAGGCAGATTGCAGAGACTCTTCATGCTTTGTAAATTAGATCCTGCTCAAGGCGTAGCAAAATGAAAGTAGACATGTTGGAAATACTGTATTCAAAAGGCAGACTATCAAGTTTGCCCAATGAAGGAAAGTGCTGGGCTTGGTCACACACAATATATATAAAGGCTGGGGCTGTGACTTTGGCTTTAGAATGTGATTCTGATCTGAAGAGAGACACCTTCAAAAAAAAATGGCATGCTCTGTAACTCTTATAAAATCTCTTATATCTTCTGGAGATAGTCCTGCTTGATGTGCCCTCAAATAGTAATCTTTTGTAGCTGCATCACAACACTTTTTGTTGGACTGTAGTTCAAGAATTCGTCTTCTCAGCATTCTGAATGATACGGTTCAAGTGTTCATACTGATTAAATTTTGTATTTGATTACTTTTGCTTTTATACAAATTATGGTTTAGTATTCAACTATTCTTATAAATATCTGGTCCTGACTGATTTATTTCTCTAGTTTCTTATAACATATCAGCTTTTCTGGATTAAAACATAACAAACCATATAATAGACAAAAAGTTCTGAAAATGACACATTTATTTTGCAAAATTTTAATAAATAATGAATCTATGAAACTACTAAAAATCCTAAAGATATATTTTACAAAACCTCTAAGCCTTAAAAGACTGCTGTCAAAGACAAGTTGTGCAAAAATGTCAGTTTAAATTTTTTCTTCAAAGTGTCCTCATTTCAAAACGTAGACAAGCCTAACACTCGGATAATTTAGTCTGTTTTGGTTTTACTCTTTTTTTTTGGAAACAGGAGGAAATACAGGTGACATCAATATATTTTCATTTGGCCATTTAGAGATGTGTGATTGCATGTTCAATTTCATGATAATTTCAAAGGTAAATAAAATTTCAAATGCTTCACTTCTATTTTTCAAAAGAACACATTTTTAATTTCCTGAAATTGCCCTAATTCCTTTCTGTCCAAACACTATTTGCCATATAATGCTTATACTACTCTTTTCTTTGTACTCAAAGAAATTTGTCAATGTGGTCATTGGCTTATACAATTTATCTTATAGTCAGCTGTTCAAGTGGGCCAGGAGTTGCATTTAGTAGACTCAGAAGGTGTAGTTTAATCCTGAAACAAAGGATTCTGGTGTAGTATGGAAAAGTAAGACCACCTGTTCAAAGGAACCCAATGCACTGTAAACAGATGTTCTGACCCTGCTGTAAGAAATTATCACTGTGCAAATACCAATTTATCACAGAGGTTTTTTTTTTCTCAGAGGAATCAAGGTTCCAACAGTATGTCCCAGCCAGGGCAGAAGTTAAACTGAGATTGCTGAAAACGTGTGGTTTTCTGTGTAGCGCTGCCCTCTACTGATTTCCTTGGTAATTAACAGGAGAACTTCACTAGTACCGAAAGAATCCTTAATGTCAACAAGAATAAAATAAAAACAAACAAACAAAGAAAAAAAGTTACAGCCCATTTCCCCCTAGTTTTGTTGTTGTTGTTGTTGTTGTTTTTGTTTTACAATGATTGGAGCTACTAGGTGTAAAGAGAGTTATTAGTCTGGATCTAATAGGGTCTGCTGAACATTATGATAAATATCTAAATTGATTTATTCTAAGAGGAGCAAATGTCTTTAGTCTGAAAACAGGGCGAATATATTTTTTTTCTAAGCAACCAATCAATATTCTATATGTACTCTCTCCCACTTTGTTTCTCTTCCATCATTTAATCAGTACAATGTCAACTTATTATTCTTGTCAAACAATGGAAAATGGTTTTCTTCCTAGTTGTATTAAAAACTTCCCTTCATGTTGGGGTATTCATGTGTTAAACATTTCAATGCCAAAAATTTTGGAGAACCTGTACTTCTTCCCCATTTTGCAAATCAGTGGATATGAGTGGAGGTAAGAAGTTTTGTTTTGTTTTGTTTTGTTTTTATGGTTTAAAGGATATATGGTAGTAATCTAGAACCATTGCAGTGTTTCCTTGCAGTAAGGAGTGATATCAGAATCCTACAACAGTTCCAGGTAAAGGAATTATCTCTGTATGAAAAATATTATCCTCCTGAGCACACCAACAGCTGGAAAAATTTTATCTTTTTAAAGTCCTTTTGAATGCAAAATATTCTATTTAGATTCTTCAGGTGTAGTGTGAAATAAGCCTTGCTGGGATCAATAGCAGGGATTTGTTACTGATGATGCCAATTTAAATGTTTCTATAGCAATTGCCATGGCAATGTTTTTAATTAGTGCTGCAGTCATTCACAAGCATGACATGGAGAAAAGCTAACCTTCGGCAACTTGATAATGTATCCCACATTAGTTTGTCTCATTTGTTAACAGTAAAGTAGAATTCTGTTCTAAAAGAAAAAAAGATGTGGTGCTTGTGTATAGCTAAAAATAGCAGAGTTAACTGCAGCAGCAGCACTTCACATTGTGCTTTTATCTCTAAATAAGAAAGATGCAACTCATATTTAGGATAATCCAAAAACTAAAATATGTATTTTAACAAGATATATCAAGTATAAATCTTGTGTAGCCTGCATGAATGGAAGAAGACTCATTGGGAAGAAGTCTCATTGGCTTTGTCTGTCTTTCTTTTGAAAACAAAATATCTGAATGTAACTTTAATCTGCCTAGACTGAACTAAGATTGATGAAGCTGTAGCAACAAAAGGCTGTGCTATAAACAGCACACTGCCATTGATGATACCAAGACTTAGGTAAAGACTGGATCTGTGCCACTGTATGTTCACTTTTATCACTTCCTTCAATAAAGATAGCCCAGGTATGCATACACATGCTGCAGCACTCATATTCTCCGAGTGCAGTCATCCTACAGACATGAATATATCTTCTTCCTAAAGTTTTTTTCTTCCCTCCCTCTGCTTCATAGATAGAGATGGATATGAGGTTGAGACTGAAAGGATTAAAAGGAAACAACCAATGTGCATATAGACTGAACCTGAGTGAATCAAGAAAGGTGTTTTCATATATTTCTATGAGAGTTGAATTAATTTTTAAGGGATCCCCAAAATTTAAGGAAAAGTTTTTTGACCAATGAGCACCCATTCTTTGAGTACAAGTACTCAAATCTCATTCAGGCGCAGAACTAGGGGACACGCTAATACAGAAACACTTTTCTACTCAGCAGCTAGCACTGCAAACCTCTCAGAATAGATTTTCAGAACTGCTTTTTGCCGTTGGGTTGTTCAGCACTGATCTGTTCAGCACTACATACAGTAGAGATAAGCTCAACTGAAAATTTTGCTAGGAAACAGCTGAATGCAATTCTTTATGTCTTGGACAACAGCGCAGGTTTCCTTAGTTACACCACTCAAGGAGTCACACTCGTATAAATAAAGTTTTAGGGAATCTGAAATAATAGAAATTTGTTCTGGAATGCCTGTTGAATTAATGTCTTTAGGCAAATGAATCTATGGTTTTTGCATTATAAGAAACATTTACCTTGCTGTGACAAAAGAGAGCTATTTCAGAGCTTTACCAGTCTCTTGGGTATGTGCATTGGAAGTACCGGTTCAAATTCATCTCATCATGGCCTCAGTCACCCTCTCTATGGCACTTGCAGTAAGTAACTCCAGTCCCCAAGGTGGGTGGATCTGGCAAGAGAATGTGTTGATTCATATTTGAACAATCCCTGATGGAAGGATTGTGAAGAGACGCAGTTGTGATTTAAAGCAACTGTCCCTGGGCAGTGAAAATACCATCTGCCCTTCTCTGGAGCAAGTATCTTCTGAGGACCAGATGAAACTGTTTCTGGACTGTTTGTCCTCCAACCAGCCTCCTATCAGCTAGTGAATGAAACCTGCAGCACTTGCAACTCATCCAATATCAGGGTCTTTCAATTCTTAGCAATGACATTCAATGAAGGTAAAAAGAGAGTTTTAAAATATCTACTTCTGAGGTATCAGGTCACTAGATTACAAATGTGAAATGTACAATTTCACATTGAAAAATAAAAAGATTACTCTTTTTCTCCAATAATGAACATTTTTACAGGATCTGCTTTTTATCAGCATGAAGAGAACTAGGAAATATAGCACTTGTAAACCCTTAAAGCAAGGCCTTTTGAAGATATTCCTTTGATCTTTAGTATTGATTTTTCTCTACAGGGAACACATTTCACTCTTATCATATAATGAAGCTGCATAATAAGTTTTTATGCCACACCTTATTTACAAATGCAACACATTCATCACATTCATGGTTTTAAAGAATAGCCTTCAGACACATGAAGAAAAATAAATGCTGTCATCAAAGCAAAATTCTTCTCTTTTCTTCCCCTTTAAGATTGTCTCATGTTCTGTCATTCATAAACAGATTGTCTGTACTTTGATAATGATACCCTGCAGGTGTCAAAATTAAGGCATTTATTTTTGTGGGATTTTTTTGTTTGTTTGTTTAGTTGGTTGTTTTATTTTTCGTAAACAGCATAGCCTTCTATCTGACAGATACAAACCCAAGCCATATCTGGAGGCGTAGGCCCTGATTTTCCAGACACATCGATTCTCATCAGTCTCTCTGCATGAAGCAGATGAGATTCACCTATGGCAGCACTGTTAATGACAGGACTTACCAGTTCTGATAACTGGGACTACATACTTTTGCCAAATGCCTCTTTCTTATTGCTTCATTATGCAGCAATCTACTCTGGTCACACAACCAGCAGCTAACTAGGCATTCTGAGAGTCTACATCATGTGCGTCCTACCTCTGCATATTTCCTAAGCATGGCATGGAGCAGGATGAGAGCTTGCTAAACTTCCTGAGTCTACAGCTTTTATAATGGCCCAAGAGCTTATTACAAGACAGAATTTCCCATAATAAAGATATCTTCAAGCTAGTATTGCAAAGATTTTTTAAAAACTTTAATCTCTGCCATATTTTTCTTTTTCTTTTTTTTTTTTTTTTTTTTTGTTCATGTACATCTGAGTCATTAGAAATCTTGTTCCTATGGAGAAGGACTTAATTACTGCCTGCAAGGGAATATACATTCACTTCTCTGGACTGGAAAAACTGAATTGCTGACCAATTAAATGTAGTTAGAAAATTCAGAAGATAATTGTAGTCCATTGTTGCTGCTTCCTTCCTGAAGGAATTGAGCAGCTGCTGAATGTTGTCATTTATTAGAGTTCAACGTCCTTTATGCCCTTCTGCTGTCTCCAGTGGGATCAAAAATCAAGAAAAGTCTCATTCTCAGAGCTGAGCAGGACTCTTGTAAGCACAAGAACTTGTACAGAGAAATAATCCATAACCTTAACATAGATTTTTTTTTTACCTGTTTATGTAAGGTAATCTGAAAGGAGTCTGATCAGCTAAGGCTTCATCCTTTATTTCCATAATAAACACCTTAAAATACCTACAAATCATAATTCTATCACTTGCAAGAATAATATGGATCTCAGAAATATAAAGTACATGACTTTTCCTTATTTCTGGGTCTGAAAAAACTCAAAATATTCCTCAAACAAACAAGAATCTTTCACTTGCATGTCATTTGACTTGATTAGTGAAAGATAAATATAAAATATGAACAAATTCAAAATAAGTGTAATAAAAATATTGCTTATTTTGTTAGCATCCTGATGGTACAAAATGAGGATGTCTTTAACAAACAGACACCCATGATAGTGCATAAGCATGGAGAAGAATATAATGGTTTTCTTCAGTATGTTTTCTCAGTCTCCAAATATTAGGTATCTAATAGTCCCCAATAGATTTTCTTCGCCATGACTTTCTCAACTTTTGCTTTGGGAGCATGTGTGCTTCTCAGAGAAACATTATTCTGCAAGGAGACAATATACTTTAACAAACTTGTGAAAAGAATCAACTCTTTTTTTTGTTTTTGAACATTGTAACTGACATCTTCATTTGACAACTGGTACTGTCGTTGAAAGACACAATAAATAGTCATTCCTTCTCCGCTCTCCTTGCCACTGATGAATGTATAGACTTAAATCAATTTCTCCTTCAGCAGTCTCTTTTCCAAGATGGAAAGATCTGGAACTGCTTGCTTAATCATTTCTTGTGTGAAAGATGTGCCAGACTTGATTGCACCTGTAGCCCTCTTTTGAATCTCTTCTGGTTTTTTGGTATATCTCTTGAGATTGGAAATCATAATTTGTTGCTTTGTGAATATATAAACAGCAGCTTAATTGCTTTCTCTACTTAATTTCATCATGATATATGGCATCCTTTGCTTTTTTTTTTTTTTTTTAAACTGCTGCAGAGCCCTAGGCTTAAGTTCTCCTGTTATTATCTATTGTTACATTATGTTGTTATTCCCTATGGCAGTAGCCAGACACTATTATTTTAAATGTATAATCTGGGATTTAAAATGTGTGTGGCTTTACATAATTTCATAACAATGTAATCATGCATCATTTGGGTGTCCGCTCACTGTATTGCCTAGATTTCAAATGTAAATATGACAAACACCTTACTACTAAACTATTGTAAGGTAGAAATCAGTTGGCATGGTAAGCCTCAAATCCATATAGCTGAACTCTCTTCTTCTTCTTCTTCTTTCCCCTTCCTCAGTCCAAAGTAGCGTTACCATGTCCATACCATCTATGAGAAATCACCCCAGGAATTTTCCAGGAGAGTGCCAGTTGGTACAAGCTAAATTGATGTAATAACACTGAAAAGTTATGGACAAGCACATTACAAAGTTTCTTTGACAGGTGAAGTATATTTCTCCCCACAGTTTTATATGCTGAGCATGGTGCTATATGGTTTGGAATATCCCTTGGATCAGTTAAGGTCGGATGTTCCAGCTGTGTCCCCTCTCAACTTCTTGTGCACCCACAGCCTGCTCGCTGGCAGGATGCTGTGAAGAGCAGAAAAGGCCTTGACTCTGTGTAAGCATTGCTCAGCAATAATGACAACTATTCTGCATTACCCACACTGTTTTCACCATAAATCCAAAACACAGCCCCACACTAGCCACTATGAAGAAAATTAACTTTATCCCAGTACATGCTGAATGTCACTTACAAAGTTATCACCTTGGTAGTCAAACCTGTTCTCACTTTATTTATGAGTATGTACAGTACTGAACTCAGTACAGATCCCTGTGGAACACTGCAACATACATTTCAATGTGAAAACTCCTTATTTACTTCTTCCCGCTGATTTCCGTTATTTAAACAATTTAATAAATTACATTGATTTATGATTTAAATATTATTTATTTAAATTACATTAAAATAACATTAGTTAAAATTATTTTTATTTAGTTAATTACTGATATATGCAGGGACCTTCACTTCCAGTTCATGAATGTTTCAGAGCTTTCAGTGAGTGGCCTGTCAAAAGCCTTCTAGCACAACTAGATCATATCAAAGTGATCAAAGCTATCCTTATGCTTGATGACTCTGAAAGAAGACTTGACTAGGTCTGTAGTTACTGTGTCCTTTACAAGTGATATGGGAGCCCCCGGTGGTCTAGTGGTTAAGACGCAGCGCTGTAACCGCTGAGACCCAGGTTTGATTCCTGGTCAGGGACCTCCCCGGGCAGATGGAGCTCGTTAGCCCTTAAGGCAATCCATCTAAGAGA
>JAWWES010000081.1:71843604-71865301 GCA_035583135.1 Lophotriccus pileatus | reverse complement strand
GTCTCAAACTTTGTTCCTGCAACTAACTCCTGGTTACTGAAACTGTTACAGAACTGAAACCATTTTTTAAACCTTTGCATTGCTTTTGATACTTTGAAACCCTCATGTATCAATGAAAATTTAAGTGAAAGGTTAGAGAAAATAATGAATATTTAATCAGTTTCAATACTGAGATTTTGAAGATTCCTGATAGTATGCATGAAGTCCCTGCCATTTACTACAACTTGAAATCCCACTGTACTATATGAGATTATCTGCTGAGTCCCTGGTCAAATAAATTAATAAACAAGCAAACAAACCAGTGCAGCATTTATTCCTTAAGGATTTATAATTCCTCTATTTTCCTGAAAACTGTGGCAAATGAACCACAGAACATGAGGTATAAACAAGCATAGCACTGATGGTAAAGTTTTTCGTGGAACTTCCAAACCAAGTTTTTAGTTCTTAATCATTGCCATTTTTTTCCCCAGCCTCTGATGAAATAACAGAAAGTGTATCACACCGATACATAGCCCTGGATGTTGTGTGTATATGCTTTTTTAGTGAAGACCTGTTCTGCTATTTGTTTCCCAAGGTTTTATACTATCTCCCAAGATCTAGTACCCTACATGTGACGAGTCAAACTCCCTCTGGTGCTTGACAGTCCTGCAGAGAAGCCCACCAAGAACTCTGAGCAGTAGCTCAGAGTTTGGCACTAATGTTCAATTTTGTATTGAAGTTTTGATTATATCTTTTCGCCTGGTGAGGTTTCAAGTTTTTCTGTGGTATTTCCTGAATTTGCCCTCAAATTTGTACCACAGGTGAAGACTTTATATGTTGGTTTATTTTGGCTCCCATGATAGGCAACTTCAGAAGACTTCAGACCCACCTGGAACTGAGTCAAATGGTAGAGAAATATGTCATCTGCATATGCATTTAATAATTTAATTGTGCTCTGATGACACAGCAGTTGTTATTGTTGATACCAACTGTTTTGCTATGTCTTTGGTTATTTTGTTCCTTTGTTTCTAGCTATGAGAGAAGGAAATAACTAGTTATTTCTCTTAAAATACTAGTTAGCTTTATAATGGCATGTAGCATGTTTCCTTCAGTAAAACGTGAACCAGATTTTAGAGTTTAATAATCTATATCTTACCATGAATTCCCAGAACATGCGGGTTTTCTTGTGGTTTATTTGGATTAATTCAAAACACACAGAGAACTTTTCATATAGCATTCCAGAATTACCCTCTATATTTTTCTTGTCCATTTTGCTAAAAGTCAGTAAGAAGCAAAAAAGGGTATATGAGTAGACATAACTTTGTGTGGGTTTCATACTGCTAAGACAAGTCAAAAATATGTGACTTGATAGAAAACAAATTACCTTAAGCACATTGCAGGAAAAAAGAAATTGCATAGTTAATCTAAACATAGGGATGTGTATGCCAGGCACTTTTTTTTAATCTTCTCTTGGTTTGAATAGGAATAGATATTTTACATGAAACAAACTTATGCTTTCTATACGTGATTTCCCCCCCTCTTTTTACATTTGTAATTCTTCAATCACTATTACAGCCAAATTTTTTTTGTCATGTTTTAGTAGTATGGCTGGGAGTACAAAGTATTACTTAGTGAAGCAGCTTAATTTCTACTTTCAATAAGGCATGCTAAATTGCCCTTTTTTCCTGACTATGAAAAACTGCACTGTCCAAAGACAGTTCTTCATGAAAGAGATGTATCTTCGTCTAAATCTCATTGCTGCAGTTTTGATTATACAATAAATATATTATAGTAACTGTTACTAATAAATAGGTTGAATAATAATGATCCAGCATAGTCAAATGCAGTTTTCTTATTGCAGTCAAGATGCTGTGAAAGGAAAGCATGCTGCAATGGTGTAATAAAAATGAGCATCATTTTTTAACAATTTTAAGTTAGTTGATATAAAACCAGCTAGTTTTATAATTGCATAGCTCAGCATCTTAATGAGTGTTCAGGAATGTCTATTTTTAGAAGTAGAAAGTACAAAAAAACCTGTAAACCAATTAATTTATATATGTCTGCCCAACATCAATATTTTACCTAAAGGTAATAAGAAAGCAATAGGAAGTGGTTTTGAGTGAAATAAACTGACTTCTAGCTGACACAGCTGAAGTCACTGAATAGTGTTACTGAATTTTTCATGGGAATTTTTTTCCAAAAATTTTATTCCTACTTGTTTCACAGCAGCATACATGGATACATGGAGAAAATGGAACCTATTATGTAACATGGAATTATGCTTAGATACTAATGTAGAAGAATTATGGTATGTTTCCAATATTTGGGAAAACAAAATCCAAATTCAGAATTAAATATAACAATATTTAAAAGGCTAGCATTTATTACTAGTTTTATATTACGAAAAATCTTAAACCATAGGAGTTTAGGCTCTTTCAGGAGTCACTATTTTGTGTTGATCAACACCTTTTAACAGTTTTACACTTTCCTCACTTTCCCATTTAATGAAACACTTCTTATTTTACAGAATTTTTTTAATTTTAAAAATCCTATGTGTCTCTTTATTCTTCAAAGTTATGTTCAAAAATTTCCCCAAATCAATGCCTAAAAATCCATGGATTTTCTACTAAACTGCATTTATGCTGAAAATTTTAAGCAAAGAACCCAAATGACCATTCATTTTATTTTTCACTCACAGTTATAAATGAAGTAATCATAGTGTAGGAATAAAATTTGTTCCTTTCTGGTCACTTGTCCAGAGGGTGAGTTAGATTAAATGCTTTCATCAATCTTCTGTTTATTGTTCTTTATTTTGTATCAACAGCACTGCTAAAATAAAGAGCAATCCATCAGAGAATTTAATGTTCCAGTTTTTATAGGTACTTGATAGACTAATGCTTAATATATATCAAAAATATTCTAAGTGCAGTGCTGTCTGGGAAATGCATGTCTATTTTAATGTAATGTAGAGACCTGCAATATTACCGCAATTTGCAAGAAACTGACAAAAAGCTTGTTTACATTGATTGCATTAATCACTGTTACACAGAGTCTGGGGGAAAAGTAGAGAGTCTTGTGTTATTTTTTTGGTCTTAAGGACATAATGAGTTTTCTTATTGAATATTAGATATCTGCTATCCAAAAGAGGGAGCCATAACATTATACTATATCTTTCCACTTTTTGAGACAGTGAAACTGCATAAATATTTTTTTTTTCTTAAAGATGATGCTTGCTTTGAGGTGGCTTTTTGTTGCTTTATTTGTTTTATATTGATAAGCAATATAACCCAGAACTAGATAATACATGCTACTGATCATGTTGGAGCTGAGTGAAATGATTACACTAAAGCCAAAGATGCTTTAACAAAACACTCTTTCAATTAAGAAAAAAAAAAATAAAAAAAAAGTTGGAATATTTTTTCTTGCTCTTGATTCCACTACATTCATTCTATCAATGTTGAGAAAAGAGTTTAGTGTCCTTTTACTTATATCCCATCTTTTGAAATAGAATTTATATATACAACTACCAAAAGTGCCTAAGGTATTTTCTAAACATACTATGCTTATCTCTGTAAAAAGTGAGATTGATGTAAAATATCACTCTTAATACTGATGAGACATCCAGTTATTAAACCTTTGCTTGGAGGAACACAGTACTCATAAATGCACTGCCTATATTTTGGAAAAATGGACTGGACTGCCTTCACATCTGAAAGGTCAGTGGACAAAAATGTATCAGAAACAGTAGAATAGAAAAGCACATAGTGATTAATGATAGGGACTTCACTTTCATTTTTTCTTTACAGAATTCTCTTTTCCTCTTTCTGAGAGTTCTGTGTGCCACAGCGAGCTTCCAGCACAGCCCAGTAAGCCTATGTGATGAGGGACTTCTGGTATACTTATCATCAGAGGAGTATTCCAAGCTGTTTAATTGCTTTGTAATATTCTTTTAACTAAAATATAAGTTTGATTTTTGCATTGATTTGTAGATAAAAAACTCTCTTGATGGTTTATCTGTGACTATATCTCAATTTTTTCTAGCAATTTAATTGGCAGAAAAAAATGTAAATATTGATATTTCAGACTTATTTGGTTACTGAGAAAAGACAGACCAAGTTAAAATCCTAGAAGTGCAAGTTCAAATACAAAGTCTGTGGTTGAAAACATATATGTGAAAATGCTCCTCCTTGTATAGAATGTGATTTCTTCTAGCAGTAAAAATTAAGTAAATTTAAGTAAATTAAGTAAATTAAGTAAAATTAAATATCATAGCCTGAATATGCTATGCAATCTGAACCAATATGTCTTTTTTTTTTTGGTTTGGTTTTGGTTTGGATTTCTTTTTTGGTGAAATGAATGCTGAGTAAATAACAGGGGAAAGAGCAAGTGTGTCAAGGAGATGAGGAAAAAGGAGAGGAAATAGGTTACAAACACCTGAGAACAACAAAGCTGCAGGATAGGAGAATAAGTATTCTGCAGAGAAGTGGATAAAGTTAAATGTAAACATTCCATCCATAGCATCTATGAAGTTTGCCTGTCCATTAGGTTTATAACTGTTTTCAGTTATACAGCTCAAGAAACACGGATCTGACATTTTCAGAGCTGCTAAGTATCAACAGCCCCAGAAATTAAACTAGTTTTATAAATGTTCAGAAGTTCTGTAACAGATATGTTACACTGGATCTATGGTTTCATTTATTTTGTGGTTTTTTTCTCACTGGAAATATACTTAATAACATTATTTTCTCCATGTATTTTAAGGCTCTCTGCCACTTTAAACATTAAAGTAACATTCAAGATACATATGTCTTGGACTAAGCATCTTTCATATAAATTAGTATTTATTGCAGTGTTATCTGAAGTCACTTAACAGTTTCCACCAAAATAAAATACATAGATAAGATTTAGGAAAACTTCTTTGTTATCTGGGTAATGATAAGGTTTAAGGGTGACTCCATTGCAAAATAGATAAGAAGAAGTGCAGATTTTCTTGAGTAAAGCTAACAACTAAACAAAGCATAACAGAATAAGCATTCCACCTTAAAATAGTTTAGCTGAAAAAAAGCATCTAGGCAGTTTCTTCTCCAGTCTCAAATTCTTTAGATAGTTTTTGCTTATCTCATATCTCTTTATGACCTATGGTCAATCCAGCCTATGATGCACCTTGTTGTAACAGCTTGTGACTTGGCCTCCCAATAATTTCCTCCAGCAATATATTTGAACTCAAAATTTACGAAAAAAGAGAAGTTCATTTGCAGATATTTATCTTCAACAATTTTTATTTGTTAAAAAAATTTCACCTTTCTTAATTTACTCTCATTACCGGTATTTTTCTCAAATTTCCTGTAAAAGAGACATTCTTTAGTTGGTATGTTTTAAAATTTGTGCTTTTCAGTTGTACTATGGATACTTCATGAGCTTTTATTTTATTGCCTTACAATATCAAAACAGCTTTCCGCTTCACCATTTCTGTTGTGAAATGGAATTTTTTAGTAGTTTAGATGAAATAATAAAATCGCTTTAATTATTGAAGGCCTTGTTATCTAATACAAAATGGAATCCTTTATCTTAATTTCCAGATTGAACCCCCCTTCCATTTCTGTCATAATGAAAATGAGTAATCATGCAGAGTACTTAATTTCATACCATAAAAAATACATTATCAGCTGCTATTAAGTCATCATAAAAATAATTATGAACTTGAGGTTGACCTTTCTTGATCTTTAGCTGCCCCTTTTTGTCTCGATGAATACATAAGGAAATACATTTGTTGACACCAACTTGTCTGTTTTGAAATTATAAAAGACAATGCATTGAAAAATATGCTGCAAGTGAAACTTTTATCATTTGGATATGATCCTTGCAAATGTAATTAATAATAAAAGTGCTTACTCTAGCCATATTTTTTACTTTCTGTTTTCCCTGTTGGCATTTGAAAATATGGCCATGTTTTCTGTAATTATATTCAATGAAGTGTTTTTGTGTGTCATTAGACTTACTTTGAATACTCCATAACAAAGCCAAAAACATTCATAATTTCAATTTATTGTCTTGTTTTAATCATGTAAGTCCTCTTTCATACAGTGAACTATGATTACTTAATTACTGTCTGTTTTTAATGCAGATTGTATCTTCATCTACACTAAAAAGTGGTCTTACTAAGAATTTAGGTAGTAACTTCAGAGTTGGAATTCCCAATTTCTAGTGACTTCTCTGTGACACATAAAATTATAATTTTACATTTTCTTCCTGAAAGCCAATGTATTCTGCATTTTTATGATGTGTTTATTTCAGTATGTCTTTATTTTGGCATTCATTCAAAGCTTAAGTGTGGTAAGGCACTCCTTATTCCCATTCTTTTTCTCTTCATCACTTACACATGACATTTTTTCAATATGCAATTAATCTTTGTAGGGATGTTTTGTGTTTTTTTCCCTTTCCTACATGCACTGCATTTTCTCTGCTTAGGTATGCAAAATATTGTTCATATTTTTCCCTGGTTTAGTATTTGCAGGGCATAGAACTTTCTTCCAAGTCATATAAGTCAGTAAAAGCATTCTGCTAACTGCAGTGGCTTGCAGTTAGGTTTCTGCTGCATTTCTATGTTTTTTCCTCATTGATTTTAATGATATTTTCTCTCATTGATTTTAATGAAATTTTCTTCACTGAATGCCTCCTAAAGCCATGGCTTCTTCAACACTTCATGTATATATTTGATTTTGATTTTTTTTAGCTAAACATTTTTAGCCCTGTGTATAATTTATAAATCTGTATTGTGTGTTTATCTCTTATTCTTATTATGCAGTAATCATGTATAACTATTTACTTTACCTAAAAAAAGAGTTCATCATTTTTACAAGCAATATGTTCACAATTTTCTATTTATCTCATTTTAAGTTATACTGAAATTATATTTCAAAGCTATACTTTTTCCTCCAGTCTATGTAGAAAGAAGTCTCTTCACACTATCTGTATTTTCCTCTAACTTTATCCTCTGATGTATCAGTAATCACAATCTGTTGGCATTTCACAATACTGTTTCCTCTGACATTTACCTTAAAAGGAACATGGATTTTTTTTCCACTTATTTGTTTCAATACTGATGACGTCTGTGCAGAACAGAATGCATTTTAAAAAAAATAATTTTTCAAATAATTTGTTCACCTATTATATTATAATTGGCTTTGTCATGTAATGCTATCTCCTCACTTTATATACACATGTACATTATACAATTAATGTGGATTCTTTACACATACCAACCCCTGTGCAGAAGAAAGGATATGAAGAGAATGGAAAGGAAAATATCCAATAATTTAATATTAGCCCTTTCTGCACAACAGTTGATGATTTCCACCCTATTTCTACTGCCCAGCCTGCAGACCCTGGTGAGGGTCAGGCACTTCAGGCATCCCTGAACAAGCTGGTGCTCAAATGTGCAGTGCATTTTCTGTCTTTTTGCGGCTCTCCAGTTCTCTGCTTGGCCTGTTAATGACTGTGGCAATATTTCCTCCCTTTATAAAGATTGTATCTAAATGCTACTGATGTCCATGGGAATACTCAGCTGCACCACGATGAGTTCACATCAGGACTACGTGCATTTCTGTTGTTTACCTGAAGCTTATACTTGACTGCTGTTATAGAACACTTTGAAATACTGTGTTGTAATTGCTGACTGGTAATTGGCAATTTCTGAGGGGCACAATGGGAATACTAATTTACTTGGTCTCAATATAACAATGATCTTCTTTCAGATCAGTGAGATGGAATCATATCTTTACAAAGACACTGTCTATGATGTGATATTATTTGTATAATTTTCTTATGTTCTAGTATTTCTTCTTCAAGATTTCAGTATTTTATTCTGTGCTCAATGAAAAAGCCTGTTATTTGATTTAGAGTATTTTTTTTTTACTGAACAATAAACTATGACTGTTTACACTATCCTGTTGTACCAGAAAATTGAGAGTATGTACATTCAGAAGTAAAATTATTTGGTTATTCTTATCTCAGGTGAAGTCAAAGGCAAAACTTGAACTTAAAAAATGCAGGCTTACACCTATACAAGCTTCTGAACTTGTTAATAGCTTCATATCAAAACTAGAATGGTTAAAATATCTCTTTTTTCAAAACTGCACAGTCTGTGCCTTCCTGATTAATCTCTTGTCCTTCAGATTTCTTAGTGATATCAGAATCAAAACAAAGTATGAATAAAAAATTCTCCACTCTCTATCCTTTCACAATCTCTCCTTTGTTTGCCTCCCGTATTTTCAGTCTATGAACACAAGTAAGGCTACTTAGGCCATATATCTTTTTTTATAAACCTCTCATCTGTTGAAAATGCAGTAGACACATATTGTTCTAAATTGTTTCCTTGCTGATTAGTACAGATTACAGACACTCTAAATATTTTCCATCAAGAAAGTGGGATTCTATTTCACAAATTTCAAGGTGCTTGTAATTGGCCTATATATTTTTGTGTAAGTCACCTAGAAACGAGTTCCTTAAAAATTTGCAGACTCACAGGGTAAGAAACACTCACTTAAACCAGTGTATCCTTAGTGATCTAGGTAGTGTTTTGTTGTTCTGTGAGAACTGGGTTCAGTATCTTAAATTTACGAAGGCTAAGTTGACTTTCACTTAACTAATAGGTAGTATTTTCCATGTTGGTGAAATGCAGAAATATTAATATTTATATTACTTAATTATTTTATTTTTTGCCAGGCAGTGACTATGAGGGGACATAAATATGATAGAAGAGTATATAAATCATCTGAACAATAGCTGCCCTAATAGAATGATAACTTCTGGATTTACAGTGGTGTGGGTGCATGTACTTAGGTCAGGTTGGATCCTCTGCCTTAGCCCAATTCTTGACCTGTCCTGGAGTTCTCTTAATGACAGAGTACAGACAGTAATGATTCTTAATCTTCTCAATATGTCATTTTTTTCATATCAATAAAGTGTTAAGGCAAACATAATGGTGACATTTAGTCTTTTGGACAACAGATCAGTGAGACTTGGAGTAAGGAGAAGAATCTTTTCCTATACTTGCTGCACCAGTTTTGTCTCCAGAACAAGGGGAAAGGATTTTTTTGCTGACACAACACACTATGGTGGAGGCTGCTACCCTCTTTTTCCTCGCTTCCCCCAGGTTGAGGATCACTCAAGGGTACCTCCGAACCCTCTACTTTCCTCTCTTCAAATCAACAAGTCTCTCTCCCCCACAAAGCACAGTAGTCCTCTGGCTCAAAACACAGCAGAAACACAGTGAGGCTCGCTGCTCCAGAAGGCAGTGATGCTAGATCCAAGGGAGTAGCACAGAGTACGAAAAGAGACAAATATTGGAAATATTATGATACTGCTACCATTCTTTCAGATAATAATTTTGGTAAGTGGCTTCATGTAAATTAAGTTTCTACTGGGATGTTGTGGTACTCCCTCTCACTACCAGATGCACCTATGAAATTATAATGTACATGACTAAGTACTTCAACAGCAACCTTTTAATTACATTTATTTATGCCCATAAATGCACATAAATATATATATATCACCAAAGTAAATGGTATTTTTTGCATTTAAAGTCTTTTTATGCATTTAAATGTCGAGGGTTTTTGCACTGTGTTTAAATTTCTTTTGCATGTACTTTACATGCACTACTTACTGTAGTCAATAAAACAAATTAATATTGACAAATACTCATTACATTATCAGTGAGATAATCTACAAGTTTTAGCATCCATTCCTACTATTAATGAACATGACTGGAAAAGTATTAAGGTAAATAAATTTCTAGTAACAACTGCTTAACATATCATATGGTAACACTCCATGTCTTGAACAAACAAACAAACAAACTACAATACATGCTGCCTTCAAATATGAACACCATTATATTTCAGGGCAAATAACAATTCTTCATCTTTTGAATGGGATTGGTGCTGATTTTTACCAACCACACCTGAGAAAGCAGTTACTTGTAAATTAAGGTGGTAACTTAATTCTATGACTACCTTTATATTTAAATCTTGAAATCTTCAATTGTCTTTTTTAGAAATAGTATAAAAATAATCTTGGATGCTCTGTGGTAATGCTGAAAATCTCATGCTTCATTCAGTGTGCCCTAGAATTAATTACTACTGACTACCTGCAAAGACCCAAAGAACATGTCTATATCTTCCTCGTCCTTCCTGAACTTCAGATACTTAATAGTGGCCAGTGAGTTGAAAATCTCTGTTTAAAGTAGATGCTCACATCATTTGACCTGTCAGTTATCAGGATAAAGCTAAACTTCAGGACCAATTAAGTGAAGTAGGAATAAGTTGTTAATTTTTATTTGCATTGTAAATGGACATTTAAATTCAAGTTATCAGAGTTATTTCTTTGTCTGCCTTGGGGATGATCATTTAGACGACCACACAGTAAGCCTGAATATATTCTGAAAACTGCATTGTAACAAAGACAGTCTAGATTTCCTGAATCTTTGCTCATTCGGGTGAGAAACAGTGATAGAAGCTAAAAAGCCCATGTTGAAATAATTGCTTGAATTTTCTGATAATACAAATTTTGTCAATACATGTATGGGTATGAAAGTGCTTCACTAAAAGTTACCAATCAGTCATGTCATGTAATTGTATTAATGTGATTTAGTCAAAAGTTTCTCTTTCATGAATTTTTGCCTCGAAAAAAATTTATTGAATTAAGTGGATTTTTTTCCTAAAATCTTGAAATAATAAAATGGTGCTGATTTGCTGTAAGACCCTGGGAACTACTGGCAAGTCACCAAGGGTGAATCCTGCCTGACTGACTAATCTCGTGGCCTTCAGTGATGGACTGACTCTTTCAGTGGGCAAGTGTTGGGGCCAAAACTTGACTGTCAGCAGAAGGAGAGATGACAGGATTAAATCAGGAAGCCATGGACAGCAGGAGCTAAGAAACTCTTTGCTTTGAGAACCAAAAGCCCCCTCACAAGGCCTATTAACATTTAACTATGTTTATTCTATGGTCTCCTTCAGCAAGATAGGGAAAGATTTTTTAGTGATCTTGTCAAACGTATAGAAACCTTATTGTTCTCTTCCCCCCAGGTGGTCCTCCCGTCCAGAGAATATTAACCACCTCGTGTAATTGCAGTAGAAAATTGTGTAACTCTTTAGTTAACATAATCCATCCCCTAGTTAACATAACCCATCCTCCTCATTAACATACCCATCCGCCGGATTGATATATTGTGAATCCTGTGTTTAATAAAGCTTTCTAGTTTGTACCTCCAAAACTGGAATCGTTTCGCTTGGACCTCACAGACAAGGACCTACAGAGGTTACATACCTGGATTTCTGTAAGGTCTTTGAGGCCCCCAGTCCTGCTGCTAAACTGGAGACATACAGGTTGGATCGTTGGACTAGATAAGAAATTGGTTGGATGGCTTCATCCAAAAATTTACTGTCAGTGTCTCAATGTCCAAGTGGAAACCAGTAATGAGTGCTGTTCCTCAAGGCTCTCTAATGGGACAGATACTATTTCATGTCTTTATTAACTATATGTACAGTGAGACTAAGTGCACACTCAAAAAGTTTTCAGATGAGACCAAGATGAGTGGTGCAGTTGATATACTTGAGGGAAGGGACACCATCCAGAGAGACCTCAACAGGCTTGAGGAGTGTGCCTAAATGAATCTCATGAAGTTCAACAAGGCCAATTCCAAGGTCCTGCATCTTGGTTGGGGCAATTCCCAGTATTACTAGAGACTGTTGGATGAAAAGATTGAGAGCAGCCACGCTGAGAAGGACTTGGGGGCATAGGTAGATAAAAAACTCAATGTGAGACAATGACTTTAACTGAAATAGGGAAAGGTTTAGATTGGACATAAGAAAGAAGTATTTTACAACAAAGGTGCTGAGACACTGGAATAGGTTGGCCAGAGAAGTTGTGGAAGTTCTGTCATTGAAAGGGTTCAAGACCAGGTTGGATGGGGCTTAGAGCAACCTGACCTAGTTCAACGTGTCCCTGCTGATGGAGTTAAAGAACTAGATGTTCTAGTTAAGGAACTAGATGTTCTTTAAAGTTCCCTTCCAACCCAAACCATTCTATGATTCTGGATTGATAATGTAGACAGAACAGATGTTTTGCTGTGTTTTCCTCTGATATTACCACTCTGGGTTGGATGTGAATAGAAACTTGAAATGATCTGCAGAGTCCTCCTCAACTCAGAGCATGTAGGCATCTTACCTTACCTGTTGCTGTCTAGAACTGAGTATACCACTGGAGACCTTACAGTGCAAGTACATGCATGACTTTCATGACATAGGTGCTGTGCAAATGAAAAAAGAAAACAAAAATTTAAAAATCTATATCGATGTAATTACACATGTAATTATGTAATTGTGTATGATGTAACTATAAGGTAGAGCTATATTCACATAGATATATGTAGATACATGTATGGATGTATCTAGATCTCTAAATCTCTTTATGTCACCTCTGCCTCTAAAATTACATCAGTAGTGACATAGATACTGATATAGATACATGTATACACTAATACATGTATGTTTTCACCACAAGCAATGAAATTTCAAGGCTTTATTTTTAATTACCTACTAAACTCACAGGCTGACTAGCATGAAATTTAATTAGTGCCAATTAACTAGAGGTGAAGGAAGCAGAAAATTAATGTGACTCATTTATTTTCCATTCTATTGCAATGTCCCCCTATTTATGTTCCTTAAAGCATCTTTTTTTTTCCAGATTTCAGCTTTCAGTCTGTACAAATTATTGATTTTGATGGTATTTGCACAGAAAGGGTATAGATAAACTACAACATTCATTTTGGTCCTATTTTTATTGTAGCTACCCACATTATTACATTTTAAATTATCTCAAATAATCCAGAATCTTATCCTTGTTTACATAAATCTTTATGCTGCTTCAGCTTTGTTAATCTACTCTTCTTGGAGAGGAAGCCTGCCTCCCTTCCTTTCTGCCTTTCTTCCTTCTTACCTTCCTTCCAAGAACTAGTGATGCTTTGTACCAGGTTGGCAAGTTTTCTTCTAATAGCTCTCAACACTGGCTTACTGAATGCATATAAATACAAAGCTTGGCTTTGTATTGTTTGGGACCACCACACGTAGATCTTATGAAAGTTCTCAGTGTAACACAATGATACTTTCAGAAAAGTATCACTTTCTCCTAAGTTTATATAGTTTATCTGCCATTTAAAAAGCAGTGAAATACTTTTCAAGTAGAAGTTGAGATCCACTTTTTGTCATGATGCCAAGAACTTTAATCCTGTCCTGGTTAATCCTGAAGACCCATTTCACTGCTAATCAAAACTCGAACTATGAATATATGCTGCTCCTCTGTGTGTTACGCACACAGATCCACACACAAGCTACACAGGAATCATATGCAATTTTTAGAAAAGCTTTCCTATTTATTTGAAATCATCATTTATATATTGTTAGATGTTGCTGAGTGTATCTCTTGAGTAGTCAAGGTAACTATGGGCCTGTGTCTGTGTAGAACAGTTTTGGGAGTGTTATGAATTAGACTCTCAACACATTTCGGACAGAAAAAAACATATGGGGACCTTTATGTATTTGAAAATTTTATTTCTTGTGGATCTACATTGTATGAAGCTGTTAGGAAAAATTGCTGTGAAATGTGTATGTGAGTTGCATGAGCACAAATTCAAATGGCAAATGAATTATTATAATAAGTACCATTGTCAGAAGTGATAAATCTTTCATTCCAGCAGGGTTAAGATTTACATTTCTGAATGTGCAACACCAGGTATATTCCTAAAGCGTTATCTATTAAATTTAACCTTTCAGTATGGATGAACATCTTTTACTTTAATTTTTGTTTCCTTTTTTTTTTTTTTGGACAAAAGCATCAATTTATGGTGCAGTCTAACCACTTTCTAATTTACTCCCCCTTTTGACTTCACTGCTGTTATTTCCTCCTTTCCTAAATTAAAGCTTCAGGAAAAGGTTCTCAACCAGTAGGTTGTTTTGGCCACGTGCAGCTGAGAGCAGCTGTACCAATGTCTTTGAGAGTTTGTCTTTAATTGCCTTAAAAAGTTAGAAGTACATTAAATGCATTATGTACTTTTCTGATTTGAAAGTCCTTTTGTTTCTTGCAGAGATGGTTTACCATCACAGGTAGATTTTTCAGACGGACAATAACTAGAAAAGTAGGCACTACCAGGAGCTCGGATTTTATCAAAATGTGACAAATGTTATTAAAACATTATGAAATCATTACTTCAAGTGATACGTGAGTTCCTCAGCCTTGATGCTACTATTACTACTACTACTACGATGACTACTACTACTACTACTAAGCAAAGAACAATATCTTCAGCGTCATAGATAAAGTAGCTCTATCTCCATGAAGGAAATTGAAGAGATAAATTACTTTTATTTAGAATACAAGGAGTTTTACTCAGTATCTTACCCCTGGAAAAGGTATAAATACAATCCAGAAAGATGCCTTGGTAAAAAGAGAAGTCATTTACAACAAAAATTTGCAACCAGTAAGAGCAAGATCAGGCTTAATTTCTGGTAATCCATGGGCTGATATTAACAGAAAGGAATGAAGAGTCTACATTATTTTTAAAATATATTTCCATTTTTTCAGCAAGCTTGAATTCTCATTAAAAGCGAAATTACCTTTTACATTTGGGAAGCAAATGTAAGGATTATTGCAAATCTTTCAGGAAATGGGAAAATATTTTCTGTAACATTATATTTTTATGTTTACTCTGAGGGAAAAAGAAATTTTCATCAGATAGAGTCATTAGAAGAACACAGATTCAGCACTCATTTTTACTCTGGGTAAGGGAAACGCACAAAAGCAATTTCACTGGCTTCAGTGGGACTAGTCTTATTGCAAAATGTTAGTCATTCTGAATACGGATTCCGGAATGTGGCAGAAGTACAAACAGCTCTCCTGACAAATAGTTTAAACAACTACAAGAATTTCCTTTTTTCCTGTTTTTTTTTTTCTTTTACTACACAGGCAAAATGAGTTCCAGGAGATTACCCACAATCAGCACCTATGTCTTAAAAATCAGAAGAAAGAACTTTTTTGCAATAGCTTCTTACTGCAAAGCTTGATATTTAAATTCATTATTATTAAGAAAAAATGACAAAGAATAATTCAAACCATGCAAAAAGTATTGTGATAAACAACAAATAAGGAGGCAAATTCAGCCAGAAAACAGCACTGCAAACTTAAGGAAACACATTTTAATATATTCTTTTTAAAAAATATTTAATCATTCTTCTTAGAATTTGCATTAATTTATACTTAGGTTTACGTCTCTGTACATATGGATATATGTATAAATATATATGTATGTATATATACATATACAAAAGATCTGTTCATAAACTGGGGCTATTTTTATTTGTTAAAATCAGATATGAATAACTTACTGAAACTTTCCAAACACACAGAACTTATAACTTCTGGATTTCAAAATGCTAATTTTAATTTCTACTGTAACAACTTTTTCTTTCAAACAGAAGTAGTGGGATAAACTTCTCCTTTATCCTCAACACACACCTTTTTAACTTTGCCTCTTCATCATCTCCTTAGGAGTAAATACTGAATGATGGAATACAGAAGAAATAAAGAACAATTATTTTGGCAAGATCTTTAACTGAGGTTGTTAGATCATTATATTTGTTAAATTTCCTTTATTGAACACTTTTACAACTTGGTGTTTTATTGAATTCTTTTTTAAGAGGTGTCAAAATATAAATGTCAAATTCTACACCACTGATTATCAATATAATAGGTCATAATTTTTTGAAAGTAATGGCTAAATCTAATTATTCTTGTGTATATTGCCAATAGGCTTGCATGCATTATTGACTTCAACTGAACTATTAAAAATATGTAAACTGAGATAATCTCCCTATGAAAGCTGTCGTGTAGTTTGTCTAAAAGGATGGAAAGACCTACTGTTTCCATCCCCAAACATAAAGACATTATTCCCAGTTTCCTCTATTGCACAGAGTGTAATTTACAGAGATCATGTTTTGAATTTGGTCAAGTGATTTAGGAGCTCTTTCTCAATATACTTATATACAGATCTATCTATCTATCTATCTATCTATCTATCTATCTATCTCAATATACAACAAGAAAATGCTGTTAGAGTTTTTGGGAAGTTGGAATCTCCAATTATCAACAAGCATGGCCTAAAACTGTAATATCCTTCTAGGCAGAATTTCCATGAAGCTGGGGATTATTTCCCTCAAATAGGGTTTATGAGGACAAAATAACTTGAATATTGTCCAGCACATAGAAAATTTTTACTTACATAAACCTTTCTGACATTTGCATTTTCATATCAGGAGTTAACTAATATGTAAGCTACGTTTGTATGAGATAGGGAAACAGAATCTAAAATTATGTTCTCTTCATGTTTCTATTACTCTTACTATTAAAACGTGTGAAATTTAATTATAGAAGTTTGCATTTTACTATCAATGGAATACATTGACCATCATTTTAAGTGTTCCATTTTGCAGTGGCAGAAATATATTTCCAGAGAAACATTTGTATTTTTTTCTGGTATCAAATTTAAGTGTTCAAGGCACATATGAATATTGATGTATTCATACAGAGAAACTGAAGGACTGTGAAAGTGGAGGCCCCATTCTACCGCTGGCCCTGACAGAGAGCTACTCCACAACTGAGACCAAATCAACTCTCTGTGCAATAATATCTGTGTACAGTGCCACCCATGTCCTTTTGTAATCTTTCCAAGATTAGAGAACAGAGATTATAAATAGCATACTTAATTTCCTATATTTTCTATAATAATTTTACATACTATGCATTAAAAAATTATTTTCTTTCCAAAACATACTCATTTTAGAGATTCTTCTGAGATGCAGTATACATCCAGTATTTTTCCTTTTTTGTTGAAGTTAGTAACAACATTTTCCTAGAAGTAATCAAGGATCAGTTTTGCTGGGATTTTGCACCACAAACACAGAGTATGATCTGCTTAAGATATGCCTCTCCTGTTCAGTCATGCTTGGCAAGTAGTCCTCGAATCCACTGGGGTATTTTTATCATGATCAGTCACTGAAAGTCAGGAAAATAACTCGCTTTTTGCCATTCAGCAATTTTGTATGTGTTTAAAAGGCAAAAGGAGAAAATTATTAAAATAATAATGTATGCTTTCATTAAAAATATGTTTGTTCATTTCCCTTTGCTTTATTTTCCTTCTCCTCCCACCCCCTTTAGCAAATTTTTCGATTTATTTCTACAAATGACTTTTCATAAACTCTTCCACTCACATGTGGAATGCAGTTAGCTTTCACTCAGGCAACCCTATTCATGTTCAAATATTAGTGCTTCTGCAGATAACATTTGCATGTAACACCTGCTGCAAGCCTTAGAAATTCAGAAGACATTCTGATATGAGTGGGAGAGGCTTTTGCTCCAATTGCCTTCTGCAGTTAAATAGCTCTGACTTCATAGAAGAAACACGTAACATTATACATCTATAATGTCTTATTGTGTTATATCCCAGTCTGTATACTCCAGTTTTCATATAAGCATAAGATTTTTGCAGAAATTGGGAGAATTTTTAATCAGTGGTCATTACTGAATTCTGATTTTCAGTAAGGTCTTCCTTTGACTGCAGAACAGTTTGCAAAATTGGGAAAAGGTGGGGAAGGAGAAAGAAAAGGAAACAGTTCTGAGCTTGTGTTTCTCTCCGAAAATAGTTGCAAGAATCTGTGTGTTTGTGTCATCCTACAATAAATGAAAATTCTGAGGTAATGGTTGTTCCTTCATGGGTCCTATTATCATCAGTCAATAGGAGACACTAGTCTACCTTGTTTTATCTCCCAAACAAACTTTTCTTCAGAAGAAATTTTCAGTCCTGTTACTTTCTGGCTCTACTTTTCAAACGCTTCTGCCAGTAGATTCCTTGCAACCCATATTGTACAGACTCAGAAACCATGTCCTGATGCCAGGGCATAAGTGAGTGTCAGAATTAAGTTGTACAGTTCTTTCTGCACCATTGTGGGTGATGACATTTAAACTAGTGGATTTGAGTTATTACAGTTTTTTTGGTGGATAATTTGGGGAATGAAATCATCCTTATTGGCTGATCCCATGATGAGAGGGCGTCTCTGCCAGCACCATGCAATTGCTGCTGAGATCAGTGTCCTTGTGGAGCAACAGCTAGGTAAGGGTAGAGCACAGATCTCTGCACATGGGTTGCTGTCTGGAGGGAAGAACAGCCTTTTCAGAATGGTCACTTCTACTGAAAAGCATGCCAATGCTGAAAGCTTGAAGCACTTTTACTGTGGAGCTGTAGAAAACATATGGCAGAGCTGTTTTTCTCCACATTTTCTCTATAAACTGCATCTATAGACTGCTTTTCATGTTTAGGTGAGATGTACTGGTTGCACACAAAATGTAATTTTCCACAATAATGGCTGCAAGACAACCTCTGAAATGAAATACTCTACTTTGTTCACAGGATAAGTGTAAAAAACTTTGATTGCTGAAATCACCCCATCAAGTTTAAAAACTCTTGTCAACAATTTTAGGTACAAGATTAGTATGTATTAGTAATAACAAGACAGTTACATTTCTCCATTTAAAATTAATCTTGTTTATCTAACTTAAAAAAAACAAACAAGAATTATTTCTTTCATAGATATTTGACTGTATAATGTGACCTTGTAAAAGTTTTATGTTTTTTACTAGAAAATCACATTACCTACAAACATATTTCATTCTGTCTGGAATTTACATTATTAGATAACGAAGGGTGATGTATTTTACCTGTCAAATTGACATACAGATAGCAAAATGCCTTTTTTTAAGCTAACATTGTTCTTTAAATAGAGTTCTTAAAAATCATAGAAAAAATTATAACACAAGGCTTATAAATATCTAATTAGTCTACTTAATTTTTGGAATAGAAATTAACATTTCAAATAGAGAAAATTACTTGGAAACAACAATTTTTAAAGATCTGTCATTAGCAATTCCTATCACTGCAACCAATATTATTTATTAAACAAACCTTTTGATAGCATCGCTGAAACTATTGCAAGTATTACGCTTGTGTTTTAATCCATATTTACCCTTACTATGTATGTTGCTACACTATGCTAGTGTAGCATTCAGCAATGAAACATAATCTTGCTGTGATTTCAGTAAAACACAAGTTTTATCACTGACTTTAATAAGAACAAGACTGGCACATTGGCTGTAAATTTGTCTACTGAAGATGGAAATTGTCTTAAGAAAATACCATTCTATTTTCTGACCTATGACTTAACTCTATGACAAGGTAAGTAGCTACTGCATGCACATTGCCTTACAACAGCAAAAGGTATCAATTTCCTTTTAATTCATAAGCATCATTCTGTCTTTGAAGCTTATAGAGTGAAATTGAATGGATATGACAGTGTGTTTCTTGCATGTAAGAAGAAAAGGCAAAATGTCATTCATCGGGCAATTGTTTTCTGCTGGTTACTTCAGAATCAAGTGGTCAGTGTGACCTTTTATGTTTTCTGCCTTGCTTTCTGGTGTGAATCTCTGATTATATATATTGGTCTGACAAGGTTGTTTGGAAGCACTTCTGGCAAGCATCCTGGCACTTTAAGCCTGTTGACTTTGACTTACTGCTGTGGATATCTAAAGGGACATCTTCCTCAGCTCTCAGTGTTTCTGAACCCTGAGTTACCACTTCTCCCTGTAACACATATAGAAAACCTCCACTAATTTTGCTACTTCCACTAAAGAAAAACAAACAAAAGCAGTCATTCTTAGCATTAATAAAGACTCTATTTTTCCATCCTTCTTAGCTGGATTTGTTTTTATTAGATGTTTATCAGAAAAACAAATGTGAAAGAAAGAAAAAGAGGATAGCTTTTATCTGAACAGGTGAAAAAGCATCCTGCACAAAAGTTAGGCTGTATCATTACTGCCACATGGCAGTAAAAACAGAGTAATATCATATAGTATTGCCAAATAGCATATGCATTGCTAGTTTTCTAATATGCACACCAGTTGTCATATATATAGCAAGAGATGTTTAGATTTCAGCAATTTCATGTGTTTTTGTTTCTGAATTATATAAGAGAAATATCTCCAGTGTTCTGCTGATACTGCCTCTCCATACCCCCCCACCCTAAAAAGTGTCTGTCAGGCACCTTTAAGACACTTCTAAAGAAAGCATCTGCTCCTTTGCTGTCAGGAATTCCCGTGCTAAAGAAAGTTAATCTACTCACCGAGTCTGTCAATTTGAGCCTAGCTCTGTCCGTTCAGTGCTGCTCCTCTACCTGCTTCCTCCCTTCTGCATGTTACCGTATCTCCAGCGCTGAATACACTTGCATCTCTCTAGGGCTCCCTCTCTCCCAGCATCACTTTTAAGTCAGACAGGCAGCGAGCAGAAGCAAAAGGGACTCTCTATCTGATTGGTTTCCATTCAGTGCCCCTGATTAATAAGAACCGTCCCTCACAGGGAGAGGTGTTGCTGCCCCTAACAGAGATGTTGCTGCTGATAGAGCCGCAGTGCTTAGCGTGAGAAGGTTTGGGGCTGGGGGGGGACAGGGTGACGGCTTTGCCAGCCAAACAGTGATTTGCAACTGAATGCAGTGGGAGGGTTTAGAGAGGAGGGCTTTGTTAAGAACCCTCTTATTAACTGAGGCTTAAATACAGAGACTCATGCTACCACCTCAGTTTGGTCTGTTTTAATAATAGGGGTAAAGGCATACCCATAACCTGTGAATTATGAGGAGAAAAAATTACTTTAAATATCTATACTAGCAATACAGTGCCATTTGTGTGCAATACACATTGAAGAATGCAAAATTATCCTCTAACACTACTACAGTGACAAATGATTTTAAGGTGAAAGAAAGCAAGGTATGCAAGATTTCCCCTTGCAGTCAATATGTTTACAGCTCTAGCGTCACTTACAGGTATTGATAATGATGGGCTTGTCACTGTACCTGAAAGTGGACATAATACAAAGTTGTAAGAGATGTTTTGGGAATTGTGACTAATATTGTTCAAGTCATTGTCTGAAATACACGGTTTTACCAGCAACAGTAATGAGTTTCCTGCTTTCTGGTGCAGCCTGTTTGGGTACAAGCAATCACTGCTCCGTACTAGGACATCAGATGTTCAATATTACAGAATACTGTGGTTTGTTTGAACTAGCATTTTCAAGTGAAGCATAACATGTCTCCTATTAAAATGAGAGAACTGTATTGTAAGTAAGAAGTATTATAAGTTCTGGATTTCAATATACATATGTGTGTGTATATATACATATAAATATTTGTTAACTTTTTTGTGAGTTTCTAGCTACTAATGACTATTTCAGTCAACAACATAAGATGAACATCTGAAATGGGACTTTTAAGAACTGGTTGCTGTCACTTTCTGTGTTGACAAACCCTGAAGATAGCTTTCATCAAAAGTCTGTTGCGGGCACCTATAGAATAGTATGAAATGCTGCAAAGTGTAGTTCTCTGGTCTTCTAGTATAATTAATTTACTACCAAAATTTCCTCTTAGATGAATCATGAGGCTACTCTGTAGTTATGAAATGTTGTTAGGGCTGTGCTTACTGTACTGTAACAAAAGGAAAGTTTACATCAAATAGACAAGTGGGAAACCTAAGTAAATTATTTATTTTTTCTTTAGGCTCTTATTATTGC
>JAWWES010000081.1:71833019-71843504 GCA_035583135.1 Lophotriccus pileatus | reverse complement strand
AAGGAAAGTTTACATCAAATAGACAAGTGGGAAACCTAAGTAAATTATTTATTTTTTCTTTAGGCTCTTATTATTGCTTTAATACTAGCATTTATGAGCTCAACAGACTCATATTCACCGTATACTATTCTTCGCCAGAACCAATTCACCATTAGATCCTATCTGAAATTATTAAGGGATTAATGCAATTCACAGAGACATAAGTCAGAGCCTTTCCACTGATTTAGGTGGCAGTTAAATTTGGCTCTGAATGAACTAGATCTTCTCTGTGAATGCTACACATCCATGAAAACAACATCCGTATATCCATAATGGACTCCAGAATTTGATCTAATATTTCTAAAATCAGAAAACAAAATCTAGACCCAGAACAAAATCAATTCATATACTTCGGGTAAAACACACTAAACGAAGTTTTAATTCATATTTTTGTCCCAAAGTTGGTCCACTTTAGCAGTGGAACTACTGAAAAAAATACTTAGAATAATTTTTTTCTCAGTAATCACATGGGAGAGCAAAAAGAAAAGTTACAGAGAAGTGTATATCTCTGATGTTCTAAGGTCCCAGTGTAGCCTTAAATCTTGTGGATCCTAAAGAGATATTTTCTTAATAGGAAGATGTCTGGATGATAAGAATGCATGAGTAATGGCTCTACTTTTTTCATTATATTGGCTTTTTTCACTCTTTTGGTTTCTTTTTGGGAACATTGTGGCTACTCTAATCAATAATAGATTATCCAGGTACAGAGGAATCTCTGAAACGTGAGAGATGAACAAAGTACCTTTTCACAATACTTTCTGGAGCTTATTCAGTGGCATGTGAGAAACGGGCCCCTGACTAAAGACTGTCATAGATGTGTTCATAACAGTCTTAGGACACTCAGATAAATGGGAGTGGCTCCATTTTTGTTAATGCCATCTACAAATTTGTAGTAAAACAAGCAACTTGATTTATATTAAACAGTGTAATGCCTGCTCTCTAACATGTATTTTTCACTGTGTTGTAAATACGGCACAGTGACTACTAAAGGGGAAAAAAAGTTGAAATTACATGCATTCATGAAAAAAAAAAAAAGGCATTTCTAATGCAGACAGTGTTGCATGATGGGGGTTAAAAGTTTTGTAACATACACTGTAAAATACACTACATCAAAAGTAGGCCAAAAAGGAAAAAGTGTAGGTGTGACAGCAAATAGGGAGAGATGGGTGGAAAACTAAGCCTGTGCTCTAACACGCAGAAGGCTACTCCGTATAGGGGAGGAATACAAAATGCTCCTTCTGAAAAAGAGTGGGCAGTGGAAAGATATGGAAAAGCAGAAAGTGCACCAAAAGGATAAGGCAGGATTGCTTTTATTGCAAGACAGGCTGTACTTCAGTTTTATATTTAATGAAGTCTCTTTCGGAATTGGATCTCTTATCTTTTCACCCCTATTCATCTTTCTTTTTTTACATTCGTAAAGACTTTTCTGCAGCATCCATGGGAAGCAGTGATTACATACCCACTCTTCGTTGAAATTCCAAACATTTCCTTGTTTCATAGAGGCTAAGATCACTCAGCAGTGCACAGAGTTGGGCTGGTTGCCATGTTAAATCATTCTGAGTTCAATCACTGTTTCCCATCAGTTTTTCTTTTCCTGACATGTGTGAACTTAACCTATTTAAGCAAAACTAAAAGCAAAAAAACTTCAGAAGAGGAAAGGAATAATCTATTTTTATCCCTAGATTTTTCTACCTATATGTAGTCAGCAGATGATATCTAGAAATCTGCCAGTGGAACTGATATCTTATGTGATCCTTTCCCATGCTTCTGACAAGCCAAGGCAGACCTGAATTTTCACAAATCTATGTTCCCACAAATGTCCTATGGCCTGTAAGGAAATCTTAGTCTGGGGTTTAGTAGTAACAACTTTCCTTCATCATGTCACTTCAATATGTGTTTTTTCCTTTGTCAGAAATCTTAAATATGTATTTAATCTTACTTAAATAAGAGACCCTGTGTGATGCCAGAAAAGAACAGTGCTGAACAGAATGGAACAATCAAGAAACATATAAATAAGAAAAGCTCCCTGAGATACACATGAACAAAGCTAACATTTCTGTAATTTCAGCTCTCCTCATTTTTATCAGAATCTTTAAGATTGTGATACATAAAGAAACTGGATCAAATAATTACCACTAGTTGAAAAACTAATCTGAAACACATCTGTATTTTTGATCAGTTAATAATTTAAAAAGATTTTCACTAGCTTCTTTTCCAGCTTTTCTCCTAGCTTTCTTTTCTCTTTCTGTGAAAGACTTTGTATGATCCATTTGTCAAGGAATATGATAAAGTGCATAACTTTGAAAGCTTGTTGGAACACCATTGTGTGAGTAGCCACAGGCAGGCAGCCAGAACAGCCACAAAACCACTCCTGAAATGCAGAGTAAATTTATTTCATTACCTCACTAACTGGAAGATCAGGAAGCAACACCTGGGCAGACACATACAAGCAGGAACACAGGCATTGTTATGTTCAGTACATCCTGGCAAGAGGTGGGTCTGCTGTTTGAACCCATTTATCAAGGGCCCACACATATGTAGTTTACTACTATGCTGTCATCTCCTCTTGCTGGAGATGAGCTGATGACTGAGGCTGCCTTCAGAGCATGGAAAGAAGCCGAGGATGTCTTACCAGAATCTTCCACACGAAGGACTGTGCTGTGACCTTTCCCTATGGTCAGGGACATGTCTCCCTCCCTGGAAAGGTGCTAGCAGCCCCCTGCATGGCTAGCCCCCCAGGGTCAGCTGCTTTAGCCAATCCCCTGTTGTCCCTGCTTTGTCACTGCCCCCTCTTCCCTTAGGATTCGTGTTACCCCACCAATCCCAGGTCCAGGTGTCCTTTCTCCCATGGTCCCCTTCTTCTACCCTTTATAAACCCACCATGTTGTAACAATAAACCAGATCAGCTTAGACCTTAGACCTGCACGTGGTGTCTGTGTTTCTCTCTTGTGGATTTACATGTGGATGCTACAACTCAGGACCAAGGACCCGCTGGTCTGGACTTATCCCTTTTCCCATACCGGGTTATCCTCTGTACTATTTCATGATCTCTGAGCTTTGATCTTCTCTGTCACAAAACAGGAAGCTCAAGAATGTCCATGAGAGTACCTCCAAGTCTCTCAAAACACTTACGTTATCTCTACACAGAAATTCTACTTCTCAAAACAGACAGAGGATAAACAGCAGTAGGCAAAACATAGGGGGTTTCCCACACTGTTATTGTCCAGGCCTTTGCAATCCCAGCTGCAAAGTCACTTAAGTGAATCTACCATCCTCATTACCATTCTTCCTTTCATCCCAAGAATTGCTAAATCAGACCTGGCAAGCATTAAATTTTGGTTGGCCCAAGCCTATGGATATCCTACACAGAGGATAGGTCATAAGAGAGAGAATAAGAAATCTCCTACTTCTTTTCACTTCTGAACCTCTTCCTTTGATACAATTATGCAAGGAACAGTCACTCTCTCTTTTTTGAAAGAGAATTATATTTCTTTACATAGCTCCAAGTTCCCAAAAAAGACATGAGAGGAAGGAAGACATGTATGTGGTAAGGAACAAATTTCGTGACCAAAATGTGACAAGAACAATTAGACATTGCTAAACTTTGAGCTGTTCAAAATAAAGCAAAGTTAAAACACACACATAAAGCAATCTGGTGTAACACAAACCATTGAATTAGGCTAACATCTCCAGACTTATTAGTATATCTGCTTTGAGAAATGCAGTAATACAATATTTAGTTAAGGATATATATAATAATTTGTTTCATAGCTTAGTCTGTATACAGCATTTTGAAAGAAATTTAAATCCCTAAGTTTGAATTTTTCCTGGCTTGGTAAAAACCGAATGATTTATTTAGATAGTTGGTGCAAAATGATTGGAGTTATTTGCATACAGACACATGCATATGCGTATTTACATACATGTACCTATTCTCCACTTATGTCAACGAAAAAGCTTATCTATCTTAGTAAGTCAAGATTTAAAACTTGAATTAAATACCATATTTAACTTGATTTTATTGGTTAAATATGTAGAAAACATTTTTAGAAAACCCTAGTACTTTCAGATTTATTGATTTGTTTTTAATTATTGTTTTGGTCATTCATAAAGCAATGGTATTTGTCACTGTTATCTTGCTTTCTTTCCTTGGTCTGCAGATATACTATTTTGAAATATTACAATAAGATAAATATGGGTTAGGTCCTGCTGAACTGAAGTTTTAAAACATCAGACCAGATTTTACGGCAGCAAGGCCTTAATGATTTTCATGCCTTTAATCAGTTCGAAGCTTGTTAAGATTTTGAAAGTACGTAGTAATGTGTAACTATGTACAAAAATTGAAGTGTTCAGATTTTCAATCAATTTACCAAAATGGACACAGAAGTATGATTTATTGCACATAAAAAAAGTGCAATGTACTAAGTGCAATATACTGCAGTATACTAAAGTAAAAATGACAAATCTTGGATGGACGGTAATTACTCTTGAAGAGAAAATAAAAATAAAGTCATGCGCATGAAAGTGTGAGTACCAAGCTGAGTTTCAAGCCACAACTGTTTTACTAACTGTCTTCCTTAGAACTTTATTTTTTATTCTTATAGAAACACATTTTGCACGATTTTCTAGACCTGTTAACAATCTTTAACACAGATTTTTTTTTTTTTGAAATACTGGTTCACTGAAAGTATTAACAAATGTTGGTTGCTCCTTGGTTGTTTCTTTTATCAATTGTTTTGGGGATAAAATTATGAGAATATGATTACTGCATGAAATGTAACTTTATAAAATTATTTATATGAATTGTTTTGATTGACCTAATCCTAATAGCTTTCATTTGCGTCTTAGTCTGAAAAAGCTTTGAAACTATTTTGCCTGGGGATAAAGCCTCCCATTTCCCAGAAATTTGAAAAATCACATTGAATGGAAAATTTATTGACCTCTCTACAGTAACTATCCAATTAATTTCAGTAGCAATACACTTTTACAAATTTATTTGTGAAGCAAGTTAGCTTAATCTACAGAGGTGAAATAATTAAGTTAAATATTCTATTAGTACAGGAAATAAAGTTAAGGCAATAATTTGATCTGGATAACCTGAATCCACTTTCTACTCAAACCCAAAAATCATCCTGACCTCCAAACATTAAGAAAATAAAGCTTCTTAAATATTAATAAAAATATGCAAGACTCTTGGCCAGTCCAACAGATCATATGTTACAGCACAAGGTGAACCTCCATGTACACTACTTACAGAACAGAAGACCAAATCTACAATAGTGCTTAAGTACCTTCTAGAGAAAATATGCAGATAACCAAAACATGTAATACCTTTTAGAAACTGTGCCATTTCCATGGGCAGGCATTACCCACCCTCACTTCATATATATAATGGGTCACAGCAAAGCACTCATCTTAGATCAGAGACATTGATCTGAAACTGCTCCCACTCTCATTCAGGTTTATACACACACACAGAAATTCAGGGCACAATATAAATAACAGTGGTTCAGAAGAGACACAAGTAAAGTCCTCTGCAGTGTACATAACACAGTAAAAATTTCCGAAAATAAAAGTAAATACTGTGATATTTGTGACTTGCTAAGGAACAGCTAGAAAGTATGTTAACTCCACATGAAATTTCCATTCTTAATTCCACAGCTAGAGTCCTTAGGAGTTTTGTATGTGTGTTCCAAAATTAAGCAAGGTGAACTGCTAACCATTCAGCTGTCATTTCTTCATAAGCTTGATGACTGAATTCTTTGCTTACAGCGTCTGACATATGACAGTTGTGATGAGTTTCTGAAAAAAATCGTGGGAGGAGAATGGTTTTCCTCTAATATTGGAGATGAAGCTGGTTTAGAATAAAGGAAATAGCAGAAGCATCCTCTTTTTTTAAAATTAAACAAAGCTCTGTCAGATGGTGTTTTGCCCCTTGATATAACAAAAGTAAAGCATGAACACAAAACTGAATGAATTAGCTTTCACTCTTTTTAAAATGGGATAAATGTGCATGCATAAATAAGTCTATTAACAGTGATCTTAGCCTGTTGGTGCGGAATATTCCCAGACCTCTCCCATAAGCTCTCTGCTTATGGATTTAAAACAATGCATAAATGCATAATCTTCTCAGAACGTGCCATTGCTTTACTACACCAGTTTGGGAAATATCTATTCTTTTTACATCAGGTTATTTGGATGAACTTCTTTACCTTCTGTGTGGCAGTATTCAAGTTTCCTTCCACTGCAGTCCTTGGAGCACAACCAAAATCTCTAATTGTGCTGTAATTGGATCTTGAGATAGAATTAATTTCACCTCTTTTACTGGTCCAGAAGTTAGGCAGCTACTTCAAGTTATTTCATGTATAATGATTGGAAGGAGAAAGAGGTCTCCAGAGGAAGATTCATCCCATTTTAAAATATCTGTCTAAAATATTTGAAGAAAATTGAAGTTGCTAAGCAACCTCATCTGGATTTTTTTTTCTTTCTTTCTGCTTTCTATGGAGGGAACTCTGCTGAGGAACTCAGATATTTGCCTAACTTGCAACTGCTCCTGATAGGTGAGATGAATCCTGTCCTCCAGTTCCAGCTCTCAGAGTTCTGAAATGTCTGTAATTCATGATGCCACTTTCAAGATTCATATTTTCCCCCAACTTCTTATTTAAGTATGTTCCTAGTCATAATGACTGGAAGGAAAGAATGAAAAGACAACCAAAAAAGAGGGCAAGAAAGAAGATATTGGCACGTTATTATTTGTTAAAAAATATGATGGTCACTGTTATCTCAGAGCTTGGCTTTGTCATAATGCTGAATTACAAGAAGGTATCTATCTAGATCACACAAAGATAGCAATACTCAGAGATTAAGCAATGCTTTCAAGTAGTTTGACCTGGTCACACCAGTTATATTGAATGACTCATATATCCTACTAGTAGTACATGCCTTAGCAGATGATCCAGATTTTTCTAATTAAAATATTTTAAAGCAGAAAAATAAGAATACAACAAGAATATCGTATTTATTTCTCTTGATTTTTCTTTCAATTATTAGCTTTTTTGCCTTTAATTTTGGTTTGAAAATAAAAAAAAAACACTCTCAAATACATAAAAAAAATTTGTTTCAGCAGTGCTCTCTGAGAGGAGAAGAGAAGAAAGAGAACTAATATTGTGCTCTGGTGTTTATATGCCTACTCTTTTATCATGAAAACCCTATGCCTTGTTTATTGGGATTCTAAACTACACAGTGCTTGTTTTCCTGGCCTTTATTTTCATAAAACTGTGATTGTTTTAATGTGAATTATCTTAACATGAAAAATTATGTGGCTTCAATTCTCATGTAATCAGTTTTCTCTAAAATACGTGCATTTTTGATAAACATTACTCTAGTCACAAGAGCATAATTTTTAAAGGAGAACCCTTTGTGGGGGCTCTGTAAGTTATTTACAAATATCAGAGGGAATACTGTCTAGGTTATATTAAAATCCTGGATATTACCAGCAGGTTAATGGAAACCCCATAACCATATTCCATAAGCATGCACACAGCAACACTTGAATTTATAGAGATTAACATGAAAATGTTATATTTTTTATTTACCTATTGACTTTACATGACCTGAAATCAGTAACTGTTTTCTAATATTTTCCAAGCACCTTAAATTACATATAGAGATGGGGGGGAAAAAACAAAACAGAAGGCACCAAAGCTCACAATGAGAATAAAAAGAACAGACGGATGAGAGGAAAATGTATTAGATAAATGCATTCAAATGTGAGGCCTGATCATCTGGTTATCTTATTTTCTAATAAAGCTTCCAGAAATTATTCAAATTCAGAATTTATTCAAAGTCCAAAATATATTTGCATGTTATGAAAAATAATATACAGTGCTCAAAAATGAGTTATTCTAACAACTCAAGCTTCAAAATATTGTCCTGGAATGAATAGGCATCCACTTAGGATGAAATGGAGTATTGGAATACTTTGTTTCTGAGTCCCCCTAAACACCAGAATATTCAGGTTACTTTAGCAGACCGACTAGAAGTGGTTAAGATGTAGTTGGCTTTATAAACCTCTGTTTGAATGGGTCTCCAGCACTATGTTGTGACAGTCATTCTTTGCTATTACCTATTTCTATTTTTGTGGAGAATAGAGGGCTTTTGAAGAACTTGACAGCATATTATACTAAGTGTTTTGAAAGTATGTGGTAAGATACTGATTTTACATCATGGAGTGTAAATTTAGAGTAGATATTGTGAAAAACTCCATCATGGAAAGGGTTGTCAAGCACTGGAACAGGCTGAGATTACTCCTCTCAGTCATTAAGTACCTTAGGACATTTCCCTTTGTGTGCTGTGTCTTCCCCTGATAATGCTGATTTCAAACCACTTTAGTCAAACTTTTGGAAACTTAATTGTCACCATATTGCCATGTATAGTGGGGAGAGAATATGCAGCTTCTGCTCTCTGACACAAGAGTAAGAACCTCAACAATGTGCTGAGCAGCAGCAGGTTTTGTCATGGAAATGTTTTGGATTTTCTGTTTGTTTGTGGGATTTTTTTGGAGGTTGTATAGGGTGGGTTTGTTTGTTTGTTTTGGTGGTGGTGGTGGTGGGGTTTTTGTTGTGGGGTTTTTTTTTTGTTTTTTTTTTTTTTTTCTAGTTTTTGTTTACTAGTTTGTTTTTGTTGTTGTTGCTGTTGTTTGGGGATGGGAGAGGGGACAGGCGTGTCTTTCTCCAGTACAGTTCAAAGTACCACCTGTGCCTAGGTGAGGATTTTTTCCGCTAAAGGTTATACACCATTAGACTACCATCTGCAAAAATGTAGCATACCTTTGGTAATGTTGACCTGCCTTCCATCTTGTCAAGAGACATTCAGTATTTCTCAGCTCCAACCACTGCATTCAGTGGCCAAATGACTGTTACACACATTGTTCAGGAAGGTAAAGTAGTGATAACAGAGCTCCATCTGCTTGCTCATTTTGTCCAGTTGCAAATCACAGCATTCACATAAATATATTCATATCCTGCCAGTTTTTCCATTTCTTTCTTTTTGGAGTCCTCTGTCTTAAGAAAATTATTTATCATTTAATTAAAAGAATGGCCAGAATGATTCACACAACTGAAGATCAAAACTCGTGAAGCCAGTTACTGGAATTAAAACAAAACATGTCCAAAGACATTACTCTGAAAAGATAAGACGGAAAAAGTAAGTGTTACTGTTTCTGATCTTAGTTGTTGTGCACATCACTTTTAAAATTTTGTTTTGGAACAAATAAAGGAGAAAACTTAAAATTAAAGCTACATCAGCTGTAGCAGTTAGAAAAATAAAATAAAAAAATTAAAAGGCCCAAACCAAAGCAAATTCTTGAAAGAGTTAAAGTATGGGAATAAGCAATACAAGCCTGAAGTAATGTGTTGCAATAATTATGTTGCCAGCAACACTTTTCTTAGTTTTGTTAGCAAATAGTTTATATCTTTTGTAAATAAGATGACAACCACTTCCAATAACCTCAGTTATTTCTGAGTATTGAGTCTGTAATTTTGATTGTAGAAATATATAGTGGCAAATTAAAATATTAAGACTTGTGTAAGATTTATTATTGCTCAAATTTTAAAGCTTCAATGACAATTTTGTCCAGTTGCTACCAAGAAACCATCTTCATTATATGCATAAAAATTACTGCATTGCCTTCAGGATAAACTTATTTATTTAGCGTATATGGTGTTAATACAGTGAATTCGCTTCTACCCTCTCAAGTCAAGTCAAGTCGAGAGCTGAGGGCACTGTAATAAGGAAATCTGCATGTTAGAGGCCCTCATAGCTGATCAAATAGATAACAAATAGCAAACACTGACCTGATCTTACCATATCAGCAGTCACAGTTCTTCTCCTCAGGCACTGATATGAGCCCTGCTGGAAAGATTAAAAAGGAACAGCCACCCTTTTGTTGGTCCCTTCAGTCCAGATCCCTGGTGTGATCCTGCCTCAACGCTTGCTCTCTTGTTACTGCTCTGCTCTTTTTCTTCTCCATCTGATAAGTTATGAGGGGACTTTCACACTCTTCTCCAGTGTCTGAGCCCTAAGCACCACTCTGCTGCTCTTTAGCTTGCAAATGTGTGTTTTACACGTACAAAAAGCATTGGAGGACTGTTAAAAATGGGGCTCTGAATTAAAAGAATTTCCTTTGCATGACTCTGAAGAGCTTGTATTGCAAAATTAATTCTCTCCTGCTAAGTTGCAAAACTAGTGCTGTCAAAGGGTCCTTCATGTCAGGAAAGATGCAATGATCTTTTATTTCTCAGACCTGTGGTCAGAATCGATGCAGGGACTAGCTTACCAGTGGCTGCTAGATTTTCTCTGGTGTAAGTTTTATTCTTTTAAAACTACCCTCTGGGATTTTTCTCAAGATTCCCTTCCCTTTTATAAGTTCTAAATTATTTGTCTGTC
>JAWWES010000081.1:71812249-71824398 GCA_035583135.1 Lophotriccus pileatus | reverse complement strand
ACTGGTGAGGCCACTCCTGGAGTGCTGTGTCCAGTTCTGGGCCCCTCAGTTCAGGAAGGATATTGAGGTGCTGGAGCGGGTCCAGAGAAGAGCAACGAGGCTGGTGAAGGGACTGGAGCACGAGTCCTGTGAGGAGAGGCTGAGGGAGCTGGGGTTGTTTAGCCTGGAGAACAGGAGGCTCAGGGGTAACCTCATCACTCTCTATAACTACCTGAAAGGAGGTTGTAGCCAGGTGGGGGTTGGTTTCTTCTCCCAGGCAACCAGCAATAGGACAAGAGGGCACGGGCTGAAACTGTGCCAGGGGAGGTTTAGGTTAGATATTAGGAAGAAATTCTTTACAGAGAGGGTAATCAGGCATTGGAATGAGCTGCCCAGGGAAGTGGTGGATTCTCTGCCTCTGGAGGTGTTTAAGAAGAGACTGGATGTGGCACTTAGTGCCGTGGTCTAGTAACTGTGGTGGTAGTGGATCAAGGGTTGGACCTGATGATCTCAGAGGTCCTTTCCAGCCCGGATGGTTCTATGATGATTCTATGATGATTCTAAAAGACAGAGAATAGAGGAGTTGTCATTTGCCTTAACCCAACAAGGAGGGTAGCGAGGTCAAAACATGCATGTTTTTTCACATGCAGGGAAAGTACTACAACTATTTAAACCAATTTCTTATCAGGCAATATAGAAATATTTACTGGAGAGAGAGAAATACATAGGGGAGAGGGAAACATTTTTTAAAAATGGCATCTAAGTATCACTTTTCTGAAGACTCTTCTAAATTGTTTTCTTTCTCCTTTTCGTAGTCTAGAAAGGAAAAAAACTGACAAAGCAGAGGAAACAAACCAAATAATTTTTCATTTTATTTTTTTCTTCATAAAATACCTGAAAATAAGTCCAAACCTTAATAGAACCTTAAAAGAAAAATTATGAGTTTGCCTTCTCTATTAAAAAGAGAAAAAGACATAGAAATCTCATGGAATTTTCTTGTCATGCATTTTTGATCCAATTCCTCTGAAAGCAGTAGCAGTCTTCTCTTGACTTCAGTGAAAGCTGAAGTATAGCTTGGTGAGAAACATAATTAAAGTCCTATTGTACCTGCACTTTGCCCCCCAGCATTTTCTCTCTACTTCTGTTCAGGAGCAAAGTCACTCTATTAAAATGAGCTTTAAAGTGGGGGTTTGGTTGCCCATGCAGAAAAGAAGTGTTTTCTTACTGTGGGAAGTGATTTAATGGGCAGCAATACCCATCACATACTTTCAAAGATTGTGAGTCAGAAAATTTTATAAGACTTACAAACTGAATAGGGGTTTATTTGTAACATATTTGTATAGAATTAATTGGAAGGTGTTTTGGGAAAGATTTTCACTTAAAAATGTTAATTCATTAGATGAGTCACTGTTTTACATGTTTCATGGCAGATTTTCCCCTTTTTTTGTTTGTTTGTTTGTTTGGGGCTTATGCATTTATCTCTTGCCTCAATGCTTGCACCTGATTCATCCATCTATTTTTACTCATCTTTTTTTCCCTCTAATACCTTAATTTTCTTCTTTTGCCTCATCCTTTTTCTTCCCCTGACTGCTCTTATGAAACTTCTGTTTTGCTCTTCTTATAACCATCTAATCTGCATTTGCTCTTCCACCATTAAAATCAGTGGAAGCATTATATTTTACAGGTTTTCTTCTCTCATTCCTTTTTATCCAGAAGATTGCCCTGAACTTCTCATATCTACTAAGAATATATTTTTTTCCTGTTGACATCATAGTCCTAAATGATATTCAGTTCCCTCTGGATATCATAATTAATTCAGAAATTTACTAATATTTTAATATTTTTCTATGTAATATCTCTATGTAATAGGTCTATATCTTTCTATGTAATCTCTATTACATTTTCTATATAATATCTATCTCTAAGACACCTCCTTTGATGGCTGCCCAGAAAGCTGAGGTCCTGTCTCAGATACTGTGACATTATACCACCTAGACTTGATAAATAAACAAATAATATATTTTTCTGGGATTCATATAAAATTCTGCTGCAAAGTATATTTATATTGTCTGTTATCAAAGCCATAAATACTTCTTTGTTGTCATCTTCTTCTTCTGACTTACCTTTCTATATCTTGTCTAAAAAAGCATTACTTTTAAGGGCATCAATCGCAATTTGTCACTCTACTTATCATTCTTTATTCTCTACCACTATTCAGTATTCTCTACCCCATTGTTGTTTCTCTAAACATTGAAATAAACATCTTCAATATTATTTATAATGCTGGTTGTCTAACTTAAGTATATGTGTTTCATTGTCACTTGTCAAAACCCTTTGTCAAAAATTTCCCCAGGAAATTTGACAGTATTTAGGCTCTTAATGTTTCAAAATTACTGACTGCCAGGGCAACACACATCCATAATTTTTACCTTATTCTTCTCACATTTTTTTTTTATGACTGTAATGAGACCTCTGTGGCACACAAGTTTTTAATTATTTTACACCAGTTCGACACTGCCTCTTGTGATGCTGTTTCAGAACTGCAACATTTAAGTACCATGATCAATTATACACTGTCAACACAAACAAAAGATTCTTTTTCTGCAGAAAAATATACCAGCACTATAGGCACCAATAGCCTTTGTAGACCTTCATGATAGCCAACATGTTCAGAATCAAAACCCTAGGTATTTTAGTTCCTAGAATAAGAACTAAAGAGCAGCCCTAACATGCAACACTATGTTGCACAAGTTGTATCACTCCACTGCAGTACGCATTTCTTTTAATCAGTGGGAATTTTCCCACTCATTGGCTTGTTACTACTGCATAATTTTATCTTTTGGATTCTAAATGCCACTGAGGACTATTTTCAGGCACTTCCCTGACTATCTTCAGGAAGACCAGTACTCTCTGAAACCTGTAACAACTATTAGCAGATGAAGCTTCTGATATAGTTCCTTCAGCACAGGATGTCTCCTTTACCCTGTTTTTGTTATTATGAAAATGTCCTCTTTCACAAGAGAAGACTTGCTAAAAGTCTGGTGCTGATAAATATGGTGGTTTATTCTGTAATACTTCTCATTTGGACAAACATTATTTCTCTGTTAGGTGGCATCAACAAGATCTCTGAATAGAGGAAAACAAAATGTGAGTGGAATTTCAGTTATTATTCTCTTAATAAAGCTACATATTTTCATGACAAACAATCAAATGTATTCTTTCACATCTGAGATTGTTAAATGTTAAAGTATGAGTTTCAAGAAAATTGCTCTTCCTATGAAACATCTGTGAACTATGATGCTAAGTAGACAGGATGAGTCAGTGAATTGCCAAAATTTGTGCAAATTATGCACAAAAATCAGCTAAGTAAATAAAAATTAAGACAGTGAAGAACCTAGTCTGGAGCCAAATATGATTTATTGAAATATTGAGTTTACAGAGAAATAAATCAGCCTACATTTAGATCAAATGTGTATTCCATTGGTAAGAAATACGGGCAAGATTACCATGTAACTTCTGTTCTTATTGCTGAAACAAAGGCCAAAACATCTTAAAAAATTTGGTTGATCTGAAAATATATTAGAAGGGTCTGTCACCTTTTGTGTAATCAATAGCCTTGGAAAACATTCAAACATTGTTTTGATTGTTCTGTGAGGTTTTTTAAGCCTCATTTTGAAAGCTCTGTGATGTGACCAGTCACTAAATTTCAGTCATGGCACTGTGTTTGGGGATATGAAACTTCAGAGAGAATTTGAACTCAAATCAAGATTAAAAATTAGATGTGGAAAATTGTTCCTGACTTCAGCTCTACCTAACAGCTAAATCCCATGTCAATACATAACAAAAGTCTTATTTTCTCCACCAGTGGAAAACTTGTGAGAGCCATTACTTTCATGGCATTTCAAACCTCTAAAGTTAAGAACACTTATAAATACATATGTCCTCATGAGACACCCTTTTCAGGCTAGAAAATAAATATTTCTCATTTCCAATTCAAATGACCCTAAAACTATAAAACATCTCTGGCTTCAATTCTAGTCTTATCTTTTAATGTTAATTCCATTCTCTGGAAGTTTAAAAGACGTTCATAATAAAGATTTAGATATATTGACTCATTTTCTATAGATGGAGTACTTTTAAAAATGGCTACAAGATACTGAATTGTATTTCCTATTCACAGGAAATGCTATGGTATGTGGGACATCAAGACTACAATTTTTCTGACTACATAGATACATTAGGAATAACACAAAAATACTCACTATGACTGAAAAAAAAAAAAAAGAGACTATATCTGAAAAAATAAGCAACATTCAAAATTATCATGAACAAGTCAAGCTAACTGCATCATAAAAATATTTGTGTGTGGAATGATAACATCATCTGTTTTGCATATGCATCTTATCTTACAGAAACAGAACTTGTTCGGTCCCAGTGTGGGGGATTGATCCCAGCTAGCAACTAAACAGCCACCAGCCAATTGTTCAGTCCCAAAATGATGGGTAGAGAATTGAAGGGCATACGTAAGAAAAACTCATGGACTGAGATGAAGATACTTTAATAAGTGAATTAAAAAAAAAACCACCTAAAATTCAAAGGGTGATGCAAACACAGCTACAAACCACCCTTGTCGGCAGACTGATGACATCCAGTCTCTGAGTAATAGTAACCTTGAAACCTCTCCTCTCCCTCAAGTTCTATTAGTTAGCATGATGTTATCTGATATGGTATATCCCTCTGGTCAGCTTTGGTCCAATATTCCAGCTGTTTCTCCTCCTAAACTCTTTTTGATCCACCGCCAACTTCCTAGGGGAGGCTAGTGGTAAACAGAGAAGGCCTATAATATGCACTAGACTCAATGTTCATAAAACTACTTGCTTCAAGGTTGAAGAGGATATTACCAGTATTTCAAGCTCATAGGCACTCATAATGCCATACTCTAAACATGCTGCAACCAGCAGATTAGTCTTGCTAATACTTGAATGAAAAAGAAATATTAATAAACAATCTTTAAGGTCACAGTGGCATATATTGCTATCAGTATGTCACCATGTAAAATATTTAAGCTGACTCACATCTTCTAAATAAATCTTCTCAAAGTGTAAGAAACAAAGTAAGGTTTGATTATGCCATGTCTTCCCAGGGTAAAGAGCAACATAACTTCACACTAATATAGTCATGCAAACATTTCTTCAGAACTACGAGTTACCTTCCAGGAAAGATTCATATCTCAGGTAAATGTCGCCAGAGTAGTCGTTTAGATTTTCCTGTAAAACTAGTCCAGATAAGAAAGCAGTTCTGAAACACAATTGACCTGTCCCACCTTAAGCATTTGACAAATAGTCTGGCTTTCTGTTGACCAGCTGTCTATGGTTTATGGGTCACCTTTTTCCTTCAGGGACATAATATTCTCTTTAAGAGGTGGAGGAAATATATCTGAGGTATTACCACAACCAACTTTCAGTAGACATGTCTGTTCTCCTTGGCACCCGTATCTCAGTATTGTGTGTCTGCTGGGATGTAGGCTGTCAGTGATGGTAGGAAAACTGTATTTCCTGTAGCTGAATGCACCAGCACTAGAGGAAACAAATGAAAAAGACCAATCATAGAAGAGTAAGGACAAAATTGAAATATGTTGCCATAAAAAAACCTGAGGAGATAAAAATAAATGATGTTGAGTGTAAGCTTGTGAGAAATGGAAGAAAGTATCGTAACCATCCATAAAAGTTTTAAAACACACTATGGTTGTGACTGAAAAATGGAATATGGATTAAAAAAAAGGGACCAGGTAGGAGCTAAGTGGGCAATGACATAAGTTACCAGGGTAAAAAAGGTCATCATAAGCCAGAGGAGACCGTAAAAGAGGAAGAGAAGTTTGTGACACAAATGTCATCAGGTCCTGTAGCACAAGAGGTGAAATAATATTGCTGAGCAGAGAAGACTAAAACCAGTTAGAGTCCAGACAACTCATATGTGATACTACTACACAAAAGGACCCTTTTAATGGGTCCACTGATTTGCACATTTTTAGTATGCAAGATATATGTTGAATGAGTTTAAAGAGGAGAGGAAAAAAATCCCCATCTTGGAGAACAGGTAAATTGAAGTCACCATAAAAACCCTCTCTGATTTCCTCTATGCAGTATAGATTACACATTTGAAGAGTCACAGGGTGCTCCAGTCTTAAAAATTTCATCATAACTCAATGCATAGGCAGAAAGAGAGTGAATAAGGTTTTGTCACTTAAAGTCACTAAACTTCAAGTATTTGAAACCAAAAAATTCTAGGAAATTTAGTAATTGTTACAAACACTGTTCTTACTCATTTTAAATAAGATTCTTGACATTTCTGTGTGGGAGGAACAAATGTGTTTAGGTGAACAACTCATGTTGTGTTTTATACTTTGTAAGCCTTGCTTTATACTTTTATATAGTTTTATAGATATAGTAGTCTGGTTCAGTTAAACATGGCGCCAAGAACCTGTGGGAGTACAGGAGAAAATTCCTTGCTACTGTCAACAATTATCACGTTTTAGCTGACCAGATGTTGTAATCCAATTAGAAGTGTACTTGTAATGCCTGTTTCTAATTTGTACCCAATTGTATGCACCTGGTCGTCTGATGCTCTATGAAGAAGGGTATAAAATCTGTTGTTTTCTCAATAAATCGGACATTTTGTAAGATCTTATAGGTTGTTAGCATGTGCCTCTGAACCTCTCCTGTCGATATTTCTGATGAGATATTTGCTCCTAAACTGAGGTGCCACTGAAATACATACAGTACCACCATGCTTTGAAGTTCTGTTTTCAAAGAGATTATGGAGTATTTTTTGAAAAGATTGAATTTCTAATTAGTTAACTTCAAAATTCCCTAAATCCAGAACATGATATAACTTTGGAAATTTTGTTAAAGTCAAGGTAAACAGCATACAATGGTCTCCACCCATGGATAGATGAAAAGCAACCTGTTTCCCAGATACTCTTCTATCAAAGTTGGTATGTTTGTTTTGGATCAGTACAGAACTAAATGGCTAAATAATAGATTTGAGGATCAACCAGTAGCTGTTAATTGTTCTTGTTCTACTGGGAGATCTGTGGCAAGCATCTATTGCAAGGGTCTGTCTAGGACATGTTTGGTTTAGCATCTCTATCCAAATGACCTGAAGAAGAAGGTGAGTGAGAGCATTCTGATAAATCCTAGAGATGGCATCAAAGTTGGAGGTGAGGTGGGAGAAGAAGGGGACAGAGGCCACCACTGGGTGCACTCAAAGACAGTCTTGCTACCCTGAGAGAAGTAGACAGGCTGGAGGACGAGGCCAAGAGGAATCTCATTTATTTCAATGAGGACTATGCCAAGCGCTGCTACGGGGCAGGAAATACTGGTGTAAGGACACAGGCTGAGTGCTGCCTGATCGGCAGCAGCTCTGCAGGGAGGGATATGGGGACCTTGGCAGACACAAACTGAGCATTAGGCCGCTGTTCGCCCTTGCACCCTGGGAGGTATTCACAGGGGGAAAGAGAGGGCATCAAAGGCAGGAATTATTGCTCTCTGCATAAAAATTACATTTGTTGTGAACCAGGAGCCCAAGATTTTGACCAACTTTTGCAACACAAGTAGAGCTAAGAGTTCTTTGTTACATCATTAAAAAACAAAGCTGTGTTCAGATGTAAGCGAGTGTTTCTTATAGGTAGCCAAAGCAGTTTCCCTGAAGTGGCACACATCATTTGTTTACACATGCCAAATTTTAGAGGTATTTGGAACATGGGCATCTTCATAACATCTTTCCATGTTCTGCAGCTCAATGTCTGTGAATATTTTATAAAAATAGACAATAAAAATCTTATTTCTTATTGGTTAACTCCTAAACAGCACTCACTGCTGCTGTGGAATACATTCTGTCACTACATGAACACATGGGAGAAAAGGCACTGTCAAAAATTTAGATTCCTCCAGGGTGTGTCATGGTTGTAAGAGCATAAGTTCTTGCAGAAGAATAATTGGCTACTTTTATCTCCTGTTAATTTCTTTCCCCTTTCCTGGTTTCCAGGGTAAGGTCAGTCTAGATATTATTAGGAGTATTTGCCTGTCGCTCTTCAACAGGAATGTGAATCCTTTCTGTCTTCTGTTTGAACCCAAATAATCTATTCTTTCAAATAATAACCAGACTAAAATTCCTTTTCTTTGTTGCCTGTATTTACAGAAGAAAGAATGGGAACACTTTCCACTGTTTGTCTCATTATTATTTCATTTGTGTCTGGATAAGTAACAGGCTGGGCAACCTTCATTCCTCCTTACGTGATTCAGTCAGAGGTGTCTTTTGAGGTAGCCTTGCATGAAGATATTAACTGAATTGGTTAATTTTTTTTTTGAGATAAAGAGTGTGTCATAAAAAATTGTAATTTGTGAAACTCTATTCTCTCTGCAGAAAAAAACAAACGACACATTTGAAATTAAAAGGACAGACCCAAATATTCTCCCAATTACTTCAAGGCTCCAGGGAGTTGCCTGGGGTATTTCATAACTCACAGAACTATTTCTTTCTTGTGCTTGCAGACTTACAATTCACTTCCAAGGCTCGTTTTGTCACCTTGCAGAACTGTTACACCTGCCTTTGTTATCTAAGTAGCACTGTCCTGAAACTTACGTTTAAAAGATTTTCACATTAATTGAGTTCTGAATTTTGATAATCTTCAGTATGGAACTAACCTTGATTTGCCTGGCTTTATGCCAGATGTTCTGAAAATGGTACTGAAGTAGATTTCTCAGGACTAGATATTTAAAATAAGAGGGCTTTGCAGGTGTCCAGTTTATTTGTGCCTTTTTACAGACATGTAAAGCTATTTCTTCCCTTCAGCCCTGCAGAAGATAGATTCATTCATTGCTTTCCCAAAGAAAGCCTCTGCATTTATTAATGCTATGTTTATATTTTTTAACTTTCTGTGGGAAAATTAATTACTTTTTATATGCTTAAATCTGTATAATTTCTGTCCTATCACCCAATTAATATCTCAAATGAGGCAAGTGGCATCTCATCATTATTTCATTTCATATTAATAATTGCTTTATTAATTTATTTTTTTAGCTTTTTTTTTTTTAATTGCACAAAATACCAGAATTCTAAGAGAATTCTTTTTTAGCATACTTCTGTCTTCTCATTATAAAAATATTATCTTCTCATTATAAAATTATTGATAGCTTCTCATTATAGAAGTATTCCAATTTATTTAAAATATTTCTGACAGATGTTTCATATCCCTAACAGCCTTGATGAACCTTCTTTGTCTCCCTGAAAAATTTTGAAACAATCCTAACAATCACTATTCACCAGTTCATGTGTTAAGTCTAATATAGAGTAGATAAAATAATTATATTTAGCATATTTTAGTGCTGAGAAAATGGAGGCACTGGTTATTATTTGTGGTCATTTATAGTCTTGGGACACTTTTTAGGAAAATAGTATTCAGGTGGACTAACATTGGCAAATTCCAATTTCACTTGTAGACTCTAAGCTACATTTGGTTTCCTCTGGTATTTCACTGTAGAAAAAGAAAGTTATTGTTTTTCTTTTTATACTTTCTGATTCAATAGTTTGTTCAACACATTGGAGTAGTGAGTGACACCTACAAATACAGAGACAAGCTATAGCCAGCTTGTGAGTGTGCTTCACTCAGTGGGTAATTAACTTGGAATTCTTCTGACACCATTGACTTTTTAGGAAGGAAGAGGGACTCAAAGATAAGCAAAACGACATTAGTGCAGAAGTGCTGTAAAAATAATACTAAATTGTTCTGAAATTTTTAGCTGAGATTATGATAGAGATTACCATTGTGTTTTCCAGTGGTTTTGTAATGTACAGTTGTAATTTTATTTAGTTAATGCAGCTTCATAATTTCCATACAACCCTTCTGTGATTTATTGTTATGTTTAGTCCATACACTTCAAATATTCTTTAGAAAGCACATACAACAATGTAAATTTCTCTGTTTTCAGTTATTCAGAGAATTAAACTTTGTAGGTTTTTTTGAAAATAGTTTGGTTTGTTGTTCTGAATTTCTCTCTCTGTTCTGCCTAGGCAGAATTTGAGATGTCAGTTTTTTCCAGTTTATTCTTTTGTCTTAAGCTTCTTCAATATTTCACAGTGCAGCTGAAAGAGGTGAAGACAATATACACAGTTTGTCTTCTCAGAGAGCAAGGGGACTTATTTTGAATTTTAGTTGTTTTTTTTTTTTTCCCTTAGACCTTAGACATGCATAAGTTATCTACAGTAGTGTCAGTTCCTGTAGGAATAAATTGGGTATACTTTTGGGTATAAAATGAACAATGGAGGTCAGACAATATAGGTATCCATACAGTAGCATGAAGAGCAAATTTACCTATTACTAGGCCGTGTATATCTTCCCATATTATTTATTAACACCATTTTACAAAGTTTCTTGCTGCTTGCTCTTTGGATAGCTTTTGACTCAAACATGAATCTCTGTAATAAATGAAAGTTATTTACAATACTGTCTTTAATAACATAGTTAATAACTTTTTACGGTAATGAAATTATATCTTTCTATTGTTCTTTGAACCACTAAAAAACTATCCTACAAAGTGATCAACAACCTCTCCTCACAGAGTATTAAAAATTACCTTCTTGACTTTGAAATCTGACATGTAGGCTTGGGGAATAATAACTGTTGCCACATGCCCCCCCCAATGCCTGGTCCCATCTTAATGATTTCCTTTGTCAATTTTTCTACTACAGTTTATGTACATTAATTCAGAAGTATTTTGAAAATTCAAGTTTGGGATGTTAAAACGGAAATGAATACTAGAACTAAGTGAGAATGTACTTTGACACCATTCGCTAATTTTCGTATACAGTTCAGAAAAAACCTTCAGTTCATCCTTCCTTTTAAGTGACCAGGATATGCAAAGGGCAGTAGTGAAATACTTTACAAAGGATCTTGGGGGCTGAACTAGAACTAGGATTTCAGTCATTATTTTATACCTGTTGTGCAAAAACATAAAAAAGATTTTTTTCTGTAATGAGGTTGGTTTATGAAGAAAATAGGTAATGAGTACAGTGGCACACCAAAAAAATTCCATCACATATGCCCATGAATTCATGTTTGTTTAAATGTGAATGCCTTTTCTTAAAAATATTTCCTTTTCTTTTTAATGTTGTTATTGAGTTAATATATATAAAATATATTTTGTTTCCAGTACTGACTTCTTACGAGAAAGAAAAAGTCCTGGATTGCTTTTGTTAAGAATATCTAAAACCTCACTGAATAGTAGCTGTTACAAAACTCCTTTGATTTTACATTTTTCCTTTCACAGTGTGTGGCTCTGTACTCTATTTCACAGGGCAATGCTCTGTTGAAATCTGTCACTCTAAAAAGCAGTATGATAGTTGTCAGTGATATCTGAAGAAGACTGAATTATATATACATATCTTTTTTTTTTTTTTTTTTTGATGTGCCCCTAACACATTGACTTTCCTGGCTCTGGGAGCTTAGTAAAAAGAGAATCAGCATAAGGTGAAGCATATCTCCTGCTGGGTGACCAAACTGCATGAAAGCTCATGCTTCATTAATGATGCTTCTCATACCAGCTGGTCAATGGATCATGAAAACGAATCAGAAGTATAACTGGGATTTTTTTTCCAGTTGTAGAAGTCATAAACAATTATGAACTGATGGCTTCTACTTTTTCAATACTTAATATTTTCATTGCTTTTGCCTTAGCCATAAAAGTAACATAATATATTGTTTAAAGCTGAGGGAGTAGGAAAGGCACTAGCAATCTATTTAATCAACATGTTCCTTATTTGGATTAGACACTTATCCTGCCTGAGCTTCATTTTATAATGTAGACATATTTTATGTCATAATACAGAAATGACATTATTTCAGTTGTACCCCACCACAAAGATTTTACCTCTCCACAAAATTAAGACAATGATTTATGGTGTCTCTCTTTCTGATTTTCTCATTTAAATGAAAGAGAGGCCCTAGAGGAGCCTCGCTTTTAAGGGAGAATACTTATCACCTACTGAAAATCTGGGGAGCCCCCGGTGGTCTAGTGGTTAAGACGCAGCGCTGTTACCGCCGAGGCCCAGGTTCGATTCCCGGTCAGGGACCTCCCCGGGCAGATGGAGCTCGTTAGCCCTTAAGGCAATCC
>JAWWES010000081.1:71774969-71793849 GCA_035583135.1 Lophotriccus pileatus | reverse complement strand
GCCAAGAAGGCCAATGGCATCCTGGCCTGGATCAGGAACAGTGTGGCCAGCAGGACCAGGGAAGTGATCCTTCCCCTATACTCAGTGCTGGTGAGGTCACACCTGGAACAATGAGGCTGGTGAAGGGACTTGAGCACAAGTCCTATGAGGAGAGGCTGAGGGAGCTGAGGTTGTTTAGCCTGGAGAAGAGGAGGCTCAGGGGAGACCTCTTCACTCTCTACAACTACCTCAGAGGAGGTTGTAGCCAGGTGGGGGTTGGTCTCTTCTTCCAGGCAACCAGCAGTAGGACAAGAGGGCATAGTCTTAAGTTCTGTCAGGGGAGGTTTAGATTAGATATTAGAAAGAAATTTTTTACAGAGTGAGTAATCAGGCACTGGAATGAGCTGCCCAAGGAGGTTGTGGGTTCACCATCCCTGGAGGTTTTTAAGACAAGACTGGATGTGACACTGAGTGCCATGGTCTAGTAACCACGGCAGTGTTGGATAAAGGGTTGGACTTGATGATCTCAAAGGTCTTTTCCAACCCAGTTGATGTTATGATTCTATGATTCTAATGCTGTTAACTTGACTCATGAAGTTCAAGAAAATTTAATCCTAGAATTTCTAGAAAGATAAATCTGTTTTTTTTAATATCATAAACAGGTTGTGTGCTATTGTTTCACATTTGTAAATAAATATAAATATATTTCTAGACTTATAATTACAGAATTGAAAACACTTCAAAATGTACTGCCATTATGTAGTGTGAAAGGTGTAATAATTTTGAGAGATATAGAAAGGTACAATAATATTATTTTGAATAATATTTTTAAACGTATAGAAAGATATAATAATTTTGAACTCTTTGAAGATAAGCATTCTTTAGCTGGATTTCAGTTTTGGTAACTAAGACTGCCTACAATGGACTTGTATTTCAACTTGATATGTATTTACTCTGGCAAATATATATACAGTGTTGATGGGTACACTGATAAAATCTTTATATTAAATGCATAGGTGAAGAGATAGATGAAATAAACAGACAGAATTACTGGAATCTGTTGTGTTGAAGACAATTCCAGATACAATAGCAAAAATTAAGTTTTACAGTCTTTCAGGTTTGCTTTCCTTGTTGTTTTTTTTTGTTTGTTTGTTTTTTTTTTAGCTACAGCAGTGAAACAATGATCCAGGATCTTTGCTTCTGAAAAAGTTCATGCTTTTCTAGCAAATATTACACAAATGTAGACAAAGGTCACAATCCAGCCTTATACCTCTTAGCTAAGAGGTTATCATCACTTGCACCACTATAAGAACTAAAATGGAGATAAAGATAAAAGATCTTCTGTTCATTACATAAGGGCTAATTACTTCAGATATTTGAACTGAATTCTCTAAATGTTTCTCATAAGCTCAGTTAGTTTAGTGCTGCTAGTGTAAACAGACTTTCTGAAACAAATGAGTGGATTAATTTTTATATAATATTTATATATATTTAGATATAATATTTTATCAATTATTATTATAAATGTATAGCTGTACCACAAGTGATTATTAATAAGATATAAATGAGAATAATTTATACTATCTTGCATTTATGCAACACGCTTGTTAGGGAATCTGAGTAAAAATTAAATTGCAAACCGTTAGAAAGACTTCAATGAATAGGTTACACTAGTTTGGTCCTATACTAAATTAAAATTTCTCTTCTACCTTGATGTGCAAAGTGCATCAACATCTTCATCTAGGTAGAGGTCTAAGACAATATATGAGTATCTGAGTTTCTGACGCACTTCCTAAAACCTCACTGCTAAGCTGGTCTCTAAAAGTATTAAGAAATTAGAAATGCCAGGAGAGAGTTTGTAAAAAGCACAGTAAGGTCAATAGAGAACAGATGCTCTCTGAATATCAGCAAACAAGTGAAAATTTTGTGTTATGTTTTACCATTGTCTTATTAGAAAAAAAAATATTAAGGTAGCTGACATAAAAGAAAGGAGGGAACTCCACTGCCAGCAGAATTTTTGCTCATTGATAGTTACCATTTAACTAATTTGTGAAGAAAGAGTGACACGATAAACTGACATAATGTTACAGTCCGGTTAGTGGCTGCAACGTGGTTCTTTAAAGTGGTACTACAAAGACGACATTAAGGCATGAAAAGCCAGATGTTAAGGTCTCAAACAGGGAACAAACTTTATTTTTATCAATAAGCAAGCAGTGATAATGAGGGAAGGGGGAAGGAGGAGGGGGAGAAATAAGGAAAGGGAAAAGTTACAAAATTAAATTATAAAAGGATTGCCACCACCAGTGAGAGAAAAACTGGGGGCATACAACTTCAGGCAGTCCAGGAAGGACCATCGGGCAGAGGCAGGTGATGAGCAGGCTGGATGGGCAGGTGGGAATGGCAGCAGGCAGGCGAGATGAACAAAAGCAAGCCCGGCGGTCAACAGCCAACACTGGACCCTGGGTTGAAACCCAACCAAGCTGGAGGTGAGCGGGAGAGGAGGGACGAAGGCAGGAAAGATGGAATCAGGTGGGATGGAGTGAGGAGTGGGGACAGGACTGGAGCAAACTGGAACACTGGCATTTGGTGAACTGGAACACCAGTTATCCTGGACCCAACAAAACAATACTGAACTCCAGGTGTCCGGGTACCTACATGGCAATGCTGGGCACAGTCTTAAATACCCCACGGTTGATGCTCGCTGGCCAGCTTGCCTCTGGGCAGACTCCTCCACGCTGCTGATTGGTCAGACAGTCAGTATCTGGGCAGGCTGGCTCTGCCAAGGCAGGAAAACATAACTTTTCTCTGCTGTAGACTCTCCAGGGGGCTGGCAAGTAGTCTAAAAATGTCCTCTCAGGACTATGGAGACAGTCCTGCCAGGAGTAAAGATAGAGTCCACCATTTTGTTCACCAAACTGATCAATGTGAAAACAATAAAAAGAGTAAGAGATGAAACCATCTCTTACACATAATTAACCTTTTTTTAAAAAATTAGTATCACTGTTGCTATTAAGAAAAATGAAGGCATGGAGAGAATACAGGAAGAGATGAACTATCCCACTGTAATTATGACAAGTCCCAGCAGGATCCTTCTCATCTGGTTGACACCACAGCAGGACAGCTGTCGTACCATGCATCTATCTGCCAGAGTCAGTTAAAGCAAAGGTGCTGACTGATAGGCAGAAAGGTGTCTTTAATGCTAAAATAGCTGAAATTTACAGCCATATTATATAATATATATGCATCCTAACTGTAGAGATAGATTTGGGGTGAAGGACTAAAGGAGAGGAAGGAAGACTGCAAGTTCTATATATACAGTATAATTACAAAGAATTTTCTGGAGAAGAATTTTATTCCACCCAAAAAGCAGAAGAAATTGCCTTGACAGGCTTGAGAAGTGGGGCTGTGCGAACCTCATGGAGTTCAATAAGGTCTAGTGTAAGGTCCTACACTTGGGTCAAGGACCCAATCATAAATAAAGTCTGGACAGAAAATAAATTTGGAGCTGCCCTGAGGATATGGACTTGAGGGTGTTGGTAGGCCAGAAGATGAGTATGAGCCAGCAATGTGCACTTGCAGCCTAGAAAGCCAGCCACATCCTGGGCTTCATCCAAAGAAGTGGGGGCAGCAGGTCGAGGAAGGTGATTCTGTCCTTCTTTCCACCCTTGTGAGATCCCACCTAGAGTACCAGACCTGGGGTCCTCAGCACAGGAAAGAAATGAACCTGTTGGACCAAGTCCAGAGTAGGGCTGAGAAGATGTTCAGAGGGCTGGAGCACCTCATCTATGAAGACAGGCTGAGAGAGGTTAGATATTAGGAAGAAATTCTTCACTGCCAGGATGTTGAGAGAGTGGCACAGGTTACACAGAGAAGCTGTGGGTGCCCCACCCCTGAGAGTGCTGAAGCTCAGGTTGGATGGGGCTTTGAGCAATCTGGTCTAGTGGAAGTTGTCCTTGCCCATGGCAGGGGGATTGGAACTAGATAATAGTCAAAGGTGCCTTTCAAAACAAACCATTTTATGTTTATATAGTCTCCAAAACAAAGTCTTAGTATAAATACAATGGACCTTCTATCTTGAGTGCTAATCAATTCCTTTCATGACCTGATGTCATCACAATTTTATTTACACGATTTCAAAATATCTCTGATGGCTTTGTTATTTCAGAACTCTTCAACAGGCCACTGGTTCCTCTATAAAGAAATAATCACCTAAAAAAACCTAAACAAGCAGGTATATTTGTTATTTTTCCAATAAAATTTAATATACTTTGATTTAATTTTGAAATTGCAATTAACTTTTTATAATTGGCACATACTTTAACTTTCAGTCTAACATAATATGATAGAACATTATTTCTTTAGGGTTTTAATTAAAATGTGTGACTCTAACCTCAAGGAGACTCTTTACCAAAACTCTTTACCTCTTCTAGGACAGGGTATGATAGAACTGAGCTATCAAAAGTGTTTGATACATTTCCAGTATTGCAGTTTTGGTAGTTATATGGAAGGAATTGTGTTCTTAGTTGGACTGGACTGACGGATTTTTTTTTTTTAAAGGGAAAGGGGATCCTTTGTTTGACAAAACTGAAAGGTTAGACTTTTTCCCTAAGCAAAATAACTGAAAAAAAAAAATGTCCTGCTGAATAATCTATTAAACTCTGCTAGATTGCTACTGAAAGTAATCTGTGGATTATTCTGTTGAGAGTACCTGCCAAATGGAAGCAGTAGGCTGAGGTACATTCAGTATGTTCCTATTCAGAAAAGGGAGTAATCATGTATTCCATTTTCCTTCAATTTTTTTAAAATGGATTTTTGCAGAATGCCTGTCACCACAGTATCTTAACAATGGACAATCAAGCTGATTTCTTGCTGCAGCCCAGTCAGTCTCTACTCTGCATAGTACTGAGTTGTGTCTTGATAAGGAAACAAACTGAGAAATTCATACAGGGAACTAAGAAAATGTATGGATACTCTCTCTAAGCGTGTTTCCAGCCTGTGACTGAAGTGTCTTCCTAGTTCCAGAAATCTGTTCATAGGGCTATTTTTTCCCTGAAAGTATAAATAGGGTTGCAGTGGTGGAAATAGGTGCCACATGGGAGGGACAATTGAAGATGGGAGCTGTTTCTGTTAAAACTTAAGAATTTAATTGATTCTTTATAAAGAAAAAGAGAAATATGTAGACAAACTTGGTTCTGTGAGAGGCAATGGGAAAATCTTTGTGGGATCTGGAAAAGACAAATATTCTTTTATTTCTATAGACACTAGACAATAATACAGAAGTTGAAACGCATGTGGCAGTATCTGTCTATCAGATTCCAGACTAAAACTGACTATCAAAAGCTAAAGACCCTGTTTCCTTGCACAGTCTACGGAGACAAGTAGTATATGTTTACACAGATAAGTTTGGTAAGGTAATCTCCCCCAAAAGCATGAGTTATGGGATTGATCTTGTGGGGGTTTAGAGGGTTTTTTGCCTTTTTTTTTTTTTTAGTTATTTAAGAGTTTTTGTTTAAAAGTAAAGAGAAATATTTCATGCCAAAATAATTATAAACTTCTAGAAACTGGATGTATACCCTGAAAACAGAAAACATGATTTCAGGATCAGAAATTAGCAACTGATTTTTTTTCACTTCACCAAAATACCCCAACTACATTATAAATATTCTTGCCACAGGTGTGCAGCAGATGAAAATAAACTGATTGTGGAGTACGGCACTTCTGGTTTTTTTTAATTCATCCAGCCAATGTTGCTCATCTTGCATATTTATTGGAAAATTATGCAGGTTTCTAGTGACAGATTAGCTACAGACACATTTAGGAGAAAAATGTACCTCCAGTTACCTTTCTGCAGTCTCCTGAATTTGGTAGTTTAGCTTTATGGATGAGATAGTGAACAGAATCTGGTCCAGTCTCATTATATGTGGTGTAAGTGAGGCAAAATTGCAAAAGATTTACAGTTAAAGACTGAAGCTTTATTCACATTCAGCTTCTGTTTCAACTTTATGTCCAAAATCTTTAGCTGAAAAGATAAACTAGAGAGGCAAAATTCTCACTTCATTGAAGAAAATAGCAAAACAGCACATTGAATAAAACTGGGCAGAGGTTACATCTAAACATTCAGCTACATTGCTGAACTGACAGTTTTACTTTATTTAGAGAAGCAAGAACCAAGTTTTCTAAGTCAGTTAGAAGGTTTCCAATAAGAAGGTTTCCAATATTAATTTTAATAGATCAGAGCACAAATTGGGATGTTTGGACTCCTGAAATTGTTTGTCATTTGAAAGGTCAGTACATCTTAAATAATTGATTAAATGCTTTATTTTGTTTTCAGAACAATTTCATTAAGCCTTTGAAGTCCTTTTATTTCTGTATATTCTACTTGGGACTGCACTCATCAAGCTAAGATAACCAGATTAAAAATAAAATAGAAAAAAAAAAAAAAGAGGATTAAGAAGAGTCTGAGACCATTTTCTCTACCCCTTAAGGACTTTGTGGGAGAATAGTATACTTTGCCTATCTTTCTGCATTTTCAAATCAGTGGTGATGGAATGAACTGTAGATTGATGATCATGTCTTTGAGCAGAACACTTTATATTTAATTCTTTCATCAGTTTGTTCTAGCTAATTATGTGTGAGGAGTTTTAGTTTTTGCTTTCAAAGACTTGTCAGTGTGTGGGATGACAGTACTGAGGAATAGAAAAGTTATTTTTAATTGCTCCCAGCACTGAACACTCCTTTGGGCATAGCTGGGATCCATGATAATCTGATTCTCATTGCCCATGATTATGCACTCACAGGGAACTGAAAGATCCCAGTCAACCCTACAGGCTGGTTTGCATATTTGCACAAACTTTGAAAATGATAGTTCTGTTTTAAAAACAAAGGTAATAATAAATTGCTGGCAATTTCAGTGTTTTCATCGTCTGTGATGTTGCATACGATGACTGGTAGGCAGCCAAGTAGTAAAGTACTTTCTGATATGTTCTCCTCTGTGAATTTCTATACTTGGTCTAATTTGCTATGTGTGCAAATTTTCTTTTCTACCTCTGGGAATAGGCAGTAAAGGTAGAGAGCAACTGAATCACACTGCTAACGAAGCCCAATATTAGCCTTCTGTTTTCTGGTTATACAACTTAATACAGGTCTCTCAGGTTTAGAAGAAAGCATGGAGTACAAAAATACTAATACTAAGAACAAAAAATATCTATTCAATATTATTATTATTATTATTATTGTTGTAGTTGTTGTTATTATTACATGTAATTTAAAGCTTATTTATACCGGGGCTGCCTTGTTCTTTTATCATATGCTGTGAAAAAAAATTTGTAACTAAGCCCATTATGAACTTGGAGGCATGAGATTAGCAGCAGAGTTCTCCCAATGCGTTGTTTGTTTAAACATGATGAATTCAGGAGAAGGTTAATGCTGTCACACAGTTAAGCTGCATGGAGAAAAACTCCACTTAATACAGTTGTATTATACTTCAAAATTGTCAGAAGATGTGAAAGTGTACATCTATTCATCTTCAAAGACATTTCTGCTATATAAACATCCACTCTCTGTCTAAAAAGTATTTAATTCTACTGTGAAAAAGTAAATGGATAAAACAAGTGAGACAGAAATATTTGAAAGAACCTAGAGTCTGGTAGGTAAGGCAGTTTCCTGAAAGATAGGAAATGCAGATTTCAAGTCCTTTGAACACAAAAGGTTTGTTCTTACCAGCAAGCTATGGGATAAAAAAAGTCTAAGGCCACAGCACCGCTGTCTTCATTTCACCTTGTTTAGAGTCCTACTGGTAGCTTCAAAGACAATGGAGAAATTAGTGATCAGACGATTCCTTGTGAGGATAGTTTTTGGAAATTAGTTTATGAAAACTACAGAAAGTCTGAATTATCTAGTCAGCAGGAGAGACCGAGGAAGGGCTTTAGATGGATTACAGATACTGAAAAGACATTATTAATGGTTTTAAATCATGTACGGAAAAGAGGAAGAAAGAATCAGATCATAAGGATATCTCATATAACCCCTGTTCAGCATCTTTCTCTAAGTTAGCATTTCTGATAAAAGCTTTTCAACTGTTGATGGGAACTTCTGAATTTACATTCTAACCTGGAACATCTTGTTGATGACATCCACCTGCAAACTTTTTCTGTTATGCTGCAAATTGTTAGCTGTGTGTTGAACAGACTGGGATATCCTTATCTAAATCTATACCATTGTGTCTTCCTGAATATTACCAAAAATAAAGGAAATTTTGATTCTTCCCTACAGAACACTTTGCTGAAAGTACAATTTTTTAAGTTAATTATACTGACTACTTTGTGTAAGTACAATATTTGCAGTAAGAAAATTTCAGGGAAGGAAGGAAACTAAAGGTGGCGGTTGAGAAATAAATTATCAAATATCAAAAAACTCCTTAAAAGAGAGATTTTTCCACTTGAAGCTGAGGCTAGAAAGACTCCCTGAATCCCTCTTGTGTGCTTAGTACAGGGTAGTTTGGAGAGCTGAGGTGCAAAACAAATTGAAATGTTCTCTGGCCAAGAACTGGTATTAAAAGTTATTTCAACTTGCTTTCATTTGCTTCCCTAGGACTTTGCTTTTTGTTTCCAACACCTTAGTCTGCATTTGTGTTATTTTAATTGCAAGGCAAACACTGGTCTTGTAGTATATACAGGTCAGTGAGCAAATCTGAAATCTGAAAATCCATCTCTGTATTAGGGGTGTCTCAGGGCTACCTCTAGGGTGGGTGATGGTCATTTTAAGTCTCCTGTGTAGGTTTGATTATTGGACAAACAAAGGAAATTGATGTTTTGAAAAAGCAATGTTGTTTTAGAGATAATAGCATCATCTTACCTTGTCTTTTTTGTGGTTAGAAAAAGGTAACAAAGACATAGGTTTAGTAAATTTTTCAGCTCACATTTGTGTTTCTTGATAGGTACAAATAAACACAAATGTATGTTAATAGGAATATACATACATTTCTGTTTCTTTATTCTGACTTGTACCCTATGCGGAAAAAATCAAATTAGCCACATATTGAATGGGGAAAACTATTAGTTGAAGTCAGTGAAGTAGATACAGTTTACACCAGTTGCAATGCACCTCAACATGTTCAATATTTGACAGAAAAAGTAGCTGTGTGAACTGAAGGTGGTTTCATGTACTGCTATGCTTACCTCTTCACATATTTACATTTTGGGCAATTGAATTATTTGACTGGAAAAGACCACTCTCAAAACACATACAACAGTTGCTTCTTCAACTTAGTTTACCTTAGTTGTATTTTTTTTTTTCTGCTTCAAGAGTCAGCCACACATGATATTTTACAATTATCTTGTATTGTCACAAGGGGCTCAAAGTGAATCTTATTTATCCTGGATACCAGTGTCTGCTTATGTATGTGGTTTTGGAGCTCAGAAAAAGGGCTGGGACAGACATGAGTATCTGATTCAGATCTCACGCTGAAAAACACACTGGGAAGGCAAAGCTAGCGTTTGTAGATCACTATTTACTCTCAATTAAGGAAGTGAAAAAGACCAGGTTCAGTGGAAAAGATCAGACAGCTATTTATTCAATTGCAGACAGCCCATTTAGATATAGTTATGAAGGTAGCACAAAGATGCAATTAAACTAGCTATAATGTATTTTACCAACAAATGGGGCTTACAGACACTTACTTGAGATGATAGTTGCAAAATGATTGCTAATATGCAATTTACATAATACCAAAAAACATGTTTAGTTTCTTTGATTTTGACTTTCTGGTCTGTTTCTGTTTTACCCCGATGGTGAGGAGGTGCTCCAAGTTTGAATCCTGTTATACTCACTGGCTAAAGATTATTATGCAGCATGACTCAGTATGTGGGTATCCACACATGAATAGGCTTTGCATGTTCATCCTGCCTCTACACTCTGTTCCCTAAACCTAAAAAACAAAACAACAAAGACAAACAACAACTGAAGGACTATGAACAAGTTAATTATCTGAAGTGACTTTTTACTTTTAAAAATGTGAAAATTAAATAAGGTGTCTGTTCTTATAGATTTTTCAGAGATCATCTAATACAGGGATCCATTAAAGGAGGTATTTAACCATGTGATGTCCCTATATGTGTGTTTCTGTTTACTGACCTCAGAGATACAGCCATGCATTTGAAATTCAAATAGGTGGAGATAGATATGCTCTTTAATGGAGATTAAATTATTAAATTGTTAAATATTAAATTATTAAATTATTAAATGTGTCTTAAATTAAGATTTGTTATTTTTTATTTCTCAAAATAGTGCCTGATTGAGTGCCTGTTTAAGGATATCCAAAAGTGTTTCTAATGAAGTTTATGATTGTTCTTAACTGAGCACTCGAATTGTGACTATTCAATTATTTCCTAGAGTGGGAAAGTCACCATTTATAAGTTTATAAAGACAAATACTCTCCTTCTACGTAATCTTTCCTGTTAACCTAAATGTTTTCCTGGGGATATGGGAGGTATAGAGGGCAGTAGAGAGTCAGCTGGTGGCCTAAGCACTGGTGGACTTCTTTTTTCCCTAGAAAAAAAACCAAATCTGGTTACACTTTACATTCTTTGTGGTTGTGTTTCCAATTTTCCAATGCATATAGAATTCCACAAGGAATATAAGTTAAAGAAATATCCCCGCATTTAAGAAACCTCATTTTAACATAATGTTTACAAGCCAGTTCTGATCTCTGCTTCTTCAGTTTTCAAATTAATTATTAAATAGCTTTAAAGCATTTTTTTTACACAACGAAGCTGTTGATAACCAATCAGACTATTTATACAGTATTAAACATTCCATAAAAATTGATCTTACCTAAAAGCTATCAACAGTGTTCCTAGCTCTTTTCCATACTAGTTTTGTGCTGAAAAGAATCTGTTCATGTAATGGAAGTGGTAATAGACAAACTTTGTGTGCTCCTGAAAATGTTATGTCAGATGTTTCATCAAAATTTCTGCTTAGGTTTCATAATAATTCTGAAGTTTATCTTAAGTTCTACGCTGTCAGATGTTTAGAGATTATACTAAAATATGCAACTAAATGGAAAGGTTTTGTGAATACTTGTATTTAAAGGTCTTTGTTTGTACAACTGTTTGGTTTTGAGTCTTCCAGATGTTATCAATTACAAGGGAATGGAGTCCATCAGAAGGGTGTCATAACAAATTAAAGGAACACTTGAATGTTTGAGAACCAAAGATGATTCTGAGAGTAATTATTTTGATAGCATGTCTGTTCATGATTGCTAATGGTCTGTTGATGCTGAAATGTAAGATACAGACTGAGCTACCAAAGGAACAGTAAATTAATGACGTTTCAGATAGTTTTTATTCAATGCATGAGAAAAATCAAATACAAAAAAATACTGAAAATAATTTCATGTTTTTAAAAGACAGTGACCAAGATGTATCTAATCATATGGAAAGAATAAAAAAGTCTGTACTCTTTTTGCTCTCTCTTACTTACCTTGTAAGTAGATATCCAAATGTTTACAGCAACAGATTTTTTTTTTTAAGCTTTTAAAACACATGGGTAGACACAATGGGATTCTGAATTTGGTAATAGAAAGCTGAAAAAAAGCAGGACAGCTAGCTGATGATTATGAATAATTGTGTTTCAAAACAGCAAAAAGAAAATAAGTAAAGAAGGAATTTTTCTCCCTTTGTTTATTACACTGCCCTGAAAGAAAACCTCATATGAAGAGGAACTTGTTCCTGTACTCTCAACAAGACATAAAAAACCAATGCATAGTTACAATGCAGTAAGGAAGACAGGAAGGAAGAAGGAAGGACAGAAATACAGATGGACCTCTGGTACTTTGCCAGAACCAGAAACATATTGATAAATTCAGAAAGAGTCAAAGAGTGGCATTAAAGTGGTTAGGGGTCTCAAAAACATGATACATGAGAAGAAACTGAGAGATGTGGCCTTTTTTAGCCTGGAGATGAGATGGATATGGGGGATCTAATAGCTGATTTTAACTCCATAATGGCGATTTATAGAAAAGCCTCCTTGCAAAGTCAGGCTGTAGAAAAGAGGCTATAGTCATGACATGTGAAAATGGGAAAATCTGTCTGGATATGCTGAAACAGTGTTCATTATGAGAGTGGTAAACTGTCCTGGGTTTGCAAAGGTCCTCCCTCCCTGGGGGACTGTAAGTGGTTTGTCCAGGTGAATTTCCGGGACAAAACCAATCAGATGTTTTGGTAATGCCTTTTGCCAATTACATCTTTAAGAAAACAGAAAAGAAGGTTAGTTGCACAGAAGAAATTGAGGAGCCATGTAGGAGGTGGTGGCAGGTGCCCAGGTGGGGGCCAGGCCTCCCTCCTCCCCTCTCCGTCCCTAAGCTGGGAGAGAGGCAACACTGAAAGCCCCTAATCCAGACATGTAATGAAATGAAGAGAAAAAAAAAACTTAAAGGATTTTGCAAAAGTAACTGCAGACAGAGAGATAGCAGAGTCTTCAAGGTCACAGCTGGCAGCCAGAGAGAGAAGCCGTGAAACGGGATGGGGAGAGATGGCTCCTTCTCCCCACTCCCTCTCACTCCCTTCAGCAGAGTAAAAGACTGAAATCTGAAAATCTCTGCCACCTGTGGAAGATTGTTGGGGAGTGGAGACAACCACTATATTCTCAACCCCATCTGCAGCATAAGGAACTCATGCCGGAGCAGAGAAGTGGATGTAACTCTGTGGAAGTTTTTGCTGGACTGTAGCCCACACAGAGAATTCTTACACTAGAGCGAGGAGGCTCGGGTAAGACCTTGGGATCCCAGGGAGGGATCCGGGTCGGTGCAGTTGAATTTGGACCCACGTCTGAGATCTACGCTGGAGCAATTCGGCTCGGGTAGGACTTGTTGTGATCCCAGAATGGGATCCATGTTGGTGCAGCTGTATTTGTGACCCAAAGGACAGCAGAGAATGAAGGAACTGTTGTCCAAGGGGTAGACCCACGTTGCAGAGGTCTATCAAGGACTATTCCCGTGGGAAGGGACCCCACAGGAAACAAAGGTAGACTCAAAAGCCATTATCCCCTGTGACCCTGTGGTGTAGACCATGGAAAAGCAAGTGTCCCCTTGTTCCATGGAGACCTACAGGACCCTGGGTAACCCCCAGCCTTCGGCCTTAGCCCAGGAGGGAGACAGGCCCAGTCACATGGTCGACACAGAGGAGAAAAAGAGCCAGAGAGAAACTATTCCAGCTGCAACGAGTCGGAGGAGTTGTCTCAGAGATAACAGAGAAGGAACTTCCAAGTGCTGCAGAGTGACTTAGAAGAATTTGCTTTCTTCTCCTCCTGTACTGATGCAAAGTGGGGAGGAGTGGACTCAAACTGTAGATGCATAGTGCTTTTACTTAATTAGTATTGTAGTAGATATAGTTGTTTAGTTTTTATTGTGTAGTAATAAATTTTAATATTATTTCTCCCCAATCAGATTTGATTTTGTCTGCATAAACTTTCTCTCAACTTAGAGCAATTTGGTTGGGGGTGTGGTAAAAAAAAATTGTCACCTAGACAAACCCATGACAATTGGTGAACAAGTTTCTCATGTTTTATTATATGTCAATTGCAGATAAGTATTTAAATTCTTTAGATTATTTTGGAAATACTCCATCAACAAAAGAAAAATTACAAAGGCATATTGAGGTGGAATTTCATGTACCCATAGAATGGTTTGTTTTGAAAGAGATCTTAAAGATCATAAAGTTCAAACTCCCTCAAACCCCTTCACACTAGACCAGGTTGCTCAAAGCCCCATTCAATCTGGCCTTGAACACTTTCAGGGATAGGGCATCAGGAACTTATCAGGGCAATCTGTTCAAGTGCCTCACCACCTTCACAGAAAAGAATTTCTTCCAGATTTCAACTCTAAACCTACCTTTTTTCAATTTAAAGTCATTAACCCTTCAGTTAATCCCACAGACCAGTTTGGATGGGGCTTACTGAGGGAGCTGACGAAAGTGCTCTCCAAGTCACTTTCAATCATTTACCAGCAGTTCTGGCTAACCTGGGAGGTCCAAGACGTCTGGAGGTTAGCAAATGTGATGCCCTACACGGGGCATCTACAGGAAGAGTCAGAAAGAGGATCCTGAGAACTACGGGCCGCTCAGTCTGATTTTGGTTCAGGGAAAGGTCATGGGTCAGATCATCTTGAGTACCATCACTCACAAATGTACAAGACTCCTGGGGATCAGGCCCAGCTAGCATGGGTTTATAAAAGGCAGGTCCTGCTTGACTAAACTGGTCTCCTTCTATGACCACATGACCTACTTAGGGGATAAGTGAAAGGCTGAAATGTTGTCTGCCTAAAAGTTAATATACTGTTTGACACCGTTTGCCACAGCATTCTCCTGGAGACACTGGTTGCTCAGGGCTTAGACAGGTGTACTTACTCTTCACTGGGTGAAAATCTGGCTGGATGGTTGTGGCCTGGAAGTTGTGGTGAGTGAAGATAAACCCAGTTGGTGACTGTGCTGTTCCCCAGGGCTCAGTCCTGTTTAATGTCTTTATCTGTGATCTGGATGAGGGGATTGAATGCACCCTCAGTCAGTTTGACACAAACTTGTGTGGGAATGTTGATCTACTGGAGTGTAGAAAAGCTCTACAGAGACTTCAGGACAGGTTGGAGTGATGGGCTGAGGCCAATTTTATGAGGTTCAACAAGGCAAAGTGCCGGGTCCTGCACCTCGATCACAACAACTCCATGCAACACTACAGGCTTGGGGACAGAGTGACTGGAAAGCAGCCCAGCAGAGAAGAAGGTATTGGTTGACAGCTGGCTGAACACGAGCCAGAAGTTTCACAGAATAGTTTCACAGAATGTTCTGAACTGGAAAGGACGGACAAGGATCATTGAATCTAACTCTTAAGTGAATGGCCCATACAGGGATTGAACCCACAACCTTGGTGTTGCTCTAGCCAACTGAAGTGTGACCAGATGGCCAAGAAGGCCAATGCCATCCTGACTTGTACCAAAAACAGTGTGGCCAGCAGGACTGGGAAAGTGGTGTCCTTCTGTACTTGGCACTGGTAAGACCTCAACTTGAGTGCTGTGTTCAGTTTTGGGCTTGTCACTACAAGAAAGACATTGAGGTGTTGGTGTGCTCTTCTGGAGAAGAGCAATGAACCTGATGAAAGGTCTGGGGCAAAAGATGTGTGAGAAGCAGCTGAGGGAGTTTGTGTTGTTTAGCCTGGAAAAAAGGAGGCATAGGGTGTCCTTATGGCTCTCTACAACTACCTGAAAGAAGGTTGTAACAAGGTGGGGATCAGTTTCTTCTCCCAAGGAACAAGCAATTGGACAGGAGGAAATGACCCAAAGTTGCATCAGGGGAGGTTTAGATTGGATATTAGGACTAAATTTTCCACTGAAAGAATTGTCAAGCATTGGAAGAGGCTGCTCAAGGAAGTGGTTGAGTCACCGACCCTGGAGGCATTTAAAAAGATTTAACACTTAGGGGGATGATTTAGTGATGGACATGGCAGCATTAGGTTAATGGTTGGTATATGGTATATATTAGGTTAATGGTGAAGATATTGGTATAAGCTCCATGGGCAACTATTATTTTTTTAAAGAAACTGCACCATCCACCTACAGAAGAAGAAGAAAACAAAATTTGTGATGAATCTTTAGCAGAGCATTCTGATATTGATGTGTTTCTAAAGCATGAGGACCAACATTTTCATGCAAGACCAAGCTTTAATGAGCATTAATTCTTAAAACATCTATCAAGAGCTTGAGGATTCTTATCCATTTATCACACATGCTCTATGAATATCTAAAATACATTTTTCTGTTTGCATGACACCTCTGGGTTCTGTCTAGCTGCCTGAAAGTAAAATCACATTTATGTGAATGCTGGAGGAGTTGAAAGTGTTCAAAAAAAGCAAAACAAGATAAGAATATGGCAAGATGAGAACTGACTGATCAAGCCGAACGTGTTATGATAAAGTGATTCCATACTCTCATCACTGTCAAAACATATTTCCTGTACCTGGTCTCTAGAGAAATATATGCCATTGGTGAAAAAACACTGCTTTCTATCTTCTGATTAATGTAATACTATTCAGTAACTACAGATACCACATTCATCTTCAATCATCATGGTTTGCAATATTTAAGTAGAGGACCCATAAACATGCTATACTTACACAAGGATAAACAACAAAATTCTCACTTTTCAGGTTTTCTATTTGCTTTTTTAGGACAATAAAAATGTAAATGAATGTAAAGATTAAAATGTAACTATTTTAAAGCTATTCTTACTCATTCAAAATTCTTCAATCACTTCATGAAACTTGAAACTTCTTGAAACAGTATCCCATAGCTGACCATATAACTTTTTTACACATGTTTGTGGGTTTTTTCCCCCACTTGAAATTTATCAAAATAACTCTTAGAATGAATATTTTTCACAGTTTTTGTTTTGTAAAGAGAAAAGTTCTGGGTATTTCTTACGTGGTGTGATCTACACATATATGTAAATTATTTGGAAAAAAAAGAGTTAATTTTTTTAGTTCTTTAAAAAATGTTTTGCCAGTTATTCTACATTTTCTCCTAGGGTTATAAGACCTTCTGTTGTTTTGCTTTTATGGAAAATAAGGAAGAAAGGACAGGTTGATAAACTATTTTTCTTTTACTGTTTACCTCAGTCTCTGATGCTGACTGTGATTTAGTTAGTTGGCCCATGTCATTAGCTTTGCTGTGAACTGCATTACTGCAAGACTCGGGCTTGTTCTAAGACACAGACTACTATAGAAATGATAAAATTTCATTTTCCTCACATTTTTTAAAGCACTTACCAATTAAATTGAAAGACACCAGAGTCTACACTATCTGATATTAATTATGGTATTGCCATGATTTACAAACTGCTCAATTACCAGGACTGACCAAAGGATGAAACCTCAGCATTCACCTTCTTTCTGACTTTCTATGTTTCCAACAGCAAGATTCCATCAATAATTAATTTAATGCTCTTTTAGAGATTTATCACCTTCAAATACTTGTCTTATCTTCCCTCATGAGTATTTGAAAAGTGTTAACTTGTTTCTATGGAATGTTAAAAAGAACAGAAATTAAAACTTTCCTTGAGCTGCAGCCACACATGTTTAGGTGACATCACTCATAGTTTGACTAGGAAAAATAATACTTCCTATCAGATCTTTTGCAAGGCAAATGAATCCTCCAAGATATAAAAGTACACTGTATCATCATATTAACAGAAAAATGAGTTGCCAATAAAAAAATTCAAGCAAAATTATTCTAAAACTCAGCAAATTCTGACTTTTTGAAATGTTTGTGTCTCAGTGGAAGAGAGACCACTCAGGACATGTTCTCTCAGACATAGGTGTGACAACACAGAAGAATAAAAAACCTAGTACAAACAAGTACTGTTCAGTATTAAAAGGTTGGAGACATATGCATATGCACAAAAATATCATCCTAAAGATATGATGGAAGGAGTACAGCCCCCAAAGCCAAGAAAATCAGAACTTGAGACTCACTCATTGTGTTGCAAGACCCACAATAGAATCTATGACCTTAATCCGTGCTGGGTGTTGGCCATTTAAAGATTGTCTCCTTTGAAGTTGCAGAAAAAGAGTTATATACTTGAAAGAAGATAAAGGACATACACTGGAACACAGACCCATAAAAAATACAGCGATGGGTGGAAAAAAATCAAGAAGAACCACACATATATTAATGTGGAAAGCATTTAACAAAGCAGTTAAAAACATCTGTGGGAGTTCTGATCTTTAGGCTTGTTTATCTTGGAAAAGTATACTGTCAATACACATGAACTCATTAAAAATTTAGTCAGCTTAGTCTTTGACTTCAATTAAGGTCAACTTTAAAGGCATTGTTAGTAATACTTAAATTATAAATATGTAATTTGTATATGTAGAAAAATATGCACAAATATGTTTATCAATTAATCTTTTTCAGCATATGTACAATAAAATTAATTCTTATCTTTCTAACATTCCTTAATTTACTCCTATTGCTCATTTGAAACTCTCATTCGTATTACATATTGTAATGATTTGTCCATGCAAATCCTTCCTAATAATTTTCATTGTTCCTGTTCATTTGTTTCCTGCCACTGATTGTTCTTTCATGCATTGTGTTATGTAGATTGTAAAATAATGTACTGCATTAAACATGAAATTGAAACCATGATTTTTATATGTTCTAATTGTTTTGTTTGTGTTTTTTTTACCCATGCATTTACCAGAAGTTGGCCAAGACAACAAGATGCACTGAAACACCCTTCTTAGAACCACAGTACTTTTAAGGCTCTAATACTACAGTCTACAGTTCATGATTGCTGACTAAAATTTACTCACCGTTTTGGAAAATGATTAGTACCTCCTGCTAAGTAGCAAACAACTGCACATTTAGAAGAGGTAGCAGCTGAGGTAATTTACCTTCCTTACTCAGTAAACACTTAGTTCGTCAAGTCCAGATTCTCACAGACATCTGTGTAGTAGATTTATAGTCCAGGAGGCTACATATGGAACAGAGTTAAAAATTTCGTAACAAATACTTTGTGATTATATAGGTCTCAACTTTATCCTGCTCTTGCATACTATCCTAGTTGGAACAGCTGGGACCAATTAATCACTAGATGGGTGTAACCCAAACCTGTGTATTCTATGGCCTTCCGTGTAATTTCCCAGAAACTGTTATCAACAGAGCATTTACACCCTCTGCCCAGAGCAGCCTGACTTCTCAGGCTATAAACTAGGCCTTAAGAGGCCTGCGAGATAGGCAGATGTTCCTGTCTTCATGCCCTTTTATGGAAATCCCCACTCTGAGGGAAGGACTGAGCATTCCTGCCTGAACTGGAGAATATATAAACTTGGGGTTTTTGGAACCCTTCTACCCTCACTC
>JAWWES010000081.1:71753273-71774869 GCA_035583135.1 Lophotriccus pileatus | reverse complement strand
GAAAAAGAGCCAGAGAGAAACTGTTCCAGCTGCAATGAGTCGGAGGAGTTGTCTCAGAGATAACAGAGAAGAAACTTCCAAGTGCTGCAGAATGGCTTAGAAGAATCTGTCTTCTCCTCCTGGACTGATACAAAGGGGGAAGGGGTACTTTTGTAAATATATAGTGCTTTTAGTTAACTAGAATTGTTGTAGATATAGTAGTTTAGGTTTTTTTGTTGTGTCGTAATAAATCCTAATATTATTTCTCCCCAATCGGATTTGGTTTTGTCTGCATAAACCTTCTCTCAACTTAGAGTTATTTAGAGCAATTGTGTTGGGGGGTGTGGTAAAAAAAAATTGTCACCCAGACAAACGCACGACATAAACACTGAATCAAGTTTGTAAAAGAGACTCTTGTCTGTGGAGGTCTTCAGAACTCACCTGCATAAAAGCCTAGAGGAACCTGATCTGACTTTGATCTAAATCTGCTTTGAGCAAAGGATTAAACTAAAAAATCTCCACAGAGATATTTTCAAACAAAAGTTATACTGTCATTTTACCATTTTCTGTGTTCTTCAATCCGTTGGAACTTGGTTAACTTTTCAGTGCTAAATGATATTTTTTATAGTTTTATTGGTTTTGGCTGTCATGGGATTAATTTTCTTGTCAGAAACTCATAGGGTGCTGGTTTGGATTTGTGACCAAAACAGTGAGGATAAGACAAGAATGTTTTGTTATTGCCAAACATTGCTTACACAGTGCCAAGAACTTTCCTGCCAGTGAATAGGCTGGGGAGTTCACAACAAGCTGGGAGGGTACACAGCTGGGACAGCTGACCTCAGATGACCAAAGGGATATTCCAGACCATATGGCGTCATGCTCAGCAACAAATCTGGGTGCAAGAAGTATGAAGGCAAGACATCTGGAGTTAGGAAATCTGTGTTTCCAAGTGACCATTACATATGCTGAAGTCCTGTTTTCCTGGAGATGGCTGAATACCTTCCGGATGATGGGAAGTGGTGAATGATTTCCTTGTTTTCCTTTACTGGCATGAATAGCATTTGCTTTACCTTTGAAACTGTCTTTATGCCAACCCACAAGTTTTCTCACTTTTCCACTTCTAATTCTCTCCTCCTTCCTGTTGCGGATGGAGGGAATGAGCAAGTGGCTGTGTGGGGCTCAGATGCCTACTGGGTTAGCCCATAACAGTGATATATTTTTACATTCCAGAAAAAAGCCTGTGAAACACACACCATCCTTTAGTTTCTTGTGTAAAGGAGATCCATGCATAACATATTGACTTTTTATAGAGCTGTCATTTTGAAAAGACTAGAACTACTTATGAGTACCACTGTTTCCCACATGATACCTTTCATAGTGGGGAAATCATCTTCCTGCAGAAATAAAGCACTTATAAACCACTACAGTTAATTAGAATAAAATGTAAGTATATTAATGTATTTCTATTCCAGAAGTACTGTCCTTTTAGGACAGAGCTATTTCAGTTATGGAATATATAGTCACCAGGAGTCCACAATATTGTAACAATTATTTTGCCTATTTTTATTTTGATAAGCAGGTTGAACAACTTTGATTGAAAATAGTTCAATTATTCTGAAGCACTTCTGGAAACAGAACAAGTGGTAGTTTAAGTTCTTTGCAGGTTGATCTGGCACTACTGGAAGCTCTTGTAATTAGTAAACTTGCAAAACTATTGTTAAAGTTATTTTACTCAGCTTCAATATACTACAGTTTATTAGTAAGCCTATTATTTATGCACTCCCATGGGCCATTTAATATTTGCTTCAGTTAATGAGAATCTTCGTCTTAATTAACATTTCTAAAAGATATTTTTCCTCCCCTCTCCTACAAAATGAATAAGACCTTAGAAATATTTCCCAGAATAATATAATTTTAGAGTTATTAAAAGTAAAGGCTTTCTATTGCATCATTTTGCATTATCATCAAAGCTTCTTGAAAGACAGTGAAATTTCATATATCGTGCATATCTCAATTAAAAACATGAGCTAATATTGAAAGACACTGAATGATTCAAAGTCCATGTGAAGGTCTTGTATGAATGATAATTAATTTTTGAGATTTATAGAAATTCAGAATGCTATTGCACAATATTAAGGTCAAAGTTGCAGAAGAAACACTTTCAGATCACCTCTGTGTTACTATCAGGAACTGTGCCTGTATTATGCATGATCATAACCCTTTAGTTCAGTTCAACTGAACCACGTCCTCTGAACAAGATTGTAGTGAAGTGAAAACGAGAGTTTTGCTTGCCAGCCAGAAGCACATGGTAACCTGTTGCCCCAAATCAGATCAACCAAAAATCTATTAAATATATAGAATCACTTTTATATAGAAAGAACAAAATTACTTCAGCTGTATTGTGGTACAGTGCTGTGGTTTGGTGAGGGAACACAAAAGGGTCGGGGTTCGGGGTTGCAGGTCTCGGCAGGACTGTCCCGAGCCGAACTAATTTATTCAAAATGGAGGGCTATTTAAGAGGTCGGCTGGGGAAGTTTCTGGAACTTGGAAGGAGTATGCAAAACTGAGGGTGATGATAGGACAGGAACAATTAGGAGGAAGGGTTATGTAACACTTGGGTTTGATAGGTGGGATTTACATGAATATGCATTTAGGAGGAGGGATTACAATAATGAAATAACTGGGAAAGAAGGGGAGAATGCACAATAAGGGAGTAACAACCATTCCAAGGGAGCAAAGTCCATAACAACAAGATGAAACATAACTCCAAATAGAGGCATCAACCTAGTAATAGGTTTCTGCCTAAAGTCTCTGCAGTATAGTCCTTAGTCCTCAGTCAGGAATTGTGTTTTCCACATGGTGTAGGATTCTTCTTCATCCTGGCCATCTCCAACACTTCCATCAGATAATGCAGAGGACCTGATGCATTTTGTAAGGCTTGTCTCTCCTGTACTGGCAAAAGCATTCTCCAGTAAAATTTTCTAGTCTTTACCTACTGAATGAATAATGTCAGCTTTCATTCTTCAAACTATGAGCATGATCTTGTAAGTATGAAGAGTAAAAATGCTGAACTGAACTTGGGATACTGATATTTAAGTCAGAATATCAGTTTTGAGTTATTTTGCAAAGTCATAAATAAATGCTGTCATTTCCCTCCCTGCCCTACTCCCTTCATAGAATCATAAAATCATTAAGGTTGAAAAAATACTTAAAGGTCATCGAGTCCAACTTTTAATGGATCACCACCATGTCAATTAAACTATAACACTAAGTACCACATCAAGTTATTTCTTGAATGCTTCCAGGGATGGTTAGTCCACCACTTCCCTGGGAAGCCTGTTCTAATGCTTAATCACCCTTTTAGTGTATAAGTTCTTCCTGATGTCCAATCTGAACCTCCTCTGGCACAGCTTAAAGGCATTTCCTCTTTTCCTGTTGGCCAAGATCCACAATCCTTTTGTGACTACTTTGTTGAAATCCTATAGTGAGAGAAAGCAAAAGGCAAGGTCTGCATAGTGAATCACAGTGATATTTTTTTGCTATGTACACTTCAATACCACCATCCTTATACAATTGTAAATCTTTTCATCTTAAGGGGAGACTGGTTTCTTACCTTTTGCACTATTTTCAGATAAATTGTACTTGTTAGCATATTGGTGCAAGAAGTACACAAGCTTCTTATATCTGCTGGTGGTGGCTCTCTTGGCTATTTATCTGGAGAAATTTCATGACAACGTGCTAGGACAGCTAAAAAATTCTGTGACTCCAAATAAGAATGACAAGAATGAATTCTAAAGTCATGTCCTGTATTGTCTTGTAGAGTGAACTTTGCCTTTTCTGCCTTAATCATCCAAATCTCCAATGAAATCATTATGAGTCTAAAATGCTGGAAATATGGTACAGCTGGTGATAGTCTTTTCTTTTATGGTGCCATGCTATTAACTGTTAAATGTTTGGCCTTGAGGGTAATTTTCTACCATCTATTACTTCTATTTGGCATTATGTTTAATCATTTGAATGTTGTTGGGGCTGGAGGGGAGAGTTTGTTTGCATGTTTCCTTGCATCTCCTTGTGTTTTTCCTTGGTAGCTTTACTGGGATAGAGAGCTAGTGTGTGGGATGGATCCCATGTTAAGCAAGTGGGATGACAAAGGAACATTTGACAAGATGAAGGAGAGACATGAGTTTTCTTAAACTTCTATTACTTCTAACCAGATGTCTTGTGGCACACATCTAGTTCTGAGATGTGCACTGGGTAACAGAGACATGTCTAGAGGTGTTTCCTGTTTGGATGTGTCAGACTTAGTAGGTCTCTGTCTAACTGTGTCTGGACTGTGACCTTTTGTCCAGTAAAAAAATTCCAAATAAGTACATTTTGCCTGACAGCTGACGTATTGCAGCATTATAGGAAATAATTTTACTACTGCATTTGTTTCAGGATTTGGTGTGTGAGGAACATTTGGTTTCTAACTTAGGCAATTATTGTATGTAGCCGAAAACCTCCATAGCTTTATTTTGCAAGAAAAAAGGCAAGTAAGGATAAATGTAAGCATTTATATTTGTTTTTCTTAAGATACATGTTTTTAAAAGAAAGATTAGAGATATACGGGAGGGGGAAAATCTGTTAAATAGTTCCTTCATGTAAATTACAGCCGTAAATACCATTACAGTGTAAAATGAATCAGATTGTTTAATCTGGCTGGAATTTTGAAGGTTAAGGCATTTATAAGCAATGATGTGAGGACATTAAATTATATCACAAACCTTTCTGTGTACTTTTAATAGCACAGTTTTAGCTAGTCTTATCAGAGAATGATGTCAGGGGATTCTATTACTTACTTTATACAATAATACTAACAAGGGCTTATGTTGGATTTATATGTGTGATATAATGTGATATTATGGAAAAAAAGGTAATGGAACTCTTATGCTCAGAAACTGAGCCTCTGTCCTGCATTCTGTGGATGTATGTTGACAGCATATTTTTTGTTATTTCAAGACCACAAGAAAGCCACATAATGTTATAGAAATCATTGCAAATTGTGCAAGTGTGGAAGTTTTTTTCCCATAATTATTTTGAAGAGATAAAATATAAGGAATTCAATGCACTGCAAACTAAAAAGAATTATATATGATGATAATAATAGATATGATAGAACTCATCAATAGTAAACTGCAATATTTCTTGCTCTTTTAAGGCTGGTTAGAGACTTAAGCTTTTGTTGATAAAGTGTAAGAGTTCATGTGTCAGTTGGTACATCCATGAACATTTGTATTGATAGATTTTAGAATGCAGATCAGTAGAAATCCATCTCTGCTTTTGGAGACCAAATTCTTTTCACTACATTTTCCCACTTTGTTGTGATGACTTTTAGGTAGTCTAGCAATTTCCATAACAGACTGCTTGGACTGAATTTTCATTTTTATGTTATGATGTCTTAACTGCAATACATTTTATCTTCCTTGAGGCACATGTAGAAAAGCTGAAGAAAGAAAAAGACTGATTCATTATCAGAACTCTATTACCCATTCCCTGTCTTCTTAATGACTGCCTGTATTGAAATATCAAGGGACAGTAAACTATAACACTGAATTTTTAGGGAGTTTTTTATTTTCTTTTCTGTTTTACTGGGGGGTTTTAGTGTTTTCTGTTGTTGTTTCAGTTTGGGGTTTTTTTCCCCATGACAGTGTTCATGGAGAGTGTTGGTTGCTCTTCTTTCTCCTCCCAAAATTCTATGCCCATAATCCAAGTTGTCTGCCTGGAAGCCAGGCAGTCGTGGTAGTGCTGTGCCTGGCTCCCTGAAAATTTTCATGGGCAAAGTGCCTTAGTAATGGAATTATACAGATGGCTGTGGGTGATTATACAGGCTATGGGTGATTTTTTGTTTCTGACCGGTTTGGAATCTGTGCAGAAGACTTTAAAATCCATTTCCACCTGCTCAGATAAAAATGTTCCTATGGAAATGAGAGGGCTACTTGGTTAACTGTTACTTTTTCTAGGCTTTTAATACGAAAGCTGTCCTGAAATGTAACATGGATTTTTTGAGTATAAAATATGCTATTGGGCCTCAGTATTATTATTGTGGATTCCTATCAAAAAGCAGTGTAGCAGGGGATGTCATAATTGTAACACAAAGCAGAAAAACTGATGATAGTTGTGCATGCCAAAAAAACCCCTCACAGAAACACAAAAAACTCAAATTCACAGTTCCTCATACTGTTGACAGCTCATTTTTGAAATTAAAAACCAAACCAAACCAAACCAAACCAAAATACAAACCCCAAAACAACAACAAAAAAACCCCAAACAAATAAGTTGTCTTGTTTTTGCTTGTGTGACAGGAAATTGTCATATCGAAGTACGTATTTTTATGGTCTTGCAATTGGAGCTTTTTGGCACTTCAGTAATTTTCTTTCCCATATACAGGAGCCGAAGCTCCTGTATACCGTATAGCACTTTTCAGTGTGAGGAAGGTACAGCTTCTAAAGAAAAAGTCTTTATAGAACAGTGGACAAGGTAGGGAATGGAGGAATTTAGGGTGGTAACTCATGAACAAGATAAAACTCAATTGCTGACTGGCCCCAGGAGAGAGAGGAGATGTTGTGGAGCAAAGCTGAAACAGTAAAGGTAGGCTGGACAAGTTAACAAAAATACTAAGAAACAAGCAAAACAAAACAGAACAACAACAACAAAAAACTCTCAACCAAACAAAAAGAACCAAAAAAAGCCACAAAAACAACAACAAAAAAGAGTGACTATATAAAAATAGAAAGGCTAGGAGCAGGCAAGTTAGGAACACAAATTCTCTTAATGTTCACATCTCAGCTAGAACTCTTTACAAGGTTAAATCCGTATGGCTAACCTTTACAGGTCATGAAATGATCCATTTGTTTAAAAGGTTGGTCAGTCAAAAGGAAAAGAAAGATGTTCTTTGCATTTGAGATTATTTGATTTCAACTTCTAGAATTAATTTTTTTATTTATTACTTTCTCTGGTAGTAGTAGAACTACATAGCACTCTGTAATTTTGTTCTTATAAAAATATTTAAGTACAGAGATCAAAATCTTCTCTTTAGTAAATAAACAAATCAAGACCTCAGAATACTCCTTACAAGGAATCTTTTTGTCCATTGATTTGTAACAATCCATGGCTCTTCTTTTCTTTCTTTTCTAAAATCTGTTATTTTTTTATCTCAATTAAATTTTAGAAAACTAAAAATGGTGAAACAGTTCAGACTGTCTAAATGTTATTTCACCAGTGAGATTAGAAGCTATCAAATCCCATTTCTTTTCATTCTTCTACTGCTCCTTGCTATTTTTTATAAATGTAAATATACAAAAATAATGTATAAATATATCTGTTTTTTTTTTTTTTGGTGGGATGTTTGTGAGGGGAGCTGTTTGTTAGCTTTGTTGTTTTGGCTTTTTAGCCCCTTTGGGCATAGACTCCAAATGAATTGAACTTTATAGAAGTTACTGGTAAATGTAGGGAATTTTATAACCATCTTTAATTTTACAATTTTGCAAATCAAAATAGACTGCCTAGGCAAGCCTAAATAGCTCAGATGAGAATCCATTTCTTTAAATGTATATTTCAATTAAATTTGAATATGAAATTTTTAATAGACTGGTGTGCGAAAATAAAATTCTAACACTATGAATCTGACCCTGAAATTGCTGAGAAAAAAGCACTGATTTCATCAGCTTCTAATGAGAATAGAATTTGTTCAATATTTCTTGTTGACACTCATCATCTTGCAAGATAACAGTATATAAATAAGCATAATTAAACCTTATGCTGACACCAGATATTTAGATATTATAAACTTTGAAATGTGATGCAAACTTTTGGTGCTTTGATACAAAGCAAAAGATAAAATTTAAGATCTGAGTTCATTTTAAAAGAGCAAATTAATTGTCCTTATTCATGACAATCTCCAAGAAGGATTTCTCAAATGAGGTGTCACTTTTCCTTGGAGAGTTTTTATATCTAATCTCAGCTCTGCTAAAGAGATTTTAAATTTAATAATGATGTTAAACTAAATGAAATATAGATTCTCTTAAATAATTTAAGCTTGCTGCAATTATACAAATTTAATAAGTCTAGCATATAATACCACTGGATAACATGAGAGAATAGAATTATAGATTAATTTTATTTTTTTTTAAGTTAAGAAAATTAACAAGGACTGCCTTATACTCATATGGTGTAACTTTTTCTTTAGGCTCTGCTATAATTCTATTCTTCTAAGAGACTATGCACTGATAAAGATATAACTCTAAAACTAATTCATAATTTTTATTTCTATATCTATAATCTGAAATAAGAACTTATTTTTAAATATATTTCTAGATTAAGTAGCTTACTGAACTTTGAAAAATAATAGCTTTCTCAGTTTCATTTTATTTATTCTTTTATTTTCAGTATGATTTAAGGTACCAAATGTTTTATATAAGACAATTCCCTTTGATTTTCAATATGGAAAGACAAAGTAGATCAAAATAATTAGGATTCATTCCTGTACTATAAGAATATAAAAAGAGGGTACCCTGACATTCACATGTTGTGCATTGTATGGACACAAAGAACATAATGAACTATTTCTGTTTTCACCAGCCATTACTATTTGCCTTCTCAGGCATACTATAATCAAATTTTCTTAGTATATATTGATTCATTTATGTCTACCTCATATTGATAACAACAAAAAAACTGCACTTCTGAGAAATTAAGAAGAAATTATCATAGTGAGAAGGAAATTTTTGTTGTTAAGGTAGGGAACGCAAGTAAATTAGGTATTCTCATATGTTCTCTCCTGGCTGCTGCTTCCTACTTGAATCTACAGAATATTAGTCTCCTAACTTCATGGCTCTTGGTCCCATCTTATCTGGATTCTCAAAGAAGGTACTTTGATTGGTACTTTGGATTGTCTTATTGTTTTGTATACATTTTTCTATCATGGTCATCATTGTGCTACCTGAGTCCTTTATTAAAATGTTTTTAATGTAACATTATAAAGGAAGTAATTTATAGCAAAATTACCGGTTGAATACCAATGTCCTGAACACTAACTGAGGACTTTATCCAATTGCAAATTAATTTTGCCTTCAGAATATTTTTATATATAGTATAGTATTATCTAATATCTGATACAACTCATTTACACAGTTTTTGTCTCTGATGTTGACGGATCAACAAGTGGGGAAAGTTTGGGCCTTTCAGAAGAGTTTGCTTTATTAATATTACAGCCTATGGCAAACCCAACATTTCTGAATTCTAGATGTCACCATTATTTTAGCAGAAGTAAGGTTTACTGTCAGTCAGGTTGTTTCCTTAAAACATAATGGCAGCATATTTCCTGATGTAATTGTATGACTCCATTTTGTACAGACTTCTCATTCTGTACCAAAGTTAAAAAAGAGCAAAGATAACAACAGACGTGTTGTTATGATAATTTAGAAATTAAATGTACCAGAATTACATTAAAAAGGTATAGATTGTCTCAGTTAAATCATATCTTTCCCAAAGAAATTTAGGAGAACAGACAAGCCAAAGATAAAATTTCTTCAATGTCTATTTTCTTATATGAAAGCACTGTTTCAATTCTACTTATCATAAAGAAGATAAAAAATGGAGTTGAAGAAGAAGAAATTACAGACTGTCTAAACAGTGAGTGCATTTTCTTATCTAGTAATGAGCTTCTATAGGGCGACATTTATTACCTTATGCAACACCATATGTTGCATGTAAAGGAAGCTACTTTCTATCATCTCTCACACTGAAAGTGAAGAAAAGTTCTGTCGAATCAACAGATCTCAGAGCTGTGACAAACCTCCCTGTCTATGTGGGAATGTGTTGGCTGCCCAAATGAATAATTTGTATAGAATTTTAAAAGCATTTTATAAAGTTTTAAGATAACAAACTTAAAAAAAAGCACACAGAGAGGGAAGTTATTAATTTTTGAAGTGGATCTGTATTTGACATCTTTGTCTGAAAGATGTATTACTCATCCACCATATAGTATTGTCACACTGATGATATATTAGTGTAATGCATTATCTGAACAATATCATTCCTATGATGTATTGCTAGCTAACATAGAGCTAGCTGGTGAGAGTTGGTTATAAAGACTTAGCACCTTTTATGGTATTAAAAAAAACAAAACCTGAAATTAAGCACTTTATTTTAAGACTTGCACACTAAAAGGAATATGTGAAAAGGTGATGGTTATTTTAAAATTTGATTTGTGGTAAGGCACTTCCTGAATTTTGGAAGTATGAATTGTAGAAGTAAAATCAAGCAAAAGTTTGTGGGAAGGCCAAAGAGGTACATTCCTGAAGATATTACTTTGTGGGTTGTCAGTGGTAGTGCTCATAGATTGTATAATTAAAACTTCATGTTTTATAAACCTACAGTATATAACATAGAAGTAGCTATTTACCATTTATTATAGAACCAACTTTTAGCGTGGCAACAACATGAAAGCTTACTGTGGCGTATAAAAAAAAGAAAAAAATTGTGGGGGTTCTTTTAGTAGATGTGGCATTTACAGTCTAGATGTTAATAAAGTTTAATCCTTGCACTAGCTTTTGGTCAGGTGTTTCACAACCAGGAGAAATTTCATTCCTTTTGGACTACAACCTCTATGGAAATGCATAGCTACCAGTCACTAAAAATTTTTAAGCAAAATTTTTAAGGAAAAAAAACCACAAATGAATGAATAGATAAAATAGAGAGAAAACCCCAAGCAAACAAAAAAAAAAAAAAAACAAACCAAAAACCAAAACCAAAACCAAAAACCCAAAACTACCAAAGTGGACTAAGGAAAAATATATAATACAATCCTAAAAAGTCATAGGTGGGTATAAACTGGATTACTGTGACCAACTATAAACATCAAAGTTTATAAAGCTGTTCTTAAGGCTGTTCTTTATTACTTATGAATGAAAGTTTTGAGAGGTTTTTCCTTCCCATTTCAGTGGAAAATTTTATTAATAATTACCAAGAAAATCAATGAAGTAAAGACACTAAAGTCCTTCCCAACAAGGTTCCTAATCTATACATTCTACTGTAGATTCATATGAGAGCTTTCCTGTCAAAAGGACAGAGAGAAGAGAGAAAAATAAGGTGTCAGAACTTCTGGAAAGTCTCTGAGCACTCCCATATTAAAGCAGCGTTTGAACAATGCTCTGTCTGTGTAAAAATGGCTAACAGAAGGGGATAGTATAGTAGAATATCTGAATTGTTTAAACTTCTAGAAAGAGATATGGAAAAGAAAAGAGTCTGGAAAAATAAGAAAAAGACAAAATAAATTTTAAATAATGATATTTTTTCTACCCTTTTTTTCATAGAAACCCGTCTATCAAAAGCCGCTGTGGAGAGCAGAGCTGTCAAACATCAATGATTCGCAAAAAGCTGTTTATGTTCCTAATCTCATAAATCTATCACCTTCTTCTCCCCTGATATTTTGTATCCATCTCATACATTTATAGAGTTCATACCCATAGAGTCTGTTAAGACCCCCTGTATAATATAAACGATATAATTTCACCAAAAATTTTTCTGATCTCTCCCTTCATTTCAGTTTTGGTTTGCCTTTCTGCTGTCCTTTCGGTGGTATATTCTATCAGCATGGGATGCTTATCAATGCAGTGGTTACAGCACTGCGGCATGAACTTTCACTACTGTTAGAAGGGACTTTTGCAGCAGAAAGCACGATGTGTTAGCTTGGTTAAACTGAAAAATACATGGCATGAAATTATAATTTTATTATTACCTTGAGGGCCAAGACAAAAAAAAAAAAAAATAAAAAGGGCTAAAGTGCAAGGAATACAGATGTACAGGATGTGACTTTTTGCTGGGAGTTTGTACTGTATATAGACTAGCATATTTTTCAGCATAAACGTCACCATACATGCATATTGCAATGTATGTAAAACAGTTAAATCAATGCAAATATATGCCGTTGAAGAGAGAGAGCATTTTGGAGCTGAAACTGCACTCTTTGTCAATGTCAGTTTTGTGACAACCTTTGATAGTGCATAGGGATTTCTTTAGTCACTTAGAGGTCAAGATAAACTGCTTCTTTCCTTCAGAATTTACCTTCTGATTGTTTGCACTTCAGTGAAAACTGAGCAGTAAAAAGATTTGTATGCTTCTTTTCTTAGGGAAGTAGAGGTTCCATTAAAAACTTGATAAACTAATAATATTAAAATTAATGTAGATATTACTGAGAAAATGAAACAATGTCTGGTATCTCAGTACCTGTCTTAATTTCTCATTGGTTGGCTAATAACCCTATCAGTCATTTATTGGAAGAAAATTCTGAATTTTTTTCATAATAAAACTGGGAATATCAGAAGAAGATTATTTCTTATATAAGAACATTCTCTAGCAGCTCCTTGAGGAAATAAATTGTGTGAAAAATACAATAAAAATGATTTTGCTGTTCAAGGAGACTTAATTTTGCTTCATTTCATGATAGTTGACCTCAGTATAAATTCTCAAGATCATGTGCTCACTGAAATGAAGTACAAATACAACAAGAAAATATATATAACAAGAGATATTTTGTGTCATATTCACCATGAGATCTCAACATGGGCCGGAAACAAGTAGGCCATGTTCTGAAAAACATCCTTCATCAAGGAAGTTCTGCAAGTACATCAAAAAAGTTTTAAGAGCCATGTTCATATAGCAACTCAGATGTGTAATTAGGATTTTGGGTAGTATGAATGTGTTGGGCTTAAAGCATTTCAAGCATCAGTATGCATGACAGCCCAAAACTCAGGCTATACTGAAGAGATACTATACAAATAACCCAAATATGTGTACTTGAGAGGCAGTTGTAGCTTTGAATTGTTAGGAGTGCATGACTACAAAGTAATGACTGCTATTTCCCAAATTTCATGGCTGCCTCAAATTTTTAGGTGTTTAAAGAGACAAATAGAAAGCTGGCAGTTTTTCAAAATAAAAATGCACAATTAATATTAAATTCAAATGATGCTAAGAACTATTTGGTGTTTTATAAAGTATTTATTTGCATTCCTACACACCTAAAATATTTGAAAAAAATCCTCACACTAAATTAATGGAGGGATTGGTAAGCTAACCTAAAAAATACATTTGTTTTTACCCATCACCACTACGATCACTTTGTATTTGGCAGGATTTTTCTCCATCTGTTTGAACATCAAAAAAACTAGTGCATTAAAAATAATTTCTTTATTGAATTATAATTTAAAGGTACTCATGAAAATTAAGAAAGGACACAAATATTACTGAAGGAAAAGAAATAAAAGTCATGTAGGTAAGTTAAAATTTTGAGGAAATAAGTTTGTTGCAGTGATTTGGAAGAGCCCCATTAAAGTCACTACTTTCAAAATGAAATAAATGATCACAAATGCTTGAGAGTAGAGTATGCATAAATACTGAACTCTTTGAATCCTATTTCCACTTTTTAAAAGCAAAAGTGTCCTGGATATTCTTTTTCTGGTTAGTTTTTTTTTTTTTTTTCTTTTTTTTTTTTTACATCATGATTTTTTTCTGAGGAAAAGGCATACAAGGAGACAGCATGAATAAAAGATATGACATGGTTTTTTCCATTCCTGACTGAATTCAAATGAATTTTCAGGCCTGGAAGTTGAATAGCTTTTCTGTAACTCATAAACTATGTAGTTACAAGGGAAACCGTAAGGAGTAATAAATATGGAATTTCTTTCTGCCACCATTTAGTTACTCTTTGGAAAAGGGTATATCAATAACAATAGAGATGCTACTGCCCCAGAATCAGAAACTGAAGTATTGTTCCAAAGTAAAGGCTTGTATTTGATGTTTCTGAGTTTGAAATTCCTTTCCTCTGCAAACACATCTGAGCAAGGAGTAAGACATTCTGAGCACAACACTGGAAAGTCAGAAACTCACATTCTTTGTTCCAAGTGAGCTGTCATGAATTATGTTATCTTAAGAAAATAAGTTCTTGAAGAATAATCCACAGCTGAAGAATTCGGTTCACTGAAATTTTAAAATTCATTGAAAATAACTATTAACTATAGTGTCACTGTGATAATTCACCCACATGGGACAAAGTTTTCCATTCCAGAAAGATCAAAGTGAAGCATGTAGAGGAACAATTTCTTGTTATGATTAGACACTAGAGTTAGTGTCTAATCATAAAAAAGGGAGTTAAAAATCACACTTGTGTAATCGCTGGACTAAGCCATGAGAACAACTTTTAACTTTATAACATAAGCTAGCAGTAAGTTTAGATATGATATACAGGAATCTAAATAATTGTCTACTTGATTTCTTCCATTTACAATTCTTTTCATCCATTACTCATTATACACATCCACTCTTCCTCTATGAGACAGCAAGTTATTCACCAGGTTTTATTGCTAGCTGCATATGAATTGCCAAAATTGATGTCACATACTGTAGGATACCAAGGGAAGCATTGCTGCTGGTGGTGATTCACAAACATTTGAGGACCAACATATAACAGTTGTGTGACTGCTAGATAGAGGTTAAGTCTTCAGAAACTCAGTATTAACTCTTACTGAGTATAAGAATATTGTGTTTGGTGCAATTATCTACAAGGAACGGATATTTTGCTACCTTAAGCATATCTCCAAAAAAGACCCAAGGATTGACATGTTGGAAGGATTTTGATTATGCAGTCTGTCACTTAATATAAATTATTTTACAGCATCAGGTGCTGAACAATAGCATAAGAATGTCCAGGAAAGCTGCTAGGGACTAGGGGGAATACAGAGCTAAGAGAATTTATAATCACATATCAGAGGTGTCACAGTAGATTTTTTTGTTAAAGGAAGGAGTTAACCAAATTATTCCCCTTCTTTAGATATTTTAGGCAGCATACTAGTTCTTGAGTTTTGATTACTTTTCTTTGAATGAATATATGTGTATTTAGTAACATGACTTGTTTTTTCCTACTGCGTTCTCCAAAGAAGCTCATTCATGAAAATACAGATCATACATAAAAAGTAACAAAACTCCAAGTACTTTTTAGCGGTACTATACAATTATTCTAAGAAAAGTAAAACTGGTTTATTTCTTTTCTTTCTCTTTCTTTTTATAAAAAGTGGGAAACTTTGCTGCAAGATAAATGGCAGCAGTGCTGCAAAATAAAGCAGAGAAACTTTCAGGCAGACTTCTCTGATGCCAGTAGGAGTTTTACCCATTGCCTTTCCCAGGATCAGGAATGCTAGTCATGAGACCTGCAGAGGGTGTTCTGTAGAGCATTTTAACCAGGAGAGGATTTATACATAAATTCTTTACCCGTCACATTAAATTTGCCCCATAATTTGGCTGCATCTCTTGCTGGCATTCAGATGACATGAGATTAACTTTTTGTAACTTTTCTGTAAAGCATGTATTAGACCTTCCACATTACAGATTTGCATAGACTTTACCAAGCTTTCATATGTTTTTGAATTCAGAGGTATCTCTTTGATCTGTATGTTTTAAACAAGTCTGTTTCAGTGGAGACAAGGAAATTTACTTGATGGAAAATGTAAGAGGTTTTCATAATTTTTATGACATTTAACGTTATAACAAAAAATCAAATACCTTGGCAGTAAAAAACTGCAATCAGTGAAAGTAGTAGTTAGTAGAAGGTAGGAGAAATACTTCAGAGCAGATTCTGGGGACTTCTAGAGAAGATTGCTGTAGTAAAAAAGAAAGCATAAGAGACAAAACAAAGGTTGATGACTGGGATATAGAAATGTATACATTTCTTAAAACTTCCATTTGCACAAGTGAATAAATCTGTCTCTTAAAGGTGAGATTGCTGAGAGTCCCTTCCCATTTCTGAAAAAAACCCTAAAACTTACATTTAATCTAATCCAAGAAAAGGAGACAGAATGACAGATTTTCTTTTATTTCATTTTATTTGATACCAAACACTTTCATTTAACATGGAAAAAATTCAGTGCAGTTCTACCATTTGGCCAGATTGAAGAGAAGTAGTCTCTCATCATAGGCCAGCAATGCAAAATCCTGAATTTTTTCATTATCTGCAAGTGCAACTTCTATAACTATATCAATTCATAATCAGATATCTCTTGTTTAGCATACCCTCAACACCACTATTTGTTAATCTGAGTTCAAACTTTATCTCCCAAGCTTTTCAAGCATATAAGTATTCTATTTAAGATAGTCCATGGAAATTATAACACATCACATCAGTATACATACCCACAGAAAATGTGAAGGAACCAAAAATCATGTATTTCCCCAAGAGTGACAGAGGTGCCCATATCTATTATCATCAATGAAGGTTCTGCCAAGCTCAGCATTAACCTCCCTTTATATTTCATTACTGATTATCACTCTAGGGAAGTTCTAATTGGATAGTTGTGTGAAACACGGTCAGGTTTCTTTCTGCCAATATAGGAACAAAAAATAGCTAAGATCTAGTGCATACTGCTCTGGACTTTATTTATTCAGTGACACAGGCATGTCCTAATGCAATTTTTTATTTCATAATTGTGATTGTTAATTTTCAGTAGTATAATGGTGTAACTATTTTGATGCATAAAATGGACCTCAAATGCAGGAATATGAACCTGTAATAAGTTTTCCATTCTGCGAAGTAGAAATGGCTGAAATGAATTAATCTTTTTTGTTCACTGAAATGAAGGCATTAGAGATGGGGAAAAGTTTGTCCCAGTGTGTTTCAGAGATATGGAGAAAGTGACTATGGATAAACAGAGAAAAAAACCCTATTACATAAATATTCACTGGTAAATTTAAATGAGCTTGATTCAGCCATGTTCCTTTATGGATTTATTTTCCACCCAGTTCTGAAGGTGAAGTTACCTTCTCTACAGAAACCCAAACAAGATTTATATCTTATTTAGGTTTGCTTAATCTCATACTGAAGGCTTAATTAGAGCTTGTGCTGACCTTCTTCATGGAGAATGAGTTTATCCTTCATGAGCAGTATTTATACCATGAATACTTATTCTGAATCTGCATTACTCATACATCAGCTAAAAATCTGATGCTGAACTGCTTAGCTGACTTACAATGATTCCTCATTCTGAATTTTATAATTCAGTTGAATAGGATTTGAAACCATTTTTTATTGCAAAAGTTATTCAATTCGAAGAGCCCACATGACACTTGTCACTAACCTATGTCATTTCACAACTTGAATGTTCTTCCTGAACTGTTTGCTAATGCTCAAAGGGAGAATGTGACAACTTGAAATAACAATTACCTTTGAGACTGTTTCAATCTTTGAAGGTAATTTAATGTTAAATATATACTTTCTTCCTGTATGCAACCAAGGTAAGTAGTAAAAGCGCATAAAATATGCTGCCAAAAAATATGATTAATAAGTCTAAGGGTTTTGGTTAACGTATGGAAAGAAAGTAGTATGTCAGAGTTTTCATGGTACCTGCAATGTGGCTCTAAGGATTTTGCAAGCAATAGTATCTGAGGTAATCTTGAAATTCCCTCTGCCAATTAACTGTTTGTTTGCCTCTTGAGCTAAAGCATAAAAGACTAGGTGATAGGTTCACCTGATGGGTTTCTGTAAGGGCAGGATTAATCTCATTTGATTGTAAAGAGTAGGTCTTTATTCTAAGGTACCAGCTGGGGTCCTTCTACAGTGAAAGAGAAAGTAAGCTATGTATATGGCCTGAGAATAAGTCATCCTTTTTGAAGCGACAGACCAAAACAGCTCATGTGAACTATCTTCTAGATTGCCTGTATTAATTTCTCTGACTGTAAAGGTATTTTAGATAATAACATGGATTAGAAGCCAAATTCTCAAGAAAGTAAAAGATGACATCTATTCAGGCATAACTGTGATGCTGGTTAGTTCTGGAACTATTTTAAAGAGCATTTTTTTAAAAGTATTTAATAATAGTAGACAGAGTAATAAGTAAAATGTGTCTGTTGGACAAAAGTATTTCCTTCATGTGTTGCTTTGGCCCTTGACCTACCAAAAAATGTGTTTTCTGTCCAATAAAAACTGAGGAATGAGAGTTAATGTGCTATTACAGTGCAGTAAATCAAAAAGAATGTAGAAAAAAAATCTTGAAAAATACAAATCCTTAGTGAATTCAATTTTTCAATATTTTCATATTTGTAAGATTCATTAATATTATAATTTACTCTTTTTTTTTTTCCCAAGCAACACAAAAATAGATGGTATTATTTCTAATGGTGTCATTAAGATTTGTTGTGTAGATGCTCAATTACGGAGTTTTAAATATACAAATTATGTAAATGCCTATTTAGGGAGTATTTACAAAATATATTATTGACCCAGTAAGCCATAACAGCTCCAGCTTGTCAGAGAAATATCTATTTAGCCCCTACTTAAAATGCAAATTATTGGCCCAATAGACCATAACAACTTCTTCTGAACTGTTATATTCTATCATAGAAATCCATGGTTGGGGACTTGCTGGCTAATGACTTTTGTGTGAAAGCTACCTTGGAAACTGTCCTTAAGTACAAAAATTTCCCACATGATAGAACATAATGGCTATTTTTCAACAGCTACTGACTACAGAATAGTATTGGATTCTATTAGGTAGGTAGTTAGTTGTCAAATCTGAAACAAAAATGAGCAGATGCTAAACAAAGATACTGATTGCCTTCAGATTCCCCTTTCATTTTGTTCGAAGCAGTAGCTGCTAATGGACAGCAGCTATTTTTCAAGAATGACTATTCATACCTCATGTGGATTTACAACACCAATTCTATAATGAAACAACTTTGGTGATAAGGAATGTTCTGTTGAAAACTAAGACATGGACCAGTGGTCCAAAAGGGTTATTATAAATCGTCATTAAGCAAAGCACTTTGCACAGCCTTCAAGAAGAAGTAAACACATGCATTACTGAAGTGATTGAAATTACATACAATTACATTACATTTAAATGTTTTTCATTAAATATTAGTAGAACTGGGATAGCCTACAGGGGCACTACTGCTATGTAACAGCCAATTTACAAAAGTGTGTTACTGAAATTAAGAAGTTGCAGAGAAAGCATCAGAACCTGACTGAGGAGATTGTCTGGAGTTTTAATTCCTAGGAAAAAAAAAAACTAGTCATACACCATGTCTCAGTTTTGAAAGTGTACATTTAAAGAACTTCCCCAGCCTGAACAGGGATCTATTATTGAACCAGCATTCTGAACTACTTAAGGAGCTGAAATACATTCACAACTCTGAGTTTATGGACTTGGGAATGCTCATTAAGAGATGTTGGACAAGAATTTATTTCTGTAGACACCAATCATTTTTTACAATTTGTAGGTGTAAAAACTACTCTTTACAATATTGGAAACAGAATTCTTTTGTGAGTGCACCCACTGTAATAATTGATGCTTTTATATTGTTAGGCATTGGTTCTCGTGTTTTAATCTTAACATTAGAAAAGTGAAACACAGTTCCAGAAAGAGAGTGGGACAATGACCTCCCTCGACCAGCTGGTGATGCTTTGCCTGATGCCCCCCAGGACACGGTTGGCCCTTGTGGCTGCCAGGGCACTGCTGACTCATATTCAACTTGCCATCAACCAGGATCCCCAGGTCCCTTTCCATGGCACTGCTTTCCAGCATTGGATTCCCCAGTCGGTGTGAATATCCAGGGTTGCCCCATCCCAAGTGCAGAATTCAATACTTGTCGTTCAACTTCATATGATGATTCCTCAGTCCCCTAATCTGTCAAGGTCTCTCAGCAGGGCCTCCCTGCCTTTGAGGGTGTCAGCAGCTCCTCCCAGCTTTGTGTCATCTGCAAACTCGCTTAGTATCCCCTCCAGTCCTGTGTCCAAGTCATTGGTGAAGATGTTGAAGAGCACAGGGTCTAAGTTATTATAATTAGAAAGCAAGTTTTTATATGCAAAGGTAAGTCCTACCCATGTAAATCTTGTACTAACTGAATAGATAACTGGCCGTTTAAATGTATTTTGGCATTGGTCAGTGAGATAAGATGGCAAGATGGAGTTTAGTTCTAAAAGTATTTTTACACTTTTGTCTTACTTTTTCAAGATCTTTTCCATGGTCCTTCTTCCTTTTTTTGTGGAGTTTTTTTGGTTTTTTGGTTTTTTGTGGTTTTTTTGGTGGGGGTGGAGGTTGGTTTGGGTTTTTTTTCAGAGCTGCGGACAGACAGGAATGTATCTCATATCTGCAATCCTTCTTATAACTGCAGTTGATTATGTACCCACTGGCCAAGTAGTTGAATTGGTGACTTTATTTCCAAGGGTGTCAAGGGCAAAAGAACTAAAGAAAACAAGTGTGTAAACTCATATACAGCACTGAAAATGCCATGGTTATAGAACAGTATGGTGGGAAGAAAAGTATTCTTGTAAATATCCAGGTGAGTAGATGTAGACTACAAACCTCTACTGTCCTATGTTTCCAGAGCACCTGACCTAAGTTAGAATTCTAACTTTGAATTCCCTATCTATTTGGATGGCAGAAAAAGCTAGTGACTGAAAGCACAGTGTGGACACTAATGCAGGTGTCATTGTGCCTTTTCTTTAAACAGGCTGCAGAGAAGGACAGACACACAGAAAGATGCGTGAAAACTTATTTACTTCCCTGTGGAATTCATTTATTCAAGTACACAATGAGAAAAAAACAGACAGTTGTCATAAATTAAAACGGATGTGTTCAATCTTGATGCAAGGAGAAGCCTTTCACCCTGACAGCCAGGCAATGGAAGCAGGCTGCCCAGAGAGGATTGTTTGGTCTCCATCCTTGGAGATGGAAACGCTGTTCTTGTAAATTTTTCATTTGACTATTCAAGGCATGCCAGCTGTCATTTTTTGGCCACCAGAGACTTAACTCCTAAGACTGAGGCTCCTGTGCAGCCAGAGGGAGGCTCCAGTGAGCAGAGGGGTGCCCAACTTGATTCTGTACACACACCACTCAAAGGCAGACCAGGCTTTATCACCAGCTGGACTCCAGGTTTTCCTTAGCAGAGTCTCAGACGTCTCGATCCTTAAAGTAATTTATTCAGGGTGCAGTAACACGGAAACAGTCTGAGACGAGTGCCTCTGAGGAGGACCCTGAACAAAGGACACTCTGGGCTTTTATACCCTCACAATCTAAGTGTGCCAAAATCTTCGGTGTTCCTGCTGAATCCTCGGCTCCTGCTATGTATTTAAGTGTTCGGTTCCCTGGGTATGCCACATGTGGAAGATAAAATGCCGGTTTTATTATAAGTAGATGAAATGAGTAGAATTACTAATATAAGTTTGATTTTTGTTTTATCATTATTGTTATTACTAACCTCAGTAGGCGTCTCGTGAAAGTTGTAAGGCATGCACTCCAGTCTTGGAAGGCATGCCAGGGCTCAGGCGTGCGGGAATAGGGTAAATGTGTATTCACTAAGAGAAAGAGCTGATGCCACATGGCCAACCATGTGGCTGCATGGAGGCGGCCATCTTACCTGAAACTCCGCCCTGGCCAGGGGTGGGGCCACCGAGGAGCCAATCGGGAGGGGAGAAGAGTCTCTCCTGTGACGAAAGAGGGGCGGGCCCGGGGAATGCTTAAAAGGCTGTAAATTTGAATCAAGGGTGTGCTTTTGGAATTTCTTTCGACCTGAGCACCCAACACGTGTTGTGATTA
>JAWWES010000081.1:71730524-71748340 GCA_035583135.1 Lophotriccus pileatus | reverse complement strand
AGGGGATGAAGTTGATCCCATCATAGGAGACCAAATTAAAGACCAGTTGGGGAACATGAATATACATAAGTCCATGGGACCCAAAGAGATGTGTCCCAAAGGAACTGACCAGGGTAGTTGTCAATACAATCTCCATCTTATTTGAAAAGTTTGGCAGCTGGATGTCCCCAGTGAATGGAAAGAAAACGAAACATCACACACATTTTTAAAAAGCCAGAATAGATCTGAGGAGTGCTGACCAATCAGCCTCACCTCCACTCCTGTTAAGATCATGAAACAAATCTTCCTGAAAGACATGTCAAAACTTACAGAAGGGAGAGAGGTGATTAGAGACAGTCAACATATCTTCACCAAAGCCAAGTCTTCTGCATCTTTTGCTTTTTAGGATCAGCTGTAGTTTTGGGACTCCTTCTCTTTTCAAGACCTCAGTTTTCCAACCAAAAGTCTAAGTGCAGAAGAACAATTCCCGTTCCATCTTGTGTTTGGTGCTTCTGTCTCGTGTCTGTTTAAGTGGAAGATTCAGGAAGTACTGCTTTTGTTTAAACCAGTCATTGTCACAATTTACAACAAATCCTTGGATACAATGGTTGAATTGGACAGGGAGGGGGAAACTCCAGGACCAGGGTTTTTTTTAGCCCCAGACCCTGGAGGGGAGCGGTGCTCGCCCCTTCCCCCCACCACGCGGTCCCATGGCCGCTGCAGAGACAGCACATAGGGCAGTGGAGAGGAGGCGAGAGAGAGAGAGAGTTTATTGTTGGGGTGGTTACCCATATAGGTTTCAGGGGGATTCACAGAGTAACCAATTACAAGTCTCTGGGGGTTACAGGAACACCAATCCCAGGAAGGGGTTAACAACCAATAGGAAGCGGGAGATTAAGTCCAATGAGAAGACTTCCTGATATCTTCTCAGGATATTCCTGAGATAGAGATAACACTTGCTGTGGGGGGTCTTGAGAAGAAGAAAGTGAGTTAGCAAAAACTGCAAAAAGACATATTGAAACATGTTTAAATAATAGTTTCTCATATACTGCAGATCTACTGCTACACTTGGAAGTTGCAGCGAGTGAGCAAGCAGCAGGCTTTTGCTTGAACGTTCAAATATTTGGGTGAGACATCTGCCCTCCCTCACATCAGGCACATACACAGAATTAACTGCCACTTGTTCTTATTCACAGTTCAAGCTGCATTCTATCCTAAGACATCTATCTAATGATTTTACACTGCATCTAAACTTAACTATAAAGTTTTATATTACATTTAGCATAAAGAAAAAAAAAATTACTTGTCAAAATTATTATTCCTAGCTGATGAATTTTGTGTCATCAGAACATAAGGGGAATTAGGTGAGCAGTAATAAAAAAAAGTCCATTAAGTTGATAGAAAACGTGTGTACCCGGAAAACCCAAACAAGAAGTATGAGGCCAGACACAAGAAAATTATGCAATAGAACTCCCAATCATTAAAATCTCAGTAGCCCGGAAAAAAAATACAAAATTTGGAAATTTAAGAATTGTTCAATTCTCATCTGAATTGACAGTAGACATAAAAATCCATATTCAACTTTTTGATATATTGCGGTATGCACTGGGATGGCTTCTGGAACAAAAACATTCTTAGCCCACTATCTATGAGACTGGTAGTTTATTCATGTTTGACAAACAAACAAAACAGGTGCAACAAGTTGCTGGCTAAATGGAGTCATTTGCTTGTCGTGGCCAGGCATCGTCAATAGTTTGGACCTACAAAATTTTATCTGTGACATCTATTGCTAAAAAAACAGCAAAATGAGTTATTGTTTTTGGCTAAAATTGTGTTAGAGCAGGGTGTGCAGGAACACAAAGAGGAAGGGAGTCAACTGGTCTTCAGGAACATGGATACAACAACAGATATTTGGTACTTTATAGTACCATAGTATTATAGTGCATAGGCCTATTTGCACAGTTTTTTTCAAAAGCCTCTGGTATGGTAGCATTGGCATGTTGTCTGCCACAGCTTACACACTGGTCCAGATTTTCTTTTGCCCTAATTTACAGTCATTCACTAGCTATATAAAACACAGGCTAGGCACAATCTTTTAAAATGAGTTGTTTTGAAAAATATATATCCCTAGACAATAAAATTCTGAATATTAAAAGACAGTTAGTTGGAGCTGTTTTATTAGTAAGATTTTCAAAGACATTGGGACATTTTCATGGAATCATTTGGGTTAGAAAAGACCTTAAATTCCAGTTATAAACCTAGAACTGCCAAGTCCACCATTAAACCAGGTCCCTAAGTAACACATTCCTTCAATCACCTTTGAGTACACTGTTGCTACTAACACATGAATATAAACAGAAAATATAACTCAGAAATGTTTCCTAATTTTTCATTGTTTACCACACCTGGATTTCTACTGACAGTTTAAAAAAAAAGTCTCCTTGATAGACAAAAAGGATCTGCTTGATTTTATGAAATGCAGGTGTTTTGGTCAAATTTAAATGATTACATTTGTATTTGTGTAAATTCAGAAGGTCATCATTGCTCTTTGATTTAGTCAGGAAACTTCAGAGAATGCTATGGCAAACAGGAAAGTAGAGTGTGAGTTACTGTAGAAAGATATTAATGTGCATTATATTAAAGCTGTATTAAAAGAGTATTTGATAGGATACTACAGCAAGACATAAGCAATTCTAAGACCTGTTATTTTCTATATTTTTTTACATGTTTATTTATTCAGTCGTTTTATGTGTCTTGTAATTTTTTTTCATCTTCCTTACTGTGTCTATTTAGACATTAAACAAAACACTGAATTTTATCTAATTAGGTAATATGAATTACTTTTATGGTAGTTATGATCAGTGTTGAAAAATCATATGTAAGAGTCTTTGTAATATAAAAATTTGACTCAGAATGATCACTGAGAACACTAAATAATTAAAGTCTTCTTCTATGTCTCTGTAAAACTTTTCTACTTACTATGCAAAAGCGACTTTATCATCCAGCCCACAGCTTCAATGTCATCCTCATTAATCTGGAATTTATAGTGGTTGCAAAGGGGAAAAGGGCTTCTCACAACTACACTATGGAATGCCTGTGAAATGTGTTCTTACAGGTAAATGCAAGGCCACAAGAGACAAAAAATTTTTGTGGACAAACAGAATCTCAAAAGAAAGATTAGAAATGAGCCTAAAAAAGCTGCCAATTTGACACACTTCCACTTGTTGCTTTGAGAACAAAAAACATGTGTTGATTCCTCAGAGGCATAAAGAAGTAACTTTCAGTAAAAGTTTGGAAGGCTTCAAATTTTTTTTCTGCAAAACTTAGCCTGATTTATTTCTGTTATGAAAATAATTGAGGTGAATGCAGCATGAGGTTTCATTAAGTTCATGCAGATAGAGGGCCCACTCAGTTTTTCTCTTTATATAATGACCCCAGCCATCTGGGGCGTTACTCTAGGTCACTTTGGTAAATTCATAAATTTGTTTTACCATCTGCAAATAGCACAGAGAGGAGAAAATGCTGTTTTCTGGTGTAAGTGTGTGTGGTGAGGAAGGTAGGGACTTTGAAATACTGATATTTCTGAAAGGATCAGTCCATCTTGAGCCATATCAATGTCAGCTTTCCTCCCCCACAAAGGCAATGCAGCTCGCTTGTGCAGATGTCAGAGCTGCTTGAGTCCTGTAGGTGTATCTTTTTAAAGTGTATGTTAAAGAAGTTGAATCAAATAGTTGGCAAAATTTCAGACAGCTTTCAGGTAAATATTTCACACTTGAGAGATGGTTGTTTTCTTATAAATTAATGGTCTGTAAACACCCTGTTCTCCATTCTGATTTTGCAGCAATTTTATGCTGAAGTAACTCCATTGATTACTTGTGATTTACATTGGTATTACCCTACAAAATCCTCTAATGTTTAGCTCAAATGGAAAAAGCCCCTTTGATTAGTTTTGTGTGTGCTTGCTCATTCAAGTCTTTTGTCTTTCCCCTCACCAATAAATATATGTATCAAAAATAAGTTCTAGCACAGAGTCTGCAATTTTTTGTAATGGTGCAGCCTCTCAAAATTCATCTGAGAGCTTTATTTTTTGTGACAAAATATACTATGTACAAACAGAAAGCTTTCTCTCCTTTTCTACTTCCCAGTATTTTTTTTTCTTTTTTTCAGTAGATATCCATTTATGTTTTACTATCTCACAATTTTATCTTAAAAACCGCTAACGATATTTTCAATTTTTTAAATCATTTTTCTGCAACCTGTGTGCCATTTTGGAGATATGAGAGTAGTGTGTGTAGCAGCAGTGGGGAATTCCACAGAATAAATCCAGTGGGATTTGTAATCTACATGGACAACTGGTCCAGAAAACAGAGAAACCTTCTTCCTACTCTCAACTTACACACCACAGCCCTGGTCTCTTAAGTTTAAATACTGAATATTATGTACTATTTATATATATATATATATATATATATATATATGTATATATACACACACACACACATATATACACATATACATGTGTCAGAAATTTAAGGCTTCCCTCAATTTACCATCCTCTGGCCTCTCCCTGCAAATTGCATACGTTTCATTTTGTACATAGGGACTTCCATGTTGTTCCTTTCCTCCTTCTAGTTCGTGTTTCTTTGTCACATGTAAGTCTCACCATCAGATCAGAGTACCTCAATCTACATCTTTTTCTTCTTACCTTGCAGAGCTTTAGCATTCCAGAGACTCATCAAGTTGCCTTCTTTTTCTCTTTTACCAGCCCTAGCCTAAGCTTTCTCCTATAAAAGAAAATAAATGTTTCACTGGCTACATTTTAGAGTAGCTGATACTATTTAAGATATGCATAGGTTTCAGCAAACAGACTAAGATCTATCTGACTCTCAGTGATAGAAATGTGTCTGTCATTGACCAGAGTTATGTTTTAAGCTATAAATTAAAAAGTGAAATCTGAACCATTTGCCTCTTTGGAAATTAATATAGTGTTTTAAAATATTTTTAACACTTTCAAAATTATTGCCAGTTATCAAAATGAATTAATTTTCTTGTTACAATTATAATGACTAATTATTTCCATCCCTTACCATAAGTCCATCCTAGCTTGCAAGAAAATAAAAGGTTTTTCTTTGTAGTTATCCACAAGAAGTAAGCAAATGTCTCATTGCTGACTCCCCTAGCCACAAAGTTTGGCTTTAAACAACATACCATAAGATTTTATTTAAACAGACTATAAACTCAAAGCCCTAATTCAGAACCCCATCTAAATACATTTTTTCTTTTTTTAAATGAATTTTTTTTTCCTTGGGCTCTTAACAGCTGAAACTGACTTATTTTATACAAAATAAGAACTTAGAAAAGAAATTCTTTGGGAAATAAATTGCTAATTAGTTGTTCACTTGATACAGCTTTCAGTCTCAAATTCTAATGTTTATTTTAATTTGTTTCCTCTGATTGAAATACGCAGTACCTATCACTCTATAAAGACTCATAAAGTATGTAACAGAAACTGACATACAAAGCCTTAGAGGCATTTGGTTCATTTTATAGTCAGCATAAATCCTTGGAAACTAAATGAAATTGTAACAATAAGGATGTCCACAGAGAATGTATTCCAAGAAAAGAACCAAATTCCTTACTGAGTTTAGGTGACCTTTTCAGTGTTCCAACATTACTGACAGGTGTCATAGCAATACCATGGCAGTATGGGAATGTAAACCACACCAGACAATGGACACTGACATCTCCATGGTATTCCCATGCTCGTATTCATGCTGACCTAGATGGTCCACCTCAAACCCACTGTGTTGCCATCCATTCTGCTGTTTTCCTTCTCACCATTTGCCAGAACTGGAGAAGGACCAAAATAATTTTCTTTCAATAATGCTTACAGAACTATTTTGCAATCAAACCTTAATTCTGTTTTATTGTTATCTTTCTCCGTGTTGCCAGTGTTACTTCACTACTTCACAACAGAATAAAAGCTATGGTGCTACTGGACTTCTACCTATAATAGAGGAATTCTGCAGAGCAGAAAAAAAATTACAGAAAAGAGAAACAGAGATATTTAATAAATTACTAGTTTCCAAAAATGCTAGATGACTCCAAATTTTTTGAATATTTTTTTCATATTGCTTCACTAATTAATTTTATGTCCAGTAAATTCCTCTTTTCCGTCTTTTCCCCTCTTTCCCTCTCTTTTCCTCTGGTGTGGCATTTTCTGTGTATCTTTTAAGAAATTTCTGTCTCAAAATCTTTGGATATCTCCTTTCACTTAGTCACTAACATCTTAAACTGTGACTTTAGGAAAGCCTCCCCCTTCCAGTATGCTTTTATAAAATAAGATTGAAAAGTAGATTTTCTTTTTTAAGACAACATTTATTCTTCCCCATATATTGATATTTTGTAGGTGATGAACAAAATCTTCTAGGTTTTGTATTATTATATCCTCAGAAAATAAAAATGTTTTATTACCCTTCATCAATACACTTTTCAACATTTGAAAAATCTAACACATTTACTGTGTGGATTCAGTCTCTGGCACTTTTTGGTGATCATTTTACCTAGCACTACAGTATGATATGTTTCCAGGGGCTGACTCACTTGGAACTATTCGTTCTGGGGATGATTCTGTAGTTTGAACATTTTATATTTGTTGATTATAACGTTCTCAAATTCAAAAATAATAATAAATCTCCTACACACATTATCAGAAATATTTTCACTATTAACTATTTCTTGATGCAATTATTTTGAAACATCTGAATCTAAAATAAATCAATTTCATTTTTATTCTACGTTGTTTCATTTTTATTTCATGTTGGCATAGAATGTCTCAGAAATGGATAAGAGGATGGCTAGTGTCCTCCTGTTAAACTGTAAGCTAGCAACAAAGGAAGCAGAAAGTATTAAGAAAACGTGTAAATAAAACTAGAAGCAGACCCCAGTACAAAGAAGGAAGGACCACCAGCACCAGCATGGAGCTTCTCAGGAATATCTCAGGACTTGAACAGACCACACAGCTCCCTGAAATGATGAGCACACCTCCAAGGAAAATGGGTAGAGATTAGAAAGGGTTTCTGTGTACTAGTGTCTGGGTTTAACCTGTATTATTAAGTATATATTTCCTTATTCATTTGGACTGTGTCGGTAGAGTTGTATCTGGACTAATAACACCTGCTCAGTGCATTTTGATTGTAGAGACTTGATCTGGACAAAGTCTTAGGTCTGTAGACATTGTGCATCCCTTTTAGCCCATAATGAGATTTTGAGTGTAATACAATTGACTCCCTCATAAAAGTCTTTCCACAGAACATTATCTTAAAACTGGCTACCTTTCCTTACTCCATTGCAGTAATAGAATGGCGGTTCTGAAACTTCTCTTCTGGTTTCAAGCCTACTTTCAGCCTTGTATGGCTTATAGTACTGATCTCATTCTGGTATTGATCTGGCAGATTCTAGATGTCTAGGCAGACATCAAGAACTGCTATTCTCCCAGAGTGCATGCTCACTCTCTTAGATGCAAATTATTCAATTTTTTTCCTGAAACCACAGCCCTATTTACTCAAACTCTTTTCCTGTAGCCTCTTGATTGTTATTCTCTTGTATACTTATAAAAATTACTTTATTCTTTCTTCACCTCCAATCAGTTAGAGTACAGACAAGAAGGTTTATCACACACACACGAATACACACAGAGCATAATTTGTGTTTGTTTTGCTTCTTAAAATCCTACAAGCTTTTTTATACAGGTGGCTTCCACTGGAAACTTTTCCTCTTGAACTTGAATAAAAGGAATTACACATATTTTAATTATACAATTGGGGTTAAATTATAAATCTGCCCAAGAAATCATTGATGTCTTTACTGCAAGTGTAAATGGCTATTTTATTATACTCTTAGAAAGCACCTTCCATTTTTAATGGCAGTTATCTCATGTAACATTATCATTCTCACAGAAAAATTTAGGAAAACTATTACTATAACTCCATCTGTCTTTAGTTCTGTATTTTTTCGTCATCATGTTGCTAATATTAACCTGCTATTCATCAAATTCACATTTTGAAATTTTACAAGGTATACAGGAAGAAACCTCTCTATTGATTTTAATGCACAGAATGAATTTTAACATTCCATTAAACTTAACAAGAGAAAAAAGTGTTCCCCTGATCTTGTTTTAGGGATTACCAGCAGAAGATACAGTGCATAAAGGGAGCATGTTCTCAAATTTTATTATATGACCTGTCTCTGCTTTGAGAATAGCTCTGATTTCACAGCAATGAAATGGCTAATTCCTGTTTATGCTGCAGCCTTTGACTTCTCCAATGAAAAAAATTTTGTGGAGAGAAAAAGCACTGTTTATGACTTCTAATACATTGTAAGAAATAAATGGTGCAGCTTTACTCCCAGCTGGGATGCAATTACTCACCCTAGTAGTCCCATTGGTCTCAAAGTGTGAGTTATTTATCTGTAAAGGTAGTAAAAAAAAAGCCCCTATAAATGGTGTTTAATATGAACAAAAAGCTTCCAATTTAGAACAAAATAGAATAAATACTGATAAAACTAGTCAATGCTATTTTATCAACTGCTTAGAAAATATAAGAAAGATTAACAGGTGACTTGGCTATTCTATGACCAAAATGTTGTAAGTGAACAACTAGATTTCTTATTCTTGAAGGTTTAAACACCCCCAAAACATTATGGCACAGAAGTGCTCTTAAAAGGACTTTAAATTTGCAATACAGAAACTGAATTTGGAGAAAATGTTCTAAAAATAATATGCTAATAACAAATCATGGCATAAGAACAGTATTATTAGTTGAAATCAACATTGACTCTTTATGAAGACCAACAAATTAAGATAAGGGATACAAAAAGTTTCATCTTACCAGGTATGGACTATGATGGGCTTCAGGTGTAACTGTTTTTCTCACTAGTTCAGCCTGTCTGAATTGCTGTAATTCACCTGAGCATAACTATGCAGAATGGGAAGTATTTGTGTTTCAGCCTGTCATGGTATTTTGTATGTGTGCCTAGATTGTAACAGGGAAATGACATTGAAATACTACAGTGATGGCTGTTGTTGTAATATCTCAAACAATTATTTTCATAATTTCACTGATCTGTCAGTGATTCAGAGACTTTACACAGAGTAGTTGTGTAATTTTTTTTTTTGGTCTCTATAGTTAATACCAGCACTTCCAGCCTTATACACTTTCACCTGGTATGGTCTTCCTCTATGTCTAATGCAAAAAAAATAACTACCTTGTGTAGCCCATTTATATCTGTGAGCATGACCACATAATCCTTTTTTTTCTTTAACTAAGATAGTTTTATTCCATAAGAAAACAATTTTGAAACATTTCATTTTAATTAATTCTGGGTTTTTTATTATTATTTAGAAAAATAAAATGTACCTGCAGAATATTTGCCTTAGCTGAGATGGACTCACCATCATGTATGACATGATAAAAGTATGTAGTCACCTGTGTGACATGATAAAAATTTTTTGACCCTTTTTTGCTGAACCTCCTTCTATTGTTCCAGTTATAGCACACTTAACCACAACCATATTCCTCCTGAAGTGCATCAGAGTATCATTAGATGGGATAGAGCACATGAATACTACCCACGTAAAATGTGGCAGCTCATGTCTCATACACCATGAGTTAGAATATGGATTTGGATAGGCAGGAGACAAAAGTCGTCACAGTATAAAAACAATCTTTGCCTTGCCTTGTATCCTTAAGAGCACAACATATATTTTAGCCATATCCTCTGTAAGAAAAGTTTACTTTCTCTGTTTCTCTTTCTGTCACAGTCCTCCCACTTTTCCCTTACAAAAGAACATTATTGCCTCCTGTGGGTTACCTTAAATAAAACCTCTCCACATTTAGCAGTAGCTGGGTTCTTCACAGTATGCCTACCTATCCTGTCATAAACAGATTTTACTCTCCCACTGTGTTTCCACAGCAGTACCTTGCTTTAACTGTGACTATTCGTCAAGATGGCTTTTTGCTTTTTTTGCTTGTAACAAATAATGGTGACGATTTAACAATTCACCTGAGGATTTTTTTTTTTTTTTAAATTTGGGAAGAGGGCTTTTTGTTGTTCACTTTAAGGTTGTTGCTTCCTTTTGGTATGATTCGCAGAATCACATAATGATTAAGGTTAGAAGGGATAACTGGAGGTCATCTAGTTCAAGCTGCCTGGTCAAGCAGTGTTCCTTACAGCACATTACTCAGGATTGTATCCAGATGTTTTAATATCTCTGTTGAAGGACACTGTTGCATTAAGGATATAGGAATCTAGCAGAAAATACCCCCCTGTGTTTTTCAGCTGGTCCTCAGGGATCAGAGGGGCTGGGTGTGGCTGGGTTTAATTTCTGATTATAGTAAATCAGCAGTATAAATGTGATCATGTTCAAAAGACCTTGCATGAGCACAGATGCACAAATAATGTAATTTATCAGTCAGGTCTGATCACATTCAGTAAGGACTTGCACAATCCAGATTCATGATTAGTATGGTTTATTGAAGCAACAGGAAAGCCGTTTCAGGATTGACGGTAATAAATGCACTAACTAAAGTGTGTTGTATGTTTTTCAACAGCAAGTATAGTAAGACATATCTAATAGTGAGATAGATAAATAGACAAACAAATAGATAGATATAGACAAATGAATATTTCGAAGTATTGTCCAACATAGTTGGGGTCATAATTCTTACTTAAATGTTTCAGGAGAAGCCTTTGAGAGGGAAGCAGAAAGGCAGTGCAACAACCAAGCAGACAAAGGTGTTTTCCCCCTCCAGCCCTTTCTGCTCCAAAGCTCCCCTTTTATATATTCATTTTGGCCCATTCCAATAGAACAGAACAATTGAATGTTCTCGGTGAGGTTTGGTGACTTTGGTCATATATGTGTTACATTTCCCATGTTCTCCTTCATTTGCATCCTGAGAGGTGTTTAAGTTAATATGGTGATGGGGCTTAATGAGGGTCTTGGTTGCTTTTGGTCAGAATTCATAGTTAGGGTAAAAACTTTTATCCTCCTTCATGCACAGAGGTGGCAGTAAAGGCTGTCTGACCTTTATCAGAGTCTTTCTCTGCTTTCTTGATTCCTTAATGAACCAGATTTAGAACCAGATTTATGCCCAGTAAAGGGAGTGTGGCTGTTGCTGGTACAGAGACCTGGGTGCTCTTGTGTGCCTCACTGAGACAACACTGGGCTGTGAAGCCTCTGCTTCACCCCAGACATCCTTCAGTGTCAGCCCTTGCTTGAGTCAGGTGCAAGATCAGTGAGGTGCTCAGCTCATGTTTTTCTCAACCCGGCTTGACAATTCTTCACTGTCTTAAAGCAATACCATACAATTATGAACATTTGTGACAGAGACTCCACAGCCTCTCTGGGCAATCTGTTCCAGTGCACAGTCACCTGCGCAGGAAAGTTCTTCCTCATATTCAGGTGGAACTTCCTGTGGAACTGTTTCTGTGTGTTGCTTCTTGTCTTATTGCTTGGCACCACTGAGAAGAGCCTGGCTCCACCCTCTTGACACAATCACAGAATCACAGAATTATTGAATTTTAAGATTGGAAGGGAACTCTGGAGATCCTCTAGTCCAACCCCACTGCCACGGTAGGGTCACCTAGAGCAGGTTACAAAGGAACACATGCAGGTGGGTTTTGAACGTCTTCAAAGAGAGTCCATGACCTCCCTGGGCAGCCTATTCCAGTGCTCTTCCATCCTCGGCATAAAGAAGTTCTTCCTCATGTTGAGGTGGAACTTCTTGTGTTTTAATTATGGCCATTACTCTTTGTCCTGTCACTGGACACCACTGAGAAGAGTCTGTCACCATCCTCTTGACAAGCACCTTTGAGATATTTATATACATTGATGAGGTCTCTTCTCAGTTGCCTCTTCTCAAGGATGAACAGGCCCAGCTCCCTCAGCCTTTCCTCGTAAGACAGATGCTCCAGTCTGTTAATCATCTTTGTAGCCCTCTGTTGGACCTGTTCCAGGAGCTCCATGTCTCTCTTTTGCTGAGGAGCCCACAACTGGACGCAGAACTCCAGATCAGGCTTAATGGGAGTGAGCAGAGGGGCAGGATCACCTCCCTCGACCTGCTGGTAATGCACTTCCTAGTGCACCCCAGGATACAATTGGCCTTCTTGGCCACAAGGGCACACTGCTGGATCATCGACAGCTGTTGTCTACCAGGTCCCCCACATCCTTCTCTGTGGCACTGTTTCCCAGCAAGTCAGCTGGTGTGTAGGGTTATTCTTCCCCAGGTGCAGGACCCTTCATGTTCCTTTGTTGGACATCAGACAGTTCCTCTCTGCCCATGTCTCCAACCTTTCAAGGTCCTTCTCCAGGGCTGCACATCCCTCTGGTGTATCACCCACTCCTCACTGCTTTGTGTCATGAGTGAACTTGAGGAAGAGCACGGACCATAACCATTTAAACCACATGTTTAGTTCAGGAGCTGAAGAAAAGGCTTATAGACAGTGAGAGTGGTTAGGTAAAGTTTCAGCAAACTGATGTGGAAGATTTTTTCTTGCCCTTGTTGGAGCACAATTATGTTTGTGATATGTTTCCTGTGTAAATTGTGACACTCAAGTTGAGGGAAGGGAACACATGCCTCTGGTCAAATGTATGGGAGTGTGAAATTCTGTAAGGTTGATCTGTTTGTTTTCAGCTGCATGCTGTTCCTTGCAGTACAATTGTGGCTCAAGGGGAACTCTCTGGAGAGGGAGATATTTTTACTTTGCTTGGGAACAACAGCAAATGCAGGAGAAGATGTGTTTAGACCTAGCAGACAGAAGATAGCACTGGGAGAAACATGGAAAAAAGCAAGATGTCAAACAGAAGAGAGGGATTACTGAGAGTAGCAAGGATCAATGACATCGCAGCACTGACTGAAATACAAAATTCCTTGTAAACGGGGAACTGTGAATGTTTTGTGCCAAATTACAAGGCTAAAGGCAGTAAAAAGGATTTAACTGCAAGAACACAGTAGGCAGGGGAGAGTTCTGTATAAGACCATTCTATTTTTACTTGTAACATAGCCACTTTCAATTTTCTCTGCCTAAAAAATTAGATTCCTGATTTTCATTATACCTCATTGTGGAAAGCAATCAAACCAGAATATGTAGGTGCGGAATCTTCAAATTTGGGACAAATTTGAGATCTATTACACAAACATAAACAGTTCTTTAATTTGTCGTTTTGTTTATTTTCAGGTCTTCTATTAGATGCTCAAAGTGCACTACAGTCTAATCTGATGCAATACAATGTGTATTCTAGCAATATGTATTTAAAACATAGTTGAACAGTATCTGTTCAATTAAAATAATGTTGTTAAAATAAATGTGCTGAAAATGTTTCAAAGGGGGATCACAAAACATTTTTTAGGGAAGGGGTTTTAATGTAGAAATTGTCTCTAAGGAGTCAGGCCATTCAAGCCTATGCAGAAGTTTTCGGCATTTTTCTTGTTAAGAAAAGTAATATTGTTACTATGGTAACAAAAACACACACAGAAAAGGTATCCTGGCTCTATTCCTGATGAAATATATATGTATAAGTATCTTTGAAATGTTAAAAATATGTTATGAAAATATCTTCAGAATCCAAGATAGTTTCTTAATTTTTTGGTTGCATTCAAGTTTATGGGCTAGCATTCATTTCAAATGGTCATTTATCTTGAATTTCTTCTATAAAAATATCCCATGCACAGTGCTGTCTTGAATACTTAATTCCAAACAGTGTGTAATATAAAATAGAACCACTACATTTACAATAAAAGAAAAAGTTTTCAAAACTGACATATTATTCACATATTCATTATGGTTATCATGCATATATTCAGTGAAATGTTCTCAAAAAGAGAATATAATTTCTTCTGGTTTCAAGCATTCGAGATTTCACTGTGTGGTTTGTAATTTTTTTCTGTTTTGGGGAGTAGGTGAGGGGGTTTTGTTCTAGTTTTGGGTTTGGGTTTTTTTGGTTTTTTCTTCTGTGTGGATGAAACAAATGAACAAAGAGGAATGGTTGTGTGTTACACCACCTACATTATTATTCATGAACTGGGAGCGCTGAACCAGACTTATGTGGAACAACAAATACTTTCTTCAATACTCTGGTGAAACTATTTGTGCCCCACAGGAACTTGTTGAGCTTTCGCCACCTACTTCAAAGCCACTCTATTCAAATCATCTTTACTATTTGTTGAATGACTTCCCATAAGTCAGTATTCTTTTTTCTTAAACAAGTAAAAAGTCTTGACTTTCAGAATTCCACAGTTCTGATCATATATGACAAACTAGAGAGAGAGTTCAGCCTGTACTGGGGAAAACCTGCCTGAATTCCTAGCTTTTGGAGACTGAATTGACAATGTCCTCTTTTTGGTGTATAGTTGACCAAATTTTCTTAATTCAAGACTGCTCAGGGGAATTTATCCATGTTGAGATCACATCTCCTGGGCCATAGATATAATCTCTGTCAAAAATAATGTCTAAATTAAACTAACTCCTCCACTTTGGATTAGAATCTGTTCTCATATGCAGGTTTCTAGGTACCAGTCTGCTTCCTATTCTGTCTTTGTCTTCTGAGATCGCCTCTTTTGGGACTCAGTGTCTTCACAGCAATTCTATGTGGTATCTCTCTGAGTGACACTTCCATCACCAGAGAAGAAGAAAAAGCAGAAGAATGTCAGAGCAGGAGTATCTCTGGAGATCATGTGAGAAGGTGGAGAAATCATCTCTTCTCTGCCCATCTGTTCATCAACTAGGGCTCAAGCTTTGTCACACTTCAGGCTTGCAGTGTTGGGATCCACAAGGCATTTTGAGAAAATGAAACCAAAAAACGTAGATAGAGAAGTTATTCTAAGAATAAGTTAAAAGCAATGTGGAAGCCCTGAGGATTGCTGGAACATTACTGAAGAAGTATCAGAGAAAAAAAAGTGCTTTCTGCACTAATTATTCTAATAAAGAATGATTTCAACACTTTTTAGAGAAAAAGAGGATTTTTTTAGAAAGTCCATTAATATTGGCCAAAGTTAGGTATGTTTTCCACTGCTGGGTAAGATACCACAGACAAAGAAGACAGGTGATTATGGGTAGTAATTCTGGTGCCTGAAAAAAATACAAGCAATTTTAGTGGCACTAGATAATTGTACTTGAAAAACTTTAAACATTCCTGCTGATTGATATGCACTATTACAAATGGAGGGCCATATTGAGTACCATTGAGCAGAAGAATCCTATTTTTTTCAGTTTTAAAATCATTGTTATAAACAACATATAGTTGCATATATTTTCTAGTAATATATATGAAAGTGAGACAACAGATGATAAATAACTATGATCTTGAAAACAAGATTAGACAAGCCAAAACAGATTTTAAAGAAACATAGTATCAGGACATAAAAATTTACTGTTTTCTCTTGGAAAGAGAAAAAACATGAAGGACTGTCTCCTGTGGAAGGGATGCTACACTGGAGCAGGGGAAAGAGTCTTCTCCCTATGGAGGAAGGAGTGACAGAGACATGGTGAGATGAACTGAACACAAACACCATTGCTATCACCTCGCATCATGGGAAGGAAGTAGGTAGAGAATCAGGAATAAAGTTAAGCCCAGGAAAGACAGAGGGGTATGGGAAAGGTCTTTTTAAAGATTTGACCTTACTTCTCATTATCCTACTTTGATTTTTTTGGTAATAAATTTGCATCTGTTTTGTCTCTGACAGCAATTGGTGAATGATCTCACCCTGTCCTTATCTCAGCCCACGAACATTTCATTATATGTTTTCTCTTTCTTATCCTGCTGAGGAGGGGAATGATAGAGCGGCTTCAGTGAGCACCTGACATCCTGTAAAGATCAACCCACCACATCTGTTTAACACCTATCTCAGGATGCAATGAAAGTGCACTGTTGTCACATTTGCAGATGGCACCCATTTGGAAGAACAGCTGCAAACTCGAGGGCAGGACTATTGTTCAAAGAACAGGCCAACAGGACGTGCAATTCAGCAAGGACAAATCAAGCACTGCTCCAGGGCAGGAAGCACTGGTGCAGGGACATAGGCTGGGGTCTGCCTGACTGGGAGCAGCCTTGTGGGAAGGGACCTGAGGACCTTGGCAGATGGAAGCTGAGTGTGAGACAGCAGTGTGCCCCAGCTGCAGAGACAGCCAACAGCACCCTAGGCTGTATTCACAGGGGCACAGACAGGACACTGAGAGAAAACATTGTATCCTTCTGCTCAGCACTCATGAGATACTATTTGGATATCCTGTCCAAATTTTAAGCTCCCTTAATACAGGAAAATTAGTGAACAAATGCTGGAACATGTTCAGCAGCAATTTTCCAAGCTGTATGGGATCTGGATCACTCACCCTGTGAGGAGAGGCTGAGGGACCCAGGCTTGTTCATCTTGGAGGAGAGATCACAAGTCCACTGTTTTGAAAGGAAGCAGGGTCAAATCCTCTGTGTTGCGGCATCTGATAGATCATTTATACACAGAATTACTGTATCAGTTCACATGATATGACAGTTTAGAACTAGCATGGATAAACACATGGTATTGGATTAATTAATGTCTGGATCTCTTCTGATACTGTTTTTTTGCTTTGTAAGGACTGCTGTACACCTACTTTCTTAATTTATGGCCTTCTTCCTTCAGCAACTGCAGCTGCCTGGAGGTGCGCTGGCAGGGCAGTCACTCAGTCTCCAGCCAGGCTCCTCACGTTGGGACAGGGAACAGCTGAGTGCTTCTGCACCTTAATACTGTCCTGCATCTAAATCTGCTGCTGGAAGGCTGCAAGCCTTTTACTTTTGAAAGGTCAAAAGTTTAGTTATTGAAATAGTGTAGATGCTCTAAATTCATTAGACCAGAATATTGATTTATTGGTATTAACTGATTTATTCAATCAGGTAGCTCTGTGGCTAAAATTCTCAATATGCATAAATATTCATACACATGAACACATTTCTCTATCTCCAAAATATGTTTTTGTATTTAGTATTAAGCAACAGACACAACATTTATAATTGACATGGCAGTATTTCTTAGCTAGAGTGCCTGTTGTTTCATTATTTAAGGAAGACATTCCTAAAGGAAACATTTTGTTATTTTTCTAGTACATTCAGTGTTAGCAACTCTACCAAATGACTGGTCTAAATAGTAGACCATTAACTGTAAAATATTGGGAAATGAGCTTTTTCCTGTCTGCATGATCTGAATTATTTCAGCTTGTATCTATTGCTTAGTATAGAATCTATCGATTCAAAATATTTCTGCAGCACTAGATTATTTAAGCTGAAATAGTCGGGTTTTTTTCCTACACTTAAGTCACTTTTTGCTTTAAACTGTGATGGATGCATTAAGGCTTAGGTACTTAGCTAGTGAAAATTTCCATTTCAGCTTTCAATTGATCACCATCAAATTAGGATCTGCCCTGTAAATGTTTTACTTGTGCTCAGATTTCCTTTCAATTCCTTGTCAGAGCTGAGAAGGTCACTATCTCTCTCCATCTTCCCCCTGTCTGTGTTGACAGGGGGAAAAGGAGCAAGGTTAAGCTGCACAGAGCACTAGAACCGTCACATTCTGTTTCAACAGCTCAGCACAAAAAAGAGACAGTGAACAAGAACGTTCCATACTATAACACCTATAATCTGTTCTTCAGTTACTGTGCCACGGCGCCATCAGCTATTTCAACATTTTTTTATCACCACAGAATTCCTTCTTTTTCTTCCTTCTGTTGTCCAGTAAGGGAGCCCCCGGTGGTCTAGTGGTTAAGACGCAGGGCTGGTACCGTTGAGACCAGGGTTCGATTCCCGGTCAGGG
>JAWWES010000081.1:71675997-71723215 GCA_035583135.1 Lophotriccus pileatus | reverse complement strand
GTCATCCTAAGGCAAGCTACAACCTGCCTAAAGGACCCCGCTGGTCTCATGCTCTACCCCTGAAGCAAGCCGTGTCACTGGGCTGCATCAAAAGGAGTGTAGCCAGAAGTTCAGAGGGAAATGATTCTCTACTCTGCTTTGGTGAGAACACACCTGGAATCTTGGTTGCATCCAGTTCTGGAGTCTTCAGCAAAGGAAGGGCATGTACCTGTTGAAGCAAGTCTAGAGGAGAGCCACAAAGGTGAGTAGAGGGATGGAGCACCTCTCCTACAGGGAAAGGCTGAGACCATTGGGGTGGTTCAGCTGGGAGTACAGGAGGCTCCAGGGAAATCTTCTTGAGGCCTACGGAAAAGATGTGACAAACTTTTTAGCATAGCCTGTTGAGCTAGGACAAGGGGCAATGGTTTTAAACTGAAGAAGGGTTGATTTAGACTAAAGGAAGTTGTCTTTACAGTGTTGATAAAACGCTAGAACATGTTGCCCAGGGTGGTAGTAGATACATGTGCATTGGTATGGCTGTAATACACCTTTACATATTAATGCCTATAAAATATCATTATTTCTTTGAGTATCTAATCAGCATTTCAAAATTCATCTAAGAAACTCCTATATTCAGTTCTACACTCCAAATTTGACTGTAAAGAGCTGGGTGACTTACTGAGGTATTTTTTGTTAAATGAGTGCTGTTTCAGGTGGACAGAAAATGTTAAAAATTATGCTGTTTCAATGAAATAAAAATGTGAATGGGACTCTGGTATTATATAAGACTCAGACAAACTGTTTCTCTTTTCAGACTCAGGTGAATGGAGGATTGTGTTGTTTCAACACAAATTGTTCTCTCATCTCATCCCATCCTGTAGCTATGTAGTTCCTGATGCTCTAATTGAGATTGAATCCAGCTAATCCACAATGGAATTTAACAATGATGAAATCTTACAGGGCAGAGGTTCTTCAGCTTAAGTTACTGATACTGATTCAGAATACTATTTCCCGTGCTATTTCTTGTATAAAGTTGTTCAGTTTTCAGGATTGGAGATCCTGCCCTGAGGATCTCCTGACAATACAAAATACATGCCCTGGAGATACAACAGTATCATTCCCTGTTAAAGATAAGCTATTATATAAATGCAGTGTGTGAAAAGCACTTGGTAGGAAATGGAAGATATAATAAAACACACATTTTTTTAAGTTTAATCATAGAATAGATGAACATAGAAAGCAGCCTTTGGGTATCATTGTTCCAGTTGTCACTGCCCAAAACAGTGTGAACTAGAACAGGTTGTCCAGGACTGTATCCAGTTATGTTTTGAGTATCTCCAAGGACAGAGACCCTACAACCACTCTGAGCAACCTGTTCCAATGTTTGATCAACTTTGGAGGAAAAAAAATGTGAAGTGTTGTTTCAATGGAATTATTTATGTTTCAATTTGTGTCCATTGTCTCTTCTGCTTGCACAGGAAACCACTGAGAAGAGTCTGACTCTGTCTTCCTCAGTCCCTCCAGCAGTTATGTATACAAATTGATAAGAACACACTGAGCTTTCATTCCTCCAGGCTGAACAGTCCCAGGTCTCTCACCTTCTCCTTTTATGTCAAATGCTCTATTCCCTCAATCATCTTCATGGACCTTTACTGGACTCACTTTGCTACATCTCCTGTACTGGGGAGCCCAGACCTGGTCCCCACACTACAGATGTGCCCTCACCAGGATTGACTAGAGAGGAATGATAGAATGCCTTGAGCTAGAAGGGAACATAGAGATTATTTAGTTCAAATCCTCTTGACATGGGGTAACCTTTTACTAGGTCAGGTTGCTCAGATATCCCTCAACCTGATAGTAATGCTATTCCTAATGCAATCCAGGATACTGTTGACCTTCTCTACTGTGAGGACACGCTGCTTTTTTTTTTTTAATTGTTTTTTTTTTTTCATAAAGAAAAGAGCCTGAAAATGCTATGAACATATGATCGACTTGCTGTTCATTAGAGCTCCCAGGTCCTTTTCTGAAAAACTGCTCCCCAGCTGGTCCGTCCCCAGTGCTTACTGGTACATAAGTACATAATTTCTTCCCAAGTGCAGGTGTTGGCATGCTGCCAAGAACTTTGTGAGGTTCCAGTCATTCCATTTCTTCAGTTCAAAAAGGACTTTTTGCTACTAATTATAACCCTTTAAGCCTCACAGTTTAGCTAATTTTCAGTTCACTTAATTGTTCACTAATCTAGTCTATAGCTCATCATTTTGTCAATGAGGATGTTAAGGGAGATGGCTGAAAGCCATATTAAAGTAAAAAAAAAAAATCTGCTGTTTTCTTGTCATGTATCAAGACAATTACCTAACTACAGAAGGATCTCAGGTTGATCAAGCATAATACAGCCTTCAAAAATCCACGCTGACTTCTCCAGCCAACCTTTTGGCCTTCATATAATATCTGGAAATACCAGGAGTATTTCCTCCATCATCTTCATACAGATTGAAATGATCAGCCTTAAGCTCCCAGGATTTTGTCTCTTAAACCTCTTTGAAGATATCAGTAATATATTCCTTTTTTTCCGGTCTGCACACTATGATAGTGTCTCTATATTCCTTGTAGATCACATGACCATGCTTTTGTATCTCATACACTTCTTTGCAGTTGAGATGTAAGCAGCTCCTTGTTCAACAGTGCAAACCTCAAGATGGACCATTCTTGAGATTGGAGGAGGTGACCCATAAAAATCAATCATTTTCTCTCCAGGATCATATCCCACGGGATTCTTCCAAGCATATCTCTTCTGAAGTCCATGGTTGTGGTATTTTTGCTTTGTTCTTTCCTTTTTGGATTCTGACTTCACTAGTACCCGGTCAGTGCAGCCAGGGCTATTCTCAGCCTACACATTTGGAACATTTCTCCTTTTTTTGTGATTATCATGTCCAGCAGAGCATCTCCCCTCATCATTTTTATCACCTTTGTTAGGAAGCTGTCATCAATGCACTCCAGAAACCTCCTGTATTACTGCTGCCTTGTTGTGTTGTCCTTCTAGAACATACTGGAGAGGTTTAAGTCCTCCACAAGACTGGGACCTACAAATGTGAGACTTTTTCCAGTTGTATACAAAAGGTCTCATCTACTTCTTCCCAATTGTGCAGTCTGTAGCAGACATTCACAACAGTATTCAACATGTTACATACTAGTTTTAGTGATCAAATTCTGTATATTTCAGGTTCCATTAATAATAAATCTTTCCAGAAGGATGCTTCATATTTGATAACACTAACATTGGACACCATTCTTTGCACCATATAAGAAGTTATTCTAATGTCATCAATAACACACTCTTTATAGTCTAGATGTTGACTCTTCATTTCTTCATGAGAAAATAAAATAATAATAATCTACAAGTAATAACTGAAGCACTCTGATGTAGATTGTAATTGCATGTTCTGTTCAGTAAAATTTTATTTAGGTTAATTTTCCAGAGCCTTACTTTTTATAATTGATACTCCTCTCTTACAGAATTTAATTAGATTCCATGTCACTCAATAAAATTGGAAACTTCATTCAAATGTAAATCACACTAGTTTAGGAATGTACAATCTGAATAAGTAGATGCATCAAATAGGATTTTTTTTTTTAAGGCAAGCGATATGAAACAAAATCATCTGTATGAAAAAATTTCAATGTGTTTTATAGTTGGCTTCACATAAATGAATATGTTTCAATTTTTCTTCCACATGCTTCAGAACATAAGTTTCATTTTCAATTTTTTTAATGGTTCCACAGGAAAAGCCAACTCCACATAGTGTGTTGGTTTTTGTTGCATTGTAAATTTATATGACTATGACTTGTGAAATGAGTAGGAGAAAATTACTGTTTACAACCTAAAATGTATATTAGAATTTATACTAAGCATCTAAATTGAACAAGGGAATTCAGGACAGGCTTAGCGTCTATCTGTCACAGACACACAAACCAGATTGCCTGCAAATAATTTAGCATTAGGTTTCCTGTGATCTTACTGTCTACTGGATGAATTATTCTCCTTTACTTACTTAATTTATGACATGAATAAAAAAAAAAACAAACAAAATCACATAACTGTACAGAAAACAGATGGTCTAATGTAATTGGAGATAAATGCTGAAGTCTCAATATCATGATATGTGACCCAATCTCATGGTTATTACTGGTGATGGGAGAAACTGCAGCTATAGAGCAGAAATATGGAAAAGACCACACTCACCTCACTCTCCATTCTCTTACCAAACATCAGGGCTGTAAGAATTCTTTGAAAAACTGTAACCTGCATTGAACAGTATGGCACACACAAAAATATGATGACTCCTCTTATATCACACTGAATCACTGATTTTTATATGCGATCTGCACTGCTTCTTATCAGATTCCTAGACGTAATGAAGAAACACATTGACTTCACGGTATACATAGGAATTCAGGATTTAAAATACTCAGTATCAATCCAAATAACTTAATTGAATACAGCACAAAACGGTGTTTTTCAAACTGGATGCTCAAATACACAGTGTATGTTGGAAAAATACATTTCATCATGTAATTATTTTCCTATACTTTCACAGACTTTCACACTGTCTCAGCCTTTGACTTCCCTCACCACTGATATCTGTATTAGTTTTGTTACCAATGTGTGAGGAAAAAAACAAACAAAAAACAAACACCTCATTCACTTTGTAAGTGAAAAAAATTATCTCACCAAAACAAAAAAGTTTTTTCGTTTGTTTTTGATTGACTACCTTGAAAAAAATATTTCAGCCAAATATTCAGTTATGCACTTTCAATTGTATTGTTTTTATATTAGACAAATAAAATAAAATAAAATTTAAAAAAAGAAAATTCTGATATTAAAATAGATTTTTTTTTTTAAAAGCTGCCTGAGAAACCTCATCAGATTTCCTAGACTTAATCAGAACTGGACATTCAAGTCTCTTAGAATTTTTGGAAGTTTTAACCCAGTCTGACGTATAAAAATTCCTACAGTGATCAGGCCTGTTATTGGTTCTTTAGTGTGTTTGTTAGTGCAGATAGTTCTTTGTCAATCTTGAAAGTCCAAAAATAATATTTTATAAACATTCAAGTACAAATATAGATCACAAATCATGGACCCAATGTAGGTTTGTTTTGTTTTTTTTTAGGAGAGGTGGGATGGGGAGGGCTACAGGGGTGGTTTCTGTTAGAAGCTGCTAGAAGCTTCCCCTGTCTGGTGGAGCCAATGCCAGCCGGCTCCAGGACAAGTTTCCTGCTGCTGGCCAAGGCTAAGCAAATCAGGAGTAATAGTAACACCTCTGTGATAACATATTTAAGAACCAAAGGGAACCCTACATAGGAAGAATTCCAGCGGAGAAGAGAGGAGTGGGAACATGGGAATAACAAGGTAGACACCAAGGTCAGTGCAGAAGGAGAGGCAGGAGGTGCTCCAGGCACCGGAGCTGAGGCTCCTGCAGCCCGTGGGGGAACACTGGGGTGCAGAGACCCACCTGCAGCCCATGGAGGAGCCCAGGCTGGAGCAGGTGGATATCCAAAGGAGGCTGTGACCCCATGGGAGGCACAAGATGGTGCAGGGTCCTGCCAGAGACCTGCAGACTGTGGAGAGGAAAGTCCGCACTAGAGTAGGGTTTTCCTGGGTAGGACTGGTGGCCTCTGTGTGGGACCCACGTTAGTACAGCACATTGGTGAAGGACTTCACCCCATGGAGAACTGACCCATGGGACAGCAGTTTGTGAAGAATGTTGTCCGATGGATGGACTCACACTGGAAAGGTCCATCAAGGACTATATCCCATGGGAGAGACCCCACAGGAACAGGGGAAGGGCTCCTGTCCCTGAGCAGAGGCAGAAACAACAACTGACCATAACCCCCATTCCCTATCCCCCAGAACTGCTGGGGGGAGGAAGGAGAACATGGAAGGCAGGAGGGGTGGGGGGAAGTGGTTTTAAAATTATTTTATTTCTCACTCTTTTGCTCTTATCCTGTTAGTAATAAATTTTAGTACTATCCCCACTTTGAGTCTGTTTTGCCTATGAAGGTAATCAGTAAGTGACCTCTCCCAGCTGTTATCTCAGCTCATGAATCCTTAGCTGGTTGTTTTTTTCTCCCCTCTGCCCAGTGGCAGAGGGCAGTGAGAAAGTAGCTTTAGTGGATACCTGGCATCTGGCCAGGGACAATCCACTACAACATCAAAAAGAGAAGAAAAGTTTATAGTTGGGCAGGTACATGATACAGTTCTTAGGGCAAATGTTCAAGTCTGCAAAAGACAAAGGCATTTACGTAATAGTTTAAGAATCACAAGACAATTCAGGCTGGAAGGAAACTCAAGAGGTGTCTCTAGTGTAACCCAAAGCTGGGTCAGCTATGAGGTCAGACTATGTTGCTCAGGGATGTATGTCTTGAAAATCGATTAAGACTGCACACCCTTCTTGGGCAACATGCTTCACAATTCGCCCCAGGGTGAAAATGTTTTTCCTAACACCCTGTCTGAAACTACCTTGCTTCAGTTTATACCCACTGTTTCTTGTCCTTACGGAATGCAGCACTGAAGACTATGGCTCCACCCTCTTGTGAATGCCCCCTCCACTGGAACCTGGGCAGGTTGACCTCCCTCAGGTTGTCTCTTCTGCAGCCTGAAAAATCCCAAGGCCCCTTCCTGCAGAGCTGCTCCCAGAAAGGCAGACTACAGCCTGTGCCCTTGGAAAAGTGCTTCCTGACAGACAGATTTGTACTTGTTGCAATTCAAGGGATTTTTGTCAGCTGATTTCTCTAGCCTGTCTAGGTCCTTTTGAATGACAGTTCTACTACTGAGTGTGTTGCTGCATACCCACACTTCCAACAGTTTGATATAAGCTCCAAGCTTGATGAGAGAACATTCCTTTGCATCCTCCAAACTTGTGTAATTCTCCACTTTTACCAGTTTCCAGTATATGGCCCTTTTGACCACCTCTGTAATTTGTTTTCCAGACCATAAAGTCTCATCACAGATACAAGAATGTCATGGGAGATGGATCAAAAGCCTTTATAAAGTTGAGAATTATATTTATCCATTCATAAAATAAGTAATTTCATCACTGAAGGCAATCAGGATTGGTCAGGCATGACTCAGTCTTGGTAATTCTGTGCTGACTCTTCCCAGTCATCTACTTCATTTTTGTGCCCAGCAATGTGTTTTCAGAGGACTGACTCAGTGATTTCCCAAGGGATGAAGCAGGGCTGGAAAGCCAGTAAGTTGCCTGCTTGAACTTTTGGTCTTCTTTGAAGACGAGTGCAACACTTGGCTTCTTCCTGTTGCTGTGGACCTCCCCTGATCTCCCCAGTGCTTCAAAGATGATAAAGAACAACCATTCAAGGACACTGGGCAACTGTCTGAGCACAAAGGCCTGAGAAACCTTGTTAGTTGAGTCTGAGGGAAGGAAGATACTGGATATGAAATTATCAGTATTTGGTTTATCCACTGTGCCTGAATCATCAAATGCATTTAGCAACAAGCCCATATTTTCGTAGTTCAGTCTTTCATTACGAATGCACATTAAGAAGTCCTTTTGTTGTTCTTGTCATCTTTTGCAAAAATCAACTGTGTGCAAACCTTGAGCTTCACTCTTCCTTGGTAACTACAGCCATTGATTACCATACCCCTGAACAATTGCTTTCTGGTGAGCAGCACATTCACCTGTGTGTCACTCCTGGTGGGCTCAAGTGTCTGGATTAAGAAGCTGTTTCTCACACTCTCCAGAAATCTCTTTGACTGCCCCCATCCCACCATGTTGTTATTCTAGTAGATGTCACGGAGGTTCAAGACCCTCATGAACATGAGCTGGTGATCCCAACACATCCTCAGGTCATTTAAAGTATTCTTCGGACTAAATTAGTCGCCTGGAATATACCCCCACTATGCTGTTACACTCACTGGCCTCTCCTTGTATCCTGATCCCTGAGCTCTCAGACAGATCATTGTCCAATATGTGGAAAGTCATCACATGTTTAAGCTTCTCCTTCACACATAGCACAATCTCCTAACCTTGTCTTCCCTGAATATCTTGCACCTGTCCCACACTTTACTCTGGCTGTGTGAGCTGCCTAAATTCATTTCAGTTCTTCTAATAATCTCATAGATTTTTTTGACTGAATGCAAATGTTTATTTCCTCCTGATTACTTCCTCAGGTGCAGGCATTTGTGCGCATACCCTTGAGGTGGAACATCTTTTGCTTTGTTTCTTCCTTCATGAGGCCTCTCTTGTTGTCAAAAAAAGAAAAATGAAACCCTGTTTAAGATTTGTTGTTTCTTTAGCCTACATATTTTCAGTAATTTGGAGAACAAAATACTTGCTGTTTGTCGTCTTTCTTCCGTGCATAAATATGTGCCTAAGGGCTTAAAATGTCTTTTTTCTGAGAACAGCCAAGAAGCAAAAGCAAGATTGAAAGAAAACAGAAAATGCTAAAAAGATTATGCATGTGTTCGTATTTTTGACTGGAACCTTACATCTTATGTAGTTCAAAAATGTTTCAAACTACATGCCCAAAGGTACCAAAATATGTAGTTTCCATTTGTCTCCAGTGAGTATTTCTGCTGGTTAAAGAGGAGCCAAATTCTTCAAGTCTGCTTGCTTTGTCTATGTTTGTCTTCCCATCTAGATTGACAGAGTGACAGAACATGCTGCAGAGAAAGAGACTGGAAACACTTTGAACATGAGAAGAGTTCTGCTCATGCTGAGCATTACTCCCTTGAAGCTTAAGGGCTCTGTTCATCAGTCACACATTGGGTCTTCGTGAACAACCAACACTCAATTCCCGTGGAGCCCAAGTTTGGATAAACAGCTTGAAGTTTTTCTCTTGTACAGCTCACATCTGAGAATAGTATTTTGATATCGTACTGATTAATACTATGGAAGAGAAAATGTTCACAGGGTTGTTTTATACAGGCAGTATAATTTGTATCTTCTCAAACCATGCAAAGGGAGACTCTTTTCATAAACACATATAATTTCATTAACAATCACATTGTAGTGGACTATTAATAGTTGCCATTTCTAATTCTGCTTTAATGAGCACAAACCCATGCATACCAGAACACTACGAAGTATAAATGATACCCTGTTATACACTTAATATGGGTTGCTTGTGTCTGAAAGAAAAAATAATATTAACTTTTAATTTACAGCCCCTTATTCTCTCTCCCTACTCAGTCATAAAATTTTTGCATCAAATTTAAAAGTGTTGTGTATTTAACAGGAAGCATACAACATCTTTTTCTCCATTGATGTTTCAGATATACTCAGTTCCTTATTAATGCAATTTGCAGGCCAGTAATACTTGACCTAATTCATGTCCTGTCAGCTGAAGCATATAAAAATCTACAGTAAGATTGCTTGACTATTTCCAAAATACATTAAAATTCAAAGAAGTTCTAAAGATCATCTAGTCCAAACCCACTGCATTGAACAGGAACACCTTCAGCTAGATCAGGCTGCTGAAAAGGCCAACCTAACTATGAACGCTTTCAAGAATGATGACATCCGCAAACTCTCTGGGCAACCCATTCCAGTGTCTCACTGCCTTCATTGTAAAAAATTTCTTCCTTACATCTAATCTAAATGTACTCCTTTTCAGTTTAAAACCATTATTCCTTGTCCTGTCAATACAGGATTCAGTAAAAATCTCTCTTTTCTGTCTAATGAGTTCATTTGAGATTTTTAAAGGCCACAATAATGTCTCCCTGGAGCCTTCACTTCTCCAGGCTGAACAACTTCAATTCTCTCAAAAGATTCAATAGTTATTGCCTTCCCTCCAGTAGTTACTAATTAGTCAAATTCTTTGCTTCTCTATTAGCTATGCAAATGTAACTTTGTCTTAAATTATATTTCTTTGATTTCTGGAGATGACTTCATCTACTATTTGTCTAGTTGTCTCAACACAACTGTGGAGCTCTATTAAAGGTAACTATCCCATATTTCAGTGTTCAAAAAAGAAGACAAATGAAAAATATTTTGTAGGAACATTGTAAAGGAAAACAGTGATAAATAAAGGCTTAAAATAGCTATAAGGATATCTTTCTGACCAGGCTGCTCAACATGAACATGGAATCTGATAGGATAATAACTCTGCAAGTCATCTGAGAATGTCTCTAGTATATGATTGTGTTCTCAGCATGTAACACTACTTTGTTCTAAACCATCATACTATGTGTGCATGTGAGTACTTTCCAGCCCTAACCCTGTAACTGCACAAGTTAAGCATATCAAAGCAATGGGTGCGCACCAGAAAGACAATGAGATGTATGACCTTTAATATCTAAGGAAGACATTAAGTCAGTGCCTACTATCCACTCTAGCTATTCAGAATTCAACAGTTAATATTTTCTTTAAAAAAAAGAATTAAAAATATAATGCACATAAAAAAACAGTGATCAGATCCCCAGAAAAATAACTAAGAAGTAGTTTGTTCATCTGCTGTATATATGCTCAATTTGCATAAATCTTTCTGTTTGTATACCAGAGTACATTTCAGCCCGAATAAAGAATAGAGGAAAATCATACTTAAGCTTGAATCATAAAAAATATTTGCAAATTCTGATAGAAAAATCTGATTTGATATAGAAACATTCAAAAAATAAATTTTTGCTTTCATATGTGTTAATGAGAGAAACTAATAGGAAAATTCCGAAAGTAAATATGGCTTTGTTGCCAACTTTTCTTGTTGCCCTTCTTCATGTTTATTTGGACATATCATATCATGGAAGGTAAGAAGTTCTTATGGGATAGCTGTATCATTTCTTTATAAATTTAGAGTTGTCAAACAAAGAAATATATTGCGGACAAAGTCAAAGGAAACAATTCTTCCCACCTCTTTAAAAGTGACCAGGATTCAGATGGATGGTCTTTATCAGAAAAAGTCACACAACAATCCTAGTCATTAGTGCAAAAGAGAGAAAAGTAAACATGGGGAAAAAAAAAGTAGCTTATTTGAGAGAGAAAGAAGGAAGATGCATTTGGAGGCCACTGTTGTTCTGAAGAGGAAACTATATATACAGACCTCTTTGTCCAATGATGTAACCACTATCCTCAAGTAAAACTAATAAATCTAAAGTAGACACTAAATACAAGTTTCTTATATCTCAGTTGAGGATACGTCAGCCTAGAGATTTTTCTATTTGATTCTTAAGAGAGTTAGAAGTAAATTTCTTTTAGATTAAAAGTATCACAATTGGGAAGACCTGCAGTATTTTGGGATAAACAGGAAAGGGAAGATGAGGTGCAACTATTCCTGTTTTCAGAACTGAAACGTCTTGGAAGAGCAAACATATCAGTGAAAAATAGGGCAGAAAAAAATTAGGACAGTGATGGAAGGCCTGGGTTGCCAGATATGCAGCAGAGTACTTATTTCATGTAATGGCATGGATCGTATTTATTTAGGTAAACTTGCAAATATTTTTGGATTGATAATACTACAAAAATTTTACTTTTCTTGCTTCATTACTTAGTAAGTGTTATTTCATTTTCCTGAAAATTTGCAATTTTTATATCAAATTTTTTTAACAGAGTGGTTTCTTTGCGTGGACATTTCCAAGAGGAAAAAATTGATAGGAGGTAGGGAGAGGGAAAAAATAAAAAAGGGGTGCCTGTTCTGGAGTATTGAATTCAAATGAATTCAATTAGAAAAAGTCTACAAATCTTTTGTATGTGTAGTAGGAGTACGAAGATAAGCAGCTGATTCTGAATTTAGCAGCTTATATTTTTATTCTACAGTAATATCACTGGTAAGGTACTTTTACACTAGGAAGTTCTGTAGTCTCACAGTTCTCTGGAAATTTTCAATCTTAAAATTTTTGATTGATTTTTTTTCCTTTGAGTTACCTTATCACAGGTATTACCAGCTTTGTTGGTGCTCCTAACTGTAATAGACTTCTCTAATCACTGCCACATATAATAACTTGGGACACCTTGCACTCAGTGGACTGGAAAGATATAGTTCACAGAGAATGAAGATAGGTTGAGTATTTTAACACGTATTTTCTCTCTTCTCCTTCTACTAATCTTTGAATTATTATGCTAACTCAATATTTTATTGATAATTAGGAGCTGGAAATGAAAATTGAATTTACATTTAATCCCTACATAAAGAGAGATTAAATTAAAAAGTATTGCGGTCACCTTGTCTGGTTGTTTAATGTGTAAAGACCTGAGTTTTCAGGCCTTATTACACACAGAATGTGTTGCAAGATTAGACTACATTACAGATTGAAAGAAGTACAATTCCATGAAGACATATCCTGTTCAGTCTATTCTTCTTTGGCAAATCTTCAATGAAGATGTAAATATTTATTTCTGAGAAAGAGAAGAATATTACTCAGATAGAAAAATACAGTGTGAACTTCAATGTAGAGGAGGCTTCAATACTTTATTAGGAATGACAGTGCTGGAGAGACACATTCAATGAACTGAAGGCATGTCTTGTAGTAGTGAAGTGTTGCATAAATGTAAAATACCTTCAGTGTTTGGTGTGTGTTTTTTAAAAACTTTTTGGTGTATTACTTTCTTTAATTAGTTTAATATTAATTAATCTACTATTTTGTAATACCTATAGACTACATTCATTCACAAGACAAATCTGCCTGTCAAATATACATAACCATTACAGATTTGATTTAGTTCTGAGAGAAACAGAATATGTGTAAGAACCTTTACCATTTGTTTAATATAACTGGTTTGGTTGTAACTGTGTGCTCTAAAAGCTGGATGGAAAAATGCTTGTATATACTATAATGCTCTCCGAAATTCTCATATGAAGTTGACATTCCTTACATTTTATCTTCTGTATATATATAAAACTTATCATCCTTTACCTGCAAAATTTACTATGTCAATAGACAAAGCTGAAAAAAGTAAGAAAAGGAATGTATGTGGGGGGTTATTCCTATTACCATGGGAAAAAGTTACAGAGATATCCTGATATGCTTTACAGGTCATACATGGAATATCTGGAAGAGTTGAGAAATAAATCCAGACGTGCCTTATTTTCATTCATGCCTACAATGACTGGAAATTTTCAGAAAAATTTGAGTGAAATTGAGTTTTGGGGGGTTGCTTGGTTTGCAGATTATTTTTTGTTGGTTTTTGTTTTGTTTTGGAGCTTTTTTTGTTTTGTTGGTTGGTTGGTTTTTTGGTCAATCTTGCATTACTGATTGAGATGAAATTTCAGCAATGAACAAATGTACCTCTCACAGAAGTCTGGCTGTTATCACGCTGGGTTCCCGTGGAAGTCTGCCGTGTTTTCCATCAGCTCACTGCGCAGCTTTTGCACTAGGCATCTCTGTTTCAGATCTTAATCTGTCTCAGATCTTAATTTGTCTCAGATTTAATTTGTCTCAGATTAATTTTAATCTGTCTCAGATTCGTCTTAATCTGTCTGAGATTAAGATCTGCATAGCACATTTGATCACACACAGAAACCATGCTGTACCTCAGGATTTCCAGGTTCCCTGTTAGTGAGAAAAAGTGCATGTTTTTAAACCTACAGCCTTAAACACAAGTTTCTTGTTATTGACTTACCTAGAAACCCTATCAACCATAACTAATGTGGGAATGACACAGCTGGTAAAACTACATTTTCAGGTAGAGTGAAATTAACTGGAATTGTTTCCCGAAGGTAAGTATTCAACTTGTCCCTTTTTGTTATGGAGGAATTTAGTAAAGGAAGGAAGACAAACAGAATTGCAAAAATTTTACTTTCGTAGAAGAATGTAAATGCATTCCTTATTTCTGAGAAAATCATATTTGTCTGGGTCCCTATACATATTTATAATTTTTTTTAGCCAGTAACTTCATAATTTAAAAATCTAGAAGAAATCTTGAGATCACAAGCAAAAATATCATTCTTTTTCCTCTGATAGAGTATAGTAACAACCGGACAAAATGATTTTTTCTAAATTTTTCTTTTCTTTCACTGTTTTCAAGAATTTAAATTCTTTGCTGTGCAACAGACTGGCAGGAAAAAGCCTCCAGCCTTCTCACTATTTTTTATCAAGTTACAGGAGTATTCTTAACAATGATCAAGGAAGAAAATCAAAGTCCCTTTAGGGTGAACTAGAGCCAACCCCTAGATGTCAGCTTCTTAAATGAGACTATTATGTAGGATATGGAGGCTTATTCTATCTTGAAAGGACCTGTAGCTTCTGTGATTTATATGAAGAAAATTGCTGCTGATGTGAATTGCACAGCTCTTCACTACTACAGGGTGGCAGGAAATTTTCATAGATAAATGCCTATACTGAGGGATTCTAAGGGATTTTGAATTGAGAAAGTTGATGAATTTTTCAAATCGATGATATCAGCCTTCCTAATTACTCAGAGAAGCCAAATGTTATCTAATGAAAACAGTGTCTGCTAAGACTGACTGGGAATTTTAATGACCAATAATTGCGGTATAGTATTTGTTTTATGAATGGAAACACTGAACTATTTCTTGTTTAGATGTATTACTTTACTTTATATGTAGATTGCAAAAGACTATGAGAGGTTTTTTGGTGTTTTTGTCTTTTTTCCTCATCCTAGTGTAAATACTATGAACTTGAATAAGTGTGTATAAGTCACTAAAGAACAGAATACTCTCAATTAGAAGGACCCACAAGGATCATTGAGTCCAACTCAAGTGAATGGCCCATATAGGGCTCAAACTCACAACCCTGGCATTATTAACACCATGCTCGCTTTCAATATCAAATTATCTTTCAAATGAGAGAACAAAGTGAAGATGAAATAAGAAGATAAGTTCAAAACATTAAGAACCATAACAATGGTTTGATTACATTGATGTTTGCCTTGCATTAGAAAGGAAGGCAATCATTCTTTTATTGTATCATTAGATATCTGTCTGGTACTTTTTTCTTTTCATTCTCCTAATATGACTTCACCATCTCTAACATTTTGTCAAAAAAAACCCCAATTATGTTTAGGAAAGCACAACACCTACTGGGAAAGGAAAAAGAGTTTTTGCCCTAGACAGTGATTTAATACTAGCAGAAAAACAGTTCCAGGGTTAGGGAGAAAGAGTCAAAAAGAGAAGTTCAGATTCTCCACACCTAAAGATGAAAGAGGAGATATAGAAAGAACAAGCAGAACTGCATTAAATCAAATTCCCAGGATGAGAAGAAGTTGAGAGGAAGGTGTTGGCTCATTGACTCTTCCATTCCTCCCTCTTAGAGAAAACCAGTCTGGAGCAGGAAATTCTGAAAGAGAGATGGGATTCCTCTATGATGAAGAAGATGTATTAATGGGCTGATAAATAGAGAATTATAATGCTTTCCTCTAAGGTAAAGGGTATAGAAACGTAAGACGTGTATATGGAGGATAAAAAAAAAAACAACTAGGGAAGTGATGTCTTATGATTCCCTATCACGGAGACTTAACAGGATTAGAAAAGATATAGCGTAAATGTATCTCTCTCCTGTAGTGAATTTTCAAACGACTTTCTCCAGTTTTGTAGGTTGTAAAAGTGGAAGAAATTTTCTGTCTCAGAACTTCCCACCCCAAGCAACATGGGAAGAAGAAGGTAAAGTAGAGTACTCTACTTTGTGAGAAAAGCAAGAGGTGTAAATCACCAAAAGCATATATCAGAACAGAGAGGCTCTTAACTATTGAGTTTTTGAGAACAGGCTTCAAATTATTTTATTTGAGCCTTGTGTTAAGCAAATACTTCATGAAGTTATTATGAAATAATGACAGATAAGTAATTATTATAAAGTTTGTTAGAAATAATTCAAGTATAAGGGAATGTATGAATTGGGCATGAGAGAATTTATTCTATTGTAATGCTTTTTTCATTGATTTATGGTTAAGAGTTGAATAAGAACACTAATATTTAAAAATTATTCAGAAAAGGAGAAAAATACTTGAAAAGGGTTTTTAGGCAAGTAGATAGTAAAGCAAATTTTTAAGTCTTCAAACATAACTCTAGAACCAGTACATAAGCACATTATGCTGTCATCCGCTCATTGCTCTGTCAGTGCCAGTTACAGGTTAGATTCACAATAGAATGATCCCAGGAAAGACTGCATGTTCTAAACATTTAGGTAGAGAAGTTCACCTTATACTGGAGAAAAGATTAAACCATTTTTTCTCTTGTAGTGCAATTCACTTCCACTTGATCACTTTTGGACACCTGGAAAACTACATCCTGCAGTAACTGTCAAGTTTTGCATAAATAAAATATATTGTTAGCTGAATTTCAGTTTGTTGCCTACAATAAGAATAAAAAAATTATGAAGATCATAGGTTGAAAATGATTCTTCTTCTTTTCTGAAATACTGTGTCACAAATCATGTTTTGGGCTTCTGTCTTTTCATTAAATGCATGTTTCTGTGAATTGACTGAAGAGCTATTCACTGTAACATCGATAGTCAGAGCTGAATTTTTTCCTCTACAACTTTAATACTTCTAAAAAAAAATAATTAAAAATTGCCTGTAGAACTGTATACAGCTGTAGGCAGATGTGTCAGCTTGGAAATAATTTGCAAACCTTCAGAATAGTTTGTGTCTAACAAATACAAGAGGACTACTTCGGCTTCATTTATTTACTTTCATATATTTACTTTCTTTTTCATATATTTACTTTCTTTTCATATATTTACTTTCTTTATCGCGGTTCATCTTCCTGTTTGGTCTATTTAAAACCAGATGCTTAAATAATCCTCTATCACAAGTCCTGTAAGAATACTTTAGCATATTTATCAGTTCACATGATGGTTCTTCTGTTTTGTTACCTGAAGTGCTGCAAATTGACAACTAGAATAGCTGTAATACATAAAGGGTCACATTTTCCGAGCAGTATCAGACTCTTCCAACAATTCTACTGAACAGGAATCATGCTCTGCTTTATCTCATGCACTCCTTTGTAGGCCATGTGCTTCTACTTCTAAGTCAGAAGCCTGAAAATACATGTTTTCTTAAGATATGTAAGCTCACTTACGCTGGTGCAGATGCTCAGAACACTTTAATTTTTCTAATCTGCAATCACTGGTTGCAGGTTGCCCTTGTTGGCCCTCTAAAAGGAAATATGTCTTTAAAACTTCTACAGTAGCACCATGTAGTCAGGCTACAGCCTGAAAATAACAAGGATTAATTAATCTCCGCACACAGTCCTTCCCAGAAACCAGTGTTGCCGCTACCATGTCATAAGTCTTATCACTCTTTCACTGAATAATAAGCAGTTTATGTAATCTCACTTATCAGTCTCTGAGTTCACTGTCTTTTCTTGGATAACTGGCTTTTGAAATGTCAGATTTGCTAGTAGAAGCTGAAGGACTAGTGGCATTCAGGCTCAAAGTGGTCATTGAGTATTTTCAAGAAAGGGTCTTTTTGTGTTTGCTTTGTGTTTGGGTTTTGTTGTGGGTTTTTTTGGTGGGTTTTGTTTGGTTTTGTTTGTTTTTTTGTTTGGGTTGGGGGATATGGTGTGTTTAGTTGTTTGATTTGGTTTGTTTGTTTGTTTGTTTTTGATGGGGTTTTTTATTGGTTTGTGGGGTTTTTTTGGTTGGTTGGTTGGTTTGGGTTTTTTTTTTTGGTTGGTTTGTTTTTGGTTTTTTGGTTTTTTTTTTTTCTTATTTTAATAAGCATTTTGGCCATTGTATGCTTTTATTTTACTTCTCAGTTTTGCCTAGAAGGGATTTTAATACTCTTGCTTCAAATTTCAAATAATAGACTAGTCCTGAAATGTATCTGAAATATATTAATATTGCAAAAATAATTTTTATTCCTTTAAATTTTCCATTTGGTTTCATATAAAAGCCTCTAAGATTCTAGAGGCTTAATTTCTAATGGGAATTTTGGGGTACAACAACACTAAGAAAGATTTTTATTCTTCATCCTTTCAAGGTGAGCAGCTATGATTTTAATAATTTTTGACTGAGAGGTTTAAAACTCACTGCTCTGTGAAAAGTCATGGCCATGTACTCCTTTCTGTACTGGAAAGGAAAGGACTGCATGTGTTTGTTTTAATAAAAATATCAACTGTCTACATGATTTACTAAGGCTGACTAAAAAGCATTTCAAATTATGATGGGAAAGATGGATATGAGGTAACTGTAACACCCTTCACTTACAAACACACAGGGTGACAAAAGTTCTACCCAGAACACAGGGCTGGCTTTAGTAATACTTTTACAAGTATGTTGTTACTGAAGCACTTGACAGATTTCCGTTCTGGTCTTTAGATGTACTTTCCAGGACCTTTGATGGCTCTCCTCATTAGAATAATGGTACCATGGTGAGAATGTACTTATTTCCGTGGATTTAGAAGCAACAGTGGCTTGCCTTTGACAGAAAACACCAGTGACTCTCATTCAACTTACCAGAAGAGTTCAGGGTTGTTTCTGTGTCAGTAATGCCATTAGTGTTTCAAGATGAAAGCTTTATTAATCTTTTGGTATTAACTGAGGAGGTGCAGAACTAAACCACTTAGTGAGAAGCATATTTAAATTTGAAAGACATTAAATACATTTTACTTCAAAGCAGTCAACACTGCCTGTGTAAATACAACTTCTGCAAAGTTTGTCTGAAACTAATATGTCTCCAAGATCCACAAGACCTTTGTTAAATATGCTTGTACAAAAAAGAAAAGTCATTATTTAGTCTCCAAAAAAGTGGACTGTCAGTTGAAAATTTACAATGGTCTCTGCTGTTTTAATTAATAGAAATTTTCAGATGTCCATTTTTTCAGCTTATTATTTTTTCCTTTCATTACTTTGGAATATTTTCACTTGAAAACATAATGATTCTGTCTCTTTCTTACAGTAGGTCTTTTGGTGATCTTATCTCTGTTTCAGGATTTTCAAAATTACCTAGTTATGCTAGGATTTCCTCCTATTCAACTAATAGTTGTAGAAGACAATCCAATTGTTGAAAAAAATGAGAATTAAGAATTTGACAGTGAACATGGCAAAACAAATAGAGGCAAAACAATGGTTTTGTTTTTAATAAATTTATTTTAATATTTCAAATTGAAAGCGTACATTGGGAAAGACACTAGGTATGTTCCACCTGCAAATAAATAAATTTTTGGAGCAAGCAGAATATTTTTTCACTCTTCTTTTCCAAAGTACTTCCGTTTTATTCTTGTTTCTCTCTCTATAAGACTGCATTTCCTGCTTAGTTTGCAAATTATTCAGAAGCAATCACTCTATTCTATGTTTGTGCAAAGATCAGTGTGATGGGGTCCTGCTTTCAAACTCCATACTGCAAAGAGTATGCTGTAAAAAACAAGTGTTTTCCTTGTGTCTTTTGAGACTTCTCTAGCTGTAAGAAGTTTAACTTAAAATATTAATAAAATTAATAATTATATTATTATTAACATATAATGGATATAATTATTGCAATAATTTTTAACTTAAAATTAATAAAAATAATTGTGCATTGAGATAGTTGTTTTGCCATGACAGGATAAAAATATGAAGTTCAAACATGATTAAAAGCTGCTATAGCTGTCTGTCATGCACCAAATGTCAGGTAGCAATCACAAAGATTTTCCTGCACTGTTTACATTCTACTGTATCAACAATTACCCCATATAACTTCAGCTCAAGTATCATATTGATCTTAAGGTTATTTATTAAAATTCTGGCACTTCACTTTATTGGTACTGACTTCATTAGAGCCAGAATTTTACTTTGCACGTGTATGCCTTTGCATGTGTAAATTATTGCCCTAATTCCTGAAATTTGTTGTATTTTTTAAGTGTTGGTGAATATATAATTGTAAATTCTGTGAGGCTAAAAATCTTAGTGTGGTCTAAATACTCAACTGTTATGAACAATTAAACTGTAAGTAACATGGTTCAGTCAAACCTAATGAAATAAGAAAAAATGTGAAAATTAGTCACTACAGGTTCTCATGGTTCATTGGGCAAAGTAGAATTAGAAATAACAGCCAGCACTAGTGGCACATTTACCCATATTGCAGGGGGCCCCATCCAGGCCAGAACATTGCCTCAGGGTCATAAGGTAAAATTATTTCTAAAGGTACAGTCTGGCTACTACAGTAAAAAAGGACATAATAACAATGAATAATCACAGGACCAAACAGAGCCAGAGGGTGAGTACATAATTCCCTGGTTTTGCTGAATAGGAAAAGCACATGTGCTAGCTTAAAATTCTTGCAAGTGTATGCTCAGTTGAGCTCATTTTTTTTCCAGCCCATGTTATTTTCCATCCTGCAGTACAGAGAGACTGATAATTTCATAGTTATTCTACCCTGCAGCAAGGGTCTTGTAGGAGTAGTTACTGACATCCTCTAGCAATGTGTTGGGAATGACATTAATGACAGTGAGTGGAAACATTTCTTAGCTGAAATAAGTTGGAGTGACTCCTGTTCTTACTGAGTGTATTAATGGAAGTTACTGGTAACACACGCTTAGGTAAGCACACAGTTTAGTATCTATCACTGCTGTTCCATTGTCAGAATAGATCATACCCTTACTTATAGTCCCTTTCTTTAAAGTGCACAGTTGCAGTCACCTGCTACAGTAACACTCCTTTTTGTTTGTTTGTTTAATACAGCTTTGTTTACTTTATACACATGGAAATGTAGTTTTTGCTACTAGGGAATATTTTTTTTTATAGTGTGGGACATTTGCAGACACATTCCTGCAATCCAAGTTTAAATTAATTTCCATTTTTCAGACTGATAATTTAAAATTCTAAGATGAAATCAGTAACGTGACAAAGAGAAGTTATACTTGATTTTTTTATGTGTTTGGGGTTTTTCTGTATTTGTTTTGTATTTACTGCTTTGATGGAATAGGTGACTCATACTTAGTAAGAGAACAAAGAGTCAAAAGAAGGTAAAAAAATAATCAATGACTGCTCTTGCCGATGAGCCATTATTTCATCCAAGTAAAACAGTATACATGCCAATGCTTCAAATGTCAGTGACTTACTAAGAAAGTTATGTTTTCTTTTATCTTCCAATTTTTCTTAAATAATTAATGTTACATAATTTTTCAGCTAAAACATAGTAGTGGGATTCTGTGCTCCTCCTTGCATTTAGAAAATGTAATTCAGTATATTTTCTAGCTCAGTTTTTTTGCTTTACACTCCTATTAAAATAACTACAAGTTTCACATCCTTGGTGATATAACTGTAATCACAATTATTTATGTGCATGTCATTTCCAAATGTATTACTGCAATATACTTTCTGCAGGGCTAAGGTAAGATGGCCTGTAAGCTTCAACTGGTGTAAGTAAAATTCACACCAAGTTCAAGTATCTCTATGAAATAGATCTGCTAGCAGGATAGGGTCCCTCAACTGTCAATATAGCCTTCTAGTAAAGAATTCAAAGCCTAGTTTCCTATACTTCAGCTCATTTTTCCACAACCTCTCATCACATAATGAGCTCTAGATAGCTTCTCTAGTAGGAGATTTTCCTTCTTTTTAGTCAGAATTTCCCTTGCTGCAACCTGCAACAGTTGCATCTTGTCCTTTCCTGGTGCACCTCCAAGACTCTGTCTTCTCAGGTAGTTGTAGGTAGTTGAAGGCAGCCACTAGATCCCTCACAGTCTTCTTTTCTCCAGGCTAAGCAAACACACTTGCCTCAGCCTCTCCTTCTAACCTAGATGTTCCAGACCCCTACTGCACTGGTGGTCTTCCAGTTTATCATCACCTTTTATGCATGAAGGAGCCCAGAACTGGGTTCAGTACCGCAGGTATGGCCATGGGAGAGCTGAATATGGAATAAACCTACCCCTTGACTTGCTAGCCGTGCTAGCAGAGCTACAACATCAGACCACAGTTTTAGAGCATGTAACCATCAGGACACTGGAGTATGGACAGGCATGACACTGTAGAGTCCACCCTTACCACCATTCTGCAAATCTTGCAGAAGGCATGTTTATTATTTTGGCATTAAAACTGATGCCCAATGGTAGTAAAAGAGGTTTAAGAGAAAAATAGCATGACACCCAGAGTGTTCCATACGGGTCCTTTGTAGGGTCCCTTTTTTTTCCGATTAGCTCTTAAAGATATTACAGACTCCTAGAGGCTTTCATGGACCTTTATTTTGGCCCTTCATGAGAATTTCACTGTCTATAATGAAGCTCACACAAAGGGTCATGTGATAATTTGAGCTGAGCATTTAAATGCATATGTAGGAGAAATCTAGAAGGTAACAATAGATGACAAATATATAAAACAAATATATTTTGTCTTTTTAGCATTATCTCAGTGATAATAACTATATTGTTATTTTTTTTCTTTTTTTCTTTTTTTTTTTTTTTAGGTATTGTTTTCTTCATCTTCTATCAATATGTACACACATAGATATTAGTCTGCTGTAAATTTTTCTACTGATACTTGCACCAGTAAAAATGTATTACAGATTCTACTGGCACAAATTCTTACTGGGGAAACGCACTTCAGATAAGTTATCTTCTTTCCACTGTACAACATTCATTTACAGTCAGTAGCTCACTGGCTAGCTATAGACATATTTTGGTAAGTGGAGTCCTGGAGCAGGAGAGAAACTATGGCATAAGACTGCAAATGGGTTGTATTTCAGCTTAGCTATGGATTGGAAGAAAGAATAAGGAAGAGGCAGAGATATGAGAGTGTGGAGTAAATTGTGTGAAATTACATATCTCTGAAATTTGACAGGTCTCCAAGGTGCTTGGTAGACAGCCACAAAGCAGAAAAACTGTGGGAACATGAGGCCAGTAGTAAACGTAATCTAGACCAACAAGGGTAATAGAGAAACTAAATTTTGCTATTAAATCAGCCAACAGAAGCCAACTGTTTGTTTGGAATCTTAATTAAAAATATCTTTAAATGTTCCAAATATTCATGGAACACAGTATTTTATTTTAAAGTTTCCCTTTTTTCCTAACATTTGCTCACAGTTACAATGAACATCCTGAATGAATCTTCCAATAATTTGAGTAAGTAGCAAGTTTTTCTGTGGCCAGACACACTGGCATGGAATCAATTCTATTATAAGCAGATCTCGGTAATCACTCTATTTATTTATTTAGGGCTATACTCACAATATATGAGGATACTAATCTACTTTATTCCCATCCTTTTGGCTGCCAAACTGCATGAGAGGGATATAGCCTTTCTCAAATCACAGAACTTGCACTATCTTGTTCCATGATTGGATTAACTTTTCTGAAGTCAAAATTGTCCTTTTCTTTCATGTGTCCTTTATACCAGATTGTATGTGTAATTAGAAGACAAAAAATCAGCATTACATAGTAAAGAAAAGCCTGAAAAAGATGGTTTTGTTCAGTGTAGGATACTCTTATTTCCCAAAAAAAAAGGTTCTTACAGAAAGTGTCAATATGTCAGTAAATCTCAAACTTACTGTATTTGTAGGTTTTCTTACTAAAAAACAAAACAAAACAAAACAAAAAAACCATCATTGCATTCAGCTGTTCATCCCTGAAATGTAGCACAATCTTGCATTAGATTTGACATGTAATGTAACATTACATCTGTTACATAACGCAGCATGATTGGCAGTGCTTGGCATAACAGGTCAGAATTGTTAAAACAACCAGAACTTTCATTAAAGGGCCTATTTCAGCAGAACTGGAGGGGAGGAGGACTGTTTTGAGTTTCTCTTCTGAAGGTTCTGCTATCCAGAGGGACTTCAGAATTAGACAGCAGTGACCTGAGTTTCTTAGAATAACCAAAAAATATTTTGACAGAGATTTTTTTTGACACCTATGGGCATATGAGGAACAGTCAGCACTGCAATTTAGAAAAGTCTTAACTATTAGGTTGTATACTGTCCATTTAAAATATTTTCTTGCAGTCAACTTATATATTGTACAGTGTACTGAAAAATGCAAGCTTTCATTTAAAAAGAAAATTTTATTCTTTTTTTTTTTTTTTTTTTTAAGATATAATGAGGTCAGGTGCCTCCTTGCCAAAGCAAACAGAAAGCTGCCTCTGGTAGGACAGTATTACTCACACGGGTAAAGATTTTTCATCCATTCACTTACAGACTTCACTTCATTTGACAGTGGATTTAAAAACCCATCCAGTGATTTTTAACTACTTCTATTACAGGAAGCTGACTGCTGGTGTGTATGGTTTGTTTCCAGTTTCTATGTGAATGTCAATTTTAGCAGGAGTGCAGGGGTAGTGGAAGCCTCTGTGGAGAAGTTCTGCCCTGGGCAGTCACCAAGTCCTCTTTGGAGAGAAAGGTGTTTGGGTTCTTCAAGCAAAAAAGCAGCGGGAAAGAAAGAACAAATAAAAGAGTCAGCAAGAGAGATCAAGAGGTTGAAAGTCTGCAGATGAGTAAAGATCAGATGCTTGGAGGAACAGAGAGAAGAAAACCAGGCTTCACTGAAGGGAGAAATAGAAAATCAGCTAAAGTCTGCAAAATTTCTTGCAGTTCAAGAAGCTGCTGACATGCCACCAAACCTATTGTACAGTCCCACTTGCAAGGTAAGGTGATGAGTCATAGGGCCAGACCTCTTTAAGTTCTCTCTAATCTAGTCTTGTAACTTTGATTTTTCCCTATGTAAGTCCCTTGAGGAGCTCGTTTTAAGGAACATGTGAAGCCTTATACACCTGAAAGCTCAGGCTGACTCTGGGACCTGTCACAAAAACCCAATATTGCTTCTACATTTTGTGCATTACCAGTTTCTTATTCTTGTAATAGTGAAAAGTCTACATCAATGCCGGGGCGAGACTGCTAGGTTAAATTCAGAAAGATATGCTTTTTTCCTTGTAACTTCTTTGGTTTTTCTGAAATGCACAGACCAGGCAGGTTAGCCTTATAAGGTCTAGATTATTTTTATAGGCATTTCTGATACTGATCTTGCGACTTCACCATGATAGAATTGAGTTAAAACCACAGACATTTGGTCTCATGAATCTTTAAGGTATAGCTTGTTTGATGGCAAATGAGTGTTTTAATCTTTACAGTGGTAGAGGGAATGTTGAAAATCTGGAAAAGATACAAAACATTTGATTTGTTTTTAACCAACTATAATGTCTTGATGAACTGAATTTTCAGTTTTTGAATGAAGCTTGCAGAATTGAATTATTTTGAATATAGAATCGTTTTTGTTGATACTATAAAATCTTAAATTCTGTGTTAAGCAGGTTTTTTTTCTTTTTTTTTCCTAACATTTCGTAAGTGAATAAATAAAAGTTGTATAGGAAAGGGTTTGTTTATTTTCAGAGGGAATACTGAAATAAGAATGACACTTCAAATTAATTAGTACATGAAATTCACTGTGTTTCCGAGCACTTCACTGATTCTTTTTGCCACATTTTGAAGTCAGAATCAATAGCTGTTATAATTTCATACATGGAACAAAAATAAAAGGTTTACATTACCAGAGGTACTAGAAGAGTAAATATATTTTGAAAGAAATGTATGATTACCATCTTACTTCTTAGGGGGAAAGAAAAGGTTACTCAACCATTTTTGACAGTACTCACACTGCTGAAAACTTTCTTAGAAGGTAGAAGTTCTCCTTGTACCACAGTAAGTTGACTAAACCTCTGAGAAGAGCGCAATTTGAGACACTATATTTTATATTAATTATTATTTATACAGTTTCACTTTCAGCATTGTGACTCTTCCCTTGACTTGTCTAAAGGTTTTGCCATCGGTCTGTGTAGGCTACTAAGAGGAGTAGACAAATGCATCTTGAGGAACAAACTACAGAAAGATGCCTTTATCTCTATTTTAAGTCCCTTGAATTTCACAGGAGTTGCAAGAATACAGGGAAGAAAAAGCTGTTGAACTGCAATCCTTACACTTACTGGCTAAGTTTAGAAGAGTTTCTTGCTGGTATAATTTAGTAGATTCGCAGTAACAGAACTACTCCGCTGAACTTTTCTTCAGTGCCCTTGCTGAGCTACTGAATCTTGCTGCTGTCGCAAGTCCTTGCTTGTCAGTCAAATTGCCTACCATAGTCTGGCATCACTATTTATAGTTGAAGGAGTGTCTGGTGTTTTGCATGAGGTATTACATTAGCACAAATTATTGCTAGAGAGTGGTGACATTCACCTTGGATATGCCACATCATGATGTCATTTGCTATCCAAGGTACATGCAGTCTGTCAGATGAAGTCAGTTAGCATCTGGTGAGCTGAGAAAGGCAGAATTTTCCAAATCCTAATATGCCAAACTAATCTCCAATCAAAGTTTAAACTGAATCAAATTCAGTTTGTTTCCTGACATTCTGAAAAGCTTCATTAATTCTTCATCTTTTGAACCATATTTTAAATTGTGTATAAAAGCACTAAGTTTTTTTTAAGTAAGAAATAGCCAAACATTTAAAAAGCTCAATTTATGAGCATATAAGCAAATTAGTGAAAAGTATATCAGTTTACGAACAACTAATACAGCATTAATTCTGTAGAAACTGCCATTGTGTGCATTTTTTATTCCCGAGGAAGATCTTGCTTCTTCTCTCAACTTTCACTAGGGGAGGAAAAAAAAAAAGAAACTAAGTGATCAGATGGAGTACTTTTTTTAAAATGCTGCATTGGTAATTTTGTGAGGACTGGTAAGACCAATGGTCTTTGGCCCACAGTACTTATCTGTTCACTGAATTTAAAGCAGTCAGTAGTTGAATTTCGAATAAATTTTCTGTTACTGTGAATATTTTATTGCTAATTTTTCTGCAATGTTATTTTTAGATATATTAGGGAAAACCATTTCAGTGTTTGCCTGATACTTTTGTGAACATATTTCAGAATAATTTCTCTTCAGTATTCATTGGGATTAAAATGGACGAATTGCTCTTTATAATAAGATCTGTAAAAGTGTCATAATGAAGATTATTGATGAGGAGATGTTCAATATTTTAAACGAAAAACTAATTCTTAAATTCAAATTTCCCTTTTGCCACTTTCAAGCCAGTGTCAAGTGTTGTTCAGAACAAGCTTTGTGATCTTGAGCATTTTGGATAATCTTTTATTTCCTGTTATATTATATTTTATTTATTGTCTCTATATTATTCAGTTGGCAGAGTAAAAGAAAATATCTTGAAGTCCTACTAAAAAGGACAACTCATGCTACTTCTGACACAAAAAGAAATTATATCTCTGTATTAGTTGCTAGCACTAACTGCTCAACTGGAGATCAAATTGCCCTTTTGTGACTTGAGTTTTTTTCTATGTGATTCTTCTATGTAAAAGCTGACATACAGGCCAGGATGATGAGTAATCTTATTATGGATTTTATGTGGATTTTCTCTATTAAAGAAAATGCAATTCCTACTGCAATTCTTCGTCTATTCTTTTTAACTATGAGATAATTATTCTGGTTTTATGTGGTTTGATTGTGATTTCCCAGATGTACATTTTCTACTGAATCTGAAACTCATCCACCTTAAAAATTATTTAGTTTTGTGGGTTTTGTATTTTTGTTTCTTTAAGTGTTCCTTTTCGTTTAGATTTCTAAGGGCCCTCAAACACACCCTCCCACAATGACAGACTTAAAGACACTTGGTTGTGTCTTAAATTTTCTCCTGCTGTTTTGTTTTATCATAGTAATTTTTTCCCTAGTAGACATATATAAGTATTTATCCAGTAGTATATTAAGCACAAAAATATTAATCCAAATTAAGGCTGACACAATGCTTCAACAACAGGTGAATAAACCATTAGCAATTTGGAATTTTTGAAGGGGTAAAAACCTGAAATTCCACTTTACCAGAAATTTAAACTTGTAGAGCTAGGATAATGTGTAAATGCAATACAGTAATGGAGACTGAATCCAAATGTTCCACCCAAAGTGTAAGAGGAAAGGAAGGGAGAGGCAACAAGCTCTGTAATATTTACCTTGCAGTGGAGAAGTGAAGATGTTCTCTCTAGAACTCTTTTACAAAGGTCTGAGATGTCAGTGAATGGATTTGTACTATGAGGTATTACTGTTCAGTTTCTATAGCTTCTAAAGTTTACTTTTCTTTGCCATAGTGATAACAAGGTTTTATAGACAGCACCTTAGAAAGCATCTCAAGAACTCAGAGATGCACTTTAGTTTTGATGCTATTATATCTTTCCAGATCCTCAGCTTTCACAGGAACAAATCTACTGTCTTTACTTCCTCTGAAGATTTTTTGGCATCAAATGAACACTCAGTTCATCCAGAAGCCCTAGTGGGTCCTAATGTCTCAAATAAGGTGTGAAAGTGCCCTCAACTATGCACGATCTTTGAAAAAATGTATTCTCCTTTTGACTAAAAACCTGTTTCACAACGCTATTCACAATGGTTAGCAATACCACTGAGACTCTGCTTTGACAGAGTTTTGAAATGAAAAATGTTTTAGCTTTCATTCAATTCGAGAGGCCACAAAACTTAATAGTTTATAAAGGTTATTAATTATGTTTTAATAGAACATAAAAAGAATTATCTTAAGCAAAAATTGAGAAATGTTAAACCTCATCACAAATAAACAAAAAATGATGTCCAGGGCTCTGAAGGTAATAGGAAATTTGACTGTCCCTGCCCCGTTCCAACAACTCCCTTCAACTCTGCAATCACCCCTCTAGGGGAGCCCCCAGTTCTGCCAATGGCTGGCCCAGGGAGCCAACTGCCCTAATGGTACCCTGACAAATGAAAATATAAGTATCAATTATTTATATACCACAATCTTAAAAGCAGAAGATCAGTGTTAGATATGTGGAAGAATTGGGCATGATATGTCTACAAAAGACTAATCACTAAAAATAATTGGCAAACTGATCCAAAATGCAGTGCCTTCACACTATGAATGCATGACCAAGATTTCCCTGTTCTCCTGATATTTTTTTTCATTTCTCCAGGTTTGCTGTTTATTGCAGAAACTTTCTGTGGCTTCCTGAGTTAATATTAAGCCCATGGCCCATTCTAGGTTGCTAAGGAAATCTTTGCATAATCTCTAAGCTCAGCACTGGATCTGCTGTTTGTGTTGGGTGAGCTAATAGCTCCTTCTCTAAAATCTGTCCCACTTCAGTTCCACAAGCTTTTCCAGGAGTATACTGTAGTAGAAGAGCACAGACTCACAGAATATTCTGAGTTGGAAGGGATCTATAAGGATCATTGAGTCCAACTGTTGGCCCTGCACACGCCAAGAATCACACCACGTGCCTGACAGCATTGTCCAAATGCTTCTTGAACTCTGTCAGGCTTGGTGCTTTGACCACTTCCATAGAGAGTCTGTTCCAATGCCCAACCACCCTCTGGGTGAAGAACTTTTTCCTAATATCCAGCCTAAACCTCCCCTGACAAAACTTCAAGTCATTCTCTCAGATTCTGTCACTGGTCACCATAAAGAAGAGATCAGTGTCTACCTCTCCTCTTCCCCTCACAAGGAAGTTGTAGACTGCAATGAGGTCTCCCCTCAGTCTCCTCTTCTCCAGGTTGAACGGACCAAGTGACCTCAGATGCTCCTCATACGGCTTCCCCTCCTTTGGAAACTCTCTAATAGTTTAATATCTTTCTTGTATTGCAGTGCCCAAAACTGCACACAATATTCGAGGTGAGGCCACACCAATGCAGAGCAGAGCGAAACAATCCCCTCCCTCGACCGGCTGGTGACGCATTGCCTCACGCACCCCTGTACATGGTTGGCCCTGCTGGCTGCCAGGGCACTGCTGACTCACATTCAATTTGTCCTAGACCAGGACCCCCAGGTCCCTTTCTGTGGCACTTCTTTCCTGCATCTTATTCCCCAGTCTGTAAGTACACCCAAGATTGTCACATCCCAGGTGCAGCATACAGCACTTTCCCTGGTGATCTTCATATGATTGGTGATTCCTCAGTCCCTTAATTTGTCAAGGTCTTTCTGCAGGGCGTCCCTTCCTTTGAGGGAGTCAACAGGTCCTCCCAGTTTTGTGTTATCTGCAAACTTGTTTAGCATTCCCTCCAGCTCTGTGTCCAAGTCATTTATAAAGATGTTGAAGAGCACAGGGCCTGAGATGGAGCCCTGTGGAACCCCGTTAGTGACAGGCCTCTGTGCTCGACTCATGAGGCAATTGCTCACCCACCACATGATGTGTTTATCTAGCTTTATCCTGGACAGTTTATCCAGAAGGATTCTATGAGAGACAGTATTGAAAGCTTTACTGAAATCCAAAAAAATTACATTAAATGGCTTCCCTTGATCAACTAGGTGAGTTACCTTGTCGTAGAAGGAAACAAGGTTTGATAAGCAGGACTTTCTTCTCATGAAGCCGTGGTGGCTGTGACCAATGCCTGTGTTGTCTTTCAGGTGTTTTTCAATACTTCCCAGAATAATTTTCTCCATAACTTTAACAGACACTGAAGTGAGACTGACAGGTCTGTAGTGTCCTTCTTCTTAACCTTCTTGAAAATCACGACAACTTTCAGCAGCTTCCAGTCAGCTGGGATCTCTCCTGATTCCCAAGACCACTGGAAAATTGAGAGACATTGTGCAATGACATCAGCCATTTGAGGATTCTGGGATGAATCCCATCAGACCCCATAAATCTGTAGGGATCCATTTGGAGCAGCAGATCCTGCACAAGGCCAGGGTCAACCGGGAGTTGATCATTCTTCCAGTCATGGTCCTCCAGCTCAGCGCACTGTGACCCCCTTATTTCATCATCTGTGTTGAACACAGAAAGCAAAGAAAGTATTGGACACCCTTTCCTCTTCTCTGTCCCTGTTTGTGCGGTGACCATCCTCATCCTGAAAGGGGCCAGTGATATTTCTACACTGCCTATTGCCATTAATACATTTGAAAAAAACCCTGGTTTTATTGTTCCCCATATTTCTGGCCAGGTGCAGCTCCACCTGAGCTTTGGCTGCACAAATTTTCTCTCTACAGTGTCAAGCAGCATCTCTGAATTATTCCCACGTAACTTGACCTTGCTTCCACTCAGCATACACCTTCCTTTTTGCCTTATTTCTGTGAAAAGATCCCTGCTCAGCCAAGCTGGCCTTCTGCCTCACCTGCTTGACTTCTGACATTTGGGAATTGCCTGCTCCTGTGCCCTTAGAGGGTGATGTTTGAAAAGTGCCCAGCACAGATGGACCCCCAAACCTGCAAAAATGTTTTCCCAGGGGAACTTACTTATTAATTCCCTTAGCAGCCTGAATTCTACTCTCCTCATATCCAGAGTTGAGATTTTGCTGATACTTTTCCTCCTGTAAACAGATTTTAACTCAATTGCCTCATGGTCTCTGTGGCCATGATCCTCCTCCAATAACCCTCCACAAATTCCCTTTTCCCTCAACTCTTCTAAATCTAACCCATGGAGCTGCATCCCAGGGTCCTATAATTCTTTCCCCCCTGAGGCTGAGCCACAATCTTTTAAAATCCTGAACAGATGTTGCAGTAGAATGATACAGTTCTACCATTTATTGAGGTGTGTTTGGCAAAAGAAATATTACTTATTACCAGGTAAGATAATTTGACTACCTAGAAGCAGGAACTATTTTTATACTTCTCAAATAGTCTTATTCCTATGCCCCTATGTCACCAGACCACTTTTCCATGACCACTAGGCCTGAATGTTGAAAATCTCAGAGCTCTTTCCAAGAGCATGATTTTCATACAGCCCAAGATTTTACAAAGGGGGTGGTGAAATAGCCATCATTGCTACAGGTATACCACACATTCCTCCATGTGATTCTCTTCTGTAATTGCCCTGATAGAAGAAAACATTTGTGTTGTTTATAGCATTTACACTTTAACGAATTTAGGATGTAATACCCTACTTCCTATTTCTGAAACAGCTATTTTGTTATGCTATTTACTCTCATGCCATTCTTCTTTGAGATTGGAGAGAAGTCTGCACTCCCCATCCACTGCAGACCACCTGTGAAGTACCTATATTTGAGGAAAACTAAACCCAGCAAAATTATGGATATTAGGGAAAAGCTGAGCTTCAGTAAGCCAAATCAGGAGGGAAAAAATTTTGTATTTATATTTGTAACTGTGATTTATTTCCCAGGTTTCTTTCAGCTGCTACCTCTTAATGCCAACTTTCCTTAAAGGCAAAATTTTAGTAAACCAGCTCTCTTCAGGTGGACATCATCAGCAACAATTGTTCCTATCTTTTCCATTTTCTTCCACTGTTTTCTTTCCTTAATTTTCAAGGACTTAACTTTCTCATCTAAGGTCTAGACCAAGCATGTACCTAAATGTTTTCATTATAGAATACTCTGATCTTGAAATAAGCTGTTGAAAATTGTATGTGGTGACTCCAGGTCAAAACTGATGTATGTAATAATATGATGAATCAAACAGGTAAATTTTATAAATGAATGAAATTCAGATCCCTTATCAGATGTAAAAGTAAATTTTGAATGTGAAACATTGATTACTGACTAGTAATAATGGACTATTTTCAAAGTTTTGAAGTGTGATTTTCGTAATTAATTTGAAGTCCCGCTCTTATAGTGTATAGGTGATTAAGCAGATGGTTTTTTTATGCCAAAGGACAGTTGATTCTAAAATCCCTATGAGCACAGAAAATTGGTGTCCTGAAAGAATATGAGTCACTGCTGTCATAAGAGTCCATGCTGTGTAAAATCATTATACATATGGTCATAGGAATCCGTAATTCCAGTTTTAGGAATTAATCCATTTACTTCAAATTAGAGTTTAATGAAATAACCATTCTTACAGAAAATCTCTGTCTCTTTAATGGTTCAAAGACACTGATCAAATAAAAAAGAGATTGGATGTAGAGACAGTAATGATATGAACATGCCAGGCTAAATCCATTGGTAAATTCTACTATAATTATCTAGCACAGTAATGAAGATGACGCTGGTTACAACCCACCCCTGAACGCAAGGGTAACTTTGAGGTTCTTGCTAATATACCCCTTGGGGAAGATTAGAGTGAAATGACACTGAAAGACCAGTGTTTATATATATATATGTTTCTCTCTCTCTCTCTCTATGTATATATATATATAGGGTTTATTTTAGAACAATTTGATGGCAATGGAAAGGAGATTATGAATAGAAATACAACAATATAAAAGTGTAAAGATATCACTTAAGAAAATATGTAAAGAAGAATTTAGTTGTCTGTTGATTGAAGGGATGGTTGCAGTTCTGATTTTTAAGGAGTGGGGAAAGCCCATGAAACATAGAGTTCAGTGGGTTTATAGATGTTTAAATTCAGTTGGGAATGCCCAGATACCTCCCCAAGAGTAGGGGGAATTTTATAGTCTAATGTAACCCTGTGGATCACATGCAGTCATCTGATGAGAGGACCCAGAAAAGAGTCTGGGGGCACTTTGTGGGGCTTTGGTGGTTTGTGATACCTTCTAAGACATGACAGCTTTTTCTCCTGTCATTGTAGCAGAGCCAGTTATGCCCCATCAGAAGGGATGAACACCTTCAGGCCTTCATGTGAATGTCCTAGTACTTCCCTGGGGTGGAGGGGCAGTTTTACGACTGAGCCAGTTGTGTAAGGGAGGACTTTGACATGATAAAAAGAACTATTCCACCTCACCGGATATGCTTCTTATTGGTCTCCTCCCTTATCCGGCTTAAAACCCAGCTTTGTAGACACCAGTGGTGTGCATCTTGTATGCACCTGAGCTGTTACCTTGCGTACCATCAGAAAAGCACCTGCTGCTTTTGCAAATATCTGATTGTTTGAGTCATTAATGATTAACATTTCAGTCTCTCATAGTGCTCAAAAGCAGGCAAACTAGCTGGCAACTTCTTACTGTGTGCAAGACAGGATGGGACAGTAGGAAGTAGAGTCAGAACTTCCCATTTCTGAAATGAGTTCTTCAGGCACTTCTACATATTATTTCCCCTATTTAGGTTTGGGACCATTTTTTCCCTGGACCTACTAATGGAACAAAATATTCATAAATAATTTTGGCTATTTTGTTAGTCATATGTTTTCCAGAGGTTCTTATATGGTGAATATTTAAAAAAAAAAAAAAAAAATAATTCTTGTTCAAGAGAGAGAGAAAAGATGAAAAGTTGAAGATGTTATTTGAATTGTTTTTCAATTACTGTTATTCAGTCAGATGTACTAGAAACTGCAAATTACATTGACAAGATGAGCTTGCACTATCAGTTCATAAAGCTGCATGAAGGAGGGAAAAGTAATCAGAATACAACATGCACAAAATTGAAGTGACAATCTGATACTGTTGAAAAGATCATTATATTTGATATGGATCATTTGATGAGATACAGGCCAAATTCAGACCTGGAGTAAACAAGTCAAATGGACAAAGACTGGAAAAGTTACAGCAGAAGCTTTTATGTCCTTCTTATTTTGCAGCAAGAAATAGGATGTGCACTGCAGCTACAGATTTCTACAAATGGACAGGAAACAAGAGAGTAATCTTCTCTCTCACAAAGGCTCAAGAAAGCATACAACTAACTGAAAATATTTCACATTTCCTTTAAATTTCTCATAATATTCAAGCAGAATTTAGTTTCTTGCCTAATGTTCATTTTTCTGCCTGCTGTTATTATTATTATGGCATTTTGGTCTGTCTCAAAATGCTGAATTAGGAGTTCTATATTGTGTTTCCCACTTGTTCATTTGGGATATTTTGGACAGAGGGCATGCATACCTCATAAAATCTCTTGCAAGATAATATGTTGGAAAGACTGTATATATCTTCATGCAAGAAAGGGATAAGAGTTTCCAGGTCTCAAGAGTTCGAAACTGTAGTAGAATTAATTGAAATTACATTGGCAAGTTCTTTCTTTCCTCTGCCCTTTTTCCCCACCTGTGACTTGTCTTCTCAGTAGCTCAGGTGCACATCAAAAACAATTTTCTACATGCAACCATTTGGGGAAGGAGTGATATAAACTCATGTCTCAATCAGCCACATTTTGTAGTGGAAGAATTGTGAAGCACCCACACTCTGGTTCTAGATTAAGAGAAAACACAGAACAAAAAAGCAAAATTGACTTTCTTCTCAATTAAGATTGCTCTCTGCTGTCCATTTATTAACGATATATCTGAATTAGTGTTCAACGCTCAAAATACTTGATAAGCATTGGTTTTTTGAGAGTCCTTTGATGAGTAACCTCTATTTTCAAGATCAGTACCACAACTATTCACTGTAAGGTTTAATCCCATGACCATCTATACCTGTTTCTGTTTTCAGTTCTCAGTTTTGACTTCTTATGCAACAACAGTTTGTATCATTTGTAGAATTGTCTCTACACATTGTCGTGATTTAAAACAAAATCACAAGAGGATGTTTTAAATAGCATATTTATTTTTAGATATTCTTTAACAGACCCTGTAAGAATGGTGTTTTACTTCAAGTGAATTTAAACAGTAAAACCCAGCAGGTCACTCTATTTATCAGGATTCTTTTAGGATTGATTTTAGGGAAGAAAGAGTAATCTCAAACCTCACTCAATAAAATAATAAACTAATAGCTGCACAATGTTTCATTTTTACTGGCAGGAACATATATATATGACATAGAGTTTACAGAACCTGTACAGAACTATGTACGGTATTCCATATACATAAAATTATTTTGTGCATAGTGAATATGATAATTTCTATTTGAACCTCACAGTCAATAAGAAAACCTCACAATCAATAGGTTTCTCAGTTCTTGCAAGTTTCTGCAGAAATCAAATTTTGTTTCTTGAAATGTTTGGGGAAGACTTTTATAGATAAGTTTTAGTTCATAAGAGATTGTGACAATCATGGAAATCTTGCATATAACTTTGCCAGCTATGACCTGTAGAGTTCCTATAGGATGTTTTTACTACATATTCTACATTAAGATGTCAGTTCTCTGATAGAGGTCAGGATGGCGTTTTAAATTCTCTTTAACAGATCAGTGCATATTCATGCTCAGGCCACTATTATAAGCCATCTATGGCCTATAACCGTTCGCTTCTCCAGGACTTCTTAGCTCAAAACACAGGTACTCAGCAAAATGAGACACCTTTTAGGTAAAATTATTTTGGATAAAGGCCCTTTTTTTATGAGAATCAGCCAATACTTACTTTTGAAAAGTATCACCTTTTTTTTCAGTATTGGCTCCCTCTTATCACTTCATTTTTCTCCAAGTTCTTCAGACCAGATTCCATCTAAATACCTACAAAATCAACATAATTACTCAGTTGTGAGAGCCATCCATATCAAAGGACACTGAAGAGAACATTTCAGAAGACCTTGTCATGAAATAGAACCTGCCCTAAAGCAAACAAGCAGGAAGCAGCAACAGGGACTTAAAAAGAATTTAAGTTCTTTGCGATACTATTTCCTTCCTTTTTGTTGCTTTTGCCAGCCAAGTTTCTAAATAATGTTTTCTGAGCTGAAGCTATCACTGATTGTTGTTTTTCATGTATGGAGCAGAAGGAAAGAATTTGCCAGAGTCAAATAGAAAAGCAGAGCCTTGTATCTTGCCACCCAGGAAGGCACAACATTTGAGCTAAGTTTTCAGTTGAACTGACAAAAGCACAGAGCCAGTGGGATTACTAGCAATGACGGTTTAGATAAAACCAAACTTTGAATCTTTAATTGTAATCAAATTATAGGAATCACTTCTTAGCTTAAACATCTATATATATATATATTTCCTATATTTTAAGAGTCTTGACATACAGGAATTTGCTCACATAATTTTACATGAAATACAGCCTGGGCTCTGTACGAAACTTTCATTATATATATAATTTTATTTCATTTTAGCCATTAAAACACAAGTTCATAAATTGACAGAAGTCATTAACATTCCCACTTTTACTTGGAAAGAGAGAAAAAAATGTCTCCAAATGGTTATTACGAAAATTACTTCCATAATTTTAAAGTCTGAGGTTAAACTGACAGTCCTATAATTCACTAGATACTCCTTGTCATGTTTGGAAATTAACATGACATCTTCCTTCTTTCAGGCATCAGATCAGTCACCAGATCACTCAGTGATGACCACACCTACCACAACACTGAAAAGGTAATAAAGTGACTTTGTAAAGGCAGCCAGTTCTGTGAGCATCTAGATGCATCCCAGAGACTTGTATATGTGTAGTTTTCCTAGTGCTCCCTAAGTTGATCTTTCTCTACTCTGCTACTAAACCCAAAAACTTGGAAGGGCTGGGGGCTGACATCACCAGAGGGGGAAAAAAAAAAAAAAAAGGTAAAATATATATTGTATATCTCAGTCTGTGCTATGTACTTTTTTTCCTTTTTTTCCCAATATCACCTTGAGTATTCTTCTTTTTGCCATTGAGATTTATGTAAAAGGAGATCAATGCTTCCATAGAGCTTATGGTTAGGGTGGGTAGATATTTCTTTTTTGTTTTGCAGTGTGGCAGGAGAGCCTACCCTTGATAAGATCTAAAATCCAACACAATGCAAGCTATCAACTGCTGGCCCAGAGTGCTGTTTCTGTGTTAAAGTATGAATACATAACCTGCTACTGAAACGGGATTTGACAGATAAGCTAGTCTGCTGGCATGTAGATCTATGAGTAGCAGTCAGTCACTGAATGTCCAGTCCCTTTGCATAGTCAGGTTCTTCTCACATAACCCTTTTTGGAGTCTATATGTGGAGATTCCTCCCTTGGCTGTGGTTGCCCACCAAGATTACTCCTCGAGGTTGAGAGAAAGAGACCTCCCCACAAACGTTGGTATGCATGAGTTAGATCAGATCTCTGCCTAATAATTATTTAATTTTGCTAGTTTTAATATAACTCCATCCATAATTGCTTTGTTACAATGCACTATACTACTTTATGGTATATTTTACTCTACTAGTAGACTTTCAGTATTGTGTAGTTAATTGTTCTGCTTACCATCTTTTGTCTGATCATTTGTATAAAATAAATTATTAATTTTATAGAAATATTCTCATTTTGACAATCATTAAAATCTGCAGAACAGCAGTTGTCTAGTCATACCTCTATAATTCTTTAAATCTAAGGGATTAACATTATCCGAGGCTAATCTTGGGCTTAGCCACACCCAGACTTCTCTCTGACAAGGGGTTTAGAAAGCAAGGGAATCCTTTCTGTACCTCAAGACTCACCAGCAAGGCTTTGCTTTTTAATTAATTTGTCTAAGGTTTCCACTCCCACCCACAACATCCAGGAGTAAGGTATACCAACATCACAGCAATTTTCTTCAAAAAGGATTCTATTTGATCTACTTGTGATTACTAGACCAGTAAAGATTTAGAGAATGTTGGCTACTTTAATGTTGATGTTATTATGAGAAAAGTTAAATCTTCATGAACTGGTGAATAATTTTATTTCTAATGTGCTATGTTAGGCCTGGCTTGCCATTACAATTACATTTTGGAAGTTTTCATCAGTTATGGAAGGAGATATTATAAAGCAAGCAATCAGTCAAAACATCCTTGTCCTACTAAGTTAGGTGAATTTCTGGTGCACTAGTCTAATAGATGTTCAAACAGTCAGCAGAATTTCTGTTCTTTCTGCAGTTAGACCTTTAACGAAAGCGGCAGCTCAAATCTTGGTCTAGAATTAGACAGGGTTTGGGGTTTTTTTGCTGCAATTTATTGTGTGTTTCACCAATGAAGTGTAAAATCTTAGCATGTTGCACGATAAGATTGCTTTCTTTTTTTGGAATTATCCTCAGGTCATGTTTCATGGAAAATCTACTTTACTCTGAATCTACCAGGACTCCTGTGTAGGAGGTGTTGGGAAACTTGAAAACGTTTCCATAGATACAAAGCAGAGACATTGCAGCAGCATCCAGCCAGGCCATGCAAATGCTGAGATGTTTTTCATTATTAGCAATGGGCTATAGAATTGTACTAAAAATGGCTTATACCCAGTCCTTTATTCCCCAGAATATGTCAATTGGTGAAAAATGGCACAGTTCCTCTGGTATCAATGGAGTTACATGAGGTTATAAACTTTATTTACACTTCTAGATAATACCATAAGGTAAGAGAGTACATCTGCCTAAGCCCATATTTAGCTTCTCTGGCAAACCTTATTTAGTTATCTGCAATGTGTTCTCTATGTATTTGTTTTAGCATTTTGGATGGCTGAGTTTAATACCGTTCATATTTAGTTACTTGCAGAAAAGAAAACAAGAATAAATGTGAAGTTAAGATAGCTTATTTTTATGGAACAACTTTACTTTTTACTTTATTTTTTTCTAACTTCTGCTCTTGCTGTCAACAGTTTCACTAAGCTCCATTTTTTCCTTATTTATTTTTATGTTTGCTACTCTTTCACTGCCTCAGTATTTCTTTCACATATTCTTCTGTCCATTATGTAATTTATAAATAGACTGCAGGCTATTCCCTTTATCTCTGGTATGTCTGTGAAGACCATCGTGACTTTGCTGAAATGAAGTATATAGACTTGGTATTAAAGTTCATCATTGTTGTTGTTATTTAGTAGTTCTGAACTTTAGAGATAGAGGGAAAGAAGTAGCTTATATTCTGAGCTCTTCCCCTAGAATTTATTGGTCTCAGATAAAAATGGATAAATGGGATGGGCCCTGGTCACGGGCCCTGTCTTGCCCAGTGAAGGGACCCCCCGACCCTCTGCTGCCTGGCCCAAGGGAGCTGCTGGCCCCTGTGGCACCTTGGCAGCAGTGCTATCTGGCTGAACCTGAAGAAGGAATGTGCTGTTGTTACCAAGTGAGGGATGAAGTGTTACCTAAGGTCAAGTTTCTAGAGATATTTACAAGTATTTAAATTCCAATTAAAATTTCTGAGAATCATGAATTTCCTTCAAAACAAATTCAAGAGTAGGTTGTTTTGGTTGGTTGGTTTGTGTAGTTTTGTTTCAATTTTTTTCCTGATATTTCTGAAATTATTAGCTTGATATTGTCCTGGAGTTAACCTTTTCACTCCAGCTGTGAAACAAGATGCAAGTGAGGGGTTGGAAGAAGAAAACACCATCTAACTCAAATTGTAGTTTTGAGGAAAAAGCATGCTAAAACCAAGAAATTTTCCCTGGGGCTGGAAAACGACTGGTTAAGAGTTCATGTGTATGAAAGGGCTGCTATTCTGAAGTTTTTCATTCCAGACTATCAAGTAAATGAAAAAGAGCAGTAGAGCACAGCAAGATTAAAACACGGGCCAGTGAACAGAAAGTTGATTATAATGTCAATAATGGTGTATTCAGTAATTTTTGCTGCCAAATGTCTTCAGAAAATGTTAAAAAAAAAAAAAAAAGATGAAGGGAAAAAAGGCATGGAACAATACACATTGTTTATTTTGCAAAGAGCATATAGTCATCAACATACTCTAATGTGCATGTGTCAGTGAATATTTGCTCTGTAGCTTTACCTCAGGAGCTCTCTGCCCTGTTTCGTTGAAGTCAGACAATACCGTCAATATATAAAGTACAAGGAAAAAAGAAAAACATGATTATATGGCCAAAATACACACACGGTGATTTTTATATTGACTAACTTACTGTTACTAATATCTGAAGTAAAACAGCTACATGGAGATTTTTATAGTATGGCAGGTATTTTAATCAGGTCTGTAATTAAGAATTTTCACAGCAGAGAAAGGTTGTTTTTTAAAATGTTTCCTATAGATTTAAAATTGTCTTGGTAAGAGGAATTAGAGTTTTGTTCTATACATACATTTGCAAAGATACAAACCATTATGTTTCCTACTGTGTTTTGCCAGGCTAATTATAACTCCTTGTTCTAGGTAACTGGTTTTTTACTTTTTGCTTCTACTAAAATACATGAAAGAATGTATACCATAAGGAATAGAGGAGTGCCACTACTGCAGTAGCTGGGATGAAAACAATAGGCAAAAGCAAAGCACAGACAGGGTTCTTTGAGAATGCAGTTTAATGAGGACAAGGATGTCCTTGTCTCAGTAACCAAGAAAAATTTATTTTTCTGAAAGTTTATTTGTTTCTAAATAAACTCTGTGAGGTAAGAAAATATTGCAAGCAGCAGCATTCTCTGTTTTGTAAAAAGGAAAAGCTCATGTTTTCAAGTTGGGAATGTGTTTTCAGGGCTACAACTTGGCAAAGTTTACTCCAAAATTTTTCACTGGTGTATGAGGAAAGCTGTTCATGTTGTTCCCCATCCCAAACTAAAACACAGTCTCTGCTTTAATCACCATTACCTGTCAACCTTCCTTGTATTGTCATTCATGATGCTTGGACAATGCTCTATGATACGATTTTTTTATGTAAAAAGCTGCAGTTGAACTTTACTAGGTGCTTTGCAAACTAGAAAGAGACACCTGGTGACCCATGAACTTCCCAGTCTTAGGCTTTTGTCCTATACCTGTTTAAATCTCTACATAAACGTACTGATTTTACTCTGGGCAACTTCTACCTAAAATTAGGCATATAGATAACCTTTTAGTTTTCATAGCAAGAAGGGTCTGTGTTCTTCTCATTATTCTTTATCCAACAGTACCTTTATTTGGTTGTCATTATGAACTCTACACGCAACTTAGTAGTAGGCACTTTTTTAGATTGTCAGTGCAAAAGAAGCCAACACACTAATTTTATTTGTCACTATGTGACAATAGTATGCCTGTGGGCATTTAATCCAGAAACCCTAATATGTGCTGATTATAACCCTAAAATATGTTAGTCCAAGATCATTTGCTCATGTGGCTGGAAATTGAAAGTTCAAAGATTTCTCCTGAAGAAGAACAGCAGACAGTATAATTAATGGGAAACCAATGTCTTTCTTTTTTTCTGGTAATTATAATCCTTCTAGTCCTGCGAGGTTCAGTAAAAAACACAGGGAAACTGTGAACAGTGAGTTCAAAACTCAAGGGGATGGCATTGCAAGACTGGCAGACTGCATAGATTTCCTTCTTAGAGAAACAGAATTCTTCTAACTTAATTTCCACATTTCCACCCTCCAAAATACAGGTGAAATATATTTTTAAAAGATCCTAGCTCTCTGTTTGGCTTGTTTTATGAAAACAGTGTACTTCCCTGTGCAGTTGTGACAGCCTCACAAAAAGATAGGACTATTCCCATTGGCTTGGCAAAAGTAGTTTTAAAGATGTTTTGACAGCTCTAATTAGTAGATTTCTGGATAGGATATTTCATTCTCTGTCATAATACAATTATTGGATTCATTGCCCTCATTAACTTAGGTTATTGGTTAAATTTATAGAGTGATATTAGTAAAGATTAGAATCCAACTTCTGGCTCAATAATTTATTAGATGTCTACAGGGCTTCTACTTTTCTGGGTTATTGCTAAAGCACATCACAAGAGAGGAAAAAGAAAATTTATTGAGGTGACAAAGAAAGGCCACTGCATAAAAATTTGCAGTTTTCCTCCCTAAAAAAGCAGCATTGCATATTTTTTTCTTTGGAGGTCAAAGCGTGAGATTCTAAACAGATCAGAACTACTTTTTGTGTAATTTTATGTATCCAACTATAGTGAAGACCTATTTGTTCCTGTTAACAGGAGTGGGCATTTTATAGACAAGTAAATTTCATGGAGCATTGGATATATTTTCAGGCTGAAAATTCCAGTCATCCATGAAATTAAAGACAAAAGGGTTCCCTTTAAAAGGAAGTTTGACAATTACACATCCTGTCGACCTCTTCCAATATATTTCCCAATCAAACTTTTAATCAACTGTAATAGTCCTTTTGATATTGTATTTGTTGGTATTACCAGTGTAATGAAAGGTGTGGTAGGAAGCCAGTTAAAATAAATCTGCTAGTAAGAGTGTATTAAATTTAATTCTGGAAAGAAATTTGCCATACTTCTCTGGGAGTCAACCATCATGCAAGGTTTTAACTGTGTGAAGTCAGTAAAAAATATAGTAGGAGTTCAGTACTTCGAACATATTCTTCACAAGGTCTCCTGGCTAATGTTATACTTCTATTTTTTAACAACTTCACATGCTTGAAGAGGTTCTGAATGTGTATTTATAGAAAAGAGGGACTGGTTCTGTAAAAATTTGCCTAAAGGCCTGTTTAAAGTTAGTCACAGAGGTCTGTAGTTCAGACATCCACAAAACTCACCATATTTTTGAAGATGCTCACAAAATGTCAATGATTTCAATAGGAACTGCAGTTGATCTTTATACCACTTCCATGTGAATGTTGCATAACAAGCTATTGCTGGTCTATCAAGACCCATTTACTGACTACATTTTCTCTTCGCTAGACAGACTGGAAAAGATCAAGACCCACTGTTTGAGTGCAGCCAGGTTATCCCAGGTACACGGTCAGGACAAGGGGTAGACTTCATATGAAATTTTCTGTAACTCCTGGTAATGTCTGGTTTTGGAACACTTGTAATGGAGAAATTTTCCATTATGTCGCAGGAGAGAAAAAAATGGCTTTGAGTATTCAGTAGAAGTATTTACGTAGGTCCTATAAGTCATTGTAATGCCAGCTGTCAGCAGTCCATCTGTTTTCCCTGCCATCATAGCTCTAGTAGGTCTGCCAAGAACAAAATGTGGTCTGGCTCCATATAAGATCTTCAATCTTAGCTTTCCAATGCCAAAGACTAATCAATAAACCTGGTCAAAGTTGATAACAAAACTCCTTTTTGAAGAAAATAATATGCTTCCTAGTTTGATTTTGGCTTTTTTGAGTATTCCACATGCTGAAACAGATGATGTCACCCTTTCTATGTTGCTGTAACTCTTAGATAATACTAGTTTAAAAGGTATGCATACCTTTCCGTAGTCTGTAGTCCTGAAGTGTATTTGTAGATGTTTTAGTTTTTCTGACTGAATTCTTCTGCTATTTCGGTTGTGAACTTCATGGCTATTTTAATTAATGCTGAAAATAGATGGCAGAATGTCCCCATTATTGCTGGCTGGAAGTCATATTCTTACTGGTCCTGTTAAATAAGAAACGTGTTTTCCTTTCTTAATTTAAATTCCTATATTGCACCATTTTGGCAGCCCCAAAAGCCTCTGTGTTTTCCTGCAATGGCCTTTTCAGAGACTCTCCAATTATTAAACAAAGAAATAACCACAGTTAACGCAACACCCACCCACCCCTGCACTGCACAATATGTGGCTTGAATTGCTTCTTCTTTCTTCCTCCTGTACAGCGCTCCTTGAGTACCACTCAAGCACAGTACAGGGGACTATATAAGTCTACAAACATATGTTTGTGGCACTTTGTGCTTGAATGCAGGAATTAAGCATTTAATACAGTACCAAACATTACTCTGTCATTTTCTGTCATTATAGAAGTGATGATTCCAGATTGTTGTATTTTGGGGGGGAGGGAGGTGTTGCAATTCTCTTCTGTTTAAAACAGTTGTACTAGATAGACTTTCTTTGCATTTCAGCACCATGTAGTAACCTTTTCATACTGAGGCAGTAAATCTAGTGTGTATATATTTGTAGTTTGCTACTCATGGATGCCTATGATTACAATTACTCTGTGAAATGTAAGTCAGTCAAACTGAAACTGTAGACACTAAGAATTCCATACTAGTGAAGTATTTGTCAAATATATTGATAATTTTTAGAAGTGATAAAATTTATAAGCAATAATTTAAAATTGTTGATACATTTAAGCTAGCAAGAGCTCAGACAGCATCCTGAAATTAAAATATCAGAGATCATCTCAATGGAACTTTTTTTAAAAATGGAATTGAAGTGTAGCTATGAAAAAGACAGTTTTTAAAAAATAAATATAATTAATAAAAGATGAATAGAAATCTGAAAAATCCATCTGAAACTTTGTGTTATGAAGTTACTTTTTTATAAGTTGCTGGTGAGCCCCACAAGACACTAACAGGGATCACTTATGATCATAGAAGACTGTCCTTGGTCAAGGTTTTTTCATTTCGGAGAAGGCTTTTCCTGCTTTAGTATCAAATTACTGGCTCTTTAGCTCAAACTTCAGGTGTATTCTGATTACCTTTCTTATCAAACTGAGGCACCAGCAGGATGAAAAATGTTATGTGAAGGATAATTGTAAATCGATGGTAGTTGCTTTATAAAAAATTATTGTTTTCTTATTTTCAGGTGTCTTCTAAAAAGTATGAGATATATTTGTAAGGAAAGTGCTCCTCATGATCAAAATCTATTGCTATGTCAAGAACGATTTGCAATTATTTAGCTGTGCATTTGTGTTTAAGTACTATATATACGCATAGATATTTAGCAGCAATTTTTTAAAAAAATATTTTCCACAAACCCTACAAATTTTAATATATTAAGACAAAACTAAAGCATATTCAAAATCTAGTCATGACTTATTGCATCTTATTAGTTCTGTAGGTAATTCCAGTTTTCTCTCTGTGTTGAAGACATCTCAGCTAGGCATTCTCAGTAATTTAAGGCCATACTTTTAAAGAAATTATGGTGTTCACATACTTTAGAAGATGCTATTAACTGACTTCCTGAACTTTCAGAATCATAAATGTCTTGATGAAAAAAGCAGTAATAATTTGCCACAACATATTCAATAGAAAAATATGACACATTACGAGGTAATATGATAATAGACAAAACACCGGTGCTTCAGACGTGTAGAACCCCACTTGATTGCAAAGTATTACTGAATTTGGCCATGCTCCACTGAAATGAACAAAATTGTATTGATTTATGATAATTGAGAAGTTCGCTAAAAAATTCACTATATAAATTTTCTGTGCAGTTTTATTTGGGTTAAGGTCATGTATCCTTTCAAGTACAATTTCTTTCTCTTCGGATACTTTTCCATGCTCTAATCAGTTTTATTATAAACTATAATGGTTTAATTGTAATATGTAGAGGTCAAAATATTTCAAATTTTAAAATTTTAAACCATATCTGATGTCTCATACTAATACTATTATTTGATTTGGATATTATATAGAAGGAAGGATTCTTGCAAATACACTATTTTATTTTTTAAAGGCGTTCTTAAATGAGAGCGGGAAGTCATAAAGGAGATGAGGTTACATTTTCAATAATTTCTTTCAAAAAATTAACAATTCTCAAAATAAAGGTAGCAGTTCTCAACATGGTTCATTTAGGTTAGAACAAGATGAGAAAAATATTGTATCTTTCTTCCAACTTAGCAACTAAAGTGGTAATCCCGCTTTAGTACATCCCTTACCATTTGATATCACAGAAGCCCTTGATGGGTAAGCTCCAGGGAAAACCCTAAGTTCCTCAGACATAAACCCAGTGCTCTGTATGTCTGTAAGAGCACTGGAGTTGGAGAGTAGCTTAGGCAAAATGCATTTGTGCCTGCTTATTGGAACTGCTGACATTGAATACCAAAGGCAGGAAACAAAAATAAAAAAGCCCCATAGAGTCAGAACTTTGACTAGGATAAATGCTCAATGAGTCAATGTACTCTCTTCAAATTCTGTCCTCAGGTTTTTCAATTAACTTATGTGTACTGGTCAGTTTTTCAATTAATTTATGTGTACTCGTTAACTAACTTATGTGTACTGGTTAGTACATCAGTAATGTTGATATAAAATAGGTTAAAAAAAAATTAGGAAAGAACACTTATGATTGTGTCCCAAAAGAGGCCTATGGCTTTTTCTTGTGTCTACATAACACTCCTAGATCAACCATCCTTGAGAGAAGAGCAATGTCATTTTTGCTCTCTGATTGCCTTTGAGTATCCAAAAACTAGGCAAGCCCCTGCCTGTTAAAAAGACAACTGTGGTTTGAGTTTAATTAAGCAATTAAATTTTATTGCTTTGTAGTATTTGAAGCTATGAACAGCTGCTGAAACTGATTAAACACTAAGGCAAAGCCTGAGGTGTTTGATCAGTCCAAAAAGTAATTTTATGCCAACTAAAGAACGAAGTGATAAAGATTATTCTTGTCATTATATAACAAATCATAATATAAAAATAATAAGATTAGTCGCTTCTACTTTGAGATTTTGAGGACTGGACCTAAAGTTTCTTTACTGGATTGTCTAGAGAGATGCCAGTACATAAATGTCTGTATTTACTAACCTCACATGTTAAATGGAACATTGTGACATTTTTACTTCATCAATCAAATTGGGGCTACTTTGAGATGAAAAATCCATTTCAGAAAGTGTAATAAATAATCTATTTTTTTCTTGAATATTGAGCACACTGTTCTTGGGTCATAGTAAATCTAAAAAAATGCAGTAATTCACTGAAATCACTACTAGATTAATTAATCTAAAATAATGCAACAATGCAGGAATGCACTGATATTCAAGAGAAAATACCAAAATAATCAGTCATGTACCTTGCATTGTTCTGATCTTTTCCAGAAAAGTTACCCTATATGCAGACATTAAAAAAAAATGCAACCTGCTATTTAATAGTTTGAAAAATTGTGGCATACAAAGCATAAATTTTTTGCCTGGGTTCATTAAGTGTGCCACATCTCTAAGGCCAGATCTGCAT
>JAWWES010000081.1:71635066-71671827 GCA_035583135.1 Lophotriccus pileatus | reverse complement strand
TAAAATGAACATAAAATGCCACTTATTAAGTTTAAGTGGTAAGTATACATCTAGAAAACATCCTGTTCAAAATCTGTAACATAGCGAAAGACCAGAGCAGTACTACAAAATGCATAAAGCTTTGTCATAGTGTGAAAATATACTCTTAGCCTTACAAATCAGTCTTTGATTAATTTTCTTTTATTGACAAAAATCAGATGCAAGAATGCCCTCATGTCTTCAAACGTCTTTCGTTCCCCAGACTTTTTACTATATTTTACTTTGTACAGTTTTTCAGAAAATAAAGAGGAGGAGGACAGCAAATCCTCCTATATAAAACTGAGAAATCTTCAGTAGGTCATCTTCAAAAGTGCTGGAAAACTGAAGACCATGTTTCTTTCATTTATATTGATCTAGCTACTCTAATGGACTGTTGGCTCTGTACTCGGTAGTTTCACAGGGTTGAGTTGAACTTGCTTTCTATCTAAAGATAACTGCAGACTGAGTAGCAAATGGCAGTATTTTCCTCAACAGTTTTCCATTTTCTGTTACAGGAGAATTTTTCCAAAGTAAATGCTTTTTCTATATTGATAATGATTTATGGCTTTGGTTCGTTTTTCAGGCTAGCAATCACAAAAAAAAAAAAGAAAAAAAAAAGCACACCACAAAGAGCAGGCTACCAAATTCTTCTGTCACTGTGTGCACATGATCAATACTTGATTGAACTGATACATGACTTTTTTTATTCTGGAATCATATACTCTTTTGAATTATATATCTTTATTAATGAAAATAAAAATAATGAGATGACTACTAGGAAGAGAGGTTGGCTTTTTTTTTTAAGCAGCCTTTCATTAGTATTGTTTTGTGAACATTTTAATTCAATTATTAACCTACAGAGAATGTATAAAAGGCCAGCTAGTACAATCAGCGAAGTGGTGAATTTTTCAATTAATAGACACTCAAATAGCCACTTCCTGGGTTATGTTTCCCTTGGAATTATCTGCATGCAAATGTTACATTTAATTGCCTGGAGTGAAAGCACAAACCTCTTTTCTTAATTTTAATTAGGAAATATTACCCTGTTTAGATTGCCCTGTGAATACTTCATGGCAGATAATCAGAAATGAAATATCATTTGTTCTGTTCTTTCTTTAGAAGGGTTTCCTTACAAATAAACACATTAAGTCCAAGAGATTCCATGTGGGTTTGAGGATGATATTGCACTGGATTCTGTGCAAGGGTGATGAAAATTTCTGAGGAAGAAAATACTCAAACAGAAGACAGGACATAGAAATAATATATATTGCTTGATATTTCATGGAGAGCAAACATAAAAATTTTATGAATGTGACAAGGAATTTGCTTTCAAATTTAAAATAATGTTCTTGGGGAAATGCATTGATCTCTTCAGTCATCTCTAATCATTAAGTCAGTACCACAGTATTTCTCTACTATGCTACACAAGTTATTCTCTATGGTCACTCAATGTTAATAGTGACTTCTTTGACAATTATTATTTGGTTTTTTCTTTATTTCCTTGAAAATGTTATTAGAAGAAAACATCTATGATTACAGATACTTAAATTGCCTGAGTCATTGTTTCTTAAAAAAAAAAAAAAAAAAAAATCAATCTTGAGGTTTAGAAAAGCACTTTTTACCAGATACTTTTTTTCTAGTGTATAAACCTGCAATGCAAAAAAAAATCATTAAGTAATTTCCCAGCTTTTAAATGAAAGTATTTCTCCTTTCTGGTGAGCACTAGGAGGGAAAGGATAACTTTGTCGCCCTTCATTTTACTATTATGCACTACTTGCTCATACTCTTATGTCAGATTTAAACCAGAGCTTTAAAATTTAGTGGTAGCTATATTTTCCTGAGATCAAATTACAGACGACGACTTTCTCACTTATTTCTTTGCTACTAAATTCCTATTGTTGAGCTTCCTTTAGAAAACTACATTCTTCCTCTTCAAGTAGCAGTATATGTAACTGATCATTATATTTATGATGTACTCATATTTTGGATAATGCAAAAACAGTAAATGAAAAATATAAACACTGTATTGATAATCTTAAAATTCATGTGAAACAGGAGAGATAAGAAGAGACATAGAACCAAAGCAAGAGTTAGCAAGTGGCATGGAAGAGATTCATGTTACTTCAACAGTGTTATACTTAGAGATATATTTTTAGCATAGAAATCTAAATTAGCTTCTTAAATGACAGCAGAAATTATTTGAATAAAAAAGTTTGAAGTGGTGAGTGTAGGCTGTCTCAGCTACATCATGACAAGGTTCAAGAAAGGCACTTCAAATATATTTCACAATTCAGCTTTGTAAAAGAATAATAGTGGTAATAATAACAAAAATAATAATAATAATATGATGCAAGTTCATGAAAGTCGTCCATCATGTCTTACAGAGGCAATGTTGGTGACAGCAGACAGGTGTAATTATGCATTCTAGAACAGCTGCTTCTGACAGTTTGCTTGCAACCCTGCTAAGAGAAAATTACAATTACAATGCATTTGATCCAAAGGACTTGTGTTTGAATTGTGAGGCTTCACAATACAAAAGGGTACCAATTTCATAAATTATGCTAGAGAAAGTACTATAGCCATCACATGGCATCCCAGCAAGAGGCAGATTTACTAACCTCACACATCTCCTGAAGATATCTCCTGAATGAAAAAGCCAGTTCTCACAGCTTGGATGCACGTCTAGTGTTCTGCTGGGTGTTAATGGATAAAAGGTGACCAGTTTTAGAGTTCCCTCCAGGTAGCTTCTGAATGTGTCGGAAGACAGGGCCAGTGCTCCTTTGCCAATAGCATCAGATATTTATATATTTGGTTTTTTGTTTGTTTGTTTATTTTTTATCAGGAGGACCCACTGACTATAATTGTCATCATGAAGACATCTTCATACAATTGGTTCCCCATTCCAATTAGCCTTTAGAGGGCTGCTGCACATTTATGGATGCCCCAGTAGCTTTTGTAGTCACCAAAATAATGGTGGCATTAAGCGGTACCCAAAGCAACCCAGACGGTCTTTGACATTCATATCTGTCAGAAAAAAAAGAACAACTGCCTACAGCAAACACATCTCTTCCCACTCCCTCTGGAGCAATAAATAAGGAAAGGGCTATGGCTTGCACTGCACCTAAAGGTCAGCACTACATCTGATTATTGGTAAGAGAATTCAGTCAAATTCCTCCCACAGGACACCCGGCTACTGCTCACAACTACTTAGATGCTAGGGATTTTCATGCCAAGTGCATCTTTTGTCACTGCTGTCATGATATAATTGGAGAGACTGACAGTCTGGGAATTTTGCAGTTCAAACCAGTTCAGAAAGAACAGAGTTCTCACTACTCAGTAGCAAAAGGGTATCTATTGAACATTTTGACTAACGCACTTCAGACATCTATTGTTCCTGTGAAAAGAGGTAACAGCTCTCTGAATCAACAGTAACCCTTAAATAATGTTGAAGTGTAGCTTTTGGTAAAGGACTGAGTCACCATGCTAAGGAAATGTAATTACCAGCGTAAGATGTATGTATATACGTATGTATGTGTGTATGTATATATTGCAGCTTCTGATACAGATTAAAAAATTAAAAAAACAAAAACCAACCTGAACTAAGATATATACCTCTAACACTGTAAAGCCACTTGTGCTTTAAGAAATAGAATTGCTACAGAGCTCTGAAGAGTTAAGGAGCAAAATAATTTGAATTAAAAATATCCCTGCCAGGCCTACCTGATCATTTGAATTAATGCACTCCTAACATCACTGTCATGCTCAGATTGTATTTCATTCAAGCTGCTGTCATCTATCTCCTCCTCTTGACTGAATTTTTCAGATGGGATGGGGTGGACAGCAGCAGCACCACTTGCACTCCTACTTCCCAGTTCAGGAGCTAAGAACTGATGAGAGTGGACAGAAAGGCAGGGAGATCCTCAATGCCTGAGACAGAAGAGAGGTGTCTGCATCGGGAACTTTCTAAGCAATTATCTACATACCTGCTAGGCTTCTGGAGCATGTGTGTTGCCCTACATTTGTAATGTCCTCATTAGACCAGGTTTATTTAAATGATTTTATCTTCCCTGCATACAGGTAAACTGTTAAGAAAAGGCAGATACTGAAACCTGTGTTTTTTTGACAGAAACAAGGCATGCAATGAATGACATATCAGTTATGACACCATTTTGTCTTGCATGCAGCCTGCAAAACCTGACTAACTGCAGCTGCTCTCATCAATTCTTTGCCTTTCAGATCTATTACTTATTGTCAGGAGACAGCTCGGCTAACAACTGCCTGGAGCCGTGTATGTCTGTGTCCTTCCCTCTCCTTCCCCTCCCCTCCTCTCTCCTCCCTTCCCCTCCACTCCTGCTCCACTCCTACCTCTTTCCTCCTTCTCTCTTCCCTTCTCTTTCCCTCTGCTCCCTTACCCAGCTGACACAGTCCCAAAGTGCCCCAACAAGCCAAGCATTGCAGGACTTGGGGCAAGAGATGCTATAGAGTGACCATTTCCAGGTGAGGCAGCAACACACTGGGTGCTAAGCAGGTCAGGGCAGTGAGGCTGGTGGCCAGAGTGGGGTCAGGGCAGTGAGGCAGTTCCTGAATATGGCAGGAGACTCCTCTCACCTCTCATGTGTAGAGTATTACTCTAAAAGCCTCATAGAGCTTCAGGGACTGTCATTCTGAGGATAGGTGTTAAATGAGGTCTCTACTGTTACCTTGAAAGAACTGGAGAATCTTGTAAATCCTCTCATCCATGTTGCTTCTATGCTGAAAGATACAAGACAGAAAAATCTACCTCTCTCTGATACTTCACTGAAATCTATGATACACTATGCCAACAGCTGCCATGAGGAGTCAGCAGTCCCTGGGACAGGAGATTTCTCAACAAATGTCTTCAGACCATTATGTTTTTGTAGGCTTAATTTTTTGATATCCAAACTTTTTCAGAACAGATACTTAGACTTCTGTAAATATATTTACTTAAGGACAACTATAGCATTATATTTTAGAAGAAGAAAGAAGTGCAAGAGTCTTCTTCAGAAGAATGCTTCTGTTTCTTTGTGCTTCTCCTGTGGGGGTGGAAAAAAAAAAGTTGCCTGTATCCTTGTGTTTAAAAGTGAGGAATTATGAAGACAGTTTTAGAAAAGGAAAAGGTAATTTATTACCTGAAAACTAGAATTCTCTTTAAAAAGTTTCTCTGTATATCTGTAATATCAGTGCTTCGTGGCTTCATTCTGTAAGGCAACTGTTCTGAATTATTTCTTGGGACAGGGGACAGTAGCATACCGTGATCTCCTGAGGGCCAAATACCTCTCTGTTGAATTTACTTTACACATGTACAGTAGAAGACGTAAGTGGCATGACAGTGATGGGTGTTGTGCTTACCATAAGGGGGGGAAAAAAAAAGATGGTGGCACTTTCTGTCTGATTTCAATTTTCTGGCATTTTTCTTCTTCTCTCAGAGTTGCATGTGCTGTCATGCTCTCTTTCTATATCTTTATGTCTTTCTTTTTTACTTCTTCAGCTTTGGGAGACATCCAAAAGTCTATTTACATCCTTACCATATGTGTCAGATGATCAAATAAATTACCTATGTCTTATTCTGGATCTATTTTATCTATTTTCACATCAATCACCATACTGTTCCTTACTTAAAAGCATCCTCTATACTTTGACAAGAATGGGGACATTTATGCTAAGCTTCAGTGTGAACCACCATGTTTATATTTAGAATGTCTTCACTGTGATTAGTCACACAGTCTGGACAGTTATGCAAGAAAATGGTGGGAATAAAATATACACTCAACACTTTTAAGATCAGTGTACAATCTTTATGTCTCTATACAAGTACGGACATTCATTAATCATACTTAAATAGCTATTGCAACCTTTCAGATGCTTTCGGATTCTCTGAGATGTATCTATGGTTTTCTTTAGATAGTTACGGTATATCCAATAAGCAGCATCAGGTAAATTCAAGGAAATGTCACTACTTCCTAAAACAATAACATAGCAAAGAACCTTAGGTGAATTACATGAAGTGACATGCCAGAAGTCTGTCAATAGATGAAAAGCTAGGGATGAATCAGGAGTACTAACCAGTTTTGGCAACATACTCCCCTGTCAGCATAAGAACTCCCCCTTGCACATAAAGAAAAAGCAGAAAAGTACCACTCCACAGTGACTGAAGTATAGGGTGCTTGTTAAAGAAGTATTACCTGCCTTAAGCTTCCTGCTCATTTGAGCTATTAGCTCTACTTTAATAAGAGATCATTACTAAGATAAATGACTTAAATCTATCCCGCATTTCTGTGCTTGTGTCATCATGGCCAGGGGGCCCCATTAGGGTCTCAGTGACAACAGAAAACGACTAAAGAATAACTTGATTTCTACTGATGAATTCCAGTAGAAGGACTAAGTGTCTCGGTGAGCATGCCAGTATGAAGAAACTGTGACAGACAGTGTCTCATGACAATATGACCACCTTCTGATATCAGAAAGTTTTGGTTGGGTAAGCATTTACTTTGAAGTCAAACCACTAAAGGTCTGTAAAAGTTAGAAAATCCAGAGCATCTTATTAAATACCAGAAAGTTCCATTCAAGACTCACTCATCGTGTGGAAAAATATTCCTCAATCATTATAATATTTTTCAATGCCTGAGAAGTTTACAGCTTTCTTCCATGGCTTTGTAAGGACATCACTGACAACCTACAATCTTGCATATTTGCTTATTGCCAACTACTTTTTCTGGCAGACAAATCTCTTTAGTAATATTTATATGCTGACACCTAGTGGCTTTAAATTAAACATTGCTTGTAGATAGCCCATGACATATTACTTCATGTCCTGTCCATATCTTGGAAATAGTGGTTTGAATTCTATTGGACACATATTCATTCTTTCTTTCTTCTTTTATTTTAAAGAAATGGACACCTGTTTGAGTCATAATACTGAAATGATTTATGTATTAAGTTAGAGTTTATTGATATAATTTATTTTATACAATAAGCATGAAAGCATTCAGATGTCTTTTTTTAATCCAGAATTGGAAAATATATTTATGTCCTTCAGCCTTTTTTCCAGACCATGTTTTAGTGTAGCAGAGTCCTATTCAGTCCGGAGGAGATCTTCAAAAGAGGAGATGGAATATTTCTCCATACAAAAACTAATAAGGTGAAAACACAAAGAAATAACTTTTTCTCCTGTCTAAGAGAGAACATTTGTTTCCATTTAAGATAAAAAGTAAAAGTATAATTTGATTCAATTTATGTGTCAGATGTTCAAATATGTTGTTGTCTTGACATACATCCCTAGGAAAAATATTCAACTTGAGTCTGTTGAAGTTCAGAGCTTTCTTTAAATCTCTGGTTTTTGATAACTGATTTTTTTTTCCCAGTATGTAGCTCATTCTAAAAGCTAAAAGCCTATAAGCTACCTCAGTTGTAATGAAGGTTTGCTATAGGTAATAAAGTGAGAAGAAAACCAAAGCAAAAGAATGCTTTAAACATTTACATGCAAGCTCACTCAGATAAATAGCAGATACAAACAGCTTTTATTGTGGAAGGAGACTGTATTCTGGAATTCTGATCGATTGATTTATTGTGTTAGTTTACTCTTGGTTTAATGGCCAAAATACTAGACAGATGGAAAAAGTATAATAAAACATACTTATTAGCTAAGAACCACATTATCCTTGAGAACTACATAATATTTACAGAGTTTTTGTAATATTGTCTTGTACTACAGAGAGGAGCAAGATAATGAATACAGTAATTGTAATTTTCTAACTTTGTTATCCTTAACTACCCCTTAAAATCCTATGTAGATTATTTAATATTTCATTAGATTTTTTTAGGGCAGTGTAAATAGTCCCCATTTTTTGTTTGAGCCTGAGCTCAGCATTAATTATTTTATGATAATAATACAGAAGCAGTGTGTTCATTTTATATGAGCACTTTTGAATACTTGATTAAGACTCAAAACAATCAGCTGGTCTAAAATTTACTTACCGTCACAGGCTCAATTTTTTTTTCCCTGAACACTGTAAACCTTTCATTTTAACATTGTGATAAGGTGCTTCCAAGGTTTTAGTATCCAAATTTATGTTTGGGTTTGGTTGATTGGTTGGTTGTTGTGGATTTTTTTTTTTGTAAGACACTATACTGTCTCAAGTCCGATTGTCTGGAGCTGCTGAGAGAGCTCAATCTATATTTCAGAATTATTACAACCCCTCTTCGGGGGTTGTAAGTAGTTTGTCCAGGTAAATTTCCAGAGTCAAAACCAATCAGAAGTTTTGGTAATGTCTTTGCCAATTACATATTTAAGAAAACGGAAAAGAAGGTTGTTGCGCAGAAGAAATTGGGGAGCCACGTAGGAGGCGGTGTTAGGCCCCAAGGGGGGCCAGGCTTCCATCCTCCCCCCAGCCCTGGGCCAGGGGCAGCACTGAAGCCCCCCTGACCAGACATGTAACAGAGTGAAGAAAAAAAACTTTAAAGAAGAACTTGGACAGGACGGCTGCAGAAATAACAGAGCTTTCAAGGTTAAAGCTGGCAGCAGAGAGGGAGAGAAGCCGCAAAGGGGGAAGAACTCCTCTTTCCCTACCTCCCTCTCTCCTTTTAGCAGGGAAAAGACTGAAAACTAAAAATTCCTTTCACTTGTGGAAGATTGTTAGGAAGCGAAGACAACCCTCTGCAGCTCATGAAGGAGCCCATGCTGGAGCAGAGAAGCAGATATGACTCTGTGGAAGGCCTGAAATGAAACAGAGTCTTGCTGGACTTGTGGCCATGGAGATGAGACCTACACTGGAGCAAGTTGGCTCGGGTAGGATTTGAATGATCCCAGAGAGGGACTCATGCTGGTGCAGCTGAGTTTGTGACCCCAAGGGACATCAGAGAATGGAAGAACTGTTGCCCTAGGGATAGGCCCACGTCAGAGAGGTCTAGCAAGGACTATTCCCGTGGGAAGGGACCCCACAGGAAACAGGGGTGGACTCAAAAGCCATTATCCCCTGTGACCCTGTGGTGCAGATCCATGGAAAAGCAAGTGTCCTCTTGTAGTCCATGGAAGACCTTACAGGATCTGGGTAACCCCAGCCTTCGGCCTTAGCCCAGGAGGGAGGTAGGCCCAGCCCTGTGGTCGACACAAAGGAGAAAAAGAGCCAGAGAGAAACTGTTCCAGCTGCAACGAGTTGGAGGAGTTGTCTCAGAGATAAGAGAGAAGAAACTTCCAAGTGCTGCAGAATTGCTTAGAAGAATCTACTTCTCCTCCTGGACTGGTACAAAGGAGGGAGGGGTACTTTTGTAAATCCACAGTGCTTTTGCTTAATTAGAATTGTTGTAGTTATAGTTGTTTAATTTTTATTTTGCTAATAATAAATCCTAATATTATTTCTCCCCAATTAGATGTCTTTTCTCTGCATAAACCTTCTCTCACCTTAGAGCAATTGTATTGGGGGGTGTGGTAAAAATTGTCCCTAGGCAAACCCACGACACAGCATTATTTCAGTTACCATTTTGCTTCCTTTTGAACAGCGCAATTATGAAAGTAATATGAATGTGTGGTTCTTTATTCTCTCATCAGTCTCATGTTTGAATACAGAAGAAAAACAGACTTTTCACCTATGTCCTTCCAGTGACAAACTGGTAGAAAATCAATTCAGTAGCAGAAGATCAAAAACTAAAATAAACAGACAAAGCAAAACAAAAAAAATTAAAGCAGATCTTCCTTTGGCTATAGTGGAAAAAGGAAAATTTTCCTGAACATAGAATAGATCAGTGAATCATACTGTAATTGATTGGAAGGGACCTTAAAAATCATCTAGTTTAAACCCCTCTGCCATGGGCAGGAACATCTTTCACTAGAACAAGTTGCCAGTCTAGCCTTGAACACTTCCAGGAAAGGAACATCCACAACTTCTCTGTGCATTCTGTTCCAGTGCCTCATAAGCCACATAGTAAAGATTTTCATCCTAGTAGCTAATCTAAAACTATACTCTTACTGTGTAAGGCTATAGCCACTTGTCCTATCACTGCATGCCCTTGTAAAAAGTCCCTCTGGTGGCAAAACAAAATTTCTTTCAAGGTTGTGTATTGCTGTTTTTCATTATACTAATAGACAATATTTTATATAGAATTAAGAACAGTTGAAATATATAGTAGCTTTTTCTGACTTACTAGCACTCATCAATTTTTCAGCTGAAATTACTGTAAGAATCATGACTTTTTTTGTGATTTTTAAGAAACCTGAAGTGTTTTGCAATCAAAGAAAAACCAAAATTTAAAACAACCTTATTTTAGAATTATTAAGATTGTTTAATAGACACAGTGAGATCTCACAAGAGAAAAACAGTGTTCCTTAAGCAGCTACTAAAAGGCATTTCTTTTCAGAAATACTTTGAAAGAATAGGATAAATAGATTAGTGTTCACTTTAAGCCTCTAAATATACAGGAAAATTGTTAATATTTTGTAATACCTTACTTTTTTCCAATAAAAATAAAGTTTTTCATATGCAAAAATTCCTACAGAAAATGCTTATTTCTCCTTGGTAATTTTCAGTCTCAGTGAGATAACTGAAATACATGAACCTACATTACACAGATACAGTTTTTAAACCTCTCTTTTTTCTTTTTCTTTTTTTTTTTTTTTTTTTATTTAATTTTCTGGAGTGATCATCATGGTTTTCTTAAGAAGGAAACAAATAAAACTGACTCTTTTTCCTCCACAAATCTGGTGTTCATATATATACTTTAGTTCTAAAGAAAGCAGAGTCTGTGATACTCCTCCAGACTTTAGTTAAACCTTTTCATTGCACAGGCACTCTATTTTATAAGACTGCCATTTCTTCCCTTTGGACTTGTGCTCAGTCTCCTCCTTTTTCCTCACTTCTTTTCTTACTATCCTTGATTTGCCACTGCAGTTTCTGAACCTAATACTTATGGAAGCTTTTGTATGCCAGCTGTTATCCCCACCTTGCTCTAACTTTTCATGTGATTTGAACACCTAATTAAAATGCATTTATATTTTCTACATAGAAAAAATGTGTCACTTTGATATTTCTGGTGCATTTTTCATTCCCATGAGCACGTGCAAACCTCTCTCCTTTTGTGTCCAGTACAATCAATCAGTTTTTCAATCAGTTGATGAATTTCTACTTGATGTCTTTTTATCATTGCTTAACTCTCCTCCCATGTCTAAAATTGTATTGATCATCCTTAGCAATTTCCCTTTCCAGTTTAACTCAAAGAATGTTATACTGTGATATATCAGTAAATTATTAAAACTATATTTAAAATAAAGGATCTGATTTTCTGATTCAGACTTAGTCAGAGGTTCTAAGGTAAAAAAGGTTTATTCCAAATTTCCAATTATAAGTATTCTGTATTCTTAATCTTTTTTTGAGTCTACGCTTTAAATATTAAGTGACTGCTTAAGTACTTGCCTGGAATGGGAGAGAAATGAGCTTTTTGCTTTGCATTTTAGCTTTTTTTTTTTTTTTTTTTAGTTTGCACACCACATTTTCAGATATGGGATGGGATTGACTTAAGTCAGTGCAAAGGCCTCTTCTACCAACAGGTTCCTTAAATGGTATTCAGAATGTTTTCCAAATTCTAGTGTTTTCATAATTGGTTTTACTAAATCTTTCCCTCCTTAAACTGATGGTGTGTTCATGTGTGTATGTATATATAATTATATAAGATACTGCCTTATTTGTAGCTAGGGCAACCATTACCAAACCATACAAAACCTAAAGCAATTGTTGCCTTGGCAACAGGAGCCATGTAAAATCTCATAGAACAACTGCCTCCTCTACTCAAATTTCTTTCTTCTGGATGATAAAAAAAAATGTTTTTTCTATTTCACTATCTTCCTCAAAATAGGTGAATTATGGTGATGGAGTATAGCTACATCTGAACACCCATGGCAGACAAAAAAATGCCCTGGCAATCTCTCAAAGTATTTGACCCTTTTCTAGACAATAGGGATTAGTATCTTACCAGCAGACCATATAATATCATCAGCCCTCTTAATAAAATCTTTGGCAGTCAGGAACATTATTTAAACATGGAAGATCCATCTAGGTACAGTAGGAACTCACACAATGTAAAATGACAATGCATTACTGATGCTGAAGCTCCATTGTCACCCTTAGGCTTTCTCATCAGCCAAAATTCATAATTCATGAAGCATAGTAATATATAAGGAAAATGTGTCTGAGTGCTTGAGAAAATTACTGTCAACTTCTAGCTTATAAATTTTTAAAATTATGCATTTTCTTGATTAGTTCGACTCTTTCAAAAACCGAGTGTTTTTTTTCCCTTTTTCTTCATTCCCTCTTTCAAACCTCCTACTAATCTGTATTTGCTTTATGTCTAATAAGATTAAGGTTTACAATGTAGTATTCCTACATACTGTACTGTCTCTGTGTTACCATTTCTTGGCTCCTACTGTACTCCAACTTCTGTTTGCATTATTGTCCTCTGTTGTAAAATATTTCTGTTAAGGGATTTGGGCTATAAAAGGAGTTCAATTATGACAGAAAAATGCATTGCTAAATAAATTTCTGAGGAATTACCATTTCACGTGCAAAGTAAATCTTACCTAAATATCTCAATAAAGTTATTGATATTTTTTCTCAGAAATATCTTGGTTCTGCAAAGAAATATATTTCCAGCTTTTATATATGTTGGATAAAAGCCAGAATAATTATGTTTTATGGATTTTTCTGTAGGCATCATCATTATTACTTGTTATTTGTTCAGTCAAGTCCACCATTTTACTAAATGTAATTTATTTATTACTGTGAGAGAAAAGAATGAAATGTGTCATACGCTTCATTCTAAGTTTAGAATACATAAATTATTCCTTAAACAGATAAGATGTTTTGCTGACACAGTCACTTTATTTTGCTTATTCTGACTTCAATTTCAATGGTTATCTCACAGATTTATAAACAGGAACCTTCTGTTCATAAGCAGGTAATTCTCAATAATCAATGATTTTGTGGAAACTACTAATTTTTCTGTTAGCCAGCATGTTATCACTGTTGATAGTTTTGGAGCTGTATGACTTGTTAACTGGAGAGTTCAGATCTTAGCTTTCAAAAACAGTTCAGATCTTAGCTTTCATACCTTGGTCATATGCTTGAACCCAAAGCTTATTAATTTCCTATAAACCTAAATTACATCAAACAGATTCCTGGACTTTGATATTATGTATACCATTCATAAGATTTTTACAGTAGAATCATCAAAAAATTATTAAACTAGTGAGTCCCTGTAGGCATATAAAATCTGTTTAGAATCGGATTTGATCATTCCAGAAGAAGAGCAATTAAAACAACTTTTTATTCATGACCATTATGTTGACATATTGCCTCTATTTCTACCTGATGTTTTAGAGAGGTACTTGCAAGAGTTAACTAAAAGCATTTTTTATACGGATGATATTCAAACATTATCAGATGCTTTCTTTCCTAAAAATTTACTCAAACTTTCTCCCTCTGTTGGCATGGATGTCTTACACAGCTTGAGGCAAATGTATCATAACCCTTGAAATTGAGAGAATTATTTCCATTAGAGATTGTTTTAAAGAGTTCCTGTTATTTCATTGATAACATTCAGTTAAACTACTTTAATTTTTTGAGATCATCATTAAGCCATTGGACTCCTCATATTGAAACAGTCAAAAGCAAAACTCTTTGTTCAATATTCAGATTAAAAAAAAAAAACAACAAACAAACAGTAAAATTATGGACAAAATGTCCACAAAGAAAATTGCAGTGAGCTTACTTTTGGAGCATTTCTAGCCCATTTTCAGACCTAATAATCCATTTATCTATTTTTTAGATATCTGTCATTTTGTCCTCCCAGACTCAAAGCAATAAAATACATACCTAGCAATCTCATTGAAAGAGCAATGATGTCTTTCCCTGGGACATAGTTCAGACTGGAATGTAACTACAAGAATCTCTCTGAATCCTTATGAAGTGCATTCTTGAATTCCAGACATTTGATGGAGATGGTCATGTTCCACATAATGATTGCGAAGTAAACACTAGATTTCTCTTCCAAGATGCTTGTCTGGCTTTTTGCAGTTTTCTTGGTTGTCAGTAGAGACAAATGGGTCTTATAAAATCAGTTTCTTAGGTCATGTAAAATGTTCAAAATTTACAACTTAATTTTGGAGTTTAGTATCAGTTAACCAGAAGTACCAAGAAGAAAATAAGATATAAAAATGAGTTAAATTCATAATGGAGAACTTAAAAATGATGGTTTAGCTTCCACTGTAAGGTTATTCAGAGACTAAACTAGTGCACAACTTCTATAACAGCAGACTAGTATTTATTTTAGATGTGCAGAATTAGACTGAGTCACCTATGAGTGTATGTCCATCTATTGAAATATTAAATAGTACCAATGTAATGAAACAAAACAAACTAAATGAATGGCATTGTTATATTTCCATGGAGTCTTTTTCTAGTCTTGATTTTTTTTTTTCAAAGAATGTAAACATTTTGTGGAAAAGGGATGTAAAAATACCCTTTTGAACTTCACTAGAACTTGATTCATGTATTCATTGTATAATTCTGTTTGTAGAACTATTAAGTTGCATTTTTTAACCCTTTATTTTGGGGGATATCCTGAGTGATATATTTTTTCTACTATAAAAATATAAAATACTGCAGCATATGCATTTGGGTAACTAGGAAAGGAGGAGATGTGTGCTATGTTGCATCCTATCATGAAACCGGGGCAAATTCAGGACTTCTATCCCAAGAAGCCTTCCTGACTTTCTGTTTGTAGACATAACCAGAAGGGATGATTTAGAATATCTAATTTGGTCCCTTGCTGTGAATTGCCTTTTGGCAGACTCTTTCTGTGTTTCTCTTCACTGAATGCCTGCACAGGTTTGGAGACTATCCTCTTAATTTAAATTTGTGAGTTATTTTGCCTAAGGCTAGATGGGAAATACAGCACTGGAAACAGATTTTGACCACATAGATATAAAATAGTTTGTTTAGAGTCCCTTATGCCCAGTATCCTGCAAGTCTTTGTCCTTATCTGAACTAGAGATTATTAAATAAACTTTTCACAGATCACCTGAACTGATTGTGATGGGAGTATGTTAAAACCCAGAAGGCTACAACAGTTCACGCATAGGGGATCTGGAGCTTAGATGTCTTTTTTTTCTTTTTTTTCCTTTTTTATTTTTTTATTGTGGTGTAGTTCATCAGTAAAAGTAAAATAATGAAAATAATTGTCATTGTGATTTTTGTAGCATCTTTTTCATAATTGTAAACATAAAAATAAAAGCTTTGGACAGATTCAAAATTTTGAGTTACCAGAAATTAGAAATATTCTGCAAAAACACAAAAAATACAACGTCTTTTTAATTTTTATCTTTTACCTTTTTTATAATAGATGGTGTGTTTCCTATTCTGCTTTACAAAAGTTGCCATGCCTTTTTGTGAGTTGAAAGTAGGAAACGTGTTGTGATATTGTTTGCAAAGAATAAGACACTTGATGCTTTTTTTTCAAAGCAGATTTTTTTCAGTCAGCTATGCTGATACCTTCAACAGCACTTGACATATGCTCAAAGAAAACACTTGGTGACAGGAAAGTCTGGCTCTGAGTATCAGAAACAGACACAACTGTTTTTAGTTAGCAAAAAATGTAAAGGTTCTTACCTTGCAGTTTATGGTCTGCTGTCATGCAATAATTCATTTCTGACAGAAACACAAATCTCTGTAGATCCTTCCTTGCCCTCTGCAAATGTCAGGTTCTTCAATCCTTTCTATTTTCCATTGTTTTTTTTCCCTGCCTCCATTTTTGACTGTAATCACAGACATAAAGCAATATGACTCTCATAATCTAATAGATTCAAATCTGTCATCACTGTGCCCAAACATCCAGTTGCAGACTAAATTCGTTTTATTATCCATTTTATTATTTCCACAATCAAGCTTTTTTATTTGCTTTGACAGAAATACCACTATTTAAAATCAATTCAGATTTCATACTTTCATATTCTGCATATGCAATCTGCATGTACACCAATACCAAAGTGATGTAAAGGATGTTCTAGGAGGAATAGAAGTGTCAAACCATGCCAATAGGAAATTGTCTTGGTACCCCAGCTGGTTCTGGGGTCTCTGAGTGGCTGAAAGGCTGAAGATGGAACAATTGTGCCTAGTCAGGTAGTGACCACAGACTGAAATAGCTTAGGTTTCCCGGCAAGAATGCTGAGTCAGGGCTGTTGGACATGCGTGAAACAGGTGTCCAATTGTAAGATGTTTATGTTACAGTTAAACCAATTATGTCTTTACATGTGTTATTGAATTTAGTATATAAGCAGCCATGCCGCTGGTGTATCGTGAAGAAGCTGCATCTAATAAAGTTCCTGATCTCCGAACACGTGAGCCATATCGCATGTTCATCCCCGTCCGCGAAAGGAAATAATCACGATGCCAAAGTTTTTCAGGGACCTAATTCTCATAGGGACCTCTGTGAACAACATTAGAAAAAAAGTATTTCACAGGAAAAATATGCAAACAGTTATTTCTTAGATGATGCAAGAATCAGAGCACCACCACTGGCCTCTTACAGCTAAAGATTATATAGCTGAAATATCGTTTTTACTGATTATGCAATCAATGTTTTCCATGAAGGGTGTTTTAAAACATACAAATTAGGATCCAGACTGTATTGTGAAATGTTTTTTAATAGGAAGAGCTGTGAATAAAGAACAGGTGGCTGACTATTATGTGTATGTTTTTTTATATAATGAGATAGATGTTCATATAATCATAGAAGCATAGAAGGGTTTGAGTTTGAAAAGACCTTAAAGATCATCTAGCTCCAACCCCCCTACCATAGGCAGGGACACCTTCCAGTAGGCCAGGTTGCTCAAAGCCACATCCAACCTGGCCTTGAAAAACTCAAGGATATTTCTGAAAAGTCAATAAATTTTGAATTTAAGTCTTGTTTTTTGTGTCACACACACATCTAAATATTCATTATTTCTTAAAAAAAAAAAAGAAAACCAACCTGCATAAAAAATCTAGTGTATGGGCTTTTTGTTCAAGACCTGATAGCTTTTGTCAAATTTGCTGTTAGTTATCACTTGGCCTTAACTCTAATTAAAATAATTCTTCAGAAAAAACATATCAAACATTTATCCTATTACAAAAAATATATGAACTAAATCATCAAACATATTTAAATAAGATTTTCTAAATTGATGTTTCAAGTATCATATTTTTTTTAATGCCTTTTTGCAATAAATAAAGCAATTGAGAGCCCTGAAATACAGCCACCAGACTGAAATGTGAATAGGCTGGGAGCATGTGTATTGAAGGGCATCATTCTCTGATAAAGATTTCCAATCTCAGGTACCCCACTGGAGACACATCTGTTGTTTTTGTGAAATATGCATCACCAATATTTTCCTAGTTTCTGTATGAAACTCAAAAAACACCCAAATTTACAAGAAGTCTTATGAATTGCATTAAAAATACAGATAGCATGGAAAAGTGTCTTTCCCTCTCCCCTTCAGGTCCTTTTATAACAATTCTGTAGCTTAATCCAAAATGAGGATAGCCTTTATAGTAGGTACATATTCCCAAAAACCTTCCTGTGAATGGCTGTTTTAATTAGTAGAAGGCAAAATAACTTTATGCTCCTAAGAAGATACGTAGTAAATTGGTGTTCTTTTGGTTTGCTAGGTACCTTACTTATTTTGCTTTTCTCTTTTTTGTCTTTTGTTCTGATTATTTGTAAGATTAACTTTCTTCTGGAGACTGCTGTAAGATGAACATGACAGCTTCTAATCTAGAGTATGTTAGAATCCCTGAGTGTTGTGAATGGTTCTGAAAACCATTTTGGTTGTTGTGAATGTTTATTGAAAATGGTTTGGGTACTGTGTTTGTGTTCCTATTGGTAAAAATCTCCATGCTGTTATTATCCATAGCTGGAAGGGACAAATGATGTAATTTGAAACACTTCAAGTATCTCTTTTGCTGCACTGTAGGATTGGTTGGAGGTGTTTGTGAACTTTGCTTTTAGTTTGCTTATCCTGTGACCCTGTCCAAGTGGCAGAACTGTAAAAGATGACTGAGCTTTCCTGAACAGGGCTTACACTTAATTGCATGCATAAAGTTTGCTGCTCTTTGATCTGTGTTCCTTGGGTCTTACAGCGTCCGGGTCATACATGTCTGTAGCATCAATGCAATTCCAGAAACTAAACTGGTTACCTAAACAAATACCTGTGATGTATTGTTGCTTACAGAAACCTATATGTTGTTCAGTTTAGAAACAAAAGCAATTCTTAGTGAATAGAAAGCAATTAGATGTTATTTGTTTGCTTTGAGAACTCTTCTTGAATTGTCTCTCAGAATACATGACAAAATGTAGTAATAGTTATTTTTATCTTCTCAAGATTCATTGCCCTACTGACAAGTAGTTCATTTTTTGTTTACTGTAGAACTTAAACCATTCACTCACAAACATTTATGTCCTAGAAACTACTTGCTCAGTTATGACTATAGCTTTTTCCTAGAATATTTCCACTTATTCAGTGGAATTTTCCATGCATATTCAATCCACCTGCCTGAGTCTGTGTTGAATTTGTAATCTTATTTGTATTTTGAAAAAGTCTCAGAGCAACAAATACTGAAAGTCTGATATTTGTGTGTGTGTGTGTGTGTACATGCCAAGAGTAAGAAAGAAAATGTCATCTTTTAAATAGCAGGTAATGTGTTTTTTTTCTGGTTCTCATCTTTAAATCCTTTTTATTTCAAAACATGTACAAATTGACTGCCTTGAAAACTGTTAGAGAGGTCCCCTCAAACTCCCAAATATTCTTTGTATTAATGTTTTCCTGAGAGAAAAATAAATCATGAAGTTCTATGCAAGAACTTCCTTATAGCCTCCAGAAGACTTCTTTGCTCCTTTGGATACCAACACATTCTGCAAGTCTTTGTTTCCACTTAAAACAATAGCTTTCACTCTGAGAACTGAGGGGAAAGGCAAAATAATTAAATTTAGAAAATATGCATTTCTACATCTTGGCAAATTTAATCCAAATGTGACTTTACATCTGTTTATTACTAGTTCCAACACACTTGTTTTTCTCTCTAAATACCAAAACCTAGCATAAATTAAGACCCTAATGTATTCTGAAGTACATGAGATAATTTTACCAAATGCCTACAGTTTTCAGTTCTGCAGCTCTCTATTTGCAAGGTGAATGGTTGGTTTGCTCTTTTACTTTTTTTTTCTTTATTTTTCAAATGCAGTCCCAGCAGCTGTCCTTTCAGAAAGAACCAAAGTGTCACCAAGTTCACTATGGAACATTAAGGACTCCACAAAAACTTGTATTAATTTAAGTTCATTTATAACAGGTGCTTTGCTTTTTGCATTGGGGTTTTATTTGCATAGAGTTTTGTCTCAGTTCTTACACCTAGTCACTTGAAAGGAATTAAACTCACCAGGCAAGAAGAGAGAGAAGACAGGTTATTTACACTGGAAAAGAGCAGGTTCAGGGGTATATCATTAACATTTATAAACATTTGAAGGGTGAAGTAAAAGGCTCTTCTCAGTGATGCCTAGTGACAAGATCAGAGGCAATGGTCACAAACTGAAATGCAGGAGGCTCCCTCTGAGCATCAGGAAAGACTCTCTCACTCTGAGGATGACTGAGCACTGTCACAGGCTGCCCAAAATTGTTGTCTAGTCTCCGTCTGTGGAGACATTTAAAAGACATCTGGACGTAGTCCTGGGCAACCTGCTCTAAGCGGCCCTACTTTAGCAGGGTGGTTGGTCGAGCTGACCTCCAGAAAATGTGGAGATCCCTTTAGACTACTGTGAATCTGAAATCACAGTGCCACAAGGCCAGCCTATAGCATCCAAGAGGATGACAGTGACAAACTCTACACAGCACAGAATAAACAGACTGAAACCCCAACAGGAGCCTGGAGTGCAGAAAAACATACATTATCTGGCAGCAGGAAAAGACTAAGACCTCAGAACAAGTATTAATCAGGATCTGCTGAGTCTAGAAGGAGTAAAAAGTGACACTAACTAACTTTTCAGACTCAGTCCTTTTCAGACTCCTTAACTTTATTTAACTTCTGCTCCCCATTGCTTGCAGGTCATGGAAGAAATATGAACTCCTGATCACACTTGTTATACCTGGAAAGAATGATGGAGTAAAGAGAACTACATCAGATATACCAACTGAAAATCTAGACCCAACTGGTATTTAAAATTATTACGGAAAAATAATGCCACATGAAAAGCCTGCCCGTTACTGTTTCACTGGATTCTGGTTTTATTTGGCAAACCTCACAACAAATAGTGGCTTAGGAAATTAGTCTTCCAAAACTTTCAGATTTTCTAGGCTTCTGCATAACAGAAGTTATGCCACTGCCTAAAACTTAAAATATTGTTTGAATAACTAACAATACTGCTTCTCCCAGTATATTCTAATTTCACCTTTATTTCACCTTTAAGTCAGTTTTAAACACTCTGTTTTGATTTGCATGGGGCTAGACAGGATTCTGAGCTGATTGTTGTGCCCAAACTCATTTTGAAAGGAGTCATGCTGACTGTGTGGCTTTTTCATCTATTTCAAACCCTTACCAAAAGGATAAAGGAAAGGGAAATAATTTTACATGATTCAGACACAGGTTGTCTATTTATTAGTGTTTTGATTTTTTAAAATGTTAAATTTTGTGCTGATTACTGTACAAGTTTGCTAAGTAGAAAGAACTACAGGGGCAGACAAGTTCTTCATTAAAATTACAACAAATCTTTGGGGAATTGTTTTTCAGAGTGTTCTAATGGCTAACACTATTTTTCAGAAACCAACCGAATGTAAGAAGTAGCCAACCACTTTTTTTTTTTCTCCCTGCCAGTAAAATCAGTTGGAATCTGAGGTGTCTGGCACTCTTCAACATGAAGAGCATACCTTGTCATATTGAAGAGTTGAGACCATCCCAAAGGCGTATCACAAGATATTCCTGGTGTTTAGCAAGCTGTAGATTAAAAATATGAATGATTATTAGGTCTGTGGTGAAGACTAGACTGAGTGCACTCACAGTGTCTCACACTTTATGAACCTTTTAACTTGAGAATATTATTATAGTGCTTGCAGTGTTTGAAAATCTACAATGCCATCAGCACTTTATCTGTTCTTCTGTGCCAGAGTGTTAAAATCTCATTACAGCCTATCATTTGGTGCTCCATGCACTATGAAAATATTGCCACAGCACTTGAATAGGAGAGGAGTAAGATCAAGGAATTTGGAATTGATTCTTGGGAAGAAGCAGGCAATTTGTGTAGTAATTAACTGCATTTTCAGGGCTTCAAGTTTGAATATGTGATTCGACATAGTCAAATTTGGTAACAGTTATATAACTTTTCTTTGTTTTGAGTGGGATTCCTGGCAGAGACCCCTGGGACATCAGCAATTTTGGGAAATACCCCATGGGAGCAGCATGCTTGGAAAGAGACTGGAAAGAACTTAGATAAATGTATAATAATGTAAGTGTCCTTCTACCTTATTTTTAATTATTCTTTCACACACTCACACACAAAGTGCATGCCAGGACTGTATCATACATCATTTCTCCAAACAGAACAGGGGAAAGCTGCAGAATCATCAATAATAATTTCTTATTCTCTTCCTTCTTTCCTCCCAACTCCATGAAAGATTCTGTATTATCTGTTCAGTTCCGAGCTTGTTGAAAAAAGCCAGAGCTCAACCACTCTTCATTTTCCTGTGTGTTCTCAGCACAATAATGTAAGAGTAATGCTCTTATAACCACAGACTACAGACAGGGAGGATTTAGAAACATTCAGTTGAAATAGCTGTTGATTCTTCTACATCAGAATTCTTGACTTTTGATATTTCACTAATACTACATAGAAGTTCATTTATAACTAAATCAGAGTTTTAGAGAAAGATGTTTAAGTCAAAGATGCTTGGAAACAATATTGCCAAGTGATTTCTGTAGTAAATGAACAGCTGGTGTCAAAAAGTCAAAGTAAAAGTGAGTGGGAGGATTATCTTAATTCAATGAGTTTAGGGGTTGGCATCTCCGACAGTGTGTTATGACAGACCTTGCTGTACAAAAGAGAAATTAAGAAGTAAAAATGCTCCAGGTGCAAAAGCCTGGTGGTTTGTATTTGCTTCAATCCCACACGGTGAAATGTATTAAGAACTGACAATGTTTTATTTAAGTAAAATTTCTTTCAAGAAGTTTTGAGAGAAGCAAGATTAGATTTTTGTTTTAATCTTTCTCTACAGCTACAATTAAATAAATGGTTTAATTTATTTCAGATTTTTGTGGCAAAAGCTTGATAGAATTGCTGGAGGCTGCTGCATGTGCAAATTACTACTGGATTTGGAGTCCAATGGCACTTGCCTCTTGCTCCCAACTGAAATAGCTGTTATGCTTCTAAAGGTTCTGCAGTTCTTTCAGGGTTTCAGTGGGGCAGGGATTTGGAATAAAAATTCTCCCATCCTGTGTAGGTCTTAAGGTTTGTACAGTAGTGCAGTATACAAAGTAACACAAAAGCAACAGAAAACATTCAGTGTCACTCCATAACTTCAAAAAACTGGAAATATATTTTTCATATGGAAATAACTAGGATATGGGGCATGTGGATTGACATGCTGTAGAAGCCCAGAAGATAAGCAGCTGATGTCTGTGTCTCAAACACTGATAGCCATGAAGCCAAACAAAGATTGTTGGTAAGAACACACTGGGAGGATGAACACGATGAGGCTCGAGATAGGAGCCACGCAGAGGTGGAACAAATGTCCTTGTTCTGACTCCTGAAGATAAGCACAATACAGTACAGTGCAAGTGCAGGACCCATTTCCAGAAAGGTTTAGAAGTACAAACTGCATATGATAACTAATTTGTATAGAAAATTAGAAACTTTCCAGGGCAGGGAAAGCTTGTCTATGAAAAGGCACTCTCATGAAACCTGGGCAGAGCCCCCAGGACCCTGGACAACCCATTAGCTGACTTGAGACTGGAGCCAGGGCTGGTGATCTTCCTTTCTTCTTTTCTTCCTTTCTTTCTCTCTCCCTCTCTTCAATCTCTCTCTATTTATCTTCTCTCTCTCTTCTCTTTCACCCTACTGTTTATCCAAAATACACTGCCATTCAGTTTATACTAGACTATAAGGGACTAACGTATATAAATTTCCATGCCAAGTGTATAATTTCCTAATAAAACTTTGTTTTTGTGTCCCCTCTGACTTTTGTAATTCCTTTTCAGCCACATGCATCTATGAATCTTGAGTCCTGCCTTTCCCTTAAGGGTGGCAAGTCACTCATGTCTGGTCTGCCTCATTCACTGCAAAAGCTTAAAATAGGATTTTCTGGAGTCCAGATAAATGTTGTTCTACTTGCTCATCAAGCTCACTTTATATCTTTTTTTATTATTATTTTTAGCTCACATGTGCATACTCTGAAAGATTTTTCTTTGTCTAATGCACTTATGAAAATTCAAAAGATGCTTTTTTTTTTCTCCCTTCTCTTTATTTGACTTCTGTAAAACGTTAAATCTTATTTTGTCACAGATATCCATTTTAATACTTCCGAAAAGAAATTGTGAGTTAGAATATTCACTACCAAGGCTCTGAGCTGTTAGAATGCAATAATCATTCTGGGGGGCAAGAAATGAAAGCAAAAATATTGTTTGTCCCAACACAGCATATTTTAATAAATTTTTCAGTGAGTCTACAACCCCTTCCTCAGCAAAGTTACAGGTTATACGATTGCTTAACAGCTGAAAATTCTGTAGATGGCTAATAGAATCAGTAGGTTCAGTAGAAGCAGTCATGATACTAGAAAGTCTGTTTCCTTGTTTGACAAGACAATTTGAACAAAAATTTTCTTGTAAAAGGATTAGGAAGATTAACTTAGTGGCCAAAGATCAAGTTCCAGGTCAAAAAACTAGACAAAAATATTTAAATTAATCTTGTAAATTTGGTAAAAGTAGCACTCAGTAAGTTCTAGAAGAATAAGCCGCATCACTGTGTCTTCCTGAAGCCTGTCAACGAGGAGAGCTAATGGATTCTGAAAACACTCCTAAGACCTCATAGTCTGAAAGATGTCTTCTAACAGCAAGCTCTTGGAGTCATTACTTTTCTGACTGAATTCTTTTCTTTTCTGGAACTTCACTTCCCATACTATACCTGCAGATGAGGTCTGAGCATTCTGCTGGAATCCAGAACATTTTGCTTATAGCAGGCACCTAAAAAACCAAAGGGAATTCTGCTTTGTCTTCAAGATAAACATTCCATCCTTTCAAATGCCTAGAGTGTGATTTATTAGACTAATTTAATTTGCAAAAATATTCCCTGGGTTTTTACCCTAAACTGGGTCATACTAAAAGTGGCAGACAGTAAACAAGCAAGAATCCTGGCTATAATCCTGGATTTTTAGTAGTGGATCTGGGCATGAACTTTTTTCATTTTCAAAATTTTTTTCACCAGTTTTTACACCGATAAGCTGAATTTCTGAGGCATAGGTCCCAATGTTAGACAAATCTAAACATTAAAAGTCCTACTTTCAGCATAGTGGTGTGTTCCTGTTACAACAACTAAGTATATACAAAATGGATGCATTCATATGCCATATATTCCATGCCTTCACAAAAACTTATAAATGTAAGATGAATAGAGAAGAAATAGAAAATTACACAAGTCACATTAAATGCTGTCAAAATAACATTTAATGTTGCACAGCTTATATTCCACCCACACAGAACACAGGGGCTCGACCTGCATTATTATTTATTTTGCAGAAAAGAAGAAAGTCTTCTGTTAGTAACATGGTTAAATGTTGTCCTCTAAGAATTAGTGTCACTAAATAGTGCTAAACACTGGCAAGGCTGCATATGACTCTTCAACTTAGGCTTCTATTTCTTGTTCACTGAAGGTCAGCAGTGAGCAGAATGAGTTTTCAAACCAGTGCCAATTTAATGAATGGACATGTAGCAGTCAGGATATTTTGCTGTAGCTGACTTTAAGGTCAACAAGCTTCACAGAAGAGTGACCTGATTAGTTTAAAGATCAGGGAGACATCAGATTATTCAACGGTTTTGAACTTTTTTTTTTTTTTTTTTTTTTTTTGAGCAAGGGAAGGGGCAGTTGAGGAAAAAAATTATTATTAGGCAATGAATGTATTCCTCTATTCCTGCTGCAATTGGTGTATCGTAAGACTAATTAAACCCATTGCAAGAATGAATGCTAAGTGCAGCTGTGAAAGGCTTTGACAGTCTCAGTAAATCCCATCAATAGACACTTTTTGCCACGATTTCAGCTATAATGTTAAGAGGTATTTATAACATTAGTTATGTCTATCCTGATACTCAGGAATAGTATTGATTTTTTCCGAACAACTACTTTATACTAGGGGTAGCTGAGTAAGCACAGAAGAGGTGGATTGTGAAATTGCACTTAGTCTTGCAATCCTTTGGCAGTGAGATGTTTTAGACTGAAAGTGTGAAACGATATGCAGATATGCTATAATGAATGTATATGTTTGACTTTTATGGCCTTGAAGGTCCTGTAAGACCTTCACAGTACTTAACTTCACCAGGATGATTAAGGAAGAAAAAAAACCAACACACACACATTTATCATAAAACTCTTAATGAGTTATAAATACTCTCAGCTCAAGATACTATAAAGGACTACTTAGCATTTTGCTTATGATTTTACATAATTCATCTAAATATAGTCAATTGCAGAGCAGATTTATTTTTGTTGTGGGTGACATTTTCAGATGGTAGCTTGATCACTTTGTTTCGTAATGATATCCCACATATCTATTTTTGTGTATCTGTAGAACTTGAATCAAGCTACCTTTTCTGTTCTTACATTTCAAAGTGTCTCTTCCAGTTCTGAATGTATGATGATAGTGTATGCTTATATATATATATGCGTATACATATGCAAACATATATATAGAATATAATATATAGAATATATATATAAAACATTATTAGATCAGTACTTACGTAAAGTAGCTTTTTAGGGTTAATAGCGTCAGTATTTAGATGGGGTAATCTTTCAACTTTGCAAGCAGACAATTTTTTCATGCCCTTACAGCATTGCATTCAAAGTTGAAGTCACCCAAGCATATGAGCTTGTGCTTAAATATAATTTTCATTTAGGTCTATTCTCATTCAGCAAATCCTATAAGGTTTTGCTTAAAATTAACCAGTACTTTACTTGACTGAGACCTTAGCAGCAGATGATAAGTTTGTACTTCCTAAGAGTCTTTCTACCACAGAGACAGTTTCACTTAAGAAGAAGAATTCAGAGGTGGGAGTGGGGTTGTGTCACCATAACTGATTTTTAAGGTCAAAAGAAATAATCGTGATTAATTTCCTCCTGCTTATATTGAGTTTTATCTGATCCTTTATTGCATGATATTCAAAAGATATTTTATAACTTTTGCCACAAAACTGAATCAAAGAGGTTATTCAGTAACAGACACTAGATGTTCTTAGGAGATCATTTCTTGAATTGCTGCTACTTAAGGGACATAGTAAAGTGTACTATATTGTATCTCAGTTTAGTAAAGAGATATATATCTTATTACCTTAAAATGTCAGTATTAAGCTTCTTTAATATGGTTTCTTAAAGGCATGAGGCATATGTAATAGCACTGTCTCTCATTTCTCATCCCTTTTTTTATTCCAGACTAACCACTTGAACACACTAACCACTTTTAAGCAAATTTAAATAAAAGCTACATGTCTCAAAGATGCCATTTTCATACATATTTCATGAAAATAGGCAGCTGGAGAAAAGAGAGAATTTGTAATGTCCCAGTGGCAGAAATCCTGAAATCCTGCAGGACTCTGGTTCTTACCAGGCACGAGAGCATCCATAGAGATGTTCACCATAACTAAGCCTGGTTGCCCCTAAACTTCTCCATTAATTTTTGCTGTTTATGAATAGTATTTCTTCACAGTACTAGCTGTTTTTCTGCTACATGCCTGAGACTCTTACAGGTTAAACTATTTAAAAATCACAGCCAATGTGTTGGACCACATCATGCAAAGCACCAAGCCCATCATTGCCCTTGACGGTTCCTCATGGAAAAGCATCTTTCATTTATTCTTATAGTATGATCTCTACTCCTAGGGTTCACCTTTCTTTTGTAGGCATAGTAGGCATAAATCCATATTTCCTCTAGACATTCTCTCAATATAAAAGGCATTAATCTTTTTTTTTTTTTTGAGTGGCTGTAAGTGCACAGCTATTAGTCTAAAAACAGAAACCTATTAAGGCTTCATTAAGAAACTGAAGTCAAATATTGCACTGGAAGAGTACTCTATAATAAAATCATACTAATTCCCTTCCTATGGCATCACTGCTGGCAAAGGTTATGCCTCCTGTCTTATTCATGCCAGTTCTACTGCATTACATGATTACAGTAATAATGTCTTTTTGATCAACAGGTCTACACTGTGAAAAGTTAGAGATGCATTCGAGGACAGAGTCAAGAACATAACTTTTTTTTGTCCCACTATCTACAGTGTGTACTGCAAATAAAGATAATGAGCAGAAATTAACACAAAAAGAGCTAATTCTGTTCTCAGAATTTTGACTGCTGAATAAGAAAAGAAAAGGCTAGTAGGGGGAGAAGGAGGGAGAAAAATATTAAGCTAAAATGACTGATTTTTTTCCCATAGAGAATGTTTACTAAACCATCCTTACCTGATGTTTTGTTGTCTTTTCTCATACACTCTCCCTATATAATTTGCTGGGTAAAAGTACTCATATGCTGTGGCTTGCTTGGTTACATCCCTGTGCTGACCGGCCAGCTGGCAGCTAATTCACAGTATGGCTTTCCAAAGTGACTGGGTTTAGGCACTGCATTCTACTTACCTTCTTCAGCCTGCAAAATTAATTTAGACCTCTCCATTTCACTCAGCTGTCAGATTTCATAAGCAGGATAGGAGCTTCATATTTCTCAGATTCCTATTTTTCTGTCAAATCTTGTTGAGATTGAGCAATGAGTTCAAAAGTAGCTGTCATCTCTGACAGATGAAGACAGGGCACAGTCACCTAAGTCCCATTTCATATGGAAACTGAACTTCAGGAAAGAACACATTAAATGGAACAGAAATATTTTGTGTTCCACTTTTGTAAAGTACTTGTAAATGTATCTGTCAGCGCTATGATGCAACAAATATGATCAATCATGCAAACTTTAAAGTCACATAGGGTTAAATTGTCCTTTCAAAGAACACTGTGATGGGAAAGTGAAACAACATATTGAAATAATTACTGAATATTCTAAGCAGTAAATGAAGTTTTTTAACAGTGGGGAATAGTTAATAACTACATCTGAAAATGATCATTCTTATGTCAACAGGAAAGTTTTCCTGTTTTAAGGAGAGACAGAAAAATTCTCATATAATTTTACTGAGTAGTAATTTATTAGTAAAATTATTGCTTATCATCAAATTCAATGGAGTTTTGTCAGAATTCTCATCTATAATGAGATTTCATCAAAAATAACGGATTTTTTTCATATTTTTATACTTTAAACAACATGGCATTGTTTTGTGTCAAAATCAAATACAGCTTACCAGGGAAAACTTACTAATATATCATTGTATGTCTTCTAAAATGCTTCATAGTTTGGCAAAGGGGGAAAGCCTATGTGCTTGAAGTCTGTAGTTAATACAGCTATCCACTGGGCAGAATAGGGAAACCTCTGAGAACACTTGTCCTCTGTAATTTCTGTGTGAATTTTGTATTTTAAATGTATTATAGAGCTTTCAATAACAGAAAAGTAACTCAGTCAACGTGAGAGATGCTTAAACTGTGACTCAAAGGTGGCAGAGCTGTTCTTCTTCCAGTCATGTTGAGAACTCAACATGGAAATCTTAATAGAGATGCTGTCGGAAGCATTATACTCTCAGCTTCACACAAGGAATCTTAGCCTTTCTTCTGAATATGCCTATCACAGAGTTTGCAGGTGTGACCATATTTGTATTTGAGCTAAAATCCTCCTTAGAACAGTCATTTGCTATCTGATAAATGTTTCAGACTTATAATCTCATCTTTTGACACTAGCTTGCCACCCTGATCCTGTGTGTTAGCTTTTGACACTTGGGTTTCTTCTCACTCCTAGTTCCTAACCTTATTTATCAGGCAGGGCCATGTAATCCCTGCCCTCCTTATATCTGTTCTAACCATTATACTTTTTTGTATTCCACAACATGGTATTGTGTGATTTCTCTTGGAAAAAAAAAAATTTCTGCAGTGTATTTTTATGATGAAAGCTTATTTGCAGGTAAAAAACTTGTCTAAAGGTAAAACCAGAGTTTTAAAAATAATTCTATTGCATTCATAAATCATAAGTTGCACTGGCTGAAATTTAATTCAAAAATGTATTTTGTGCATAAACTAATAAGAAGTATCTGAGATACTTAAATCTAAATCCTTACATCTATTAGCCCTCTTTGTGTATTTATCAGTAGCTTTTCATGGTGGGGGCGGGGGGAACTTGAAGAATTTTGAATTCAGTTAGCAATCAAAAGTTTCATTTTTATTCTGACTAGGTCATAAAATTATTTTTGCTCCTTTTACAGTCTAAAACATAATGTTTGATCAAGTGGTTTCACTTGATGAAAGATACCTTTCAGTAGTGCAGGTATTAGCTATCTTTGCTCCAACTTTATCAACTTTCTGAGAAGGGATTCATACCAGAAAATATTAATAAAATAAGGCTTATCATGAGTAGCTTTTGGGCCATTTGTCATTTCAGTCCCTAGCTTAGGGGGATCTGAGTGACAGGCAGTGGGGAGGGGAGGACTATCTTATGTTGTCCACAAGTACTAGTACAGGGGACTTCATTTATTACTAGAACTAAGGTTTTGTATTAAAAGATAGCTTTACATTAGAAGTTCTGAAAAAAGACACTCTCAACCCTTTCCCTTTCTGAGGAAGGAATTAAATGGTTTTTAGCCTGAATGGTCAAGTTAAAAATGACTAAACCATGGAAAAGGGATGCATTAGAAGTTGTGGAATATCAGAAGCCTAATCAGTTATATGGTAGTGGTAGTAACCACGTATTTCTGCCTCTGTCTCTGAAGGTGCATGGGGTGCCTGAATAGAGTGCTTTATGTAAGAAGGGGGCAGATTAGTGAAAAGTTTTTTGTAAGTGGAAGAATTGAATATTTTTTATTGTTATTTTTCTGTTCCTTTTTTTCCTTTTGGGTGTCTCTGTTACAGTAAATAAGAAAGACCTTCATAGAAACTATAGAAATTTTGCTTTTTAAATCATCTTTGAAAAAATGAGATTAGGGAATCTAAATCTAATACATGTTACAAAACAGTGTGCAGCTATTCTTAAATCCCTTTTGTTTATAGATTTTTCAAGGTATTAAGGCATCTAAAAATGGTGGGGGGAAGAGAAGGACTCTTGTTCAGTGTTTGATTTATATTTGTCTCATGGGATTGAGTGTCTCATGTTTATGTATTCTTTTCAGTCTTAACTTCCACGGAACTTCAATTCCAAGTAACTGATTCATCTGGTGCTTTGTAATAATCTGTTTGTTTTGGAGGAGGGGGGGCAGAATACGTGGAGGGAGTGTTATATGCTGTATGCAAGTAAAACTTGGAATTTAACATAATCATTATTTGACATAATTATATTTTCCAGTAACCATGAATTAGCTGACAGTAGGTCATGTTTAATTGAATATTTTAAAATGAGTATACTTTGGCATTTTATTGGCTAATGTAACTATATTTAAGAGCCTGTCAGTATTTTCGTTATGAACCATATTTTGGAAAATGGAGTTTAATTAAGCAGTATCTCTACTGTCCTAAATTTTGTCAGGCTGAGAGCTGGCACACAGGTTATATAGGATATAATTCACAATAAAATTATGCCCCCCCCGGAATTGAAGCAAGCAAACAGGACATTCACCTAAGTTCTCAAAGTGCATCTGTTAAAATCAAAATCTGAAGAACTCAAAGTGAATAAAGCAAGTTTTTTGTGTGTTGTTTTTTTGTTTGTTTGATTGTTGTTTGGTTGGTTTTGTTTTTGGTTTTGTTTTTTGGGTGTTTTTTTTTTTGTTTTTTTTGTTTTTTTTCATGTAACTTAGTAAAAATTCAGTATAATTATCTGAGAGGTGAGCAGGGTTTGAAAAGCAAAACAAAAATTAGATTATCTGAGGCAGAGGGAGAATGTATTATAGCAGAGATCTTCTCTTGTTCCTCAGAAAGAGTAGGTCTATTAAATAACCTGAAATCTACTTAGTCAGTGCTTTATGAGCATGTACAATCAAAGTGTAAAATTCATAAAGTAGTCACACAGGAGAAGTGGCATATAAATTGTGTTGCAAATATGTCTTCAAGGACTTGTGGAGTCCTTAATAAGCATAATAATTTAATAAGCACTGATATACTGATAATTCTTGCAATTGAAAGCCAATTTTAAACTTTGGAGGTTATATTTATGCAGTATCTTCAGCCATTTTTTTCCTGGAAAAGAGGAAGATTCCCAGTGTATTCAAGGTAGAAACAAAACCAGCTAAAATTATGAAATCTGTAGTTTTGCTGTACAACAGATCAATGTCCAGTCTTGGAAAGTAAGTAGAGAGTTCATTTATATTCATCCAGGAATTTAATCCAGGATTCAACTTCCAGTGCTAGCAAATGAGGCATGTCCACCTTCAGCTCCATATTCATCTTCAGTACCATGTCCAAAAACATGTAATACTTGCTCAAGTTGTCCTATAATGGCTTCAGTATAGTACTGAAGACTGTTACAGATTGGAACATTGCAGATGTTTCATCAGTGCAAATACTAGAAGAGTGAATTGGTAAAATATACAGAGACCTAATGGCAAATTATTTCATCATGTGGTATGAAATCTACCAAAAAAAGGAGATTAAAATAGATGGTATGAGTATGTCAAGAAAGATTTTTAGTATGAAAATATTAACTGAAAAAGGCTCAGATAGAATAGTTGTAAACGATGAGGGAATAAGAGAGAAAGGCAGAGAAAAAGTATCAGTTTATAGAAAGTGGTCTCTGATTGTTTTATTTCTTAAAAAATTCAGAGTCAATTGTGATAACAATATTACTGTGAAGGAGTATAGGACTAGAGGCAAAAAAAAAAAAACCTTCAGCAGCAGTATGTATATTTCTGACAGAGCATATGTTTGACTTGTCACTTTAAATTTGCTAAAAAAAAAAATCATCATAATTTTAGATTGTCATTTGTTTTGCCAGATTTTCTATTGCCTGCCTCTGCAGCTGTAGTGATGTTCCCAATTAGTCTGTCCATACTTCACTTAAAATCTATTTTTGTTGATGTTGCTCCTTATAGTATTTGGTTGATATGGCAAGGTTTTGGTTGAGGGTGGGGTGCCAGCGTGGCTTCTGTGAGAAAACACCAAAAGTTGCCCTCATACTGGACAGATCCCCACATGGGCCATTCACTTCAGAGTTGGATTCGATGATCCTTGTGAGTCCCTTCCAACTCAGAATATTCTGTGATTCTGTTAAATAGCCAGTTCAAGTAGGCTCCAAGACAGACCTGGCCAAAGCTGAGCCAAGTGAGGACATTGTTAACACCTTTCTGACACCATATTCCATAATGGGTAAAAATGCTGCGCAACAGCAGCTTGTGAGACAGAGAATATGTAAGACAAAGAGCCTTGCAGATTCCCCTGCATCCCGTGGTGAAGCCCATCGGGAGGCAGGCTGTCCCCCTGCAGCTCATAGTTTCACATTTCTTGAAAAATTGAAACTTGGGGGAAGGACTTGCATCGGAGATGTTGACAGAGAACTGTCTTGAATGGGTGGGTTGCCACACTTGAGCAGGGGTAGAGAGTGAGGAGTACAGAGCAGCAGAGACAAAGTGTTATGAACTGACTGCAATCCCCATTCCCTAGCCCTATTGCAAAGGACCAGTTTGAGCCATTTAAGGAATCACCATCAAAATATATCAGAAAAAAACAGGTTTACAGAAATTTGTGGAACTGTGACATTATCAGAGTTCGATGGTAACGTTCACTCTATAGCTTACTGCATAGATAAAACATGCACAGGAAAATCAGAAGAGAACAGTTTAGAGTGATCTACATGGAGACTGGGGAAGAAAAAGTGTCAGGGTGAAAAGTCACCCCTTTTCACTGAACAGTGATTTTGTGTGGTCAGGCAACTACACAGCCAAACACCAGGTGAGTTTGACACAGACTTCCGTATAAGCTGCTTTCCTCACTTTGCTGCTTTTGGTTAGCCTGTATGTATTGTATAACCCAAGGTCACCAGATGTGCTGTGCTGGCTCACCTACTTCTGGAAGAAATCAGGTAATCAATGGTGGCAGCCAGGTTCTCCTACTGTTTCTTCTCTGTACCTTATCTTTCTGAACACAGGCCATAATTATACTGATCCCAGTGCAAGGAACTAACATGAATTTATATCACCAACCACCACTTGATAAGAGCTTCTTTGGACTTGTTAACAAGGTTCAGTCTACTTCATTACATAGTCTGCAAATGTCACCCAGGGAAAGCAGAAATGTGGCATTATGTGGTAGTTAGGTGTTAGTGATATGACATCCTTTTCATGGCCTCAAGCTTTTACTATGATAATAATTGACCTTGAAGGCACTGGTTTGCTGCCTAAAGGATTTCACATTAATATATCTGCAGTGGATTATGGGAGGCATGAATGAAGCTGAGTAGAAGACAGATAGCAATCCAGTCCCTGTATCAAACAGTATAGTCACAGAACTATGTTCTGTGACTAATTTGCTAAAAATGCATAGATGCAGTCCAAGTAGACTAAATTCCCATGTTCAGATGATCTGAAAATATACATATCTGATATTACTCGATGTCTGACTGCAGCTAAAATTCCTTCTAGAAAGGGATGTTTGACAAACAGTGAAGTTAAGAATAAATGAGTTCAGTGATCCAGAAAATAGAGGGGAATAAAATTTTCTTGTGAAGAAATCAGGTAACTTTGTTGTAGGTTTGTGATTTGTTTAATAGCTAGTGTCTTTTTTCTTTTCTTTGTGACTCTAGCGCTCAGAGTTTATGCTCAAATTGTATTATTCGCTACTCACCCACTATTCGCTTGTTATCATTCATAAATCTGAATGGGATGTCATGTATTTTTTATTTTGTTGTTGTTGTTGCTGTAGTTGCCAAATGGAAGAAACTTTCTTAAGTAGAAAAAATAGGAGCAGAAAGGCATGGCTAAACTGTAAGAATTAATATGCTTTCAGAAAAAACTTCCAGTATTTCAGTAATTCAAAAAAATCCAGCACTGCTATTTAGTCAAAGAAAAACAAATTGCATTGCTCAGCTTCACCCTAATATAAATTCCTATACTTTTCAGTGGTTGCTTCCTGAACCAAATGATTGACACTTCTTTCATCTTAGAAGGCACATCTACAAAGAATGTTAAGGTGCTTGAATACATCCAGAGGAGAGCAACAAAACTGGGGAATGGACTGGAAGGAATATCTTATGACAAGTGACTGAGGACTTTGGGCTTGTCTAATTTTGAGAAAAGGAGACTGAGGGGTGACCTTATTGCTCTCTTTAGCTTTTTGGGGAAGGAAAGTGGGGAGGGAAGAGTTAATTGCTTCTCCCTAGTATCTTGTGACAAGAATCTTTTGCAGGAATGGTTCAAAGCTGCAATAGGGGAGGTTCGGACTTGATGTTAGGAAGTATTTCTTTACAGAGAAGGTAGTCAAACACTGGAACAACCTTCCTACAGAGGCAGTTAATGCCCCATGACTGTCAGTTTTTAAGAGGCATTTGGAATCGTATAATCATTAAGATTGGAAAATATCTTTAAGATCATTAAGTCCAATCATTAATCCAGCAATGCAAGTCCACCACTAAACCATGTCCCTAAGTGCTACATCCACCTCCAGTGATAGTGACTCAACCACTTCCTCAGGCAACCTGGTTCAGTGCTTAAAACCCTTTTGGTGAAGAAATTATTCCTAATATCCAAACTAAACTTTCCCTGGGTGCAACTTAAGGACATTTCCTTTTGTTCTGTCACTTGTTACCTATGAGAAGAGACCAACTGATCAGCACGGACAACTCAGACATGGATGGCAATGTAGTGCAAAGATGATGGTGGGATTCGTGGAAATGATGAACCAAATATCAGTAATGGCTTATTTACCCAGCCCTAAGTCAACAGAAGATTCCTTGCCAACGTTTGTACAGAATGTCAGAATGTTTTAAAATAACTCAAAACTCAGCTGGACACAGTTCCAGGCAACCTGCTGTAGTTGACCCTGTTTGGGCAGGGTTTGCATGGACAACCTTTGGAAACCTTTTCCCGAACCTGATCCGCTATGTGGTTCTCAGCAAGAGAAGATATCATGATGTGAAGATATAAAGTTATGTGTAGCATTATTGTTAAAGGATTATTATTTATTGTTAAACATTATTATTTATTTTGCCTTTTTAGCCTCCCAGGGCAGTAGGATGGCGGAACCTCATGTTTGTTTACAGTAAAACCGCTTCACTTACAATTAAATTACCAGGAATGGCACTGGAAGCAAATTGCTGTGAAAAACCATTCTGGATTCATTTGTGAAGGTGCCTGCCAGACTGTGAATGTTCAGTTACCAGAAGTTAGTCTTCTGGAACCCAATAATGTCTAGTTGCATCATATTTCCTTCTAATTAGAACATATGTGTGGCATCCTTCCAGGTAGTTTATTCTTGACTCCTGACAATATACACAATACGAACTGGTGCTGACTTCTAGTAGAAGAGAAAAAGTAAAAAAAAAATGTATCAGATCCTTGGGCCTCTCTCTGTCAAAGTGGCATTCTCTAAGAAAACACATGATAAATTTATTTGTGCCAAGGGGTTGACTTCATGGACTTTTCCCAAATAGTTTTAAATTACTCTGCATATCACACTTCATCTAGGGTAATAAAACTAAAAAGAAAATTCGGGTAGAGTTTTTATTGTCACCATACTGTCTTCATAAGTGGACTAAAATCTGTAATGTGCCTTGCCCATCCTTGGAAGAAAAAAACTACATGTGCCTTCAGAAGTGGAGAGGGGGTTTCTCCATAGTAGGAACCGTAGTACAAGCCACTGTAGTTGCTTAGATGTAGTTCTCTAATTTAGACAAAACAACTGAAATAATTAGCACTCTCTGTAGTAGGGTATTTGGGATTACACTTAGCGTTCAGACACGTCAAAGTCATTGTTTCACTGAAAAGTCTTTGAAGTAGCTTCAAACCAGCCAGCTTTTGTGAGTTAGCTTTGGCCAACAGCCAAACTCTCATCCATCTGTTCAGTTTCCCTCCCCCATCCAGCCTCCAAGAGATGGGGTGGAAAACAAGAAAGAACTGGACTCAGAAAGCTTGTGGTCTGAGATAAAGACAACATAATTGCCTTACCAATTACCATCACAGGCAAAACAGATTCGACTTCTGGAAAATTTAATTTATTGACAATTAAAAGAAAGTTGGACGGGGAGCAGGAAAGGCAAATTAAAAACAAACAAACAGACAAAAAAAAAAAACAAACCTCTTCTCCTCGCTTCCAGCCTGGAACATTCCCAGAGACCTGATCCACCGGGTCTCTCCAGGGACGAAGGACCATCCCTGCCGGGGTCTACCCTCACCTCCCGCCCTCCTCCCGCTCTGCCCTCGGGGCTCGCAGGGCTGTTCCTCACCCTGTTCCCCTCCCTCAGCCCTGGC
>JAWWES010000081.1:71621427-71634900 GCA_035583135.1 Lophotriccus pileatus | reverse complement strand
CTCCCGCCCGTGGCTGAGGGGCTCAGCCGTGCCCTGCGCTGGGGCCGCTGGAGCCGCTGGAACCGCCCGTGTCCGGGTGGAGCAGCCCTGGATGCTCCACACAGGGATATCCCGGCACAGCCCCCACTGCTGCCGCTGCTGCTGTCGGGCACCTGCGCCCGGTGCAGGACACCACGCTGTGAGCATTGATTTTACTTTGTGCTCACATGGCTGGCTGTGTCTACCTGACGCGTTGAACAGCTGTTAATACCTGTGCTGCACTAAACCTCTCACAGCACAGCAGATCACACAACCTGATCCTGTTCTGTGAGGTTTACAAGATTATTCTAGATGAGGTGTAGATTGAGAAGGAGAGGAAAAACGATAGTTAGGGTTTGTTGACAGAGCATCATATTGGGTACATTTTGATTACACTTTTATTTGTTTGGGTTTTTTTTTTTTTTTTGGTGTTTTTATTTCTCTAGTTGATCAACAGCTTTCTATGAAACATATAGGATGAGATAGCTTTTACAGGATTTTACTTTTTTTTGCTGCCTTTTTTTAAAAGTAATTGTGTTTTGGATGTCTTGCCAAGTAAAATAAAATTATTCTAAAGAGAGGTGTTTTTTTAATTTGAATTCAGGTGGGAAAACCTTTTAACAGCTTTAAATTACACCATCCCAGGCCAGAGCCCTGATCTTTAAATGAAGTGGTTATAAAAATTTTAAGTGCTCTTGTAAATTTAAACCAGTGCATGCTGCAATGTCCAGAACCCTGATCACTTCCAAATTTCACTTCCAATAAATTTAAATTGCTTTGTGCAAGACAGAGTGATTTAAAATTATTGGAGTGCTTTAAATTCCATACTGAAGTGCCAATAAAATTTGAAGTCCTCCAGTAATTTGAAACTACTCTGCATGTTGTACTGCAATTTCAGGCTATTTGAAAACAATGTCCAAGGATCTTATGCTTTAATTTGTAATGACAAGCAGCATTTAAAAATGGCAGTGATTTACAAAAAACACTGCCCAGGGAAATGGTCGAGACACCACCCTGGACATATAACTGTGGTGCTTACAGACATGTTTTAGTGGTGGACTTGGCCGTGCTGAGTTAACAGTTGGACTTTATGATCTTAAAGGTCTGTTCCAACCTAAACAATTCTATTATTTTATGCCCTTTCTTAGTGAATTAACTGCAAAAAAAAATCAAGTATAATGAGGTAGTATTCAAAGAAGTAAGTTATGCTTCTTTTTAAGATAATAGAATGGTAACACCATTGTTTTGAGAGAGTGATTAGGAAAGTTGGTGAATATACAAGTTATTCACAATTGTAACAACTACAGATAATATAAATGATTGCTATTCAGGTGACAATATGCAAGGAATTGAGCATGAACAAGATGTGTCAAGGCAACACATCCAGATGCCACCTGGAATGAGTTACCTAAAAATGAAGCCAAATTCTGCTCTTATTGCCGGCAGCATACATTTAGAGGAGCTTTCTTCACTTTGGAATTTGCTTTAGAAAACACTTAATAATCTAAGAATATGATGTGTATCTTCCATGTATTTGCACAGGATAGTTTACTATCTTGTTTTGTGTATCTTGAATAGATTTTAGTCATCTAAGGAACCAGAAAATAACAATAGGAAAAGTAATGGTTACAGTGACACAGTATTAACGTTTTGACATATTGTGTCTGTTCTATCGTAGGTAGGCAACACTTTCCAAAAGCATACAGTTAGTTTAACTTTTTTTCAAGGGAATTTCAAGGGGAGGTTTTTATCTGTGAAGAGAAAAATTGATTATTTGCATTTGAGGGATAAAAATCTTGCGACTTTGTTCTGAAACTGGGGTTTTCTTCAATCAAACAGATAGCAAACTTTATTGAATAGAAAAAAAATTATATCAAATAGAATTAAAGTACATTTTTATGCAAAACAGGAGACAAAATGGCTGCAGACATTTGAATTCATTGAGGAGACATTTTAAGACCCACAATGAGGTAGCTCAGTCTTTACATTCTAGTTTACTCCTATGTTTCTTATTTCTTTGTGCAGCAAGAAAAACATTGCAATATAGCACATGACAGTTGCTAGCTTAATCTCAGAAAACTCATTAGGGTAATTATCTTTTTGTTTATAGGCACACATTAATGTAAAATTGGCAGTATAAGTGTAATAGAGATCATCATAGCCACTTGGGACCACAGCACAGGCCTGAGAAAACAGTCAGAATCCTTTTGCAACTGTAGAAGCAATGTTACGTAAGCAAAATTGAAACATCAGCCAAAAATTGAAAATTAGCATCACTTTAGTGGAACAGGTAAAAGAAGTTTAGTGTACCAAGAAATTTAATGGGGCACTTTAGAGTATTTCACTCGAGTAAATGTAAGTGCCGTGACATCAAGCGAGGTTAAAGGACCAGTTAATTTTGGTTAGAGAGGTCTAAGAAGGCTTTCTTCCCATGCCCTACTTTAAGGCTGGGTGTTTCTGATAGTGTGATGATAATTGTCACATCTTTGATTTAAAAGGTAGTAAGCCTTTTTCCATCTCAAACACATTTTATTTCATTTAATGGCAACTTCAGTAATTATTTGTACCTAGGCTAAGAGATGAATTTCTGAGATAATATAAAACCAGACAGGTGACAAAGTACAACTCATTGACACTGTACAGCCATCTAGACCCTAGTTGCATCCTTTTGCTACCTCATGACTTCTTGGGTGTGCTGTACAAAGTCCTGAACTAGATACAAGAATGCTCCAAGGGAAGAACAGTGATTTTTTTTTTTCAAAGCTGTCACTGCTACTGAAAGAAATGTCAGTTAACTGTACCCTTTCTTTTCTTCCACAGTAAATTTTCTACCACTAGAAAAATTCACCTCCCAGTGGAAGGGCAGTTTAAGACTGCCTAGGAACACTTCTATTTAATGAAGGAGAGAAGCAAATTTGGCATATAATCACATTACCTAAAAGTGAATAAAGATAACTAAATACATCAGAATTTCTTTTTTTTATTTTAAATTATTTTGCTCAGAAGGCAGATTGCGTTTATTACTTCCTGCATAGAAATTGACTCTAGCAAGCAGCTAAGCAACGCACAGCTGCTTTCTGACTCCCTCACAAAAATAGGATTGTGTTTAATCAACTTTTGTGTCTGCTTTAAAGTAAAAAATAAGACTGATATCTTCCTGAACAACACAACATGTTTTCCTGAAACACATAAGGAATCAGAAAAAATTGTTGCACAAAATGTCAGACAAGCTGACATGTTGTAGGGCTTTAAAAAAATTGGATAGGGGAGTGACTGAAAAAGAAACAAACTTCCAAGTCATAGAATGGCATTAAAATTGAGTCAATTTCCCAGGTTTTGGACAGGTCACAGTGATCATCTTATTGGACATAAGAAGACCAATGAGAGGAAGGAGAGGATGATTTAAATAATTTGGGGAAAGACTTTGATAATGTCTTTCATCTTCCCATGAGTCACTTGCTATCAGGTACTGTTGAGGGAAAGTCTTAGACTAAATATGCAAGTGATGGCCCCACTCTACCATCACCACCAGCCTTGGGCTTTTTTTGTCAATTTTAGGAATTTACTCTTCCTGCCAGATGTACAGCATCCAAAACTAACTAGTATTTCATATTTACACTATGCATATTTCATTCTCTTGTGGTTTTCTTCTCCTGTGTATGAGATGCAGAGAGTGATACAAAGACCATATTACCTTTCCCATTTCTTGCAACATTCCTCCTTAACCCTTCTCCCTACCTGTATATACAATCATTTTTTATCTCTGAGGAAGTACTAGTATTTCTAACTATACTAATGTATATTCATTTTATTTGCTCTAAATGTGCTTTTAAAATAAGTCTAATCCTTGTCCAGCTTTCTTTGATGTTAACTCTTGTATTTTCCATTTTCCTATTTATTTCATGAGCAACTTTAAGTGTTAAATCTGTATGAAGCAGTAGTAAAATGCAGTGGAGAATCTCTGTAGCTTCCAGAGTTGAAGAACTCTTTTAAAATTTTTGGAAATACTTTTTTTTCCTGTCTGTCATTTGCACTTTTATTTATCATTATGCTACCCTGAATCTAAATTGTCCAAGTTTTAGTCATCAGCATCTCATGTGGAATTCAAAAGCCATTTCAAAAATTATATATCCTAATAAGTTAGATCTTGAGCACATAATCGTGAACAGAATGTTAGCAACTGGTGTTACACAGCTTTTCAGAAGCTCCAGTTTTGCTCTTGAAATGGAATCCTACTTTACACCAGATCATGATTATTATTCCACACCTTCTGACTGCTAGTGTAGACTTCATAATTGTACATTTGCAAAATATTTATGCCGAATTTTTGCTTTTTGTGTCCTCTTTATCTAGAAATTTCATAGCTGCATAGGTCAGACATACTCAGCATTCTAAGCACCAGTCATTGGGTCTGCCAGCCACTGTCATCTACGTCTTCAATGTGCTTTATTTTTTAAATGGACTTAATTTTTTAAAACTGAGCTTAGAAAACAAGCTGCAGCTTAAAATTGTAATGAAAGAGGTATTTATAAGGGTTGTTTGTTCAAATCCTGGGATTTGTTAAAAGTCAGGGTAGGTATTAGACTATTTATGGTTTTGTTTGGTTTTGGTTTTGTTGTTGTTTTGGTTTGTTTTTCTTTAAGGCTTTGCTGAGTATCTGAATTGTTTTGCCATTGCTCATGTTTAGCATGATGCAGCACAAGATGATGAACATAACAAGTCAAATAGATTTTAAAGATAGTCAAAGTTTATTTTGTAATGAATTCTCACGACTTAGAATTTTTCTTAAATCTGACATTTTTGTGGAATTATTCTTAAACCTGACATTTTAGTGAACCACATTCATAACAGATTATATCTTCTGTTATCCAAAAATATCTCAGTGGCTCAGTTCCTGGCAGCTATCTTCCTGCTTGACTAAGCAATAATCTTATAGTTACCTCAGGTCATACCAGGCTAAAAGCAGTCATTTAGACTTTCTCTCCATCTCTGAATAAGGATATATGTTCTTGGAACACTTTATCTGTTCTGTCTAAAGCTGTAGTTAAACTCTGTATAACCTTAAAGTTTCAGATAACTCTAATTATAGGATTTTTTTTTTTTAATTTTGTGCAACGGATGAGAGTTTTATATTGAAATTACAAAAGTATGATTCATATGATGGCTCCAAATAGCACCACTTGTTACTAGGTGAAAATCTACATTGGCAAGAGTGAGAACAAAAAGTTGATGTTTGGCCAAGAGTAAATGATACTTCTCAACTAACCTAGAGAGAAAGAATAGCTGAGATGAGATTAAATGGAAAAGTAGATAATTTCAAATTAACTTCTATTTTTTTTATTGCTTATTTGGTGAGTGGTAAGTGGGTGGTGCTGGGTTTCTTTCTTTTTAAATAAGCATAGTGATTTTTGTAGACAAATGTATCTCTCTCCTATCTGGTCAAAACCACTACAGTACTACAAGGTGAAGTAGTGCAATTAGATAACAGGAAATTAGTAAAGAGAGTGTGAAAATATCACATTAACTAAAAGGAGAACATCGACATTAACCTCAACATTAAGTAGATAATGGGATTTTTCTGTAGTTAAGCAGTTAACAATATTTTCAGAGATGTTGTGACACAAATAGTAAGTTGTGAACATTCTTCATAGGGAGAATGTTGAAATAACATTCAAGAACATCTTCTTTCTGAAAACTGGAATAATCAAAAGAGATTTTAAAGTTAATAGCAAAAGATGCAATGTTACACATTAATCTAATCACAGAGACCAGTGTTAATCTAAGAAGTTTAGCAGTGGAAATGGCCAAAGAGAGAGATTTCTGCACACTAGTTCATTGCTGAATGATGTGAAGTGCCAATATATTACAGGTGTTAATAATATAATCTTTTTTCAATAGAGGAAAATATTAATACAATTGAATATGGGTTTAGTAAAACACCATCTGAAATGCTGTGCATAATTCTGACCACTTGATTTTAAAGAATTAGAATTCAAACCAAAACAAGTACAGGGTGAAACAGGAATTTGGACAGTTTATCACAGCGACAAAGACTAGAAGAATCTTATAACTCTTAAGCTTTTAATTTGCTAGAATAGAGAATAAAATTGTTCTTTATTCCTGTATTCAGGGAAAAAATACCATGGGAGTTGAAAATCTACTTTAGCTAAATATGGTATTAGCACAAGAATATCCATATGTATATACAAATAATCTTCTTTCTGTGTGAAGATTAATTCTTATTTTGCACCTATCTATGGGAACATCTAAATATTTCCTTGTGCTAGAACAACACAAGGCCTATTAGTATCAGTAGTTAGACTATATAGTTTTCCCTATTGTCTTTTATTCATAAGCATTACATTACTATACGATGCGTAATTAATATGGTTATGAGATCAAAGTTCAAAAAATTAGGGGATGGCATGTAAAACATATGTAAGAAAATATTTAAAATATTTTTCTTTCTTAAAAATTATTTTTACATTAGTAACTCAGTACAAAACTTCTAAGACAATTTTCTTTCACTATAAACTACATTTTTCATGCATAAAACATCGTCAGAATGTCTCATTATAGATGCAATTTTATTTAAAAATAAAGTCACAAAGGAGTTTCAATAATATAAAGATATTCTATGTTGACTATATTGAAAGAATAGTTTCCAGCTGTCATTCTGAAAATTTATGTTCAACATAAATTATCAAATGAGAATTTATGTCCCGAGAAGGTACTGAAAAAGCTAGAAAGGAACTAAGAGAATATATTTTCCCTTTTGAGATTGGTGTACCCCATCTGTTGCCAGCAGGCTGGGTGCTGTGTAAACTGATGTGTGATCAAAAAAACCCAAAATTCTGATACTGGAATCCTCAGAGCATGCACGTGCCTAAAACATCAGGGGAAACTCTTGCTTGTTTCAGCATTAGGACAACTGTGTCATGCTGCTTGCTTAGAAAGCTAAATATGGGTCACTGAACACTGTGAAGAGAATGCCTATGTACAACCAGATGCTAAGGGAAGGTTAAATGGCTTGTGTTTCTGAAGTGCTGTGCTTCAGGTGGGTTGTTTTGGATAAGCTAGAATTGGTTGGAGATGTTCAAGTAGTCGGATGAGACTCCTGGAAGTTTAATACCCAGTTTCAAGATTATAAAGGTACTTCAGTGCTTTACCTTAATATTCTTTTGTCTAGGAAAAAAGAGCTTGAGGAGACACTTAGTTAAGCTATAGCTGAGTGCAATAAAGTCACTAAATACCTGCAGTTCCCTTCATTTCTAGTTATGAGACTGTCTGCATACTGTACCTTTCATTGTAGATTGAATGGCTCAGTACTCAAAAACCTCAAGTTGTAGAAATGATTACAAGGTCTTTATTTACCCCTGAGAATCTTAATGTAGTTGTTTTCTGAATTACCTTCTTGACCATTCTAATGGATCATGTCAGCTATTCTGGAAAGGTGACCTAGTTTAAACTTCCCTAGAAAATAATTTGACCACATTATTTGGTCTTCTTTGAAATAATCTTGAAGTACTTCCACTACCTATTTAGAACTGTGCTTGTGGTTGTGTCTGAAATAACACCAGACTCAAGTACAGACTGGGAGACATGCAATAGGAGAGAGTCCTGCAGAAAAAGATCTGTGGATGCTGGTCAACATCAGCCCCACGTGAGTCAGCAGTGTGCCCAGGCAGTCCAGAGGCGAACTGTGTCCTGGTGTGCAACAAACAAAACATCGGCAGCTGGTCAAAAAAGGTGATTATCCCACAATGTTGGTGTGGCCTCCCCTCGACTACCTAAGAAGGATGTAAAAGTCCTTGAATGCGTCAAGAGGAGGGCAACAAAGCTGGGGAAAGGGATGGAACAAATGTCCAGTGATGAGTTACTGAGGACTTTGGGCTTCCCTATTTTGGGGAAAAGGAGAATAGCGGGAGACCTCTTTGCTCTCTATAGCTTCCTGAGGAGGGGAAGTGGAGAGGGAGGTGCTGATTTCTACTCCCTGTTATACAGTGACAGGATGCATGTGAATAGTTCAAAGCTGCATTAGAGGAGGTCTTAGATATTAGGAAACATTTCTTTATCAAGAACATGGTCAAACACTGGAACAGGCTTCTTAGAGAGGTGGTTGGTGCCCCATGACTATTAGTGTGTAAGAGGTAATTGGACAACACCCTTAACCACATTACTTTAACTTTTGGTCAGGCAGTTGGACTAGATGATTGTTGCAGGTTCCTTCCAACTGAGATCTCCCCATCCCTCCCCTCCCCTCCCTTCTTTCTTCCTCATGCTGGTCTGCAGCATGGCAGACAGCATCAAATGCTACTTTTTAGCACCAAGTAGCATAGCCCCACATATCTGAGGCAGATGCCTGATATCATTGCTGTACTCTGTTTTGTTCAAATGTGTTGGAAGAGTTTCCTTACAATTAGTTGTTCATGGAAAACATAAGACATGAAAGTTATCATCTGAGAGAGAGAGAACAGCATCGGATTATGGTAGCTTTTTTTTGTCCCTATTACTGGTTAATACAGAAAAAAATAAGTAAACAATACCAAATAAGTATCAAAACTTGACAAGATAGGTAAAGGAGGCTCATATATTGAGGTGTACTGCTGAAAGGCTAACAAAAAAACTCAATCTCACTACCTTTTTGCTATTACTATTGAGAGTTTGTAGTTCAGTTTTGACACCCAGCTGTTAGGTTTAGCAAGTGTTAATGTAAGGAATGTGAAGGCTCAGATGATGGGTTAATAGGTATGTCATCACTGTAACTTCACATACATAAGTTAAGTAGGGGCTGATAATTTTTTTATTATTATTATTATTTACCATAAGCTATCTTTTGTGCATGTGCAGAAAATCGTGTAAGGAGAATTCAGTGTAACTGACTATTAGGTAACATCCTTGCGTACTGGCGGAACTATATTTCTTGCAATTGTCTGTTCTATTTGAAATTTCAATCTTGACCCTTAAATCAAGAAGTGCATATTTGTGTTTTACTTGTATAATGTGTTTTGAAGTATTTGACAGGGAAACTCAATGGCCTTCTGTCACTATTTCATAACAAATATCACTCAAAATTGACTTACACATCCATTAGTAACTAAAAAATACTTTGAATGGAAAAAGTGACATTTGGAGGGCAAGGTTTACATTGTTATAATTTTTTTCCAGTCTGCAGATTATTTCAAAAAGTAATACTCAATCTCTTCACAATTCAAGTTAAAGAATAATTTCTCAATTAAATCAACCCAGTACAAAATAAAAGCAAAAATTTCATGAAACATTAGGGGAAAGAGGAGCTTCAAATTTTTTTCCCCAAGTTCTTAATGGGTTATTGCAAAGCAATCCCCCCAAAAAGAACCATTAAAAACTTACTTGCTGTCATCCCCACTTCATTTTCCACATATTATTAAACTATATTGCATTATATGCATGAAAAAGAAAGATATTACTTTAATTCGTTGACATAACTCTATGTCAAAGTTACAAAGTTCCATTAAGAAACAATTCTGTCTTCCCTGTCCTCTTTACCTGTCTATCAGAGCAATTCTATTGAAATTACAGCCTTACAGTCTTCCTATGTACCTTTCAGCATATTTCACAGAACATACATTCTATTGTTCTGTAATTATTACTGTACCAAAAATAACTGGAAAAGACATGTTGTCTTGCTTCTTTTCAGCATGACTGTCCATGTAAATATTGCATATTATGCAATGATCTTTAAGTACTGCGCATAACACAACTGATTGAACTTGATCCTAAAAGCAGCAAAGTTCAGCTGCTTTGTCACAGAATGGCTTCCCTTTGCTTTTTTTTCCACACCCTTTCCCTTTCTTCATACCAATACAAAATGACCCTAAACTAGCAGAACACATAGCTTGACAGGATTATTTGAGATAGTGATGTAGTATTAGTTCTTACATCACTCTTCGGCAGCCAGCATCAGTCATGACCTGAAGGTGATAGGGACTAAGAATAGAGAGCAGGGAACAAACTCTCCTGTGCCATGATGGCAGACAGCTTCTGTAACACTTCCCTGAGGTGTTCAACACATGGCACAGCTGGAATTACCCTCAGTCTGTTGTAAATCACACTGGGTGTCTATACTAGCATGTGTACCATCCATGATTATCTAGGGAGAGGGGTTAAGGCTCTCTGTGTCTGCTTTTACTGATTCATACCTGGGAGCTGATACAAAAATTATTTCCTTTTCAAGTTTTCATTGTTGCTGTCTGAATTAATATGCATATGCACACCTGAATAAAAAACAGAAATCCTCTAGATGAGAATAATTTTATATGTTTCAGTTGGAAATACAAAAATATATGTTAAAAAAAATGAAGTAAAAAGCACAAGAAACAACTTAAAAACATAAAAATCTCAACACTGTATCAGTTTGGGACCAGACTGCATTCATGTCGAAGTATTATATTTTAAATAAACCTGTGCTGAATTTCTTCTTCTGAATTAAGTTAAGGTCTTTGTCTATACAAGTTATATAAAAAATTCAGCTACTGAGTTCTATCAAAATAATGATCAAAATGTCTGCCATTGCAATGCAGCACCAGTCATGCTGTTGCCCAGTAACTGAACAGGAGAAGATGTTTGAAGGCTGGTGATATATGTGAACCACTGCAATATCAGTTCACAAAAGCTGGCAGTACTACATTTTAGGGAAACAAGTAGTGGGCAAGTTAAAGTTATGCCACTGAGCAGCCTACAAAATAAATACAGAAACTTTCTCAGGGTTTCTATAAGAAAAAGTAAAAGTATTAAAGTATTTAAGTCTAAATTTTACTTTATGTATATACTAAGTTATTAAAGAGCATGAAGACTGTAGTCAATACAATATATGTATTTTTTGAAGGAAAAAACAAACTTCAAAAAATGGGGGGAAAATAAGAAATCTGGGACTATGCTGTGGAATTTTCTCTTCTCTATTTGGGCTAACCTGATAATAAGGTAATGCTAAACAGACCTAAGCTTTTCTACAGCAGACCTCCATTAACCTTTACCGGGATCATGAAAACATGAATGCCCTTAAGAAAACTATTAAGCTTAACATGTGAAGAGAGTTAAAGCTGTTTTATATACCCAGCAAATTATCCTTTCACAGCCATCATTTTCTTTCCATACATTAGAACTTGGTGAACCAGTTAAAATAGATCACACCTTATGTTTTAACAAGAACCTGTCCTCTACCAAAAAATATTTATTTGATAGAAAAATACTTAAAAGTTAAATATGAGTCCTTTAGTGTTCCAACACTAGGAAGCAGCCACAGGTATATTATTAAGCTGTTAAGAAAAACAGAGTTGATATTGATATAAGTGAGAAAGACCACAGCTCTCCTTAGCAGATCATGAATGGCCAAAGAGAGGGGGCAAACACTAATACTAGCTGAGAGGGTCAGTGAAAGATATATATTTATATCCAGACAGAAAGAAAGAACAGATCTTGTTCACCCTTCATTATAGAAGATGTACAGAACTAATGTAACTGTCAAGAGGAAAAACACCAGCAGAATTCATGAAAACTAGGAGAAGGTCCCTCAACAAAGCTGTGTGAGGGGAGGGCTCAAAACTGACACTAGAAAAAGAAAAGTCAAGTAGAGGATTCCAGATAACTTTGCAGTCTAGTAGCTCCCAACCCTCTGAGGACATTTGAGCCAAGGGTTAATCTTTTCCCCTAATGCAGAATAATGTGTGAAAGAAAAATGCTCTGCTGATACATGTCTTCACAGTTTTTAGCAGAATACTTTGTAAAGTAAAAATATTTCACAAGTGCATGGAAGATCTTAGTTATCTTACATATCTGGTGGAACTATTATATCCATACCTCAGTTTAGTTCTTACAAATAGATTAGTCTTTCACAAATCAAAGACAAGGTGCTGATCCAAACTAGAGTGGTGCTCCTGGAGAAAATACCATTTCTTAGAATCACAGAATCACAAAATATGCCAAGTTGGAAAGGACCCACAAGGATCATCGCATCAAAGTCTTAGCCCTACAGAGGACCATCCGCAAGAGTTACACCTTGTGCCTCAGAGTATTGTTCAAATGCTTCTTGAACTATGTCAGGCTTGGTGCTGCAACCACTTCCATGAGGAATCTGTTCCAGTGCCCAAACACCCTCTGGGTGAAGAACCTTTCTCCTAATATCTAAACTAAACATTCCCCTGACACAACTTCAGACCATTCCCTCAGGTTTTGTCACTGCTCACCACAGAAAAAAGATCAGTGCCTGCCCCTCCTCTTCCACTCACAAGGAAGTTTTAGACTGAAGTGAGGTTCCCCCTCGGTCTCCTCCAGGCTGAACAGACCAAGCGACCTCAACCATGCCTCATATGGCTTTGCCTAAATGCCCTTCACCATCTCCATTGCCCTCCTTTGGACACTTTCTAACGACTTAATATCTTTCTCATGTTATAGCCCCCAAACCTGCACACAGTATTCAAGGTGAGGGTGCCCCAGTGCAGAGCAGAGCAGAACAATCCCCTCCCTCAGCCAGCTGGCGGTGCTTTGCCTGATGCCCCCCAGGACACAGTTGGCCCTCCTGGCTGCCAGGGCACTGCTGACTCAGATTCAACTTGCTGGTCACCAGGACCTCCCAAGTCCCTTTTTGTGTCATTGCTTTCCAGCATCTTGTTCCCAGTCTGTACAAACATCCACTGTTGCCCAAACCTAAGTGCAGAATCTGGCACTTTCCCTTGTTGGAAATTTCCTTACCTAATGTATTTTTTGGCATGGAAATGATTTTGTTTCTTTGTTAAGCTACTAGAAAAATAAATTGAGGAGAAATCTTGTTCCTTTTCAAAAGCTGGGTATGTTTACTAATTAGATGAGGCTAATCATTAACTTTAAAACTGAACTTTTTTGAAAAGTGAAGGTTTTAGACTGTCAAATAGGCAATAAAAGCTATTTTATAGATGTCTTTTGAAGTGTTATTTGGAAATATAGTCACCCTGTATAGCCCTTATGTGATTTTAACAGCACTTTTGGGTACCCCTTCTTCTTATAAAGGATAGTTTTAAATAACTGAGCACTGCAAACTTTGGAATATGTTCTTGATTTCCACAAGTAAGTAGTTACATGGTTAGCCATGTTTTCTGTGGAGGGTTGGCCTGGGCTGGCTGCCAAATGCCACCCAGCTGCTGTCTCACTCTCCCTCCTCGACTGGACAGGAAAGAAAATGACGTAAAAAAGTTCAGGGGTCAAGACAGTCACCAATAAGGGCAAAACAGATTCAACTCGGGGAAAATGCATTTGTCAATTAAAAGGGAGCAGCATGGTGAGAAGTAAAGGCAAATATAAAAATTCCCTCCTGCCATTCACCCCTTCCCTCATTTCAGGCTCAGCTTTGCTCCTTCTCTCTTGGTTCCTCCACCTCCTTACCCCACCAGTGCAGAGAGGTGGGGAATCAAAGGCTGCAATCAGTCCAGAATAGCCCCTCTC
>JAWWES010000081.1:71608027-71621327 GCA_035583135.1 Lophotriccus pileatus | reverse complement strand
TTCCTCCACCTCCTTACCCCACCAGTGCAGAGAGGTGGGGAATCAAAGGCTGCAATCAGTCCAGAATAGCCCCTCTCTGCTGCTCTTTCTTCCTCACACTTTGAACTTCTCCATCCTGGAACATTCCCAGAGACCTGCCCTATCAGGATCTCTCCAGGTCCGAAGGGCCATCCCTGCCAGTGTCTCTTCTTCCCTCCCACCCTCCTCCCGCTCTGCCCTCGGTGCTCGCAGGGCTGTTCCTCACCCTGTTCCCCTCCCTCAGCCCTGGCTGCCGGGCAGCGTTTCGCCCTCCCTTGCCCAGGCTTTCCTCGGGGCTCTCTCCCTCCCGCCCGTGGCTGAGGGGCTCAGCCGTGCCCTGCGCTGGGGCCGCTGGAAGCGGCTGCATCTCTTACATGGTGTTAGAAGAAACAGGAATTTTATAATGATATCTCAGTTTTTTCATTGCTATGGAAGAGGGTGCCTGCTTTGTATCTGGCAAAGGCAAAGAAGTTCCCACTTTTCTTACTGTTGTGCAACTATTAAAAGGAAAAGGATGAAAAGGTGAGGAAAATAATACCTGTAAAGTGCTTGGATGTTTGTTATCTGAATGTTAATCCCTTGTTTGCATATATTTTTTAATAAATAAACTTGTGTTTAACGTGTGCCTTTGATATCATGACAGTATAAGAATTCTCAGTATATCCACCTCTCTTACAGGTGTTTGTGTTAATAATTTAGAATCTAAGACTGCATCACCTTTTCAGTCAGATAATCTGTATTCACTTAAGCAACCACATTGCAATCGTTATTGGCCTTTTTCTGCCACTGTTTGACTTACAAAACAATAGTTCAAATTTTTTGGGTGTGATTCCCAAGTTTAATTTCAATTTTAGACTCCCAAATTGTTTTCATGTTTTGATGTTTTTCATATGGAAGTACTGTGCAGGATTAGTGCTCAGGTCTTCCAACACTCATTGGAATTATGCTGACTCTTGGTAACGAAACATATTCTTTCATTCTAGATAACAGCCTTTAGAACAAAAATGACACAGGAAACTTAATAAAAGAAAAAAATAGACTTTGATTATATCTATCTATATTTTATATAGATATTAGAAAAATATTAATACATTTTGATTATCAACATGTTACTAATACAACAAGAGAATGTTAATGTCAGAATTTGTTAACATAATTATGATTAGCAAAAACAGGATAATGAAGAATATTTACTGCAAACTAATTAGAAAATGAATAAACTGGGAATTTGGGAGACATTACAATTAGCATAAGAAAAACAGAAATCGCTGTGTTGAAAAATAGAACTGTGATCCCGCTGTCATCTTTTTCCTTTCCCCACACTTTATATCTGTTTTATAATGACTATAGAATGGAAAAATTATTTCCAAGGGGTTTGCTTTTTCTACCAACATAACTGATCAAACTTTATTTACTTTTCTTGTGAATCAGATCAGAAGTCAGTCTTCATCATCTCCCTGGATATTTTTAGAAAAGATATATTCATACAAGCATTGAATTTATGGTTTCTTAGGAACCTCTTATGTTCCAGAATTCATCTATTTACTGACTATCTAAGCTATAGATTGCCTCAGAACCAAAGATCCTATCCTTGAAATGTGCTTGATATCCTTTTTAACAAGTTTCTATCATCCAGTCCCACCACATCCTTTGGCAATTGGTTCTATAAATCCTGCGCACATGAAAAGGAAAAACATTCTTAACTTGTTGCAGATTTTTAAATTTTTTATTTCTATTGGTGTATTTCTTTTTTTTTTAACAACACGAGATTTAAGTTATCACTTCCTATTTGTGTTCTCTGCACCACTCCTGATTTAATGGATATTTGTGAAAGGATATTTGGTTTTTACTTTCCTTACAAATCTCAATCTTTTTTTCTCAAAAGCTAAATAGAGCAGGACTCTTCAGTGATTCCCATATAAGAGCTATTCCTTATATCCAATGATATATGTAGATTTTTTTTTCCAAAGCTTTTCCCCTTAGTTTCTTTATGTCTATTATAACTATAGGGTAAACAGTAATTAAATCATACAATGGATGTACTGCTAATGCAGGATATGGACAAACTAAAATAATTTCCTTGCTCCTTCCAATGCTTTCAACATTGTGACGTTTGAAAATGTTTTCTTCTCGACAGATTAATTGTTACTGAAATTTCATTTTATTGTATTAAACAGCAATAACAGCTGTGAATTTCACATCTGCTTATAGCTAGCTTATTTCCTTTGTATCAACAACATTAAGGGATCAGTTCTTGTTTGGAATGTATGTATCCAAGGCCAGCTTGTATACTACTATTTCTTTAAAATATCTGCACAACTGAAAGAAAATAGAGGAACTACTATTTTGAATTATCATTCAGAAAAGCAATATTATTGGGTTGCTAAGAGGTATGGTAACCATCCATTATTTATAGGATGGAAATCTAGCACCAGACTTGCATGCTTAAGTAGAAACAACTCTGTATCCCCACAATGCTTCAACAGTGTTTTGAATGACCGAGTATCAGGAGAGAATATGTCCCTGAAAGGAAGAAGATGCCTCTTGAGGAATTAGGTCTTACTGTTGTTGTCTAAAGGTAGACTAAAAAGCTATAAGCAAGAAACTTTTTTTTATGCAAGTTTCTTTTGTAAGTAATTATGGAGTGGTATGAAGATAATAGAATTGATTTTGTTAAAAACGTGAAGGTATTGAATAGGATATGAATTAAAAGCCAGCAAATGTGCCTTTTTATGGAATAGAAAAAGATAAAACTAGATTAGAAGCTTTTGATATTGTTTGCAATCAAATGTGTACTTTTGTTCTTCTGTTTTTTTCTTTGGCTGCTTTTTTAACACTTCTTATAATTTAGGAGAGGGAAGAGCAAACATTCAGAAGGTTGTTTTGCCCATGGAGTTTTTGTAGATCACTTGTCAAAGTGACAGTGGCACACAACAAAATTTTCCCAAATGTCTATTTGTTCTGTCTGTTTATAGAACAATTTCTTTTGCAAGGCAAAAAGGTAAAAAGGAAGAGAAAAAAAAAAAAAGGTTTGGCTAGCTCCATCTTTCATTGCTTAGAAATTGGACTTCTCACGTAAATGAAAGATAGAATTCACTTCATTATTTCAGCACTTACGTAACCTGCTCAGGATTTGCCTGAATCCAGATGCAAGTCAAATTTTCATGTTTTTTACTTCTTGCTCCTGTCTAGCCACCTTGTCTTTTAGGCTAATGTTCTCATAGGAATTAAGGGATATAGAGGACAGATAATGCCAGCCCCAACTAGCAAGGCATGCTTCTTCCAGTCCTTCAGTGCTTGTTTCTAGTGTCGCAAAACTCCAATATGCACACAAGAAACCTGCAATAATGAAGTGTGCAGAGAGATTTTGGTAGCACTAAGCACTAAAGAATGATTGGGTAACAACAGTCAATAAACCATTCGAATAAGTGCTATTGTTTCTGGTCTATGAATATTTACAAAAAACTAAGCCATTATTACATTATCAATACTAAAATAACTAAAGTTAAACTTAAATAAATCTATTAACATTTCCTAAATGTTGACTAGTAGAAGCAGATCTGTAGTGGTTAAACAATTAATCTTGTTGGAAAATAATAATGCTTGATCCAAAACTCTCTCATTTGAAATACTGCTTGTTATCCTACTATGTTTTAACAATCAGACTTTGTTACATTTCCAGATACTGCACAATTAATAGAATCAGAGAAAAGTTCATGGACAAGCTATATAGATAAAAGTTTGGTGTTCCCTCTACAGTATATTTAGATGCCTAGCTCTTTGGCAGATCTGGCTTTACATTAACATTTTTTCAAAACATATTTTAAAGGTATCATTGTTCAAAAAAAACAAAACCAAAACATTTAAGGTATTAGTATTTATGCTGCATCAAAATCTTAAAACCTTAAACAATTTCCAATTGTAAAAGCTAGTATAAAATGAAAGTTATAAATGGCATGGTATGCATGATGTGCTACACTCATAGCAAGAAACTCCTGTTAAATTGATAGAAGTTACTTGAATCCCTGTGGAAATTTTGTGTTTGGATGTGGTTTTCCCTATCACACTGCAGTACCTCAGAGCGATTATATATAAGCAATGAATATTGTAAAATCTGACTTTATATTAATTCTTTTAAAAATGTAGAATAATAAGGTAGTAGTGAAAAGATTTTTTAATTAGTATTATAACAATAAAAGACCCTCTCACTTCTAAAACTCATTTAGAAATTCATAGTAGAAAAGAAGTTTATTTCATACTATTCTTTGATTATTAAAAATATTTTAAACATAACTTTTTTTTCTTACAATTCAGACTTAGGCAGCTGAAAGCTAGGTGCAAGGTTTTTATAGTATCTAAAAGCCTCAGATTTTGGCACAGGCAATGCTCTTCTGAATCAAACTACTAATTTGTGCTAGCTAGTGCTTCACAGTAAAGTTCAAGAAACCCTGTAAGAGACAATTAAGACATAACATTTCCAGATAAAATTTCCTCCCAACTCTTGACAGTTAGAGGTCAGTCTGGCCTGAAATACAGGAATTTATATCTTTCTCTTGGGTCCATTACTTTGTACATGGTTAGAGAGCTGAAAATGAAAGTTAAAATTCATTGGAAGTGCTGTGTGGGATCAGTTAGAATTCTTAATTATGTTGGCCCAGATCCACAAAAAGGTCCACAGAATTTAGGTGCTCAAGGCTAAGTCACATACTCTGTTAAACATTTAGGTGCTTTAAGATCACAGTTGCTACAATTCAAGCTAGTAAATCTCCCTCAGGTATATTTCTTCCGCCCTGATCTTTGGTGGTTTTCATTATTGGTTTGAGCATCTTCTCATCCTGTATCACAAGCAGAGCTTACAGAACTCCTGTACAGAATTCTGGACAGAATTTTTGTGGCTCAAATCACATGACATTATCTAAAAATTACAGAAATAATAATCTCTTCTATGCCTATTCTTGCCATTGAAAGTAATAAGTCTGCAGGGATTGCAAGTGTATGATTAGTTCTAAGAGAGGTCTACTTGGAATCACCATCAAGAAATAAGGAAGAAGTTGCTGTTCAACAAATTGTTCCCTACAGAAAAGATAACTCTTGTGTTTGGATATGAAAAAATTTGAAATCAGGTGCTTCACTGGCTTGAATGGGCAGTGTTCCATTTTGCCTCAGGAGACCACTGCAGTTTTGGTTTAGATTACACAAAACCCAGGATTTCACAAATGTTTAAAAGTACATTTCTTACAAAAGTCATTTAGCCTCTCATTGGGCCCTCCAGTAGCCTCACTGATAGAAAATTGAACACATTTTAGAGAAAGAGACAGTAACAGTTGGAAATAGTACTATCCTTCTAGATATTACAGTGATTAAACACTGCAAATTCTTAGGGTAGTAAAACAATTCCAGAACAAGACATTTTGTTCCTTTTTTTTCTTTTCATTAAAAGTTTCAAAGAAGTGCAGTAGGTCTTGAACCTGTGACAGAGTGATGGAGAGTGGAGCCTGCTGGAAAATTAATGGTAGATTGTAATATAGCCTTATCCCAGTGTTGCTGAATTTTGGTAAGTCTCTAAACATGGACAGAGTCAGGTTTAGAAAGGAGACATTGTTTATTTATTCTGCGCAGTGTGCAGGGTGGACGTTTTCCACACATCAAGCATACCAGGAAGGAAAAAAGCCAGATAACTTGTACACTAAAGTTTACATAAGCCTGCCTATCTAATGCATGGTCACTCATCTTGCACAACCCTACATAATACTTCTTACTGCACCTGCCTGGGCCTCTTTGGTGGTCTCTAGTGGTTTCTGGTGGTCGTTTGGGGAAGCACCCCCTACTCAGCTTCAAGCAAAGTTTAGTTCAGGACTCTCAGATCACAAGATTGCCAAGATGTGATCTGCAGCTCCCACGCCAGGTCTTCTTAAACAATTGCCAAGCAGGACATAAAATACAAAGCTTTCCATAAACATTAAGCAACATCTGATTAACACACCTGATACATATATTTGCATTTAAAGAAGGGATTAAATGTGAGAATAATACCATCAGCTGGTATCAAATGATACTTTGAACTGGGATCAAAGGAAGGGACAGAGAATTCCATTTAAAATTATCACTAATTGGTTTCTTTTCTTAAGTAATATATTACTTGCAGATCTAGACATAAGCAATAGATTTATCTCTTACTCTGGGGGGGGAGCAGGACAGATTGGTTCTTTCATCATGACCTCATAGTAGTTATTCTTCTAGTAAGATAATTTCTGTTTTCTGGCAGTTGGAAAGTGATGACTAGGCAATGCCAAGGAGTTGTTTTGAGGATGGGGGGAAGTTGCCCCTTCCTCACCTCATTGCAGACACCTTGCATGTCTTAGAAAGGTGATGGTTACAAGGGCATACCGTTGCTTAGTCTAGTATGTTGACATTTGTTTTTACCTTTTTTTTGTGTGTATGTGTGTTAGCCACTATTCAGTGTTTTTATAGCTGTTTTATATCCTGTGCTATGTGCACTTTGTGGTATATTTGTGCATGTCAAAAGTTTGTTGTGTAACCAGACAGAGTGAATGAGGCAGCGAGTGGATTTCATGTCAAAACTTACAATTGCCTTGTTGATCACTAGAAAGACCACTGGCAAGATTTTGCATTTAGAAATGCTCATTTCCTCTTCTGCTTTTTATTTAGATCATCCTTGCTAATGGCTGGTATAAACATTTCCCCAGACATATTTGCAGTCTATAAAACACAAAAACAAATAGCACTTTGGTCTTGTTCTTTCATTAAGGTAGTTAAAGACTTAACTACTCAAATTTCACTTATAGTTTATTTTGTACCTGAAATTTTAACTGGCATTCAGCTGAGGAAGCAAAAATGTAAACATGCAAATTGTTGTTTGAAAAGAATCAGTTTCACCCTGATTTTGTACCACAAAAGAAAACAAAAAATCAATCTTAGATCTAAAATAAAGAATCAGTTGTATAAAATCAAGCTATGTCCAATAGACTCCTTCAAGAAAATTCCAGCTCAGAACTCATCCATCAGGGTCTTACAAATAAAGCCATCCTGGTTATTGTAAACTTAAAAGGTTTGAAAGCTTGAGATATTGACCAGAAAAAGCAGTCAGATTTTTACATACTTACTGTGATGAAATTACTTTTGAGGTTCTTTCCCTTATCACTCATCTTATCTATTTGCTTTAAGAAGATGTGGTGAAAATCAAAATAATTTATTTATGTAATATTTATTAGCTTGTGGTCTTGTTGAATGTTATATTAAAAGCTATGAATCTGAATAGCAAATCAGTGCCCCATCAAATCTGATATTACTAGGATGCTAACAATTTTCTTCAAATAAACCATGAATTTTAAAATCCAACACAAGATGGTTTAATAGAAGAAAATTGCTAAATTTAATAGTTTCATTATCCAGATGGCATATATATCAGTTAATTTTCTTTATATGTCAAGCATTGACAATAAGAAAAAATGAAGCTTTCAATATCAATGCATTCTGGAAAAACTAAGAAATATATTATTTAAATAAGATGGATAAGATGGTAGAGTTACTGAATCCCCAAATAAATCTGCCAATGAACCATTATTCACTCTATTATTGTTACATGTTTCAGATCTGCATTTTCTAAAACTTCCTGTCAATTGCAGAGAATACAAATTTGAAAGAATGCCTAGTTCTTGATATGCAAGAAAATTATAGGTGACAATTCACTTGAATTTTAAAAAGCAGTCTGTCTCTGAAATTTTCACAAGAAATACAATATATACAATGTTAATTCTTTAACAAAGAATGCTGATCATAAAAAAAGGAAATTTTTTTTTGAAGAGAGATTCTGGAGTGATTACTAAAATGATTGAATAGAAGTTCAAATTTGAACGTTTCCTGAATTTTTTTTGAAATGAAGACTTAAAAAAGAAAAATAAATCTTTTTGTAAAAAACCATCTATCTAATAGAGAAGATAAATATTGCACATCTTGGGTAAATAACTCAGCAGACGCAGACAGCTTTTTGAGACAGTATAGGATTTCAAGAACAATTTGATTTATTTTTCATACTTGTTTTCTTGTAAAATGGAGCTCTTACGAAACTAATCTCTTGTTCTGATAAGATCATATGGCATCCTAATGTATTTGTTAATAAAAATTGTCTTCATGATATTTATCAGTGGCTATCTTTATTTTAAAAAAAGGTAGAGACCTAGGAGGATTTACAAAAGTTTTGTAATGCACTCAAAATACATGGGCAACATAGGTATCAGCCTATGGAATGTAGGCACTTTAGAGTCAGGAGGCAGAGTTTCACAAGAGCTTGGTAGACTAGTACAATTGACTTCTGAGAAAGAGAAGATTCAGAATCTGTAGGTCAGACCAAGTACTATGAACTGTTCATACACGTCTTTCCAGTGGGATGTGGAATTGAGAACGTGCAAAATGCAGTGCATTGATTTGAAGATGAAGCAGTATTATTTTACTTCTCTTGACATTTATTCATGGGTAGCTAAATACTCTGAGTGCCTGAAAGCAAACTAATGGTATATAAATGGACTTTTTAAATTGAATAATGATTTAATAGATAGTATACAATGGAAGAAAGCAATATCTCTTTATTTTGGGCCAGAGTTCAATCTTTCACTGGATCTTTGGTATGAGGTAAAAACGACCACTCCATAGAAAATTACCTGGCAACTAACAGGAATTCTCTTGTGCTGCTCCAAAGTATCTAAGCCAGTTTTCTTTTTTTTTTTAATATGCAGGGCCATTTCCCTGTCAAAAATATCTTCATTATGTACTTGTACATAATTTTGAAATTAACTGCTGCATATTTTCATTAGGATAACACAGTGACTCATTCAGTGCCTATCACATTTTTGAGGAATACATTTTTCTGATTGCATTTTTTTACCAAGTTTATGAAGAAACATGCATGCTGTCGAAGAGTCATGTCATAGGTAACCACAGTTCTGTTTCAAAAATAAGGATGTTGTGCAAAAGTAGAATGTTCCTTATAGCTGAGAATCTTTGTTAAAACAAAACTATAACACAAGTTACTGCACATAAACAGAGGTTGGAGATCCGTTGAGTGTTTCATCAGGATTTGTTTGGGTTTTTCTTTAATGTATGTTGAAATTGTATGTTTACAATGTAAAAATTGTGTTTTACAGAGTCAAAACTTAAATAAAGTAGAGTAGGTTATTCAGTTATGTTATTCAGTACTATTTTTATCTACCAGAATTTTCTGATTGGAAATGTATAAGTCTAAGGGTCAATTTGTTAAGCTTAGCAAATTTTCAACATATTAAAGAGACATCAGTAATCTCCCTATCTGTGTGTTCGCTGATGGTTTGCTTTTAGCCTGGAGAATTTGAGATTTACATGGTGTAAAATTTATGGAAAGTTCTTGAGTCCTAGGAAGTCTACTGATATTGCAGGCAAGATACAATGAAATAACATATTACAAGTCTCCTTAAGTGTGTATTTATGAATATTAAATAAATTTTTTAAAACCTGCTTGGCATGATGATAAACACTATGGAAAAGCTGAAAACAAGCAATATATTGTATGTTGTACAGGTTTAAAAAAGCACAGACTGACATATTTTTATGGTTTCAAAATATGAAAAAAATAAGTGAGAGTTTGCATGTGAGGTTTATGTTTTACCTCTTCAGGGCTTTCATGTGAAAAAGGACACGTAAGAAGGATAATAGACGTGAGCGTCAGGATGTGTGGAGGAGGTGGCACACCTGAGACCATGATGAGGAAAAGGTAGCGATAGCAGGAGTATCTGCAGGGTAAGATATCTGATCCTAAAACAGGAGGAATTAGGCAATTGCTATGACAGCCCAGCCATAGGAGGAGGGAGAACGGCTGTAGAAGAGCACCTGGGAGGACTTACCTCTCCATGTACTAATGCCTTGAACTGGAGCCCAAGGTCATGGGTGGCTCACACACACTGAACTGCTACACACCTGTCTCCAGGCAAACACTGCTGTTTCTTTGTGCTTTCAGAAATAGTGTAGTCCTGCCATGCTTCTGCTCTTTGTTTTCTCACAGCTAGGTCGCAAGGCCTTATATTGGCTATGAAGAAAAGTCACTGTAGTTTTGGATCAAATCAAGTCTAGCTAAAATAAGACAAGGTTAACTGTTGCACACTCATTATAGTGAGAAGGGACAAAAAAAGGAGTATATAAACTCTGACCCTGACTGCTTTATTTCTTTCTGTAGATTTTTATATAGAGCTCTTTCATATGAGTGGCTTATCCAGTACTTGAAAATATCACCTCTTACACTTAGCTGGAGAGGAATTTCTTCAGGGTGTTGTGTATACAGGATTTACTGAGGAGCCTCTTTTCTACAGCTTACAGTAATGTGCAGTGAGAAGTAGGGAAAGAAAAAAAGTTTATGTATTTGAACTGTGACATACAAGAACAGGGAGAAGCTGTCACTTTTGTACTGGCCAGTATATCTAAAGCTATGAAACCATGGCTTCTACTAATCCTGTAGTGTTTTGTTTTGTTGTTTTTTTTTTCTTTTTTCTCCCGTCTTTTTATTTTTTCTTCATAAGAGTAATTTCTATGAATTGCCAGTCTAATTATTTTATTTTTTACTCTCAGGAAAAACCATAATTTTTCTATCATAAACCAGTTTCCTCTGAGGTGGGCTGGGGACCACTTGAGATGAGAAAGGTTTTAGAATTACAAACAATGACCTTCTGTCATGACTATAGGATCAGAAAGAAAATATGGAAATGGCGTGTTAATCTGTGCTTTAATCTGCAAAATCAAAGACATCACAACATACCAGATTTGTTTTCATTGTAAAGGAAAAAGGATTACAGTCTAGTAATTCAGTTCTGCCAAAGAAAGCTTCCTTTTCATGGCAACTTTGTGTACACTAAACCCTAGGTTTTTGTGACAGTCTCTGTACACCTGGTTTAAAGGCTGACACACTGTTTTTAATTGGGCTTCATAGAAGTCCTGATTTCTGCTTATCAGAGGAATTTACACTAAAGTGTCTCTCACAGACAGTCAAATTGCATGTCTCCTTTAATGATCCCCTTGCTGCATTGTGTTTCTTTAAAGAAATGGGAGTCGTAAGTGCATCACTCAGGGGTGATGTGAGTCCCTGCACTGGTATGAATTACACACCTCGGCTGAAAGCCACTGTTTTGTCTTGGGAGATAGTAAAATAGAAATATGAACAGCGATTAAAAGGACTAATGCCTTAGTTCCTCCCTGAAATCTGTTTCTCTTTTTGTCTCTGGAATAAAGATTGTTCAAGACTCAGCACAGTAATACACAGTATATTCCTGGAAAGCTGTGAATTGCTGTATGACATGCAGTAGATCTAATCATCACTCTTGTTTGACTTGAGGTCAGGCTGTTTTAAGTATTATCTCAAAATTTGCTTCTCTCTGGCCTCAGCTGAGCTCATCTCATGTTACAGTTTCAAGGTTTGTATTGCCAGTCGGATTGCATTGTTCATTCCATTTTGTGCCAAGATGAATACAACCTGTATGCTGATAATGTGTGGGTAAAACAGGATTGTGCTCATACACACACATGAAAATCTCAGTTGTCAAAAGTCCCTATAAAATATATGTTTTATTTCAATGGCAAGACACAACTCTCAACCAGAAGCTATGTTAAAGCACTCAAAGGCATAGAAACAGAAAAGTCTCTGTGTTTTTCTTGATGTTCTGCTCTAGTACTTGCAGTTCATTACTGCTCACTACTCAGTTATAAGACATTAATAAAAGCCCCTTACAAAGGGAACGTTACTTGCTCCTTAGTATTGCTCACAGGGGTTAAGCTTTTTATCCTGCTGCAAAGGCCAATCTTTTCAGAAACTTGTATGCTTAGTGTCATACAGGTTTTCTTTTCTGTGGTACAAGGAAATTTTGTATGTCGGTGGCCTAAATATATGACATTGTATAAGACTTTGGCAAGCTAATTGCTTATTACAGAGGAATTTAAAATGAGTGTTTAATGAATGAACACTGCCTGCTTAAATATCAGCTTATGGCATTGTAAATCAAGGTTACTGCGTTTAGGTCATGCAAAATTAGGAACTGTAAAAGTGACCCTCTATCTCAGTGAAATAATAATTTTAATTTTAAATTGTTTTCATTGAAATGTGGGTTATGGGCTGAAAGAATTAAGGGCCTTCAGGCCTCATAGTCATTGTGCAGGAAAGGGGAAGTTATGAGCATATGAGCATATGGATTAAATCCTGAGCAGCCTGGTGATCCCTGGTGACCCTCCTTTGAGCAGGAGGTTGGACAAGAGACCTTCTGAGGTCCCTTCTGGACTGAATTATTAAGTCTTTCTCTAATTCTGTAATGTCAAATAAAGTCCAGAAACAATACTCATAAGAAAGCTGAAATCCTTCAGTGATATTCTTTCAACATATGCTTATAAGTGATCTGAAAACATAATTTTTATCTGTAACATTTTTCCTCAATCCTGGAAGTAGTTTAATGTATATATTCATATAGATCATATTTATGCCTTCTGAATTGATGGCAAAGCATTTAGATATAAGAAAACCTGCAGTCATTCACAAAAACAAAAGAGCATCCCAGCAACCCATTACACCATTAAGCTCATGGCTAATCCCTGAAATACATCTTTAAGGATTATATTAAAATCTAAGATGTGCAGAAACTTGTATTTTCTGTGAAGCTGCTTTTCCAAATGAGGTTAGTTTATTTTTTCTCATTTTATATTACACTAATCTTAAAAATAACATAAAATATATTAGAAAACAAACAAACAAACAAAAAAACCCCCCACCAAAACACCATATGTTTGGGAACTTGAAATTACTTTGCTGTTTCTTACCATGTTGTACTTGTTCTGGTGTTGACAAAGGAAAATAAGTAGATTCTATGCTGCTCACATCTAGATTACTATGCACTTTACACAAACCTAAAATTAGTCCTAGAACTGAATAAATATAGCAAGTAAACAAAATAATAAATGGGAAATCCTGTGCTGCAGTATTTCTTCTAATTCTCAATCATCACGAATAAGCATATTCAGCTTTTAATTTTTTTCAAGTATTCAATCAATTTAGACAAGTAATATTTAGCTTAAGAACCGCAAACAGAAGAATGGTCACCAGTGTGTTTGTGTGTCTGTGTGTATGTGTTTAGGGGAAAGGATTTGTCCTGCTCTTCTGCAGATTTTCAAAAAAACAAACAGTTGTGCTTATCCTTTATACAAATTCCACATTAATATTCTGCCATATGGACAAGGTACTTCAAATGCATTATTATTATTA
>JAWWES010000081.1:71563641-71603494 GCA_035583135.1 Lophotriccus pileatus | reverse complement strand
GTCCACCACTTGTTCTGGATGTCACGGAGTTTCTGTTGGAGCTTGCTGCATGCAAGACGAAAGGCTATTTTTCTTGCATGACAGGACGGCAGTGCAAGGTGTGCTTGATGGGCAGTTCTCTTCTTCCTCAACAATTCCTGGATTTCTTGATTAAGAGAACAATAATTAATATGTTAATTGTCATACACTTGTCTAAAGAAAGAAAATGTCAATACAAGCCCAGAAAAAGAAAAATCTCTGAGAAATTAGAGAGATAGTATAAATATGGAAAGGAAAAACCTGACACACAACATAAAAAATGACACAATATGACTAGAATCACAGAATCATTTAGGTTGGAAAAGACCTCTAAGGTCATCTAGTCCAACCTTTAACCAAATACCTTGTCAACTGGACCATGGAACAAAGTACTATGTCCAGTCATTTCTGGATACCTCCAGGCATGGTGACCCCACCACCTCCCTAGGCATTCCCTTTCAATGTTTAAAAACCCTTTCCATAAAGAAATTCCTTCTGATGTTCAACCTGAACCTCCCCTGGCATAGCCTGGTGCTATGTACTCTTGCCCTTTTGCTAGTTCCCTGGGAGAAGAGGCTGACCTCCACCGGAAAGGGGAGGAAATATCATAGGAAAGAATTTTCTATCACAGTATGCAAATCTTCTCTGGCAAAATGTAAAGAGGAAGAGATATGTCAATAAAATCACCTTGAAGATATAAAAAAAACCAAATCAGATACAGGAACAATGAAATGTAATGTAGCTTATTTAAATATGCTGTCAACAAACAACGCTTGCCCTGTCCCCTTTAACTCTTCTTATATTTATATGTACTGCTTCTTATTTTGTCTTCCTCACAGAGTTCTGGTGTGCATTATTGAAAACACAAAGAAAAAATAAGCAGTAAACCTAAATTTTATAGTACCAAAATACCTGACTTGAAATATAAAAAGAAGAATATTTGAAGAAATTACTATAAAAATGTTACTTCAACAGAGTCCAGAATACGATGCTTGTCTAATTATTCACTGCCATTATAAAACTTCTGTTTATAAAGGGAATGATCCTTTCCAGATGAGTTAAATCAGAAGGGAATAATTTCTTTTAACTATCTGGATGCAGAATCTTAGACAAGAAGAGGAATTGTTGGTTCTGATTTTCTTTGTAGCTTTGAAAAGAAATGATAATATTAAATGCTTCTAATTATTTTCATCAAATCTTTTTTACAAAGAAGATAAAATTTTTTTGTTTCATTCCCTTTCTGCAAAATTAAAATATGTAAAGTCTAAGAGACTTTCTTTTCACAAATACTTTGAAGCCTGGTGTTAGATTTGGGAGTCAAGCCAGCTGCATATGCTTGCCATCTGGCCAACATTGCCTCCCTGACATGTTGAGTACCAAAGATGTACAATGTTTTTAAACTGAATGACATCAGAAGCATTGAATTGAAGGTAGTGTATTTGGGAGTTAGGTCAGGGGAAGACGCAGATCATAACCTCTGAAGTTTTACTATGAAGCATTTTATTAATTAAATTATTATTATTGCAATCCAGCTGTTATTATTAATAAAAGGTAAATATTCACACAGTACAGTCACTCACTCACTCACTTACTCACTCACTCTTGTCTCCTTTTGTAGTTACACAGTTGGAGCTGCAGTTGGGGACTAAGCCCAGCTCTTTCCTCAGGAGCAGTGGGACATACCAGTGTCATTTTTCTTTTAAGTAGGAATTCAGACAGTTCTTCAGAGTAATGTTTATTTCATCAGGTGTTTTTGTAGTGATGTAGTCTTCCTCTGCACAAAGCAGCTATGGCACAAAGCAGCTATTCCAATCTTGGATGTGGTCTGAGTTACGTGACTTTTTCTTTATGCCAATTAGTGTGCTTCTACAGGATCAACAAACTCAAGCTGTCCTAACTTTATTGATTCTTGCATATCCAGTAGGATTTCTTGGTTGTGAGATGTTGTCCATGAGCTTGTACACACTCCCTACGGAACACATACTTTTCCACTTTACAGCCATTTGTTTCCTGGTAAATATTTCTCCATCCAAACTTACTGAAACTTATGAAAGCTATTCATACAAACTGACATACAGGGGACCTTTCTTACAGTACCAATCTGACATCTTTTTGGTGGTTATGCCTGGCTTTTTTGTAAACTTCAAAAATAATTGACTTTTATTAAATTTCATGAAACTGTCCTCCAGTTCAGAGTAGTACTGTCAGAGCACTTTTTGGTACATTCTCTAAGTTCTCTTCCAATTCAGCTGCCCAGATTCCTTTCCCACTTCTAACTACCATAAATGACTCTAAATAATTTCTTGAAGATTTAGCTGTAAATATCCTTCATATATATTCGTCTTTTCTTAATGTGTCTTAACTTTACACAGCCGATATATACACACTCCATTCTGTCAAATTTCATAAGATTCCCTGCAATATATCCTTTTACTTTCTTCGCACATAACTTATCTACCTTCTCTTCTCCCCCTTAACACTCAAACTTGTAACTTTCTCTGCTGCTCTGATACCATGCTTATTTTTTTCCCTTCAGGTTTACATCATGTCCCTCAACACATACTGCATCAGTGCTTCATATGTCAGTGTTAAGTACTGTGGGGTGTAGACAGAAGCAAATCAGCCACTGTGTGGGTCATATTTAGACCGCAACCAACCATTGCAACATGGAGGTCTAGTGTGTTACCACATTCATCAGGGAACAATTAGAAGATCAAGATTCCATATATCCTAGAAACACATAAAATAAAAGTTTGTGTCTCCAGAAGGTTCAATAAACAATTAGGTTGATTTGTGTTACTACCGTTTGTCTGTAGTGCACAGAATGCCATTTCAAATGGACAGCTTTATGATAGTTCAAAGAGAATCATTGCTAAAGTGAAGTAAGCTGTTTTTTAAGAAATGCAGTAAAATATTCATTGCTCAAACAATATGTGTTCAGCAAATGTGTAATAATAGTTTAGAGTATTTGGAATATGTCTATCCTCAAGGCTTTAGCAGACATACATTGCAAATATAGGGGAGACATAAAATTATTTATTGTTCTTACCCTTCAGATAATTAAAAAATATGGTTCTCAGAAAACAGATCACTGTGAGGACAGTCACTGCAAGCTCTCAGGACATTTATCAAACAATAATATCTCATAATCAAGCTCTTCAACAGCTCTTGCTGTTAGGAATCTTTTAAAAATAACAAGATATTTCAGTTGTTCCAGGCACTAGATCTTGGAAATCATTACATGAAGAAGCTTCATGATGAGAAAAATGGAGGCATAGTAATTATGATGGCTTTGAAGATGTAACAGGGTTTAATTTGCCTAGTTACTTTAAAGAAACCAATGTAAACCTGTCACATTTAAGTTCCATATTGTTAGAAAACTTTAAATTTAATTTTTTTTTTCTTAAAAAATTGTTGCATAAAAAATGAGTACTTGTAAGTAGCAAAACTGTTAACCTTGGGAAGCTGAAGTCTATTCACAGAGAGGAATATATAAGACACTAACATTTGACATGTTAATTGACAAGTAGTAGTGACATTACAGTCTCCTCTTTAATGTCATTCTCTGATCTTGTAAATTGTCATTATTCTCTTGAAATTGGTGTCAACTGAGTTTCCTTCAGTCCTTGACAAATTTCTGAAAGGTGTAAAGTTGGTATTTAAACTTGAAAAAAGGCTCTGCACAGGCATGATGCCTAAGTCATAAACACTCTGAAAATTATGGTAACTGGGGAGATTTAGCTTTTATTACAAAAGTGAACTATCATAATGACTGCGAGGGTGTTTTCCTATTTTAGAAGTTGAACCAGAACCATTAAATAATTCTCTGTGAAAATTAAAAATTCACATAAGCAAACTTTCCCACATAGTTTCACTGGTAGGCAACACCTGAAAATATCTACCCATGTTCCTGTGGAAAAAAAAAAGAAATAATGAATGAATTCTTTGGATTTAAGATTTGCTTTGATTTTAGAGTAAAATGAAATATTTGGGTTTTATCCTAAGGTTTAATGTCTAACTCAGAATTCATAATATGTTTGTTATCATCTGGATATGATGCAGTCAGAAAAAGTAACTTTTAGAATGTTTGATGATGTCATCTTCTGCTGTTTTTTTTTTCTCCATACATAATAAATATTAATTTTTCAGTACAATAGATGGTGTAGAATCCTTTTCCTGGTGAAGTCAATAGCAGTCATTAAAAACCAGCTTTTACCTTCTTTGTTAATCTCTTCCTAGAAAGAATTTTATGCTGAAATTAAATTAGCTTCCTGAAGTTTGAGCTAATGTCTTTTTGTGCTTCAACACATTCCTTTGGTGTTCAACCTTGTTCCAGATAGGATCTTTTCATGTGTAAATTCATTTTAGCTGGTCCAGATTAGCTCTGACAATTGGTATTCCACGTTCAGGCATTTTGTAGACAGCATAAAGGTTTGTGCTCAAGTTGTAGACAATCATCAAAGCAATTTTGCCTTAAAATTTTTCTGTGCTATAGTAGGCTCAGTATTTTGTTCCTTCACCACTGATTTAAGGAGGAAAACACAGTTCCAAATAATTAATTTATGGTTTAGCAAGGAATTCCATCTAAAGAGTCCTAATCCATCCTTGCAGAAAATACAGTTATTTTCCATGATCCTTGATTTTACTAGAGAATATATTAGAGAATAGAGAATTCTATTTTCCTTAAAGTATTAAATACTTCATTGTATACCTTAGAAGAATATAGAAAAAATTAAGTAGTTTTTAAGTAACTTTCAAAAAATCTATTACAAAATCTTTTAATTGTCTGTCAACTCTGAATATTGACTTGGTAAATATTGGTTGAGAGTGTTGAAGTTATGGTATCTGTTGGAGAGGACAGGAACTACAGGAAACATTAATGAAGAAGTTAGTGATATTATCAGAAGGAGGGATGTAGACAGCACATAATAATAATTATGTTGTAAATGTGTATAGTAAAAAAGAAAATGGTGTCATTGGGGATAAAGTACCAATAAGGCAGGTAAACAGCAGAAATAGATGATTTAAAAGAAAAAAAAGAAAAAAGTAGAAATGAAGAGAGGAACTCCACAATTGGAAGGGTGGTAGGTAATTCAGCTTTGCCTTTAGGTTGGTGATAACATTAACTCTGTCACTGATGATATAAATTTACTGATATTTTATAAAAGCAATAAGATAGATGCTAACCAAAAATAACTGCTGGAAGTTAAACTGGAAATAATAAATCTCTATGATCAGAAGAAGATGAAAGATAAATAGATATAATAATATTCTGTATTCCACACATATGCAGATATTGTGATATTGAAAATATTGTTAATTTATGTAAACTAGGTGTAGAAAATAATGCTCACATTTACTTGTATGGACAAATAAAAATGAGTGTAATGTACTGAAATCTTTTGTAAAAAATATACTGTGGAACTGTAATACAGGCAGGTTAATAGCTTAGAGCTAAGGTATAATAAACGTATTCATTCCATAAGAGCTACAACCAATTTTTCTTCACTCAATGAATAATGAAGAAACAAACAGCAACAGAGGCAACATCAACCCAGTGTCATATAAATAAAGTTGAAAAATATGGTTTTAGTTTGACTCTGCATAAGCGGCACTGACATCAGATAAATATTTGATAACAAGGTAAGATTTAGTCCAGGAAATACATATTAGTGTAACCAAATGGAACACAACTTGTCCAAACAAAATTCTTGTGGTGCTGTAGACTTCATCGTAAAAATCAAAATGTCTCATGCATCTTGCATGTTTTTGTCTTGTTTAAAACTGTTAGCCCTCTGGAGTATAAGTGGCCTTTATATCATAATATTTGAATATGGAGGATTACCATAAACTCATTATTTATAATCCTTTCTTCCTCAAGATACCCTGAAAAGACTTTGAACTAGGTCCTATGAAAAAAATCTCTCTGTGTCTCTGGAAAAGAGAATCAAGGCCTTATATTTCATATCAATTACGGGAACAGATAAATTTTATGTTGTAATTAAAAATAAGCAAGAAAACAAACAAACAAACCACAAAACCTTGCCAAACCAAACAATATTATGGTTTCCATTCTACTCTGATCAGGAGTTTAGCTAGAAAAATTATACCATGCTCTGGGTTCAGTCATCTGAACTGCATTAGCCACAAACTGCCAATACACTAAGTGGGGCTAGTAGAAGCACATGTATCTGTGCTTATCCTTTTTCTTTGAAGTTGTTATAAGAATAAATGAACCCATGATATATGGTAAGAAGAAATCCTTGCCTTCTGCATGGTAAATAACATGGATTCATCATAAAATTCTAGGACAACTTAAAAATGACATCACAGAGCTATTTATTTGCATGTATAAACTATTAAATATTTAGTATTTGGTATTAAAAACATGAAAAGAATAAAATAAGAAAGCAGCTTACATTTGAATGGCTCAAAATAAATATAAGAAATTAAAGAAGAGTAAAATGCAGAATTTACCAGTTTAAGGTAGGAAGGTAACAAGGAAGAATATGAAGATGGAAATCATACCTAACAAATCCACTTGAGCTGTTTGAAGTAGTCAGTGTATCCTAGGGCAAGAGTTTCACATTGATTTATTGCATATTTATAGTGTCCTTCACTGAAGGATTATAAAGAAGCTGACTTGTTCATGGGATAAAAGAGGAAATTCCTTTGCATACTGTAAACTATTAAAAAAGATAGAGAAATTGTTAACTTACATTATCGCTCCTCATAGGGCAATGTCCCAAAATACATTTTTGGTGCAGAGAAAGATTATACTATTTTTTTAAAAAGTCAGCTTTATGTTCAAAGTGCTTTGTTTTGTGTCATGGAGTGGTTTTGAAGTGCGTACAACTATTTCTTTTGGACAAAACCATAGTAGAGCATGTATTTCTGGAACATGTCAATCATACTTCAGCCACAAGGGCTTTCAAATTAGACTAGAGCTAGTCCCAAACATGAAACCATTTGAATTGTATAGCATTAGTTTCACAACTCCATCATGAACCATATTCCTACAGATTCATTCTTACTGCTCTATGCTAGTACCAGTATTATACAATATATTCATAAATGATCAGAAAAAAAAGGTGTGACTACTCTGAGACAAGTTTTTCAATATTCCCAGTATCATCAAATACTCCCAATAATCAAAACATACTGTTTTTGAAGAACCACAGAAAGATCATCTGTTACTGTCTGTCTGATTAGTAAAATGGCAAAGGAGATTCAATTTTATTGCAGGTAAATTAAAGCACATGGAAAAACACTGGTTTAAACCACTGCCAACATTGAATGAGGACCAAGCAACAAACATTTTCAAGGTTACTAAGATAGCCTTATGGAGGTGCCTGTGAACATTACAGAGAGTCAGTGAAGAAAACTGAATAAAAACTAATATGTGGAAAATGACTGATGATGGAAGAGAACAAAAACCAGAGGATAAATCAAAGCTAAATGAATTCTAAAGTTACATAGACAAGAAAAAAATAGAAGATCTGCTGTCTATGTCAGGAATCATAAGAGCAGAAAGAGTATAAAAAGCAATATGCTCAAAGTTTACAGTTCTGATAGATTTTTAAACTGCAAATTGGTGTTACTAAATCAAAACAAGTGGGATGTGTACCATATGAAGGAAATAACGGACAGCTAGAAAGACTCTTATGAGGATTTATATCAAGATAATGAATGATTGTATGTTATTTCCTGTTTAGGAGGACAAAACCACCAACATTAAAATTTAAAATTACACTTCTACGTAAAAGGTTCAGAAACAAAGAAACATTCAAAGGATGTTCAGATATTTAGGAATCTGGACCATGCCCTAGCATCAAGAATTGTGAACAGTAGTTCACAACTGGCAGTAGTTCACAACTGACTGAGCAGTTTATTTGGTATTTCACATCAGAAAGTTAAAGTCGAAGTCACTTCAGAATTTTAAGGAAAATGTGTCAAGTTACAATACGATGAGATTCAGAAAGGAAAGGGATACGAAATTTCCTATATAAATCTTGTTAATCTAATTGGAGAAATATTAGAATTTGTTTGATTTTTTGTTGTCTTTAAAGAATTTTATGCCATTGGTTATAACAATGGTGGTGTTCTATGTGAGCTTTCCAGTACATTTGTTTACTGGCTATGCCACAAGCATAATTGCCTGTAAAAACAGAAATATCATAAGAAATATTTTTAGTTAGCAAAGAGGAAGTGCGAATGTATACACTGTTACCTTCTCTCTTCAAATTCTCTGTTCAAGATGGCGAAAACTACAAAATGGAAATATTTTAAAGAAAACCATAAAATAAAATTCAAGTTAATCAATAACTTCACATATTCCAGTTACTTTGTATCTCAAGAAACTCTAGTCACTTTGAGTGATCAGAAAAGTCTATGGAATATTGATTAGTGTTTTAAAGATAAAAATGCTAATCTGTAGCAAAAGACCTCAAGACACTCTGAAAGGCAAAAACTTTGTGTTTTGTCATTTTTGTTTTTATCAATATTATTATTACTGCCATTCAGTAAAAAATTAATATAGTTCATATGAATGGTCTAATTGAAGATATTATGGCTTATCATGAGAAAACAATAATACAAAAGTTTTAAAGGAATATGACAAATGACTTTGAAATTAATAAAAAATATATTTCTGTGGGAAATTATATGGGAGATGTACCAATTTCTGTGTGCCCATATGACTGGGAGGAGAAAAACAACTACAGAAGCTTCAGAAATTTTTTTTTTTTATTGAACAAATGTTGTGTTATTTGAAAGGTAAAACCATTAACAATACAATTGAGATGAATGAACACTAGAAAAAAATTGTGCTAATAGAGACTTTATTCACAGTAGTGAATTTTTTTTATAAGATACAGTTAAAAAGAAACTGAGCACCTATGAAATACAAGGATCCACAGTAAAAATCCATACACCTTAAACTGTGTATGTACTTCTAATCAAACATATACTGATGGTTCCACAGACTGTAGAAGGACTTTTATGCGGTGATGGGCAGCTTATCTGCCAGTGACAGGCAGTTTTTAAGGCTTATCTTTCTGTGTTCCTTACACTTCTTTAGTGCCTTTAATGGTGAATGTCTTGTTACGTTTATTTTTTTATTGTTCATACATATAAACTGTAATAAATAGTCTTTATATTCAATCTCCCACATTGTGACATTAATACTAAACAAATGAAGATTTGCTCCGAGCAAGCCCTTATAGTGGTTCATTAGCCTATTGCCCTGCCATGCACTGTCTGTTAATTAGATATGGATCCACCACACACCACAGAAAATGGCTTGGAGCACTGAGATACAGAACAGATACTCAGATACAGCGGAACAGAACATGGAAAGGTAACAAAAATGTTTCAGGATAGAATCAGGAGATATTAATGGAATAGAATTCATCAGACTAAAAAAGTAATAGATGAGGGGCCAATAGAATAAGACCTACACAGAGATGAATGGTATTAGGATGATAAATAGAGATGATTAATCATAAGAAGTCCACTCAGTGAAATTATCAGTCAGCAAGTCTAAAAGAGAAATACCTATTTTTGTGCACAACCTATAATTGTAGGTATAAATTACTTCAAAATAGATAAGACAAGTTATCAGTGCCTGTTGAATGCAGCATTCTAAATGCAGTATCTAGTTCTGAAATCCTTATGGCCTGTAGCTGTGAAAAATACATCAGTACAAGAACAATTCTGCACTTGCCACGTTTCTATATTTTTTCCTTACTGCCTTTCCCTGGATAAAGAAATATGGATGACCCATTGTCCTGTCACACTGTCTTAATTTATAAAATTTTCTATATGTCTTATGTAAATATGCCAGTGTGAATATGAACCCAAATAACAACTGATAAGAATATCAGTATTCTAAGTTTGATGCCAACCATTTTGAGGAGTTTTTTTTTAAAAAAGAAACACATAAACAGTGAGTTGGTCAATGTATATATGTAATTAACCAGACTAGAAGCAGAATCATGCAATTAATTACTTTATCCCTTTGATTTCACTTCTGAAAAGTCAAACGCATTCTGAAAAACAAAAAAAAAAAAGTTGACAGAATTCACAAGCTATTATTTTAGATATTATCTCTGTAACTACTGCAAATTTTAATCCAGATGACATTTGGATGAATAAAATGAAATCATATTGGATTTAGTGAAGTTATTCTTGTGACAAAGCTTTACTCCTATTAACAGCTGTGGTGGTTTTCTTCTTAGTCATTATACTGTTCCTGAGTGCCTATTTGACTTTCACGCTGTTGATGTAAATGAACCCTTTCATTGATGATGATAATATAGTACAGCAGCAATATGTTTGTATAATTGTACTCTTTAAAAGTACCTTTTAAATTTAAATCCAAGCTGCAATTATTTTAGATATGCAAATGATCAAATTGAGGGTAATGCTACAAGCGAAATTCATAACAGGTTCAAAGCAGAATAGAAAAGGCTATCTCTGCCTTAGGCTTACTGAAGATGTCCAGATAGAATCCAAACTCACATTCAGCTGAGTAAAAGAAATAATACCTTGTAACCTTTATGTTCTCCTGTCAGAGTCCAATACTCTCTGTCCAGGTTCTTCCAGAGAAACACTCGTCTGCATAAAGATGGTTTAACCTGTAATACCAAATTTACTTATTTTGAGCTAAGAAAGGCATACCAGCAGTGTACTGAAATCACATTACAGGTGCAACACAGCAGTGGCAACATGAAGTTGCAACATACTTTTGAATCATGGTATAAATATTATTCCCATGACTGGTCTTTACATGCTCACCATCAAAACACTGGGTATTCCCCATCACTAGGAAGGAGCAATAGGTTGAAGCCCGCCTGAGTCCATTAATCTCTTCAAAGTTTGTACTAGCTGTTCTTCAACTTTTATATTCCATGTTGGTCTAAGCCACATTTACACTTTCACCATGTTGGTCTTGCCAGCTCAGGAAGGCAGTACCCTCTATTAATTAGCTCTAGGAAGGCTATTTACACTGCCAGTTGGCACACTCAGCTGATACAAACAATTGATCCTCTGATATTGCCATTTATCTAAAAGGCCACCCTCTGCTCCCCTTTCTATTGAGGTAAGTTCAGGTTTCTTTGCAACAGTCTAACAAACATCCCCTAAATTCTTCCCTGATCTTCCCTGGTCTTAAAGCACATTTCTCTCACCCATATCTTCTGAGCTATCTTCCATTGCAGGGGTTTGTTGATCGATCACACCCCCTTATGCTTTTTGTAAAAACAACAATTCCTGTATATGAATTCTCAAATTTGTCTTACTGCATCTCCTCTTTTTTAACCTTCGGAAGGTATTTTTTTTTTCTAGTAAAGAGAAAATTCAGAGAAATTCTTGGATGTCTTTAGTTTACATAAGAATGGATTTTCTTAAACAAATTTCCCACTCATTTCCACATACAGTGTTTCGGTTAGTTTCACCAAAAAGCCTTTGAGCTTGTAATTTTGTTTCCTTCAAAGTTAAACTAGAAGATATGAGGTGCACTTAATGCTTAATAGATGCTCATTGACTTCAATCCATAATAGTATATTTATTACTGGAAAAATACTAAAAATCTGCAAAAAAAATTTAATGTAAATGTCAGGTCCTCATCATCAAGTGTTGCAAATTGCAAATTTGCTCTTATTCCACTCAAAAGGGGCTTCCAGTGCATTACTTGGAGTACAGAAATTCTTTTCTGCATCAGAGGGGTCCTGAGGCATTGTATAGTGGTAAGTCTAGCTCACAAAAAGTGTTTTGCAAGAGTAGCTGTTTCATTGATCTTTGTTTAAACATTTATGTTCAATAATGGCTGCATGAGATGACAATTTCCTAACTTTATTCATTGAAGACATATCTATTACCACATGTCTGCTTTGATGACAAAATACAGAGGCACTGTAACATTCTAGTTAGATCAAAAACTGGAAAAAGCCCGTCTGGGAACGATAAGCTTCCTTCTAAAAGTCCACACTGAATTCTGTCTTGTTTTGGCTTTCTTGTCTCATTACCATGATAAACATAATGATAATTTAGATAGCCTGCAGTATTTCTTTCCAATTGCAATGTCACTTTCCAGTTGCAATATCCTTTGCAGGCAATATAGTTTTCTGGACACTAATAAAGTGGTAGAACTTATAAAACAATTGTATGTGAGTAATATATTGGGATGGTGTAACAAATAATGATCAAGGCTCAATAAGACATCTGATAGAAGTAAGACCTTGTTCCCAATATCTTTCTCATAAAGAACACTGAGTACTTTGTATTTTTGGTGAGAAAGAACAATCTTTCAGAAATACCGAGTGTTGAGGAGGGTGATGTTGTTTTAATATTCAATAAAACTATATCAGCCTTGGTCTTATTAAATTCAGAGATTTAAAGCAGCCTAAAATATTATTTCATTATGAAATTACGATATTCAGAGACTGATTGTCTTTGTGTAATTATTGCTGTAAAGTTGCTTGAAAAAACAGCATTCTCATTCTATTTTGCAGTCATTTCCCCCCCTCATTTCTTCAATTGGCTCTTTTTCTATGCTAGAAGATCAGTATTAAACCAAGGGGCTGTTGAGGATGATGGAAATCTTTGCATACCAAATGAAATTAGAAAATCGGTTTAATTGGGAAGAGAAGAATTACAATCCACTGTAATTCATGTACAATCAGGCAAGGTCTTCATTTGGATTTAAAGGTGAGAGTTCTAATAAGGAGCTCCTTCTATAATGATTTTGTTCATTCACTATTGGCATAAATATGTTAATAGTTTGTGCAAATAGATATATGTATAGAAGGCCGGTTTATATCCTGACTTTTAACTTGCAGTATTTATTTTCAGTTAACTTTTGATGAAAAAAAAATATGTTTTCCAAATATTTTTTGCAATGTTTGTCTTGGGAAAGTGTCCCACAGAAAACAGTATTTTGAGTCAGTGATCTAGAAATGCAGGGCAACTGTTATAAAAATGTCCCAATTAGACTCGTTTCATAGTGTAACATTGTGCCCTGGGAGTGTTGCTGACATATCCCTTTATCATTTTGTGAAAATAATGTATTTGTCCCTCTTGGACTAAACTTAGGTCTTGCAATCCTTGCCCTTTGGAGTTATTTAATTTTCTTTATTATGGTTGAGAAGATATGAGGAATGTGACCTAGCTACTGTAACAGCAAGAGGGAAGTTGTATTGTAGAATTTCCAAGAATGATCAAGATAGAACTCACTTCTAGGTAATTTTTTTTAATTTCTGTCCAATGATAGAAAAGTTTAAATGAAACCACTTAGAAATAGCATAATAATGGTACCTTAATTTAAAGGTAAAATTGTCAATAGACAGAGAAGTATGCGAGGCGCCAAAACAAATGTCTGCGAGGTTCTAAACTGATTTTCCATCATCAGACTTCATCAATGGATGGGAATGTTGATCTCTTGTGTAGCTATGATTTTACAGAAGATGTGTAATTCCACAGTGGCTATTTTTAAGAAAAATATTTATTCAGTTGCCTTCATTTATGTATATTTCTCAATAGCCATCATTATCTTCTCCAAATGTCTTATTCTTTGGGAATGTAGTTTCCAAGATTAGGAGGTGCTTTTCCATACATCTCTGAATCATATAGTAACAGCTTCACAGTTTTATTGTGGATGAATATGGCTCTGACACAATTATTACCTGTGTTACAACCGTTTCATTAAAATATCTCGAACGTGTGTAGCTGACTTTTAAAAACCCCCTTCAAAACAAGTGATTTGATTAGCAGTATCAATATTTTTTACCCTTGAAAAGTATTAATGGAAGTTGAATTAAAATATTAGTTCAGATTGTTATAGCAATTATAAGAATTATCAAGTACTGTGTGTTCTGAAGTGCTGTCCAGGAATATTTCCAAGTTTAAAAACCTCTTTCTCTGAGAATTGTGGAAGATAATTCAGCTCCTTTTATCCTCATTTCAGCTTTCAGTTGTCATCTTTTTTTTCTTGGGCTTTTTTTTTTTTTCATAATTGAGAGGATTTAAATTACTGATAATATTAATAAATCATTTTTTAATAGGCAAACTGAATACTGTTTCTTCCTGTGAAGCTGTGGGTTGTCATGAGCATCATCCAATTGCATGAAGCAAAGAGTAAGTAAATAATATGAAGGTTTAGGCTCCTACTGATAGTAATACACAGTTAATTTTTAGCACAGTTTGATCATTTCAAGGGAAAAAATAAGCCCTGACATGAAAGTCTCTATAAGATTTAAGAATTTCTCTAGTACTTTAACTAGAGTAAATTGTACATGCCATGAAAATACTCCAAAAATGTTCCCTTTAAATTGGATCTGGAAGTTAGTTTCACTAATCAAACCCATTTTATAAACAAATGTTATTATATGTATATTGAGAAGGAACGGGGAAAAAAACCCAAACAACTAAACAGACAAAAAAACCCGAAAGAGTTTCCAGTGCAATTTTCATTTTAGCCTGGTTCAGAGTTTCAGGAGAAGTTCCTTATGGCACTGTCACTTAAATGTCTCTCACAGTAGACTAAGGTACATATTGATGTGACATGCACTGGCTACCTAAGTAAAGTCAGTGTAAATAAGAAATAACAAGATTCACTTTGTTGTGTCTAATCAGAAAATTTTAGTGTCTCCATGACTAAAATTTGTGTTTGTGAGCTTAAAAAAAAAAAAAAGGAAAAAAAAATAGTTTTTTCTTCCTGTAGTTTCAATTTGAAATTCAGCATTTTTTTTTTTGCCAGCTCCATAGATTTATTAACTACATAGAATTTCAACTTCGAATTCTCATTCACAGTTGTTTTACAAGGAGTTTAATTTTACATATTCCTGAACACTTGTTAAATATCAGAAATTTTTTCAGTGTTCTCAAATTGTTGTTCCAAACACCAGTTAAGGTCTGTAAATATTTTAACCAAGATTGTGATATGTTTTCTTTGTTCAATGGAGTGTTTATCAATAACTTTTAGTAACACATTGCTTGTATAAATATTATATGACTGTCCATTAAAGACAGTTAGACCCTAAGTGGAATATACTATCCAGAAAAAAATGGTATTAATGTTTCTGTCTTAAAATATATTTACTGACAGAGTAGATGTTCCGAAGCTTCCAGTTGATGAAGTTTATCTCCGTATAAATTATGGCCCTATCATCTGTAATTTGGGTTGCAGACAGAGGCATTACCACGCCAAAGGATATAGAATGACAATATCCTGTTGTCTAGCCAAAGATTGACAGAACACAAGGATGGAGCAATTCTGCCAAGCCCTGTTAGGCTCTCAGGATCTGGTTGCATTAGTGTCTCAGATGGGTGTGAGAGAGCTCTAGTGAAATGAATATCCAATTCTTTTCCCATTTGTTCTGCTGTGGTTCACATTTTAGCATGGTCTTATGTTATGTGAATAGGATACTTTCGGAGTGAAACTAGGCTGGAAAATTAACTATAGGACTCTGCCAAATGTAATCCAATCTCAAAGAGGCAATTAGATAATGGAACCAGACTAGGAGTAGTCCAAAGCATTCAAAAAAAAAAAAAAAAAAAGTTCAACAAGCCTTGAAATAGCACAGCACATGAATCAGGTGTTTTGCATCAGATGTTTCTGTCTACAGATTTATTGATCCATGGTATTTGCTAATGCAGTAGTAGTTTAAGATTGCTAATAGATTAAACAACACTCCAAACAGATAAGTCTGATTCTCCTCTTAACATTTGACTAACTACAATTTATCAGTCTTTGGCATAGGTCCAACTGAAAACTCAGCTTTTTTGGTATATGTCTGTGTTCCACCATATGTCAGTTCTTCAGCATACTATTTTGCAGAGATTAACTCTAAACTATCTTAAGTCAATACAGATTATTTTCTTTGTCATAAATCAGGTAGAGAGAAAAACAGTTCTGTCAAGGACAGCTGAAAGTTAACGCAAATGAAATGTCATTTTGGTGTGTACAAACTTCTAGGGTTACAGCAAAAAATCCCTACTTCTACAAAATGTCTTCAATACAATCTTTTTTTCTTTTTAATACATAGTTCAAATAAGGTGGGGTTTGATTTCTTGTTGTTGTTTTTGTTGGTTTTTTTTTTGGTTGGTTGGTTGGTTGGTTGGTTGGTTTTGTTGTTGTTTGTAGTGGGTTTTTTTGATTGTACTGTCTATCTAGAAAAAATAATCCAAAGGTAGCTACAATTTATTCAGGGATCAATCCTTCTGGATGTTAGTACCTCATTGAGATTAATGGCATTCATACTTGTAACTGATGTTTCAGGCTACCTGTAAGCTAAGGCTCAATTTACTGTAACTGTGGGGCTCAGTTAACATTCTATGATTTAATCTCAGAACCGTGAGAATCACACACAGAATATTCTGAACAGGGAGGGACCCACAAGGATCGAGTCCGATTCTTAAGTGAATGGCCCAGACAGGGGATCACACACAACGCTGGCATTATTAGCACCATGACCTAACAAGCTGAGCAATGTGTGTGTTCACACTTGCACATTCGTGTGTGTGTATGCATTTTTTTGTGCTCATTCTTGTGTATAAGATTGTTGTCTCAGAGGTACTTATATAACCACAATCTTTTTCACCCAGATGTGAAGGACAGGAAGGAGGAGAGGGTGGGAAGGAGTTTGTAGTGAATGCACCTTAATGCAGCTATTTCACTTCAATCCCTTTGATCCTTTTAGCTGTTAACTTAATATACAGTAGTTAGACTTCACAATTGCTAGTGTCTAATCTTACAACTTTTTTGTCATAAAATTACTTCATGTCTATCCAAGCCTTTGTTAGGTTTCTTGAACCTAGGACTATGAAACTGCTAGTAAACAAACAAATAAAATATAAAATCCAGAAAAGGAATAAGAAAATCAAACTATTTATTACTTTCTTGTTTCACTTTTTAAAATCTGAAGTTTTGGGATTTTTTTTTCCAAAAAATGGAGATTTAAGTAGTTTTAGTTTCAAGAATTGATTTCAAAACATAAATCAAAAACTGTTTCAGTTCTTCTGTCATAACTGTATAAAGAAAAAAAAATAATGTTCCCCTAGTATACTGAAGAATGTGCTCATTCCATGTTTCTGAATAAAAATATTAAATATACTGTTAACATATCTTGGAAAATAACTTTGGAAAAAAACCCCTATAAATGTGCCATGAGACTTTATGACACATTATCTACTGCTGAGAGTCTCAGACTTTAAAGCAGTCAAAGGAGCATACATTTTTAGCTTATGTACTATCTTTTTTCATCTATAAGATATGAATCTTACATAAAGCTAAATTCATGCTTGATTTGTGGGTGTTTGGGCTTATTTGTTTATGTATTAGACTGTTTCATATATTGTATCCTTATGCAGTAATTGTAGCATATTCCATGTAATCAGTATGCAGCTGGGTCTGCAGCTGAGGTTCCCATCAGGTGAAGCTGTCAGGAAATCTTTGAGAAGAGAATGGCATTGCCTGAAACAATTTTAGATACATAAGTGTCTGAAGGACTCTCAGATGCTTCTCACTAGCCAAAGCATTGCAATAGGTGTGCTCTTTGCCCTTTCTCTTTGTTGCCCCTGTCCAAACAATTAGTTACTTTTTGGCTTGCCTAAGTCATCATCATCTGCAAAATTCTGTCCATGCACCAAGGAAATTTTATCTCTTTTAGCTGTCCTGCCTTCAATCATAGCTTCAAACATTTGGAGAATTCTGGTCCTAATTGTAGACGAGAAAAATATATTCACAAAAGCAACTTACTGGCTTCTGGTGATTGCATTGAGCCAGTAACTCATATGGTGCAAAGGTGCCACAAACCTCCCGCTAATAATTTATGGACCAAAACCATTATGGCCCTTGTGCCATAAATTCAGTTATGTGTGCTGTGGGTAGAATATTGCTGTTACAGAGAATAAAGTTACTATTTCATCATCTTTGGCTACTTGGATTTCACTTGTCTTTAAAAACAAGCTCCAAACCTGAGATATAAAACTATTACCTGTTATAAAATATTGTTAATACTGAAAAGCATGCTATAAAATGGTGTATATTGTTTAGAGAAACTATATAGCAAAATATAATTAATAGATGCTTTGAAGAAAATGTATAAATCAGAAGAGGCAATTTCAAGATCTACTCTGCCTTTAAATGGAACTTTGGTTAAATTGGAAGAAAGCACAAATTACCAAAATGAACAGTGAAACTTCAGTGAGCAGCAACACTTCAGTGAGCAGTGACATATCTCAGTGTCTCAATACCAGAATACACTAAAGACCATTCAAAACCCTCTTCCTGTGATAATTCCTTTCCTCCTTCCTTCAGTGCCTAAGAGAAATAGATCTCTGCCATAGATGCTGCCTACAGCCACAGTCCAGGACAGAAGCTGTGAACTTTTATAAGCTTTGCCATAGGTGCTACACTAATTGAGTCAATGATTTGATTGAGAACAGTGTCCTTGCTGTGTTTCATTATCCAGTACGAAATTTAACTAGACAGTATGAAGTTAATTTATTGATACCCTTGATAAACAAAGAAGCAGCTAAATAAGGAACTATCCAAAAGCATAAACATAATCAAGACAGAGATATTGTCTTGGTTAATTAATTATTGTGGTTTGTTAAGCAAAAAGATGACTTCTTGATATATCGGACACTCCAAATGGATAAATGTCTTCCAGATACTGCTGCATGAACTAAAACTAAAAAGATGATGTGCCCTTCTTGAACTGAAATGCCAGTGGTAAGGAAGGGGTAAGGAAGAGAGAGCATTTTGCAGATGCTAGTGTTTCTTAATTGCTATTTTACAGGCTTTTAATGGACAGAGGTTCAAAACACAATAATGATATTGAAATACTTCTGTAAGCAATCACCAGCCTCCCAGTTGGTTTAATGAACAAAGGGTGTATTCCTACCTTTCTTAACAGCACTCTGCAAGAGCTGAGGACAAAAATATTTTCACAGTCTAACAGCCATAAGCTCATTGAAATTTGCAGTGAGTAAAGCATGACTGATCAAAATGCAACATTTGCTTTAGGTAACAAGATACTTTGCAGAAAGGTGTGACATTTAAAAAAGCAATTAAGGGAGATTTCTGAAGTACTTTTGTACAGCACAACTGATGGGTTTACTATGGGAATACCTAGGCTGATCTAACTAGGACAAAAGACCTAGAACCACCATAGAATGAAGATAGAAAATATTCCAATGATGACAAATCCTTTTTTAAATTATTTTTAACAAGTAATGTTTCTTGAAAAAAAATCCATACATTCACCAAAGAGAGCCTTGGAACTGATCACAGAGCACATAGTCATGTTCTCTTTATGTCTCATTCAGCATTGGAAATAAACAGAAAAATATGGTTTCTCCTTTCGAGGTAAGTTTAAGATAATACCTTATTGAATTGTGAACATTTTAGAATATTTTTTAAGCAAAGTTCATCTAACAAGAATAAATTTAAGACTTTTATTCCATTGCTAAAATCCCAGTAGCATTTCTCCATCAATTTGCTGTGATTTTTAGACACCTGCACTACCCTGGCCTAATTCAAGCTACATCTGTCCATAGCTATGGTGTACACGTCACATAAACAAGATACGTCTCTAATGGCCTGCTTCCTGGTCCTTAGAAAGTAAGAAAAAAAAAACCAAATTAGTCACAAAAAAAGAAAGGGAAAGCACTGGCAGCAAGAACATAGAATGACACTTCACAAACTTGTAGGTAAGTTGCATTGAATTTAAAGAATCTCATACTTTCAGCCTTAGTATTATCAAAGCCTAATTGAATGTGCATTCATTAAATATTTCTAGGAAATGGAGAATATGAGTTGTATTATTGACATCAAACGCCATACATTTTGAACTCTTTTCCTTTATTCTTAAAATTATTCTGTTAAAGACTTGAGCAGCTTTTTGCCTTCTGGGTTTTCTTCTTACCCTTTCTTAAATGCTTTGAAATTTTCTGCTTTATGCTGGGTAGAGCAACATCAAACTACTTTAGCAACTGCTGTGTGCTTTCACTAGTCTGTGTTTGGTATCTTTGGCTCCTCAGGTAGATGCCAGCCAGTGGTCTAAATCTGGAGTCTCTAACAAGGGATCTTTGGTAGCCTCAGTTTATGGGTCTTCCACAATCACTGAAGAAAGTGCATAATACTTCATCTTCCTTTCAACTCAATACACTTGCCCATGATGGCTTAAGAACAGGAGATGAATGGATAAGGAGAAATGATAGGAGCCGCTTCCTGGCAATATCCATGGATTTTGCTGCCAATATGGAAATCCGGACAACTTTCACATAGAAGTCAAGAGCTCCTTAGATTTTAAATACCCACAGTAAAGTCTCAATATCAAAGAGAGATTGAACAGAGACAGCAGTCAACTTTGACAACTAACTCTTCCATCTATTTATCTAAGTGAAAATTATCCTTATATTAGAGATTCTGCCTTTTTATGCTTGTGTATTGCCAGATCGGCCTAAAATATAAATCTATAAAAAATAGATTTGATATTGGAGAAAGCAAAAATAATGAAGGAGGGACTCTTTGCACGTTCTAGATTGGCCTTTTCCTTGCATGTTTAAATAAACCATGTATTTTGTCTGATATCTTATAAAATCTAATCATGTTACGTTAAACTCTTCCCTTTTGTTTTGTTGGGACTAGCTTTAAAATCTCTGCTGTAGAGAATCATATGGAACAGATCATGTGATTTCCTCACCATTTAATCCTGAATTTTAAATAAATGATGTATCACAAGCACCAAACTACATATGATACGTATTATAACTCTGGGTTTGACTTTGATGCAGATTCTTATGAAAGAAGAAATATAAATTATTTCCTTCTACACTTTTGGTTTTGTATTCTTTCCATCTTTATTCTATCTGATTTGTATCTATCTGTTCACCTGGATCTGGATCTGTACCAGGGTTCATTTTCCTAGACTTTCAGTTACTGATTTCTTGTTACTATAAACTACCTTTAAAAAGGACCCTAATTTTGTCTTCTAGTGACTTGTTATTAAAAAAAACCAGTTACTGCATGTCTCTTCACCACTCAGTGATGTGCCCCTTGACAGGGGTAGGCAAGTGCAATACTGACATTTACTAGTGGCAGTCCAGGTTTACTTCATAATAGGAAGAATTATTCTAAATTCCTTTAATAGACTATTCACGGTCTTTTGCACACTGGGGAATAAGCTTTAATTTAAAGCACAAACTCCCCTCTTCCTTGACTTGTCTATTCTAGAATATCTATAAGAAGAGATAAATTTCATCACAATAAAAGCTTTTTGGTTGTTGAGGAAGGGGAGGTTCCTTTCCCCAAAGACTACTTGAAATATTCTCTATTTATTTTTTTACCCTTTACATTTTTGACTGTGGAAGGATTTTCCCTGATTTATAAAAAAAAAAAAGGTGCTGTTTTTTTTTTACCTGGTTTGTTTCCATGCACAATCAGAGCCTTACCTGTTTGCATTTTACTTTGTATTTTTTCTTGTTACCACAAAAGTGAGAATGCTGGAACAATAAAATGGAAGACAGCTACCTTCAGGAGTATTGATATCAACATTTCAATGACAGCTGCAAATTTTGCTCTCATAGCACATTTCAATTTCTTTGTTTCCCCAGCCCCTCATTCCCTTGTCTAATGTTTGCTTTGCTTTGTTTTGATTTTTTAATGTTGTTTCTGTTTAGAAGTGAATATGTTACAACAAGAATCAAAGCTACTTTCTTACAGTTTAAGATCCTGTCAGAAAACCTCTGTACTTACTGTGTAAATTTCTAAAGTATGTAGGCTTTTCCTGTCTGAATTTGAAATTTATATTAAATTCAGCTGAAATGGATATATATATGAGGAATATAAAAATCAAATCTGATAATATTAGGAGGAAATGCTAAAAAAATTGCCAAGTTTTTTTGGGTCAAATAATTTGCATTTTGAACTAACGTTGGGTATTTGTTACTTTTTCCATGGAAACACAGTACTGAGAAATGAAAACTCTTATTAACACCTCAGCTTTTCCATGCCATTTTAATCTACTATTTTCGAAAGCAGTCATTTTCAGGTTCCTTCTTGATCTTTCTGAGTTAGGCAAGTGTGATACACACTTGTCATTCCAGAGCTTCATCTTCATACCAACTTTATAATATTTTTTAAACCATGGGTGGAAAAACTAAGATTGTTATCACTGGCCTCAGTAGGGCCACAATGTAATCAGTAGACTTCGTTACATGATGTTACATGATAATATTATTGTTACTGGACTTTTCGAGGAAAATTCGAGTAAGTACTGACCTGAACTGTGGACAGGGTGGATATTTACTGTTGATAAAAGTCAAACATCTTGCAACCCCATGAACAGCAGTTCTAAGTGAGGCCCTTTGAACTCTGCTGGACCACAGAAGAGTGTTCTGAGGGGAAAATCTCTTGGAGTTTATGATCTCTCAATTTTGTGATACTTGGAGGACCATCACTGAAGGCTGATGACAGACCCTGGGCCAATGCTCTGACTTCTCAAGGCTCAGTCCTTTTCTGCTGACAAGATGCAAAGCCATTCTGATTTAAGTATTTCGCTGAACTCGGGAGGAGTTTTTCACAGGAATATACCTCTATACATACTTCTTTGTGTCTGTATGTGAGCATCAAAGCACAAATATTATCATTTTAGATTTATAATGAAGTTAGATTCATAATTAGATTTATAGTTAAATTGTCATGCTTATAGAAAATCCTACTGATTTTTTTTTGCGTTAGATTATTCAGTTAGGTACAGCTATTGTTGTGTGGATTAGGCATTGGTATGATTAAGTGCTGCTAAATCCTTTAGACCTAAACCATCTGTCATATTTGAGGTTGAGTTTGGCAAGGTGGTCCACTCTGAATCTTGTGGCTCCACAGGAAGGTTTCCCTCACCTTTTTTCATCCCTAACCCTTTTGTGCCCTTATCCTTTTTCATCCCTGGTCTCCATGTGAATTGTTAGACAGTTTTCCTTTGTGTGTTTTATCTGCATATAGTAAGAAGTAGAGTGAACCTTGACATCAAACTTTGTCCCATTTTTTCAAATTTGTATTAAACCTTCTTTTGCTGTAGTCTTTGCTGGTGATTCTTTCAGTAGTCTAAACCACTCATTTGCTACAAACCTCCAGAAAGACCTAGTTTCTGTTGGTACAGTTTGGGAAATTATGATGAGGATTTTTATGCACTTTTGTCTTTTGCCCTCATTGGTGATATCTTTTCTAGACTAGTTCCTGCATCTGAGATAAAGGCCCAAGACACACTTCTCTTCACATTTTTCAAGTATTTTTTATTAAAATTTCATGATTAACTAGAGTCATCTAATTCTTTTTCAAGCACTACTTCATCTAATAGGTTTATTTAAAAGTCAGAAAAGCAAATGCAATGAACCTGATGTTCAAAACAGCTAAGAAAATGCATAGTATAGAGATATCATAGGAAAGCAGTGGGAGAAATGGGTTTTCTTTAAAAATTTTCAATACACTGTCTACGAACTAAGATTTGAACAGGTAGACTGCACTGAAACTGATCTATTCTTGTTGCTTTTATTTAGGGACTGTTTCTGCCAATACAACTAAAAACATTTATTAGCAATGACATTCAAAGAGACTGCAGGTCAAGCCATGGCCATTCAAATTCAGCAGAATAATCATCCCTTTCTTAGTACATGAAAGATGGAGAATAGAGGCAAAAGCAAAATCCATATGATACCAGCATATTCAATATGCATACTCCATTAGTGACCACTAAATGTAATTCCAAGTGTAACTTTTAATTGATGGTCCCAAAACCAACCTCATGTTATTCTTATGTTTGTAAATAGACATGAATCAACTATGTTTAGTGTTTCTTTTGTGGATTTATTATCAGCAAACCAGGTATTTGCAGTTGTCAAGATACAACTAAGTCTTCAGGATGAAATTAAGGAGAAATAATGAGTGACCGCTGTTTTGCTTATTCAAGGAGTGTATTCCACAGGAAGTAAATGTATATAGCAAGATTGTTGTCCCTTTCTGTAGCTGCTATGACTTGGTATCACGTAAGTATGAATATTGGGTTGACTAGATGTCCAAAAAATGCCTCTGTTGCTTTTATTTAATTGACTTTAATATCTGAAATGTAATGGCTGATAGTCATTTGTGAAGGCAAAGCTATGTCCCTTCTTCAGTTAGGATGAGTTCTTTCATATACAGTTCACTGGAAGCATTATCAAATACTAAGATGCAGATTTCCTTGTCAAGAAATAACTCTTCCTTAAAAGAGAATCAATAGCACTTTATTTTACATTTTTGAATAAATTTTGATAAATATTTATCATACATTGAAAAACATCTCTACATTTTATTTAATTGACAACATATTGCTCATACAAATACCAATGTATAGACCACTATGGATTTACTACTGACTGTCAAAGTGTGTGTAATACAAGAATCAGTTTTGACAATTCTAGTGTATTACTGTTATTTTTGCTTTGGTTTTTCTTTCCAAACAAAGGGCAAATGAGATTTAATTTCACGTGTGAGAACATTTGAAATACTCAAGAAGCAATAAATAGGAGAGAGTGAAGGAATTACCTTTTAAATTATAGTAACGGGTTGAAAAAGTGACCTTGTGAAATGTCACCTACATGTTCCACATTATTTATTTCTTATCAGAGTTTTTGTAGCAGAAGGTTTCCACTCATAAGGCACACAAGATTTGTATTACAGCAAGATCAATCTGCTCTACCTTTAAATCCTTAGGAAAATAATACTATAGAAAGAATTCCAGTGGTTGGGTGTCTTTGGGTTTGTTTCTAATGAAAAGCTGAGTAAATATACCAATAATTACTGTTTGTCGTAAACAGTCATTTTTATATTTTAACATTTCATATCTGAGGTGCAAGAAATTTATATATAAAATAGATTTGTAGGTGTGCTAAAGTGAAACATTATATGTTCTACTGCATCTAGCCTAAACACTACTTTTAGACCAAATTCATGAATGACAATAGCAAGTTTTTCACTCGCTGAAGGCTAGTGCCTTCAAGGGTACTCAGGTTCATTTATATGCCAGGCCCATAGATTTATTTACATATGATGTCTATCTTTAAGTGATTTTGGATTCTGTCAGAAAACATCATAACATTAAGGAGAATATTGGCATGACATTTCTGTCACAGTGTCTCCATGATAGCCTTAGAGTGAATAATAGTTAATATAACTCCTGACAAAAATAGTAAACCATTGGCATACCTGGTGAGTTCTCCATGTACAGAAGAGTGTCTGAGTGATGATTAAATTTCAGTTTGGGAAGCACAGCTAAGCATCCTAGGATATTCCTCTACCTTCAGCAGTATATTCTGTTCCTACTTCTGGACAACTTCCTATGAGATAGATTAATATATTGTGTAGTACTGTCCAATATTGTATATTTATTCTCTTTCAGATTCAACTTCTGAAGAATAAAATAAAACATATATTTTGATACTTAAAAGGCAACCACTAATCCAAAGCCTGCATCAACAATATATTTTCTTTTCTTTTTTTTTTCTCTCCAGCTGTTGTTGGCAATTGGACAACAATTTTGGCTGATCAGTGCAAATAAAGAACCATTCTGACATGCATTTTCTGGTGAAGAGTTAATTCAGGAATCACTGGACAGGACTGTGGGTCTCAGTGCAGAATGGTCTTTAAAGAATTTTTTTTTTGCACACTGGCCTACTCTTTGTCCCTCTAAACTATGAAGACTTAAAGTATATTTTGTCAGACTGCTTCTTTGTCACAGCAATTGCAAAGAACATTGCACAGCTGATGAATTTTGTAATCCCAGCTTTCCTTGCACAATTTACTTAATTTGCAACAAGCTTCTGACCATGACATTAGAAAATACTAAGCATAGAGACATAGATGTTAAAGATCTGGGGATTTTCTTGTCATACAAATGCTCCTTTTATGACAAATAGTACTTGACTTTAGCGTGACTATTGGGATCCTTCAGGAACAAAAGCACTGCCAAATAGTCTCAATCATGCAGGACACTAAACTATGTTGTACAGGAGCAATATTAGGCATTATGAACATCACCTCTAGGTTGTATTGTCAGGGTCCTTTTTTTCCTTTCCTATTCCTTTCAATTTTATATATACTTTCTACTTTTTCCAAAACTTTCCTCTGTCTTATGGTTATTTTGCAATAAAGTAAAAGATGTCCATATCATCAAGATAGTTCAATAGGCAAGAAAAAGGTTAGGAGCCCATTTAAAATCTATTACAGATTGCTGCATATTTCATAGAGTCCTTGAATGGCATGCACACCTCAGTTGCTTACAAATGCAGTAAAACCAAATTTCCTTTTAAAATGTAACACACAGGCAACATGCTGAGAAATTGGTATATACACCAGTGGGGAAAATAGTATGTGAAATTTTATTTTAGCCTTTGATTGAATGTGAGCTTTGGACCCATACTGATGAGCTTTGCCCATGTATCTTACTGTATTTCTATTTATTGCCACCTTTGAGATGTCAAAGCTCTTCACAATCACTGAGCATAAAAGAGAAAAATAGATATATTCTAAGTGTAGGTTCCAAATCGGTATCTACGGGGGAAGAACAAACTGGGAGGTCTGACAAAAACGCTGTTTTCAAATGACTCTGTTTCCAAATTTAATCTTTTTCAGTAATGTGAAAAGAAACAATTTTGTTACATTTCTTTAACCTCTCTAAGGAAATAGAGGGAACACATGCACATGGATTTTAAGAATTTTTTTGCAGCTCTCTAGTTAAGATGAGTGCATATTGGGAAACATAAGTCTTTCGCATAGCTGAAATTAAAACTCCTTTTGAATGGAAGTGTCCAAAGGCAGAAGAATCTGATTGTTATGAAATACGTAGTAGGTGGAATTCTGAAAATGCACATATAACAAATGTGACAAAGGACAGAGGAGTCTGATTTGGGGTTACTTTTTTGTTTATTGTAAGTGGAAATAGTTCTGCTGGGAGAGATGCAGCTTAGGCAAGGCTGAAACATCCTGGTTTGACGTATGTAGCCCTGAGAGTTTGGTTGAAACTGTATAAGAATGACCAAGAGCACAGCTGATCTGGCAGGTCTGAGGAGAAAGGACTTCCTGTTGTGGTGCTGAGCTAACACTGAGGGATGGGCTGTGATGAGAACCCTGCGACAGTACTCTTTTTCACTTGGTTCAATTGCATAGCGTAGACAGTATGTGAGACAGCAGAGTAAATAATATGTCAACCAAAGTTGCTGAAAGTTTCTTCCCTTATTAGGAAAATAAAAGTCCTTTACAATGATGTCATCATTTTGCCTAAAGACCTACCTCGTATGGATGTTCTGTGTGGTTTATTTAGCTGATTGCTGACTTCTCTGTCCTCACGTACACATATAAATACATATGCATGTATGAGAAGATGAAGAACTAAATGAAAAGAAAGGGAAAAATTCACATCCCAGAAATTACTAGATTTTGGTTTTCCATATGTTGGTATAATTTGTGAAATAAATGCTTCAACTTAAAAGTGTAAGGCTTTATTTTTATTTTTTTTTTAACTAAAACCCCAGATTTTAATAGATGTAAGAGAGATTTACCACTTATTTTAAAATATGAAAGCCAGGTCTTTGAAGCAAAGAACATGCCTGTTTGTTCCTCTCTTGCTAGTTCTTGGAAGAGAACATAAGCAGGCACTGCACAGAAATTATTCTGGTGTTTTGTATTAGGATGAATTTCACCACAGAAGGCTTTTCTCAGTACAACAAAAATAAAGGGGGGAAAAAATGAAGATATTACAGAGGAAAGGGGAAGAACCTTACCTAGCCACTATTAATCTATGGTCATGATGTCAGATGTCAGACAGAAAGAGGTGATTATACACCTGCCTTTCACATTTTGAAGTAAGTAGGAGAGAATTCACCGATATTTTCTACAAAGTTACTATCTTGATTGAAAATACATAACTTTAGTAATGTCAAATTCCAGGTGTTATTTTGCTGTCTTTTTAATCAACCCACATTAGTTAATGGTCTCATTATACTAGATTAATTGCTTGGATTTCTACTATCTGCCACCTCTTATCCTTTTTCTCAGTGAGGCTTTCAGAATGAAATAACTTTTCAGGCACAATCCACTGCTTCCTACTGCCAACAGGATAGGGTCCTTTTTTACCCTGTACTCTGAATTAAGTCTTGCATCCACCTTCACTCCTGCTCTGGTGTTATTAAGACCCTTCTGAACGAACTCAGTTCAGTAAACAAAGAAAAGTGACTTTTCTTTTCCTCCTGCATTTATTAGCAGAACTGGTTCGAGGTGCAAATGAGGAAAAAGTTGACATAAGGGAACAGGGGAGTGCTTTCTCAGAAGTAGTTAGATCAGCTCAGCTTTTCTCATGGAAACCTGTCCACAAACAGGGAAACAAACCTCCCAACATGTACTTCTGTAAGTCTGGACACATTTCATCACATCTCATAAAGGGCCAATTCCATCATACTTAACAACAGGTACATTTTGGACCAGCACCAAAGGCCAGACATGCGTTCAAGGATTTTATTCCTGCAAATCATTAGCGGTTTTGTTGTTCATGACAATAGACATTGACTCTTCTTGAAGTGTGAATGGCAGAAAATTATCTCACAACAGACTTCATGTGAAACATAGAACCTTTAGCAGCTTCTCTTCCAAGAGTCAGAAACAGCAAGGAAAAAAGGTCTGAACATTTGCCACATGAGCAGCACTTTTCCCACAGTGGATATTTAACTTCCATGAATGCAAACTGAAAAGAATTAAATGGTAAGCAGTGCACAAACTCCAATGTCAGAGCAACATATTAGATCAATGAAAAAGTAGTAGTAGACTTTCTCAAGTATGTTTGCAGTCAGAGCATTGCCAAACATCTAGGAGAGAGAATAGCAGTGTTGAGGAGTGAAAAAATGGAAAATAATGTGTGAAAATAACTGCCAAGCATTGGCTTGATATCATTAGAGGAGACAAAATTACAGGTTTGGATTTGCAGGTTTACCTTATTGGAGAAGGTAGATTAAACAAGATGTTTCATTTATTCCACCATATCCAGTGCCAAAAACCACACTATGTAATTCCAAAATCCATATTTCTTTTTCCTTCTATACTAGAACTGAGATAAGAAAATGGACGGAACAATATCGATTTATAGCACAGCTCTGCTAAATCCTAGGAATTGTGACCTCTTTCCATATCTTTTGGACAGGAATCTAGACCAAACAGCGAATATAAGCTTATAGTTAGTGGTCTCTTATGCCAATCCTCCAGAAGAAATTTATTACATGGTACTGTCATCCTTCAACTTATTAGTAGGACCTGCACAGGTCATCAGTCTTGTGGTGGGAAGAGAGGAATAAGGCAAGAGCAAAGGGACTGGAATTATAGAATCATAGAATATTATGGATTGGAAAGGATTTAAAAGATCACCTAGTTTCAATCCCCCTGCCATCAGCAGGGAACCTTCCACTAGAACAGGTTACACAGAGCCCTATGCACCCTGGTCTTGAACAATTCCAGGAACAGGGAGTCCACAACCTCTGTGGGCAACCTGATGCAGTGTCTCATCACAGTCACGGTGCAGAACTTCCTAATATCTAGTCTAAACCTACTCTGCTTCAGCTTAAACCATTCCCCCTTGTCCTATCACTACAAACCCTTGTGAAAAGTGCCTCTCCAACCTTCTTGCTTGCCCTCTAGGTACTGGAAGGCTGCCCTAAGGTCTTCTTGAATCTTCATTTCTCCAGGCTGAACAACCTCAACTCTCTTAGTCTATCTTCACAGGAGAAATGCTCCAGCCCTCTGATCAACTTAGTGGCTCCCATCTGGACTTATTCCATTAAATTTTATTTCAGCTGAGCTGTTGTGCTGCTGCTTAGCAAGAGGGAAGCAAGGCTACTGTGAAAGAAAGCAGAGCATTTCACCCAGATTTTGGGCTAATAATGGCTAAAGAAAAGCTTTTTTTTCCCCATCATGATCCAAAGAATTCCTCCCTTACTCTCTGTCTCAGAAAAACCTTTTCCTGTTTTTCTAAGGCTGCTCCAGCACTTTGCAGTTGACAATGTGTTATCATGCTTTGATAAAAGAAAGAATGAAAGGAATAGAGACTGATGTAATATGAGGGCAGGGTTTTAACTGCACCCATATGTGTTGCTCACCCCAAGCTCCACAAAGCTCTCCATAGTGATGGAAGGAGATGAATGTGAATTATAGTTTACTGTCTTTACAAAAAAAACCAGCAGATAAAGAAAGAAGCAAAATAATTTCTTGGTGTACAAGTTGACTGGATACTTTATTGAATTTTTGCATTACAATAACATCTTTAGAATTTAGCTGAAATATGAGAGATAAACATCTTATTGTTTTGACTGCTCTAAAGATATACAGCAAGGAATAGTGCTTTCCTCATAGAGATATGAATTTAAATAGAGAGGATGTATAAAGGAAATGCAAGTTTTATTTTAACGGCAAGGCTTGAAACACGGCGAATTAATTAATTTGTTCATGGTCACTAAAAAAAGTCAATGACAAGACTTAAAAAGGAAATTAAAATTCCTTTCTGGTTCTAATTCCCTCTTAAGAAGAGTATGTATTTATTTACTTAAATCTGTATTAAAAGATTACTATCACTAGAAAGAAGTAATATGAAAAAAGGTTTGGGAAGTGACACAGGTAGATTAATATTAATGGCTTTGCTGGAGAACTGAAGTACCAAGAATGTCAGAATGCTTATTATCAGAGAAATATTTTATACTATTAAGTCTTTCTTTGTAACCTTAACTATTATTAAAAAATTTAATACAGTGAACTTTGCTAAACATAGAGGGACAGATGCATGCCAGGACAAAATCTGATTCCATTAACTATGAGCCACATTCCAGTGTCGACTTCTTCATCAGAATTACATCACAGAGATGGGAAGTGAGCAAGCTCATTCACTTGCACATCATTAGTTCAGTAACAGTTTCCTTTAAAGGTGCCTTTAAGAAGCACTTAATTTAATGTCATATCAAACACTATCTATCAATGCATCCCGGATCACATGAAAAATTGGGTTTCTTGCACACAGTGCACCAAACAAAAGACAGTCCAGATTTCACATTTAAAAATGAGTGGTGTGACAGCAGTAATCATTATCTCATTGACGTTGATCTGCGTGCTGGAAAAGACTTCCTATTAAGTTCTGAACGGAGGATGGCAGCTTCTGTGAGTATGAAGCTCCCTGAGAGTAGGGCAATGAAGTAAGTAAAAACTTTCAAAAAATTAAATTGCCTCTTGAAACCCTGTAGAGTTTTGTTGCTTGCTCAGGACAGAAAGAAGGAGTATTATGCCAATGATTCATGCACACCTTCATACTGCACAAAGAGGACAGCATAGAAATAGAGGCCATAAAGAATTCAAAACACTACCGATCCAATTATTAATATTTTTATCTTCAGACCAGGTTTGAACTGTAGAACTGCACAGTACATCACTAATGAAACGCAGCCTCCTCTGGGATGGAAGCTCTTAGTTAGCTGATGGGCACAGCATGCTGCCAAAAAGAAAGGGGAGGCAAAATAGAGTTTTAGTATATCACGGAAAGCCCCTGCTGCTAAGGAAAGTGAAATGGCATATTTAGGAGCCAAGCCACTCTCAAAGTAGGGTAAATTGGGAGTAACTATTAGAAATTCAATGGAATAATGGCCGTGGTGAGAGAAAATAATAAGGCAACTATGCCCATCAAGAGCAGACAAGGCTTCTTCTTCTGTTCACTGCCATTTCCTACTCTCAGTTCTCATTTGGTAATAAGAAAAAATAGAGGTCTTTCCAGACTGAATGACTATTGTATGTCTACATCAAACGATGGAACTCAATGCAAAGACTCTAAATGCAGCTAAATATCAAAATTGCTGTATTCCCTTGCAATACAATGCAAACTTGCTAGTTTGGATCTGGAAGAAGCATAATCATCCTGAACCAGTGATGTGAGAAAGTTAAGGAGCACTGAGCCTGGGAGAGGCTTACTAGTTTGATTGCAGCACATGCTTACCTACTGTACTGTACCTGGCCTCAAGCTGGCTCAGATTTACCTGGTTTATGTGTCAGCATCATCTTCCCTTTCCTCTTGGCTTCAGCATTACCACAAGGTAACTAAGGTTTCACCTACCTGCATTAATCTGTGTTTAAATGTGTCTTGAAACAATATTCCCTGTATTCACTACCAAAGCTAGTGCCAACTACTCCTGTGAAATGAAGTGAGATGACCAGGAATTTTTAATTTAATTAAGAAAATAATGGACTTTGGACCTGGTGAGAAAAAGTATGCCTCTTCAGTTAGGAGAAAAAATACCAAAACTTGGAAATCTAATTTCTTGGCAAGCCTACATTAACTTTAAAAACAAATAAATATAATGGCACAAAATATCTAACAGTTTCAGACTGATTTTTTTTTCAAATGAAGGGAAATAGCCAGTTCAGCTATTCTTATGTATGACCTTTATTTTGATTTTTACATTGTTGAATATGTATAGCCATAAGAGACAAAGTGCAGCAAACAATCAATTTATGTTTCCCATAGATGATGCTATCTACCAGTTAAGTCTCTTGAGTGACAATATTTTGTTCTAGTTCTAGTGGAATGATCTTTTTGAATACAAAGATAAGCTAGAAAATTTTTTTTGAGGGAGTAAAAAATTTCTACTTCTGAAACATTTCTGAAAACCTATACAGTTTATAAAAAAATCCTATGATTCTTTTTTCCTGATAGTCTGGTAGGTTTGTATGTTTTTAAAATACAAAAAAAAATATTAATTATATTCTTAATATGGATTAAATACTTTTGCTAGTAATTCTTTGTTATTATGATGACTTCAGTACTCTACTGACAGCTGAAACAAAAATTTCTTATCTTTTGGCTTTTTTAGGGGGTGCCAAGTTGAGTAACATGTTCCAGGTGAGGCTGCAACAGCTCCCTGTGTGCTGATCCAACCAGTAGCATGGACAAAGTTGTATTCCCAATGGTAACATACACAAACTTACCTCTAAAAACACATACATACATGTATGCATGGCTGTCTACTGTGGTCATAACAGACTAACATAATCACCACTCACATAAACACAAACAGCACTAATGACATCATCTTAGTCATCTCTCTGGTTGATCAGGAGGAAGGACAATTATTGGGAAATATACATCTATCTATCTGTATATTCACCGTGTGGATCTCTTCAATTGCTGGGTTTAGACACTAGCCTTTTCATTAGGCTTCCCTTGGATCCAAATCTCCACAGTTGGTTGCACCTGGATATATATACCCCTGCAACCACAGTCCTGCTTACACAGAGAAACACACAACAGATTTCTTCAGTAGCTGATCCTGGATCAGTTGCCTCAGTGCTAGAGAGAATTTTTAGCTAATTATTGTAGAATAAAAACAATTAATAATAAAATGAAATATTTCAAAGATCCTAAAGTTATTTGGATGATCTGAGATGTATTCTTTGTAGATTGCCTAGATTTTGACTTTTTATCTTTATGGAATAATTTAAAGCTCAAAAGAATTCCAAAGCATGGAAAACACATTTTATGGTCAGCTATTGGTTAATGGCAAACGTAGAGGGAAAAATAGAATGTTAAAAGCAGAGCATGGGAAAGTCCAAATATGAATGTTTTTCAGTTCTGATGAATTCATATTATATATATTAATTCATATTATAGACATATATCAGATTGAAGCTGGCAAAGTCAACAGAAATATTCTAATTATCCACATGCTTTGGATCAGATCATACATCCTTAGAAAATTATGTTGATAAAATAGGCCTAAGATGGCTTTATGTTATCTTGCAAAACTCTCTTTTTTGTTTTTATTTTTTTTTTTATTATTATTATTTTAATGAGGACAAGAAAGAAGTGGGGTTTTTTTCAGATTTTCTTGAAGATTCTATTTTACCATCTGAGACTCCAAAACCTTTGTTAAGTTTCTCTTTTAATTTCTGAGGTTCCAAAACCAAAGATGATAAAATAAAGGATGATTTTTTTTTTTTTTTTTTTTTATTCCACTGAACCCAATCTTCATAAAAATTAAAAGTTTCTCTTGTCAGAGACTCAATCTTAAATATTTTAAGCTATGAAATCTGGAATTAGTTTTGGATGGGTCTTTAGGTTTCTCAATGGAACTGTGTTGTTTACTGTATTAGCACAATTGAGCCCTTTTTACCTATATATGAGGAAAAAGCAATGAGAAGTTCTCTTTTCAAATGTAACGTTTCCAGTTTTTACTAGTAATTTTTTATTGCTTCACTTTATTGTAGATACGAATTAAAGTATCATAGCTTGCATTTAATTATTCTGAGACAATAATGATTTACTTCAGTAATTAACAAAACCCCTCTCGCCTCAATTCTCCACAAATTCTGAATAATCCTGCTACATTGTTTCAGTACTTAAGAGTGAGAAATTTCACAACGTTGAGTGAAAATCTGAGTTGTTTTAGCTAAGACTTAGTCTAAGGTTTATTTAAGGGTCTTAGATAAAGTAATTCTTAGTAGAGCAACATGTAGATCATGGAAACTATGTTGGTACCTTTTTGACTGGTATATGTCCAGATAGAGCATACATTTCTATAGCTGCTTTTAAATGCAAATTTCATCATTTAAACATAAGATACGTTCCCTAACAATTTCACATTGCAGGATATTTTGTTATTCTTACTCATTTTAAGTTCTCAAAAAGTTTCAAAATAGTCAAGGGGAAGAGATTTCAATCAGTAAAGATGTCCGTATAGAGCTCTTATTAAACAAGTCTTGTCTCTATAGGCAAAGAGGAATTCCTTTTGTGCTAGCATATGAGAAAATGAAAAAATAAATTAGAATGATAGGATCAAAAAAATGGTTTGGGAAAGAAGGGACCTTTAAAGGTCATCTAGATCAATTCCACTTCAATGAGCAGGGACAACTTTAACTAGAACAAGGTTGCTCAGAGCCCCACCCAGTCTGACCTTGAATTTTTTTCCGGGGATGAAGCATCTAAGACCTTTTGAATCTTTTAGAAAGGAACTTACTTCTGTTAAACAAACAAACAAACAAACAAAAAACCAAACCAAAACAAACAAAAACCAAAATAAAACAAACAAAACCACAAACAAGCAAACCAAACAAACAAAAAAGAAACAAATCAAAACAAACCACAATGAAACAAACCCACCAAGAAAAAAACCCCAATAACCTGTTGCTAAATTGAACTGCAAATATCTAGTGCACTGAATTTAATCCTTTAGTAATTATTGGTTTTGAGCAGATGTTTAAGAGAGGTCTTGATGAATATGTTACAGAGGCACCCTCATTCTAAGTAATTTTTGTACATTGTCCTTCTTTGTTTCAGTTAGAGCTTAGACAAGAGATACAACTGTTCAACTGGCAGATAAAGCGTTCTTTGAAAATTCAAGTAAGTTGTGATTGAACCAGTGCACTGGTCCTCACTAGTCCTCCTCAGCACATGGCATTCTGGAAGCAAAACCCATGGGTATAAATATACATCCGTTAGAATTGCCCACCATTTGCATGAAAATTATGAGCATTAAAAAATTGCCTGCCAGTAATTTCCAGCTCCTTTGTATTTGTTTTTCTTTTGGATGGTACTTAATTCCAGAAGATTTTTTTAGTGTTAATTTGAATCCAAGAAGCTTCTGTTCATTTGTCAACAAGAGATTTTGAATCAAGCTCATTGTGGTCTCTGAAACCTTAAATGGATTCTCTTTGGGAATCTTTTAGGCTCCAAGGCGTACTTACCTCCAGATGCAATATTCAGCTGGTGTCTCCTGTGGAGAGTGTGATTTCATTTTAGCACAAATTCTTTTATTTTTACCCTCTGATCTCTTCCTCCCTTCATGTCTCCCAGTCTAGCTCTTCTTGCAGGAACAGAAGGAATTGCAATAAGCCAGGCTACCTTCTGAGACAGCAATCCTAGCACTTAGTTTTTTAAGCAGTTATACCCTGATATGTTACAGGGGAACTATAGGGATACCAGAAGATGGAGGTATATCATTTTAATGCGAAGGGAACCAAGAAGTTACATGAGTTTACCAGAGAATTTGGATCTCAATGACTGTCTCATTATATTGCTGAGAGATATTAGTTGTTTAGAATAAATAAGTTTTAAGTAGAATGAGTTACTGTGTGATTTAGTATTTAGTAGTTGGGTTTACTGAAGTCTCAGGCCACAAGCTGTGGACTTACACCTAGGTATGTTTTCCGGTGGAATACAGTTAATTTTATCAGTAATTTCCCTAGTAGCTAGTGCAGTGCTATGTCTTGTCTTTAGTGTGAGAATATTGATAATACACTGATGTTTTCGTTAGAAGCCACCAGGCCAAAAATTACCATTGTAGCAAGAGGCGCATGCAAGGTCCATGAAGAGTGTGTTAGGGGCAGATGCATAAGTTGTAAGGGTATAATTGCCCAGGAATTTCTTTGTTGTGGGTCTCCCTCCAGAGGCACCCAGCTCAAGCTGACCTGCTGCTGTACCGCTCTATGAAATTATTTATTTTCTTTTAATGCAGCACCTGAGATTCTGCCACAGGAAACTTAGGGTTGAACCTGAAGGAGGAAGTGTGCCTGAGAATGGGCATGGGTGTGAGGGGGGAGTCTAAAGGGGCACCTGTTGGCTTGCTGGAGCTGCACGCTGTGAAAGGACTCCAGTCTTGGCAGTTAAACTCTCATGTGGAACGTGTGGGACTCCTTGAACACTGCTCATGAAAATGCTCATGCAGTGGCTTCTCCCTTAACAACATCCATATCACTGAATCACAGAATCAGTTATGTCAGAAAAGGCCTCTGAGATCATCAAATCCAACCCAGTAGTGTTTCCTCACCAGCTCCCATGCACCCCCAACTTCCTTGCCAGTGTGGCAGTATGAAAAGCAGAAAAGCACTGTGTAAGCACTGCAAGAGTGTTGAGGTTAAGAGTCCCTACATTCTCTATCCTTAATAGAAAATCTCTAAAAGGCAGCAATGGTATTTGATTTCAAAGCTTCATAGTTTATTAAGGATTATAATAAAATTAATTTTGGCCCAGTAAATTAAAAATTTACAGTGATTTTAAAAAATATTAAAATATAAATTATTATATTACTTCAAAATTATTGGTTTTGTTCTGGAAAGGTACCTGAATGAATTTAAGTATCCAGTCAATAACTTTGCTAAATTGCCAGTAGATACAAAAGCGAATGCTAGTTGTAATACAAATTTCCTTATTCATCCAAAATTATTTGATTTTCATTTCCAGACCATTTCATATGCTTTCTCACTGTTTCACGTTGTGCTGTCATTCTGTTATAAATGGAAGGTGGCGCTCATTACTGTAATTAAACTTATCTATATGGAGTGCAATTTAAAAATTTTTCTTTGTTGCAACTTTCTTCCAGGCTTGAGATCTTGTCAAATATTCAATATGATTTACAGCAACTTCCTGATATACTGGGGGAAATTTAATCTGTATTTCTAGATAGCTTAAGGACTCTTCTCAGTGAAAAACTGCTTTGAGACTGCAGACAAAGCCAAGAATTCAACACCAAATGACATCTTTCTATGAAAAAAAATTTCATTTGCTGCTGATTAGGAATATAAATACTAGAAAATCTAAACTTTCAAGAAATTATCAAAGTACAAAATTTCATTAGAATAACGAAGACTTCATTTCAGATTTGTTTTCCTATTTGAAATGTTTCAGCTTCTAGATTTATCAATACATAAAGTATATGCATAATGTAATAAATATTTAATTTTATGTTTTTTTGAAGATAGCATATATAATTAACACCACTTTATTTCTGTTTTGGACTTAGGAAAACCAAGATTATTTATTTCTTTTTCTCAAATTAGAAAAAAATCCATAAAATATTTCTTAATAACAACTTTTTCTACTTTAATCTCACCAGTAATTCTAACTTCAATAGTAATAACAATATCAAGTGTAAAATAAGTACACATATGCACATACTTTTACTGTCTACTATTCAAAACTGTCTACTTTCCACTGACAAATAATAATATTTCAAAAATACAACATGGAAAGCAAAATCACTGTATCCAATAACTGTGCATTTTTTCTTATGATTTCATGCAATGTGTACTACAGGTGTGAAGTTGTGTAGGCTGAGTTTTACTTCAAATGAAAGTAGCTTGCTGCCAAAATTGCAACTTTTCACATTTTGATTATTCAGAGTGTGAAAATTCTCATTTTATAGAAGTTCTTTAGTCGGGAAACTGTTCAGAGTAAAATAGTAAAGGTTATCATGTGATGTCTTGGGAAAATTGAAAACCTCCCTTACTTGTTTCTTATTACAAAATGTATGTACAAGGGATACTTTGAAACTATATTAATATCCGTAAGGTAGCAGATGATCTTTGATAAAATGGTGCTGTAGAAAGCAACATATTACTTCTATATCTATACTTCTAGATACAGATATATAAAACCATTAAAAGATGAGCAGAGGTTAGGAGAGTTGAACTTAGATTATTTCTTTTTAATTATCCTCAAAAATCAAGAAATCATGTATTAAAATGTTTCCATGGTACCTAGTTATCTGTATAGGCAAACATGTTCAGATTGTGAGAGAATTATAATTTCTGCAGAATTCTGTTACTATCTTTTTCCTCAGCCTGATCAACTGTGGAGCAATATCATTAGTTGGCAACCAAAATTCATGCTGATAGAACTACTAAAAATAAGAGTTTATGGAATTATAGTCCACACCTTCCGTTCATCATTCCTTTTTTCCCCTACTTTATACACTGGACAGCCTAGTCTTGCAGAATAAGATAAAAAATCAGATATAACATTATTTTCGTTTCATGTTTGCCAGCTTAATCAGAATGCCCTTCACTCACAGACATGAAGGGTGAACTACCCTAGGCAGGCAACTAAGAAACAATTCAGGTATGTATAAATACATATATATTTAAATATATATATATATGTATATACCATACCTGAGACATATATCAGGTAAATATATATCTGGCTGAGAGACTTGGGGTTGTTCAGCCTGGAGAAAAACAGGTTCCAGGGTGACCTTTTAGTGACCTTTCAAGAGCCCTACAAGAAAGCTGGAGAGGGACTTTTTACAAGAGCATATAAGACAAGGGGAGTGGCTTCAATCTGAAAGAGGGTAGGTTTAAATTAGATAATAGGAAGAAATTATTCACTGTGAGAGTGGTGAGGCACTGGAACAGGTTTCCCAGGGTAATTATAGATGCTCCATGCCTGGAAGTGTTCAGGTTGGATGGGACTTTGAGCAATCTGGTCTAGTGGAAGTTTCCCTGCCCACGGCAGAAGGGTTGGATCTAGATGCTCTTTACGATCTCTTCCAACTCAAACCACTCTATGATTCTATGAAATAGTTCCTCTGCATCCCATCCAGTTTTCTCACTGTCATACCACTGTCCAAAGAGAAGTTCTGCAGACAAACCATTGAATGATACTGAGTTTCAACACTCCTTGGATGGCATAATATTCACAGAAAATCAGTGGGTAAATATTTTCTTTACACTTTAATGGTGAGTAATTTTAGCAGGTAGGATTTTTTTGTTTGGTTTGATTTAGTTTTTTTTTAATCTTTTAGAGGCAGAAAAAAAGTCGGTTTTAAAGTGTGGTTAAGAAGTATCTTGTATTTTGTTATTCCTTGCCTTATGTCTTATGCCTATTCCAGCCTTATGTCTATTCCAGCCTTACGTCTTTTAGGCTGGGGGTGCATCATGCTTAATGCCACTTAATTCCTTTTCATCTGTGTTTTTGTTTATGGAATATAATTCATAGCGTCTTCAGAACTC
>JAWWES010000081.1:71529401-71540773 GCA_035583135.1 Lophotriccus pileatus | reverse complement strand
TTAAGGGCTAACGAGCACCATCTTGCCCGGGGAGCTCCCTGACCGGGAATCGAACCCGCGGTCTCAAGGGTACCAGCACTGCGTCTTAACCACTAGGCCACCGGGGGCTCCCAAAAGTTACAAGATATTATTGAAGAAAAAGTTAAACAATAAAGCAAGTACACAATTAGGTAAATTTGTAACAATACACAGAAGCATACACGGATACTGGATAAATTTAATATAGTTTATAATCCCAGTGAGGTAAAAGCCATGATACATTTCTATGGTCTGTGGCACAGTACATGTTCCACTTTCAGAGGTCATCTAGGGGTTTTATTTTTGAAACGTACTACCATTGCAAAAACTCGGGATATTGTCAACATCCCTGTATTATGTCTCTTATTTCTACAGTGCATTAGATTTATGAATTTTGTTCTTTCACTACATGTCATGGGTTCATTGCAAAAGGTAAATTTAGTCTGTATTCTTCAAACTCTTCAAAATGTAGACTTCTATTATGTGTAGTTACAAAACTTTTTATTATATGGTACTATTCAGTACTGTCTTTCCCTGTGTGGAAAACTAACTTCCTTGAAAGATTTCCAGACGTGCTCCAGATTGCAGATGACTGCAAGTGTATCGCCGTGGAAACAAAATCACAATGCTTTCTCCCATTTCACATGTGATGCTAATAATAGTAAACAAAAAACCACAATGTCTTTCGGTGCACTTAATCCTTTCTTGTTTGGTTGATTGTGGTTTTTCATAATTTAGGAAGGTTAAAATGGAAACAGACCCAATGACTGTGTAATAATTGCTGTAGTTACTCAGCTGAGTTACTGTAGTTACTAGCAATTTTGCTGCTTCTTTCAGCTGGATCGCTGTTTTGTACTGACACAGTGAAAACAACCTTTCCTCACAAAGACAAAAACCCCACCTTTTTCTCCACTAAGCGAGTAGTGATATTGAACTCAGTTCTTACATAAATGTATTTCAAATATTTAATTATTCTGAAATGTATAATGGCAGAAGTCAGTGAAAACGGCATTTTGGGAACGGATGATCACGAGTGTAGAATATGAGGTTAGCCGATAGAACCCTTGCAGACTCTCAGAGGCAAGGCTGTTTTGCACAGCACTGCAGCTATCTTCAGAGCCAGATGATCCATCATCTCATCACAGGAGGTATGGGAAATAAGAAACTATATGAGTGAAAAGGAACAGTAATAACAGTAATAATAGCAGCAAAAAAACCCCAATAATAGTAAGTATTTGCAAGTCAGGGGTAATGTGTTCTATCTCAAACTTGCTGAGTTTGCAAGCCTTGCAAGGCTGTATTTTGACACATGCTGAGATTCAAACCATTCAGCAAAGGATAACGAAAAATATGACTTTCTGCAAGACCTTTTAACAGACCCCAGTGGCAAATTGAATCTGTATGCTGATTTAAAATAGACTTAAACAACCCACGCACGCCCAAAACATAAATGAAAACATAAAAAATAGCATTAATGCTACAGAGATAAAGGTGAATAATTTTTGTCCACCTCTGATGGTTTCTATTCCCAGTTTCTTCATGAAAACTCACCAGTACACATTTGCAAAAGGAACTGACTTGCATTCTACTTTATACTCTGAATTTGGCAGATTAGTTCTAAAGAATCCACTCTGCTACTTTATTCTATGTTAATTTAGCATAAAGCAGTAGACCAGCAGCCTCATGAGAATTACACATCTCCATCTGCCTAAGAATATGAGAAAGTGAAATTCAGATAAAAGTAGGAAAAAGAGGAAGAGTGAATTCAGTCCTTCCTGAATGGTTTCAAGGATACCTCCAGGAAATGCGTTGTTTGCTTCCCAGTACATTTGCTTCTGTTCTGTGACTACTTTGTGGATAATAAAAAAGCCCTAAGGAAGAAGCCTTAAAATTACTATCTGGAGTTTTATTTCCCTTGCTGGGATGATGAAGTTTTGCAGCAGCTTATCCAGAATGCTATGATGTTCTGAAGTCCACAGGCATTTCTGCAATTACCAGCAGTTTTTTTCTCACTGAATTTCTCCTTCCAGAGAAGTGAAAATGAACTCAAATTCACAGATTATTGGTCCAAGGTTACAGTTTGGGCCAGGGACACAAAATATTAAGAACTGATACTTTTCAGATGTACAGTTACGTGATAGTTTTCTTTTGTATTTGAAGACATTTAATTTCATGGTAATTAAAAACCAAAGGCAAAAGCAAAACCAAAACCAGTAACAGTTAGTAATAGTGTCAAGGAAGATTTGCCTTTGATATTAAAATTTGTGCTGTGTATTGTAGTACTGGAAGAAACTTCATATATCCTCTGGTTCATTTTCCAGACCAACATACCTAAATCATTTAAAGTAACCTGTAAAAACTTTCAATGGTGTCAAGGAAACCTGATCCAGAATTTACCCAAAGTTTTATGGAATATTTGTGTGAGGAGCTCTTGGCCTAATTGCAGTAATCCAGTACTGGTTTACTGTACTGATGTCAGAGAAAGAATCTTGGTACTGTTTTGGTCATAAATTTAAATTTCACTGTTACAGTTTCATCCTAATTAAGAAGTTACAGGTAGTTTAATCTCTGAAGAAAAGCTTTGTTCCATCCTTAAAATAGATTTGGTATAGCTGAAACAATAATCTTTTTATGGTACTACACAAAGACATATTGAAACAAGGAGAAATACTGGAAAAGCACAAAAAAAGTGCAAAACCCAGCAAACAAAGGGTGAAAAAGACTGGATAAACAGCAAAAGTGACCCAAAGAACCTCATGGACTCCCAACGTTGTTTGACAAACAGTGATAAAATAGTCTCTGACTTTCATAAAGAAAAAGAAATATATCTTTTTGTTTACCATAGACTATTCTGTAGTTCTGTAGAATTTTTACATCTCTTTAGAACTGCAAGTCAAGAGGTCATTAAGACATTGAAAAGTTCGAAGACATCTTTTTCACTGGGCATTTCAGAAGAAACATGCAGTAACAGCAAGTCACAGTTGGCTGCTTTTGCTGTTTTACTGATGTGGTGTGATTTCAAACATACTACTTCCAACATCTAACATTTTCAACAAAAAGGAGTGGCTGACACACCAAAAGAAGTTACTGAGAAAAACTGAAAATGAAAGAACTGCATGTATAAAACATGCTAGTGACACACGTAGAGGTTAAGTCCAGTTCAGAAGAGTGTTGCTGCCAACCTTAAGCACTCCTGTTGAAAGAGCAACTAGCCAGAAATAACTTTCATCTCTCTTTTTAAAATGCCTGAATAGCACCCAGCATTTCCCCACATTCAATCTCTGAGAAAATCCCAATAAAAATGATGGACAGAAATATTGCTACCGAATATTCTGCCGCACAGACAGCCTACATACTTGACACCAGCTCATACGAAATAAACAAGAAGTTATTTGTTTCATCTCTGAGGCTAGCTGAATTTCAACATGCAGTCTTAGATGGACATTTCTTCAAGAACCAGCTTCATAATTGTAATTAGTTTTTTGAGAGGAAAGTCCCTCAAATGACAAATAGCCTGGATAAATAGTAAAGTTGCCAAACTGTCCAGTATTAGGTATTTTAAATTCACTAAGGAGAAATACTTTACAGTAACCAGCTGGAAAACAAGAGGACATAAGAAAAAACATAACAGGATGGAACCAAATAAAATGACTCTTCTGTTATTATGAGTGATTATTCTAAGAAACAAAATAAATCAGCTCACACCAGGTGTCATTCTACAGCAGCTAGGCTTCTTTAGGTGCCTGTGCTACCTAGCCTTACTTTTACCTGAAGTATAGTGGTGCTCCACTGCACAGAGTAAAAACAGACTTGAACAATATACAAATAATTGTTCTTAAAATAGCTTCAAATATTTTTAAGATATCAAAATAAAATCAAGTGCTTAATCAAATTAGTCCTGCTGTTAATATATGGTCAGAAGCCAAAATTTCCATTACCCATATCCATCTCTTCTAAATGCACTTGTTTTGACCGTTTCTGGGGGCTGAAACTCTTGGATAGGTATGATCAATTCTATTTTTCCTTGATATTCTTTCTAAAGAAAAAGTCCTGTGATTTATTCATTGCAAAGTAAGCCTATTAAAGTGTCAAAGGTTGAGAAATGAGAAATATTGGTACACTCATCAAAATGTTTTTAGTTGGGACATGTTGCATTACAGTTTAAAGAAAGATTAATTGAAAGGGATTATTTGTAGTGACTACTTTCAGATATCCTGATTGTAATTTGACTTGCTTATATAGGGTGTTTGGGGGTGGGTTGATGGGAAGCTGATTAATAAGCACAATTGTCTTGGTGAAAAGAAACATGCAATTTCTTTTAAAAATCATTATCGTATTTATATTTGTTACCACCACTATTGACAAAGATTAGGAAAATAATCTAATGTATCTATGATCAAAATAAAATTGATAATACATTTTTATGTAGTTCTCATGGACATTATTTTTAGCTCAGTGCTGTATGGAACTGTGTCAGCATTTATTGATATTACAAAGTGGAAAGTAGCTCTGAACATTCAATGGTAGAACAGTTTAGTTACAGAGCTCCCTATCTGCTATCGTTTACAGAGCAGATGAGAAAACAAGCTTATATTTACTAGGTTTGTATCTCTGTGGTAATAACAGTCATCATAAGGTAATTTTAATAAAACTTTTTCAGGAATTTAATTTTTTAGTGGTAAGTGCAAAATATGAAGTGCCGTATCAGCCTTAACCTTTCTTGCAGATAAAGAATCAACTGATGTGAAAAATTTGGTGAAATTGACTGATTAATTTATGCAAAAGGCTCGTATACTCCTGACCTTACTTTCATTATCACCCATTCTCCAAATCTATGTGGGGTTTTGACATTACAGGGAAATTGAAGCAGGCTTGAACTTTTTTCATTATCTTTTTTTAAAATCAACTGGATTCTGGGTTAGAAGGCTTAGATAGCAATAGTCTTCCAGTGAGAATGGTTTTGGTTTGCTTTTAATTAGGAACTTCCATGGGTTTTTTTGTTTCTAATTGCTGTACTTTGGCCAGCAACTGAAATTGCTCTTATTTTACTCAACTGTCAATGTATGCAGTCTATTTCACAAATACATATGCAAGAAAATTCTGGTTTGTAGACTAAGAATAGTAATTTGACTGTAAATAAAGCATAATTTCAGAGCTGCTGGCTGCATGAGGGAAACATTGGACCTTCGGAAACCAGTTTCTATTTAAACGTCTAACTGTTAAGAAACAGATAGTTTCTTTTATTAAACCCAGATTGTCAGATACCTGAAAGGAACTGCATGACACAAATATTATCCTGTCAGAGCATCTAATGGAACCCATAATACTCATCTAGTTCTGCTCTTCTCTGAATTCTTGAGGTTCCCAATAATACCCCTTGGGAATAGAAACTACAAGCCCTTTCTTTATGACTGACAAAAACCTATTTGGTAACTGATTTTATCTTTTTCTGTGTAAAAGATCTGTAGCAGTCTTTCAGGAAGCAATGCAGAATTTCAAGTTTCATTAAGAGCATAGATCATTTTTGTTTTCTCAATCAAGTCCCAGTATCTACATCATGGAAAATAAAAAAAAAAAAAAAAGAAGATAGAAATAAACACTGATGTTGATGCACAACTCCTTATCCCAAGAATTTTCAGAAACATTCTGCAAAGTTATGTTGAAAGAGAACACACAGTAATAATTCAGTGATAGTCTTTGTTATACCATATGCGGTTCATAGCAGCCAAAATATGTTTTTGTGGGTAAAACTGACTGTCCCTCTTACCTCTGAGTTACCTTTGTGGATTCCATCAAATCATCTGAACAACCAAAAATAGATGTTCTGAAGTAGGCACATAGAAATTATTTTCTACTTTATAATCAAAAGAGCACATGTGAATCAGCTGAAGTTAACTAAATAATATCAGAACATGGTTGGAAAAATTTTCAGTATTTTCCCCAAGAAAAAAAAAAAATGTAAGTGAAAATGTTATCAGCCATAGCTGTAATGCTTTCTTTGAACAATAAAAAACCTGAAAGCATAGAAGCTGTCCAGACCTATTATTCTGAGGTCACCATGAGAGCTTAATTTGCCACTGGACTTATAGTTTATATTCACTTAGAGGGATTTGAGGCTGGTATTTGGTCATTCTTAGTGTTGGTGAATAAAGGACAGTTCCATTCAGTAATAAATATATTATGTGTGTATATAGACATTCATATGAATGGTTTTTACTGAAGATGAGAAATCTCTAAGAAGCACTGACTTAAAAAACCAACCAACCAACCAACCAACCAAAACAAAAAACACCACAAACTAGAGCCAAAGCATTTACTTCAAAGAAATTTTCACAAATTATACACTCTACCACACCCCCCAAAAAAAACCTTTTAATTTGAGGATTAGTAAGTTCTTAATCCTGAAGGCAAAATAATATCTAAATGGAAATCTTAAAGTCCCAAAAAAAAATCTTGCCTTATTTTCTCTACAGATTTATCTACATAAATTCACTAAAGGATTTTTCCTGTGGACATATTCCTGTATGGGGAAGAATTCAATTCATGAGAAGCTAAACAAAAAAGTCAACCATGCAGAGATCCCCACTAAGCTGTACTACTCAGACAGCACGCTTGCTATGCTTCCTGCTGCTGTGTGAGCTCTGAGCATCATAAGAAGTGTACATCAAAGTAATAATGGCCTAATGAGTGATGAAGTCCTCATATGATGTCTTGATCACCCTATAATAAATCTTCCTGACTATATTTTTGATTCAAAAGGTCAGGAGCAGAGCTCCTATCTAACAAAGCCTTTCTCCAAAATATTAGGAAAAGAGTCACTTTGAAAGTCTGTTGTGGATTTATGAAACCTGAAGTCCTTGAAATATATCGCACTTTTCTGGCATCTATTTCAGAGGAAAAAAAAAAAAGGTCTAAGTGAAAAAGTTGGAGGGTTCTTATGTGGATTAAAATGTCCTGAAAGGATACTTCATTATGAGTTTAGAATAATTCAATACAATCAATGAATGTAAGCAAAAAGAAAAAATAAACAACCCAAATCCAACATAAACTTCTAGCAACAGCTAGTTATTCAACATGTATCTGAGGCAAAACAGAAAAAACTAGTGTGTTAATACAAATTTAGAAAAAGAAAAATAGATGATGGCACATGACTTTGAACAAAGTCTGTGCTGAAATAAGAATAAAAAAATCTGTATTATTATTTTCCGGAATCTTTCCTCCAACTAGAAAAATTTTTTACTCTAAAATTCTCAGAGGAATCCCACTGGAAACACATGATTTTACCTAATCTATATTTCCAAGGAAGTCATCACTTTCATACATTCTGAAAATTAATTATGAAATGAAAGTTGATTATGTATTTTAAAATGGTTGCAATCACTAGCTGCAAAAAATAGTATCTAAATCTCTCTTTGCACATATATATTCTAGATAAAACTCTTTGTGAACACAGTGAGGGTAAATTGAATTTCAGTTTTGTAAACAGACAGTAAATACTAATATTTTATGAGTTATGGTTTGCTGTAGGTACAGCACTGAAAGAAAAAAGTCTGAAGTGTTAACTGTTGTAAAGGGTGGTTTTTGAGTACATTGATTTTGTATTTTGGGCTGTATATGGACTTCAATTCCTGTCCTAATCTGGAGTGTTGCTGAACTGGTAATACACATGCATGTATTAAATTATTCTCTCCTTAGCAAAAACATTCAAGCAAGGTTTCCCAAGGAGGCTGTGCAGTTTTTATCTTTGGAGATTTTCAAAATCTTACTACATAGAGCCCTGAAAACCTTGGTGTGGATTGAGTCTTGGTCAAGTTTTGAGAAGGAGATTGTACCAGAGACCTCTTGAGGTCCCTTCCCACCACAAGAGTTCAGTGATAATGGAGCAGCCAGAATCACAACACAGAACAATGAACTGCTTAGATACCCACATAGCCTCACTAATTCCTTCAAATTCTTGACATTTGCCAATCAGACCATAAAGTCTGTTATGGGTGTGAGATGGTCTGCTGCAGTCTGAGAGCACCTGACTGAGATCGGAGAAGCCAAACCCGAGTGCCAACTGCTGTGGGAGCTATGAATTCATCCACATCCACTCAGCCTAGCCTACTCTAGCCATCAAATTTATCTTTTTTGATTCAATGTTTAGATAAATGCCTGGGGGGTTATATGCTACATTGTTTCATTACATGTTCTTTGCTCTGTATTCCATGTTCATTATGTTGTATTTCTCATAGAATTAATGGAAAGTCATTTATTTGCATGGAAATTGGACACTCCCTTGGCATCTGACTATTCATTTCACAATTGTCTTCCTCTTCCTCCTGTATTGCTGAAAAAGCTTTTCTATCTGTTGTTATAATTATTATTGTGGTTAGTCTGGGTTTGATTTTGGCTGTTTAGATTATTAAAGGCATGAAATGGACTTGATGATCAAGCAGTGTATTGGCCTTGGTGTATAGGTTTATATAGTCTACATTTCTTGCAAGAAGTATTTGGACTTCAAAACAACAGCATTTCTTCATTGCAATAGTTTTCCTTTCAAATTATAACACTTAAACATTATTTAGACTAAACAACTGCCTTTTAAAATCGCTATACTTGTTAAGATTTACACACATTTCTACTCACCAGTCTGGAAAGATATGTAAGCACAAATCCTAAATGGAACTGCTGATACATAAATTCATTGATGAATTTAGCCTAGAAGTAAAATATTAATTTTATTTAAATGAGTAATGTTCTGGAGATTGACATCAGCTGGACCTGGATTTTAATGACAGTCCCCTACTTATTTCTTCTACTAATGTCAAGTAAAGCAGACTATTGCTTTCTTTATAAATTAATAAAAGCTTTTCATGTGCTTAATGATGCAATGATTGGCTCACAGTAAAATATACCATGTCAGTGGAAAAGATATCATGATGTTATCAGTCAGTAACAAACCCTGACAATTTTTTATTACAGCAATAACTGAAGGTATTGAAACTATCTAATTAAACTGTTCCTTGATTGAAATTGTCAAAAAAAATACTATTATTATTTGTAGATGGCAAACTACTGATTTTTTTGGGAACTTAGGCAACATGCTATTTTTCTGAAAGGCTCTGACTTACCCTGTGTTTAAACAGGACAGTGGCACTGAGCTACTAAGCTCCACATGTCTGCTTGTTATTATATGATGGCATTGCTATTCCTCTGATCTCTGTGAGGAGATACTGAGAGCAGCTCAGAAGTTAGGTCAGACATGGGGATTTTTTGGTTTGGTCCAAAAAAGCACCAAAGCATATCCTTTACTATCCCATCTGACAGTGCTTACAGGGCTTTATAGACTATGTAGTTTATTTGTTTCATCAAGAAAATATTGTTCAACTCCTGATGGACCCACCCCAGGAGCTGTCCCTACAGCCTCTTCTATTAATCAAATTCACAGTTGTAATCTGATTTAGACTTAAAATAATTAATCTAATTCATGGCAGGATAATTAGTGCACGATATTACTACATTTAATAAACCACATTCTCAAATCAAGGGGTGTATTTTCAGACTTTTTTTTCCAATACACTTAAAAATAAGCTCCTGAAGTAAAAAAATTTAATAAAACTTAAATTAAACTCATTATTAACAGAATATATTTATGCTTCTTTCTTACCATGCACAGCTACCTAGTAATTTACAAATGAGTAATTATGCATCACTAGGGAATGAGAAGAAAACAGGTAAGTTCAAATGTTATAGATCAGCATTTAATATTTTAGATAATAAGAAAAAAGATCTGTAAGAAAAAAGGCAAAAAATGCCACTCTGTAGAGGATGTGGTTTTAAACACTTCCATGGAGAAAAATGTCAATGAAAAATGAAAAGGAACTAGTGTTTGAGGATTGGTTGGGACAGGTTTTTTCACTGCTAGGTTCTGGGAGGAGACATTCAGACAGAACTACTACTTTGTTGAACGTTTTCTATCCCAGAGTGCACTGGCAGCAAAATGCAGGAGTATGAGTAAACCATCACAGTAGCTAAAAGGATGGAGAAGCACTCACTGTAGAGAACATCTCATCTGTACCTGCAGTACTACTCCCTTTGTAGCTTTGGTACCCATGTAGCCTATTTCTTGTCTTGAAAAGGCATGAAGGTTTTCAGCCCTGGCAGACTGAAAAAATGTTCTGGGCCATAAGCATGACTGGAGGAAGGCCCTAGAGAAGGTTGAGCAGGCTCAGTTTCCCCACAGCGCTGTCGAGTAGAATTAACAATATACAAAAAAATAATTCTGCCCAGTTGTAATAAGTAACAGATTTAACAGTAAAGCTCTGGTTCTAGATGAAAAAAAAAAAGATGCCAACATGTATCCTTAAGGTATAGAGGGAGAAAGCAGAAATCTCTAGGAAAGTTTAAAGAAAGGAAATAGTTGAATTTGAATTAATAAAACAGTTTTATAATAAAATTTAAAGTCTTGCTCTTAAAATTTGTCTATTGCTTTGTACTATATTGACATTCTTATTCTACCCCAGTTTGCAATTCCTTTCATCTTATGTTTTAAAATACTGGTGAGATTATATTCTTGATTTGAATTGCAAGATTTTAAAACTTGCATAGTATTTGTCAGCATGGCTTGTGAGTGTAATTTCTTTATCTTTGAGAGTCAGCTAAAATAATCACAGGAATGGATGAAATCAGCTGGAAATTCTCTGAAGAACATTCTTTTAAGAGTATATATATATATATTTAAATATACTTTCTCACAACAGACTAATAATGCACAATCCTGTCCCAGAAAACCAGGAAAGGTGAAAAACATAACAATTTGTCAAGTGTAAACTACATATTTCATATGTAGTAGGTTTAGTAATAGGAGCCCTTTAGTTTTAAGTGAAGTGGCGGGAGAATTTTTCACTTTTAACCAAACTTGTTTTGTCATCCCTAAAAGTTTTCTTGCAGGCTATTTAACCATACAATTTTCAAGTTAAGTAAGAATTTAAAGAATTTGAGCTACTTAACTGCAGACAGTGCTTGGACAACTCGAGACATGAAAAAGAAAAAAGGCAGTGAAAATACAGTCATAAACAGTGATGTAAAAGAGAGTTAATGATTTAGAATACATACATACAGTACCTTTATTTCATTTTAACAAAAAATGCACATTTTTGACATTGTAAAATATGTTCAAAAGCGAATTCTAAACAATTTATCAGGAAGAATAAGGCCCATGCAAGACATTAATTTTTTTTAAATGGAAAGGGGAAAAAAAATACTGCAACACATGCACCTCAGGAGAGCTGACTTGAGCCTCTTCTGGGATCTTCTTCCTTCTTGCCTGACATCCCTTTTTCCCTCACTCTCTGCTCTGACCCCACAACCTG
>JAWWES010000081.1:71485353-71505930 GCA_035583135.1 Lophotriccus pileatus | reverse complement strand
GCTTTTGAGTCCACCCCTGTTTCCTGTGGGGTCCCTTCCCATGGGAATAGTCCTTGATAGACCTCTCCAACATGGGTGTACCCCTCGGACAACAGTTCTTCCATTCTCTGCTGTCCTTCGGGGTCAGCAGCTGCACCAACATCGATTCCCCCACTGGGGTTACACCAAGCCTTACCCGAGCCGACTTGCTCTAGTGTAGATCTCAGACATGGGTAACTGCACTGGCGTGGGCCACAGGCAAGTAAAAACTTCCACAGAATTGCATCTTTTGTATTTATTCTAGCATGGGTTCCTTCATGAGCTGCAGGCGAGGTTGTCTCTGCTCCCCAACAATCTTTCCACAGGTGGCAGGGATATAAATTCAGTCTTTTTCCCTGCTGAAGGGAGAGAGAGGGAGAGAGGGGGAGAAGGAGCTGTCTCTCCCCCTGCTTCGGACTTCTCTCTCCGCTTGTTGCGGCTGTGACCTTGAAGGCTCCGTTATCTCTCCAGGTGCAGTTTCTAAGTTTCTTTTCCAAAGTCCTTTTAAGTTTTTTTTTTTCTTCACTCCGTTACATGTCTGGATGAAGGGGAGTTTCACTGCTGCCTCTGCTCCCCGGCCCAGGGCCGGGGGAGGAGAGAGGTCTTGGCCTCCCCTTGGGGCCTGATACGTCTCCCTCACATGGCTCCTCGATTTTCAACTGCGCAACTAGTCTTCTCTTCTGATTTCTTAAAGATGTAATTGGCAAAAGGCGTTACCAAAACTTCTGATTGGGTCTGTCCTGGAAATTCACCTGGACAAACCACTTAAGGTCCCCCAGGGAGGGGGAACCCTTGCTAACCCACGACACAGGGAATCGTAGATCATCAGAATCTCAGAACATCCCCAGCAGGGTCCGGGAGACAGCTGAATGGGACAAGAAGAGAACAGTGTCCATCAAAGGAGAACCTGTACCCTGCCAAGCACCACGGACAGAGAGTAGACTGCAGCCATCTGAACATGAAAGTGGGATGAGACTCAGGACTGAAGTTTTGTGCTTCCATCCTCTGCCCCACAGAGGGACACCCAAAGAGACTGCAGGAATGCAATAGGATGGAGGGGAAATGACCTTGACCACTGTCATTGCCTGCTAATACAGAGCAGTCCATGTCCAGAGATGAGTGTGGGTTAGAAAGTGCTATAGATGCGAGGGGATGTTATTTGAATGAAGGAGCAGTCATTCCGTATCACAAAAGTCACTGAAGAGAATCTTGGTCAAAGAATTTTTATTATATTATTTTATTTTATTTTATCTAAATTACCTTTTTCCTATAATCTTAGAATGTCTTAAGGATGAACTCTGTCCTCTTTGTGGTCTCTTGCCTTTCTTAGTCAATGATCCGGCTTCAAGCCAGCATTTATATTCACAACCCTCAGCAATCTCCATGAGACTCTTTCATCTTTTTTTCCTACTCTGCTGTCTGTTATTCCTCCTTGCTATAACAAAAATCATGAAACATACCATTCATATAATTTTGGATGCCTTCCAGATCCTGAACTTTTAAGTGCTCTGTAGTGTATCGAAGGCTTCATATTTTGTACGAAAATTGAAAGTCCTCTGTCATCCATCACCTTTCAACTCGTACTCATGTATCCAGAAATAAAAGAACTGAATTCTAAGTCACTCAGAGAAAAAATTGAAATCAATTTTGGCACTCAGTTACATATTAAATATGTCTGCAAATGAAATTAATCTGCAGCTAAAAATACCATTTAATAAAGTGAACTATATTGCATCAAAAGAAAAGAACATTAAAAGAAAGGCATTCATTTTTCCTATTTCCTTCATGAATGCATTCTCCAAGCCTTTGGACTTCTACTGCAGCATTGTTAAACAATACTATGTTTTTTTCAGACTTGGCTGGAATTTGTAACATAATAGAATGTTTCTCTATATTAATGGAGAGAAAAAAATTGAAGATTTATCTCTGAGTCAGAAACATTAGTTCACAGAGCTATTAGATATAAAGTAGTAAACTTTGATTTGTTTTTGCAACAGCAACTTGCAAGGCTACTAATGACCCTATGAGTGTGTAGCTAAAAATGTAGAATGTGTTCATTTTTGTGAACATTTTTTGACAGTTATCTCAGGATTTTTTTCATCCCCTTTCTCTGTCCCCTCATGCTATATTCCATGGATTTTGTTCTTTTTAACAAGCTCTGGACCTTTGCCCACTCTCAGGAGAACAATCTTTCTTGGCCATGGTTACCTTCCAGACTTTGGTTTGCCTGTGAGCGTGACTAGCCTCTCCTCTGAGTTGCCAGTTTGTAAACAGCAACTTTGAATATGTTCTGGAATTTTCTTCTCAGTAGTTGAAGTAACTTCACTAGCATATTCCTTGTTTATATGCTAAGCAGCAGGTACTCAGACACTTTAAGAACTCCACTGTAATGGGGTTTGATTGCTGAAGAGACCTGACATTACAAAGTTTAGAGCACTAAATCTGTGAAAAAAAATTATATTCTTTAAATTCTTTCTTTTCTCCCTATTGCATTTCAGTCCTCGACTCTGCAAGAAACTGAGATTTGCTATGCTACATTTTGTTTCCCTAAACTAGCTGGTAAGAATTAAAATATTAATACTTATATCTACATCATTGTAAATAAAAAACATTATAGATGATATAAATTGTGGATTAATAAAAAGGTTGAATTTTTTTTTCACATTTCACAAGCTAGATATAGCTAAAAGTGAATTACCTTTCTGTCAGTTGTGGGTTTTTTTCCTCATTAAAATTTTAGGGAGAAAATACTGTTTTTAGTATAGGGTAAATTATGTTTCTACAAGTCCTTCAGAAATTTTCTTGTCTCAGTGTACTATTTTAACTATTTTAATTTTATTTATTATTGGTAATCTATATTGTATGCCAGACAGAGGAAAAACATTAAATGATTTCATGTGTGATAAGATGCAAACTCTTTTTTGTGTGAGATAACCCTACATTGGCCAGAGGTTTGAAGCAGGTTTATCTTGTGTCTCTTCCCTGAAATGAGCCCATCAATCCTCCAGAACTTTTTAACTCTGAAGTTAGATTTTATGAAATCTCAACCTGCAGTAAAACCCAGATGACTGGACAAGAAATGTGACAATTTCTTCCTCTATTATTCCCTGTAACAGGCTTTTAAAGATTTATATAAAAATATTAATGACAAAGATGAACAACTGCACACTCTTAACAGCTTGCCCTCTTTTCCCTTTTCTCCCATGGGAAGTTCTGCCCTTGTTTCTCAAATGTGATTTGCTTCTCTATTTAATTCTGCAAAGTATTTGAAAAACAGATTTCTGTATTGCTTCTTCTGATGTAGACAATAAAACATTTTACATTGTGCCTGGAAGTTGATATACAGTAGTAAGAACACATGTGAACTCACCTAAATGTGCAGACTTGTACTAATTATATTAGTCTGTGTTATATCATGAACATCAAATATATCATAACTGAATTATAGGCAAATATCTACACTGTTTGATTCCTCATATAATTCAGTCTCAAAGATTACAAATGCACAGAACGATGCAGAGAAAGCAGTACCAATTTACCGCAAAGAGTTTGTCTGCTAAAGGCAACTCTTTCCATTAATGACTAGATCTTTTATTCAGAAAGACAGCTTGCTTTCTAGAGTCCCCAGCGTTTTTCAGACAATCAAGGCAAACAGTTTCTGAATTTTCAGTGTTCATATGAGACAGTGTTTCTTGAAAGAGCTCAAGCCTTATTGCTTTATATTTGTGTTTGATAATTCACCCTAGTCAAGCTTTGTATAAAGCTCCAGTTACTCCTGCTGATGTTTTCCTGGATTACTATTGTTGAGAAAACACACACTGTAAAAGCAAATATTTCTCTGTTGGATGAATCTCTGTATCCAAATCGGATGTTATAAATCCTATCTTTGTCAAAAGATTCTTCCAGCAAGAGACTGAAAGGCAAAAGGAATGTGTCACCCTTCTGACCAACGGTGAGCATCCCAGGGAAATTTTGATTTCCCACAGATCACTCAAGTTCCCAGTTTTCTTCTCTGCTTCATAAGAGCAAATGGTTTAGGAAGGTTCTTGGAGGAGGATCACATACTACTTGATATCCTTAAAGAAAGGGCATTCTAAAAATTCATAACTATTTTTTCTGGCAATCTGTGCCTGCAGCATTCAAATTTACATGTTTCAGATGTCAGGCTCTGCACCCAATATTTTGTTTGTGTTCTTATTTGTCTAACACAGTGCTATATCCCAGTATGCTAAACTGTAGTAGCGCTATTGTAAAATCAAAGCAGGGAAAGCCAGAGCAGGTAGGGAGGAGACAGGAATCTGTTTGAGAACAGCTCATCCTTGTGATAAAAAATGGTTTGGAATACTTTCTAATACATTGGAGATTTCCAGTTTTCTTGAAGAGTCCATACTTATTTTAACCCACTTCTATGTAAACAAGAAATAGCTTCAAAACTGTGTTGAAAGCAAGTAATTTCATCATAGGGATTTAGGACACAGAAAATAAGTGCCAAGATTTCTTTTGGAAGGTGGGTGGATTTTCTGTCTTAGTAGAAAAGAAATCTATGAATTTTAGTGGTAACAAAATCAGATAAATGGTTGGAGGGGTTGTTTGTTTGTTTTTAGCTACACATGCTAAAAATAAATGTTTTAAACTGCAAGAAAAGAAAATTAGGCTTTGATTAGTAATGAGAAAATATTACTGGTATTATTAATTATGCCATCACTATAAATTGAAAATCTGACATACAATGAGAAGAGAATATTACATTGCCCATTCGCTCTTAACATAGTCCAAAAATTTGGGTAGGAATGACATTAAGGCAATATTTTTCCTTAGTGATTTTTGCTGACATTTTGGGGGGGGAAAAAAGTGATGAGAATTGTTCTTATTTTTTTTTCATCCAGTTCAGATTTTCTTGGGTTGGTCACTGCTGTATCTTCTGAAAGTAAGATTTGTTTTATCTGCTTGAGCTCCCCAGCAATTCACCAAAAACTGCAGAGGTTTATGTTGTTATTTTAAGTGCATGAACTATCAAAAGCTTTCAGTCAAAAAGTCAGACATAAAAATGGGTGTAGAAAAGCTGCCAAGAATCATTTTCAAATTTGAGCTACTTCACTGCAAGCTTTGGAAACTTAGTCTTTTCTGACTGTTGTTTACCTGTTCTGAAGCTGTTGTTGATTTCTAGACCTCTGCAACCTCGTTTGTATTGGTATTCCTCAAATCACTGAGTGTGAAGTGAGGGCTTGATGAATAGAGGCCTGAAGGTCTGACTGCTCCTTTGATTACAGCAGCTGGTGCCACAGTTCCCCCAGTGGTAAATACCTTATTTGATGACACTTATTTCACTTTTTTTTAAAGAATTTTTGCAGTGCCCATGAAAATTTACTTAATTAAAACATTTATTTCTGCAAGTTTAAAAGCTGAGAATTTCTTTTAATTTTTACCACTGATAATACTGGTACATGTAACCAGAAGTATTGACTATAATTAAGGGATATAGGGAGAAAACAATACTGCTGCAGCCACCTTTCTGTTTAAACCTGACATTAGAACAACTGCAGAAATGCCTGCAGATATAAAGCAAATTCAGGATGAGTAATTCAGCTTACCTGAACTCACCAGTTTGTGCCAGTTGTGTACATTTGAAATGGTTATTTAGAATCCTAGAAACAGAGATGGGTACCTTCAGAGAAGTCCTAACAGCTAGCTGAGAGTAGAAGGAATGACACTTTGGCTGCATCAGGTTTTCTTTCATCAATTACACAGGAAGACTAAGTGGCCATATTAGCCAACATTTAACTTTTAAATGATAAAATTAGATGAACTTAATCCTAACCTGGCAGACAATATTGAAATAAATATGTTGGTTTCTTTGCAGGGGTTTGGGGTTTTATTGTTTGTTTGCATAGTTTGCTTTGTTTTTATTTTTTCCCCGTATTTCCTTAGTGTAGATGAACATTGACTTCTTTTTTTTTTTTTTAACTGAAGTAATATGATATTTTCTGGACACCATTTTTCCCTCTTTTTACCAGTATTTTAAGAAGTGGCAGGTGGAATAGGAAACAAAAGCATGATGTGTATGCAGCAGTGATTTCCATTGGTATAAAAGCAAATGGTTATAGAATTCTTACTACTACATCTGTAATACAAAATTATGCAGTCTCAGCTAAAACTAAGTGAATAATAATAGTGATGATGCTAGGTAGAAATCCATCTGGTAAAGAGGTATAAAATATGCAGTTTTGAAGAGGATGTATAATTTATTTAATAATATTTTCTAAACCATGTGCAACCTTTGAAATAGTGATGAATATTTCATAATCCACAATAACATCCAACTAAAATCTGTAGCTTGGTTACACAGCTATCATTCTGACTGAAATAAAATAAATTCTTTATTTTAGATTTAATTCTGCTTCAGGTTTCTCTGAATGCAGCACAGAGCAACATCAATAACAAATCAAGTTATGATTAAAAATGTATGCACTTTCTCCCTACATACCAACTGACTACCTCAGTAATTTTAAAGGCTCCTCTCCTCTCCAATGTTTTTATTATCCTGACTGTGAAGAAGTTTACATATGGCTCTACATATGGAAAACTATTTACATATATTACTAGACTCGCCCACATCTACAAGGGTGAGGAAACCGCACTGCTGGATTTCCAGCTCTATCTCTAATGCTCCAGGACTCAGTTCTGTCAAGGACAACTGTGAGCTTGGAATTAGTAGTATGGAAGAACAAAAAGCCATACATTCTGTGTATTTCACCAGTGAAAGACTTCACTTGTGGTTTTCAATATACTGTGACTCATATTTTTAGGGGAAAAAAACCTTAGAGAATTTTTGTCCCATTTGGGAAACTGGCCTGTTCATTAGGCTTATGATGCCTAGCTTTTCTGAAGGGTAATGCTTGCTACTCTGACATCACTTTGTTGATTTTAATGACCTGTAAATTATATTGGATTATATCCAGGAAGAGTTCCTGAAATAGTTCTCTGAAATGCTGATGAACAACTTGTCTGACTAGGAAAGTTGAAAGTGTTCTGCAGTGTTCTCCCATGTGCATGATCAATAACTAGCATCACTAGGTATGAGGTTTTAGCTCACTGGGAACACAGAAATTAATTCTAAGCCACTCAGCTGCTAGAAAAATTTGTGAATAAATTCTAGTTCTGAGTTCAAGACTATTTGATGCAGTACATTAAATACATATTCAATGTCTATTGATATGAGAAATCCAAAATCACAAAACAGTACCTGCAATGAGTAGCTTCAATTTTTTTATTTCCAGTAGCAATAGTGGTGAAAAACAGACATAATATGAAAAGCTAAGTGGAATAACAAAAGTAAATATGCTTAAATGAAGAAAACTGCATCAAAAATGCATTCTTCATGCAAATTTATTGCAATATATCAAATAGGTAAAACAAATTAGAATAAAAAGTTTTATTAAAAAATCAGAAAAATAATCATGTTTTATTTGTCTTGAAATCAAAACTAAACCATCATACTAAAACAAGTCATTTTCAAGTGAGATAATTTTCATTGAGTAAACAAGGAATTTCATAACAGAAGAAATTGCATACGCAAGACCAAATAACTACACACAGAAGGCTGACAAATGCATGGTTTAAACAAATTGTACAGAATGTAATGAAAATAGAGTAAACTTTCTGTAGGGGGAAAAAATTTAAAGATAAACTGATTTTGGTTGTCCACATTTTCCTTTCCACTTCATTAGGAACTGAAGAATAATTTTTGTACATAATTTATCTCACCTATGCAAAATTTACATAAGTTTGCATTATCTTCCATATTTTCCAATAGTTTCTTGAGTTAATCATAACACACTTTGCAAGTAATAACCAAAATATCTGACCTCAAGTGACACTGTTACTCCTTATTCCATGAGCTACAGTATATATAATTAAACAAAAATGTGAAATAAGAGTACACTTTTTTGAGTGAAGGGGTAGATAATAAGATAAAACTGGGAGGTTTATTTGCCTCCAAATCTCTGTAATATGTTCCTTACTCTGAATGATAAAATTGTTGTTTGTCTTACTGGAGAACTTCATGGAACCATCTATACCCAATAACTGACTTCTCCTCTGAATCAGAAAAGATCCAAGTTGGAACACTGAAGTCAAAGACATCTTATGTACTTATTTAGTTTATTAGAATTTCAGAACTGGCTACCAGAATATCAGTTCCATTATCTAGTTGATTAGATGTGTAAGTAAGCACATATTCACAGTAGGAAAGGTAGATATTGTTCAAAGTGTTCCTCTACTATTCCTTCTGTATGGAGAAAGGGATTTTATTGCTATTCTCTCATGTAATTTTTTCTGAAATTTTATTTTATATATATATATATATTTCTCATGTGAATTTGAAGCTAGCGAAGAACATAATAAAATGTTAAAATTTTTTTAAATCTTCTGTTTCAAGGCAGAAGAATCTTTCTTTAATAACGATTCTGTACAAAACAGAACTTTGTAACCAGGCTTTATATTGGAACCTAGTTCGGAACACAGTTTTGAACCTGGTTCTAAAAATCAGTAGCCATTAGACTTTTGTGTTTGTTCTGTGGTACATATTATGATACAGGGTTTGACTCACGTCTCGTTTCATGTGGTCCACAGCCATGCAACTACCATTATGATATAGGAATGGGGGCCAAAGCACTATGTTTGACAGTGTTAATTATGAAGCTGCAATGTCATCAGCCCCCCCTTTTTCTCCACACACACCATTGCAGCATCTCTGCTAATTAGCGGTACTACCCTTTACATAGTGAGAAAATTAAACCCCAGCAATGTCATGAAATATGTACTTGGTTAATGAACAAAGAAAAACTGCATTAATAAGATATCTGTCTGAAATTTCTTCTTCATTGATAACACATGGCAGGTATTTCAAAGGGCAGCAGGGAACCTGTGTACACACTTCATACTGCCTAAGCTTTGCTTTGAGTTTCAGCCGGATTCTTTTCCAGGCTAGCATATGCTAATCAGAGAGATGGACTGAGGAAATGAAAAAATGTGAGGGCACTGGATAGAAAGATTCAGTGATGGATGGGATTTTGTGCAAGCAAGAGTCAGTGATGGAGAACAGTATCTAAAAAAAAGGGAAATAGGTACAACAAAAGTGATTTTCTGAAGATAAAATATCAATTTTAAAACAAAATGGGTTTTGGTAGTTAAAATTATAGTTTCTGTCTGTCGTGAAAACTGCACAATGCAGAACACATTCCTATAGTACAAGGACTTGACAATGATAGAAGTTTATTTTTGCCAGCTTACTTGCAGACCTGTGAGTTGCTGATATTGACTATCTGAAATGGAGGTGTTGTAGATGGTTTCCTGCAGACAAAATACCGGTGCCTTTGCACTGAAAAGTAAGCAATCTTAATAGCACCCTATCCATAAAGGAAACATGGTTACGCTCTTCCAGTGTAATTTGCACAAAAATTGCTCAACCTCAAACACTTCTTGTGGAGCTTTTTCATTTCAGGATTACATGCCACTGGAACGGACAGGTATATTATATAATGCAATCAAAGTAGCTGGAGAGCTCTGTACACTTTCCTGATATCCTAATAAGAAATACTTGCTGCTTTTTGAAATACATATTGGCATGACACCCTAGCATGTGCTAAGTGCAGATAGCTGACAGTTGCTTACTCATCCAGGCATTTCTCTTAACGTTTTAGCCTAGGCTTTTCTTTTGCTCATTCAAATGATCAAAAGAATCAGTTGAAGCGGGAGAAACTCATCTAAAATCCGTCTGACTCTGGAGAAAGGAGACTCAATTCCGTGAGAGACTGGACATTACAAGATTGGGTAAATGTGGCAGTAAATTTCAACTTCTCTTTTTAATAACAGGGATAGCTTAGACAGCAGCTGCTGCTATAGCATTATACATGCTTAAGATAAGGTAATGGTCACACATATTACAGCCATGTTGCATACCCCTAGAAAGCAAAAATCCAAAGTCTTTTATTTTTTTACTTCAGAATCATCTTTATAATTATAAACTTTAAATATAAAAAGAAACTGTTGATTGCCAACAGCTTTGAAAGAGAGATCTCAGGCTTTACTCCATATATACATTCTTACGCCTTCATTGGCCGTTAATTTGGGGTTTATGAAACCATTGGGTAAACTGGAGATCCTGGTAGCAAGGAGATCCAAACAAAATCTGGTCCTTTCATTCCATTTGGACCTTCATTGAATCAAAATATTCTTTGGTTATATAAATATTTAAATGGAGTGCAACACAGAACATCCATCCTGGTTAAACAGTATGTGATCTTTTCCATGTGCTTATAGGTATTTAATTGAATTGAATTAAATTAAAAGCAGTTTCTTTCAGGACTAGAGGACCCTGCTCCACACATTTCTAAAAGCCATTTAAATTATTTACACTCACTTTTCTAAGTGCACTGTTAAATCACTCAGTTGTGCCATATACCTTCCCTAGATATACTTACTATATCTAATAGTGGATTTTCACCTGCAATGAGTGACCCCATCCCATACTGCCTTCCAGTACCTGAATCTCCAAGAAAATATCTTTTATCCATCATCACACCTTTTGACACATCTTGTAGGTGTGAGTTCACCTGGTAGGTGTGAGGTAGTCTCTTACTACATTTCCTATACAGCTGCTATTAGGATTGCAATCCAAAGCCCTCTCAAACTCTCAGTTAACTTTCCACTGACCAGGGCAAAGTTTTGACAAAGGAATGGTCACAGAATTTGCCTTGCAGAGTATTTTCTCTGTCTACTGAGCAATCTGGCTACACCAGAATGAAATTCTAAGTTTCAGCATGATTTGCCATAAAATCACAACCCACAAGAAAGAAACTGTTCAGTATCACAGAAATCTTCTGCAGTTTAAATTCCATTAGATTTTGCGCCCTTTATCCTCTTTTTACCTCCAAATTGAAAGAGCTAAAAAGTTTGTTTAAATGAATTTTTCACATTCCCATTGTTTTTCTGCTGTTTTTCCATTTTGCAAGAAATATCAAACCAAATCTGAACAGAAAAGGTGAAGTGGAACAAAACATTATTTTTCTTTCTCTAAAATGAATCTATTTTCTCAATTTGAAAATAAAACCCCAAAACATTTTCAGTTCCTCTTCTATTTTTCTTCTTGTTGGAATTGATAGTAAACTGAAATTTCAATGAGTCATACAGCTCGAGGGTTAAGTCATTTCTTGTGAAGCTTTTATATTCATTAAGAGACATTAGTTCCCTACTGTATGCTAATCCTTCTGTCAATTCTGTGAAAAAAATCTCATATTCAATCTTACTATGACAGTGTGCTAATGTCTCTGCCATCAGCCCTACATACCACATGCTGTACACTTGCAAATGCATTTCTGATCTAGCTACTGCTATAGTTAAGACATAAGTATTCAGCCAACAGAGAAAAGGCTTTCTGCTCCAAATACAGTCTCTTTTCTTCACTTGTAGCCTTTTTTGACCTATTTTACTTTACTTTTAATTTTTTTTCATTATTAACAGAGAAGTAATTATAAAAGGTATGTGCATTTCCTTCATTTTAGATAAATGTTTAAAAGTATAAATATGTTTGAGTGCTCAGCTACCTTGATGACTGGCTGTTTTAAAAATGCTAACTGAAGTAGGAGACTTTGTTAGCAAAGTTCTAGCAATATCTTTATGTAGCTTGGTCATAAATAAAGAAAAAATACCCTCTTTATAGTTGGCTTTGGCTTACTCAATCCAGTGCATTTCCTCAGACGTTCTGAAGAAACAAAAATCTGAATAACAGTAAGTCAAGAGGTTGGACACTGTTGGAGATGGGCTGATGTCTGAAGCTGCCTTCAGAGCATGGAAAGAAACTGAGGATGTCTTACCAGAATCTACCACCTGAAGAACTGTGCTGCGACATGTTCCAGTGTTCCGGGACATGTTCCTCCCCCTGGAGGGCTGCTCCCAGCCCCCTGCTTTAGCCGATCCCCTGGAGGCCAGCTGCTTTGGCCTATCCCCTGTTATCCCTGCCCCTTTTCCCTTGGGTTTCACGTTTCCTCACCAATCCCTGATCCCGGTGCCCTCTCTCCCATGATCCCTTTCTACTGCCCCTTATAAACCCACCATGTTGTGGCAATAAACTAGATCAGCTTTGACCCTGAACCTGCATGTGGTGTCTGTGTCTCCTCTCTTGTGGATTACACGTGGACCTACAAACCAGGACAAAGGACCCCCGCTGGTCTGGACCTTCTCCTTCTCCCATACCGGGATAGGACACTAACAGAACTAGGGAGCTTGAAAACTATATGAGATGCAGATAACACGAGATGGAGGCAACAGAAATCAGGGAACAAATAACAAAAAAACAGATCATCAGTTTTGTTTGCATTAGACTCAAGAGACTGCAAGAGTACCTGAAAAAATGCTGGTAGAAGAGAGGATAGGACATCAAAATTTTTTTTCAAAAAATCAAAGGAAGAGTGGAGTCAGTTGTTTGGTCTGGACTCCTAGTTCATTTGTTTTGGCAGGTAGAGTGTGAGTCAGAAAAAAAGTTCATCGTTTTTATAAACAATGTGAATCAGTCTTTTGACATCATGCCTTCAAAATGTTGATGTTTTCCAAATTTTAAAAAGATCTGCAATTAACACTTTCCATTTCCATACTAGAAATTTATTCAACCTATAAAAATAGAAATACTGGCCATTCCATGAAATCCATCTAACTATAGTTCCTTGTCCAGTGGGTATTCTGGTGTGGTTTATTACGTTGGTTTCACATTTGTGATCTAACCCAACATTATTTAAACACTGCATTTTTCTTCCCACCCTGTCACAATTCCCCCTGAAAAAAACTAGAATCAGAAAAAAAATCTTAAGAGGAAACATTTTCTCAGAAACTCAACCTATGTAGCATATAGCATACAACCCCCCTGCAATGAACAGGGACATCTTCAACTAGATCAGGTTGTTCTGAGCCTTGTTTAACCTGACCTTAAACATTTCCAGGGATGGAGCATCTACTACCTCCCTAGGCAACTCATTCCAGTGTTTTACCCCCAGAACTGTAAAAACTTCTTCCTTATGTCTAATCTAAATCGACCCTTCTTCGAGTTAAAACCTTTAACCCTTATTCTAATGCAACAGGCTCTGCTAAAAAGTTAATATCCTCTTTCTTATAAGCCCTCTTTAAGTATTAAAAGGCCACAATAAAGTCTCCGCAGAGCCTCCTCTTCCCCAGGCTGAACAACCCCGACACTCTTACCCTTTCATCACAGGAATGAACGTGTTTCAGCCCTCTGATTATGTTCATGGCCCTTATGAAGTACTGTCCCTCAACTGACACTCTGATAATAATGTTTTTTCCCCAATCCTCTCCTTTTAACTTTTATCAAAAGATATGTATTTTTCTAAGAAATTTTGCAAATTTTTTGAGAACTCCCTGGCAAGCCAAACCTTTAACTCTATTGTAAAGATTACATGGAAGAATATATTGTTCTCTCTGCTTCAACAAAACAAATTTTAGTGAGATTAGGTAAGGGAAAAAGCTTTTCTTTTTCTGATCTGCTTAGCTATGGAATATTTTTTAAAGCAACCATGTGCTAATATGAGAAGCCAGGGCTGAGCTGTGTGGTTAATTTAAATTTTAAAACAGGCAGAAATCTCCAGGATATAATCAGGGAATTTTGTTCCTATGAAAAGGTCTGAACTGCTGCCCTCTTCCTTCCTCTGTGTTTCACAGCTGTATCTATGCAGTTTCTCTTTGCAGAAATGACACTCTGAAATGATCTTTCCAAGGACATTAGGTCAAGTTCATTGCTGGTGTAATATTCTCCTCAGTGGCAGTTCTTCAGCTGAAACATGGGCTGCTCTGAGTGCTTCATGTTTAATAATCTTTGTTATGGCACATTTTGCAAAGTGATTTACTGTCCGAAATGATTGCTGTAATGTATTCTTTGTTCAGTAAAGACTCAATAGTGTTTTATCTCTGCTTAGTCTTTTACAGGATGAAAGTTTGATACCCACCTTATATGCACCTGAAGGCAGAGCCAAGATGCATGTTAGAGTTACAGGAGTGTAAAGGAGTTCTTCCCAATTCTGTTTCAGAAGAGTCTTGGAGAAGGTCTGGTCACTTTTTGAAAGCATTTCTGGTAGAACACCACTAGGTGGGTCTGGTACACACCAGGAAGTTTGAACCTGTCATTTATCAGTGGCATTTTATAGATGTCTGAATGGCAAATAGCACAATCTTCCAAGAACACTGATCCACTACTCGTCTCTTTGAAGTCAACAAGGATCTTTCTTTGGACTTCAACTAGACCAAGATTACACCAGTGTTATTTTATGTTTTGGTATTATCTGAAGGGAAAAAGAAGTGGGTTTTTTAAAGTGCTTTTTGCTTTCTTCAGTAAGAAAAGTAACATGTTGAAAATAATTTCAGCTTTTATGGCAAAACAGGAAGTAAGCAAGAATAAACAAAAGTAAAGGGAACTGTAATTCAGTGTCCTTTTCTTCTCTAAGAGGCAAAACTGTCTTCATAGACAGCTGTCCTGGCTCACTGCAGATAGCTCTGATCAGCTTTTATAGCTGGGCATCTTAGAACTTCTTCACAATGCATTTTATTTCACATATTTTGCTAGCAAAGCAATAAATTTTGTTTAAGGTTTGAATACTGGAGATAAACGTATGTTGTAACTCATTTATACAGTCACAGCCTGAAAATGAATGACATTTACAAATATAATGCACACAATCCTTTGATGATAACACATCTCTTCTCTCTTCAGTTTTGCCCTATATTTTTCCCTTAAAAATGATTGCTCTAGTCTCATAACTTGGAAGCAAATAATTTTTCATTATTTTTAGTGTCTCACAAAAACACTTTTTCTTTGAAAAGCTTTGTATTCTATACAGTAGATTTTTCAGATAGGATTCCCCTACCTTGCAGGATATCTTTATGTGTTTATCTTTTGCCTTGCTGCCTTCAGTTATCATGACTTTAGAGTTATTAGAAACTTGTAATTCCTTGTAATATTTTCTTGAAAATAATATTTAACGCCTAGTATAAATGTGTGTCTGTAGTACAAGAAACATCACTAATTTGTAATACTGTTATTAACAGCATCATGAAAAACTACTTGAAAGAATTAACTTTCTGAATTGTTTCAAAAGGATTTATTACCAATTCTCTAGTATGTGGAATTACACATTTTCTTTGTAGTCCCTTAGTTAATTCTTTTCATCTGTTCCAATACCATTTTCCTACAATTGAAGTGGCAAACCAAATGGAGATTCAGTGACCATGGTTCAATGCAAGTAGCACAGACATGAATCCTAAAAGTGTTTTACTGTTATCAAAGGATTATGAGAACATGAAAAGCAAATGTTTCATGCCTCAGTAATTGTATGGGAAAGACTATATGAATATATATCACATATTTCATGAAACACCAAAGGAGTTCTTGAGTCCAAACCAGATTCTGAACAAGCACATAATGTTGTTTACTACACATAAATGTATACATAATTTATATTCCGTTTTGTAATGCTAGTAAGGTCTTCTGTTGGGAGTTGCTTAAATATAAATAAAAATACATTGTGACCTTCCTCCTCCCGCCCCCCCCTTTTACAATAAAAGCAGTAATCAAGCCTGGGGCAACTTAGTAGCAATTACAGTTTACCTTCCTGATGTAAATCTCAGTGCAGATGGAAAATTAGGTGTGGCCCTTAGGTTATGAGTTTAATAGCACAGACCATTATTGTGCTTAAGGGTGGCCTATTTACGCCTTCCATTATTTGTCTTTTCTAACCTACATTGAGTTTATGTAACTTGCTTTTTCTCTGATGCATGATTCTGTGGATTTGCATGCTGAATCCATTTTCTTGCCTACAATGACTAATCTTTTATTTGCTGCAGAAGAATTTTCAATCAATTTTCAGATTTCTATGCACCCATTTCACCAGAGATACAGGAAATCATTAATAGTTTTACTGAATTCTGAATGGTGGATATAGTAAATGTTCAAATGGACTGACAGTGTAATACACTATCTCACTACATACCAGCATGTCCATACAGCTAAGTATTTTATCTTATCATCACTGTTTGCATATATATTTACTGAAATCGTGTATATTTTTACACTGTGTGTAACTTGTAAGTAAGCAACATGCATCTCTTCATTGTAGTACACTCTGTGCTAACCTTAAAATTTTGACTGACTTGCCAAACAGATTGTAAGAACTCTAAGGGTCAATTTTCCTTCTTTGTCATAAGAATTCAATGTGCTTCCCCACTACACACATATATCTTACTAATGAGCTCAGAATTACCTCAGAAGAGATTTGCTCCCAGGGTCACCTTATTTTATTCAATTCTCCACTTATGTCTAGGAATGTTACTGCAGTTCTTAAAAAAACAAACAAACAAACAAACAAAAAAAAAACAACCTTAAATTTATTGTCAGTACTCAACTGAGACATCAGCAGTATCAGCTGATGTAACCATCTGTCTCCAAAACTAGCATATTTATTCACACAGCCCCTCCACAAAGAGGAAAAAGGAGCTTGAAAGCAGGTAGACAGGTTATCTAAACAGAAATTATAATAGCTTGGCCCTGTTATGCTTTCATGACCACCTGCTATGCAAACCATTGTGAATTCATTATTTCTTTTTAAATGTCCATCAGTATGTCTCTGAACTGGTGTGATGTCTTCATAGCTTAGAAGCGATTCAGAAAAGGACTGTCTTCCAGTTTTGTATTGGGGATTATCTGAGACATACCCACAAATATGGTAAGCATGAAAAATGGTCATATTTAACTAAATCTGCACTTCTGTGTATTCTCATGATCTCAGATTATGCTTTGAAGTAGTATACTCAGACGGATTCAGAGATTTTTTTGTCAGTACCTCAACGAGCTGAAGGAACTGGACCACAGGTATCCCATGAATATCAACAAACACAAATGAAAGAATGTGTAGTCTGAGGACTCAGTATGTAGCAGCTATGCAAAAGAGAATCCAAGAGTTTTGAGGTATGAATGGAATATGAATAAGCAATATTTCCTTGCAGCAGTGAAACTTAATCACATACTGGGCTGTAATATTAAGAGTCACAAGGACAGTCTGTCATTTCCTCTCTTCATTTAGTGCTCATGAATCTACACTTATTGTTTCTAGTTTTGTATATGTAGAAGAAGAAAAATGTTAGAAAACCAGAGTGGGCTCACCTGAGTGCCACCATACCTCAGTCATGGGCAGGGAGTTGAAGCACACGACATAAAAGAAACTTCAGTCAGAAGTTTATTTGTTTAGCCTGGAAAACAGAAGGTTATGGATATCTCATTTTAGTTTTTCACTATCCAAATGGAGGGTCATAGAGGTGGATCCATATTCTCCTCAGATAGGAAAATGCAGGAAGGAAAAGAGGTCAAAAAGCCAGAAGTTACAAAGGGAGAAATTCCAACTGGACAGAAAGAAATTGTTTTCTACAATTAGAAGCACTGGAAGAGGGGCTCATATTTTGTCATGCTTTTATCCTTAGAGATTTTCAAAGTTCATCAGTACAAGCTCCTGAGAAAACACATTTAAGTTTGAATTTAGTGTTCTTTATGCAAAGAATTCAGCTATACAGAGGTGGCTTGCAATTTCAATTATCCTAGGAGCCTTATGAGGACTCAGTGACATGTGATGCCTATGTATGGATGCCAATATGTCACAAGATTTAGTAACATGCATGACCTTCAGTGACACTGCCTACTTCTCAGTCATGACACCCACAAAATCATATGAAAAGGAGACTGGCTAATAATTTGTGAATCCACTTCCTGGGGAAGAATTTTGTATAGAGCACAAAGTTGCAGCAGCAGCCATGGTGGAATACTTACTGTATTGTGCTGTACACTTATTGTGTATATATAGTTCAGAGATAGAAGAGTAAATAGACAAAGGTTGAATTCCACAATCGGTGGAAAAACGATGGTATAGAAAGTGACCTGTGGACTACTAGGAGTCTGAATATCCTCAGAAAATAATTCGTAGATGCTCAGACACAGAAATTCAGGCTTGATTTTCCAGTTGGATAAGACTGCAAAGAAGGATTAACTATTTAGTCAGGAGAATTTGCAAGTGACTGAGATTTTATGAGTGTGAGTAATTGCAGAATAAAAGACAAAGAGTAAAAGACAGAAAGGATCCTGGGAATGCTAAGGTTCTGAATTTCTCTGGCTGATGGTATTCTAGTTAAAAAAGTTTAAAAAAATCAATCAAATTTGGAACAAAACCCAATTCTTTGAATAAAAAAAATTGGAAGATAAGTAATGTGTCATTTGCTACTGTGAAAATGTTAGTTTTGGAATTCATATGAAGTTAGACAAAGCACTAATGTGAAAAGAGATTCCATGTGGTTACAAATCTGATTCTAAAGCAATTAATGTGAACACTGTTACTTTATTAGAATAATAAAACAAGATACAAGAATAAACAAAATAACAAGTACCCATTTGATATCTGATAGCTCTGAAATTAATATCTATGGCATTTGTTTTACAAATCCATGATCTGCCATGATACTGCAAGCCACTATAACACTGAAGCATCAGCTAATAGCACTTAAAAAACAGTTAATTACTAAAACACTACATCCAGCTGCTTGAAGATATCATGTGAAACAAACGCTTTAGTGTTTCTTGAGTATTTAAACATTTGCAAATAATACTTGTAGTTTAACCCTGCTAGGCAGCTCAGCACCACACAACTGCTCACTCTCTCTCACGGAGGTGGGAAAGAGAATCAGAACAGTAAAGGATAGAAAACTCATGGGTTGAGACATAGACAGTTCAACAAGTAAACACCTCCCCAACCCCCCAAAAAAAACAAAAACCCTGAACCAAACCAAAACAAAACAAAAGCTCCAAACAAAAAGACAAGCCATAATAATTACTCATCGCCAGACAACCAATGCCAGACTCCCTGAGACACTGTAGTCCAAGAAAATTTGTCCCCCAGCTTTTATTGTTGAACATGGCACCATATAGTATGAAATATCCCTTTGGTTAGCTGGGATCAGCTGTCCTGGTTGCATCCCCTCCCAACTTCTTGTGCACTTCTATTTTTTATATATTAAAAATAAAATTGGTTTTCCGTTCTCCAGACAAACTCCTCACTGGCCAGCCAGAGTGAGAAATAGAAAAGACCTTAACACTGTGTATGCACTATTACCCAATGACTAAAGCATCAATGTGTTATCAACACTCTTTACATCACATGTCCAAAACACAGCTCCATATAAGTTACTATGAGGAAAATAAACTCTAGACCAGAAAAAACAGTCCACTACTCTAACTCATAAAATGTTAAAAGATCACTTCATGCAATAATAATCAGATCATACATGAAGCACAACTTCAGAAAAGTAATTTTTCCTTTGAATAATTAATTTGTGAACATCTCTCTTTTACTTGGGCTTAAGTCTATCTGCATAATTCAGCTGTCAGTCTTTATTATTAGACCTGATTTTACAAATATTTCTGTATAATCTTAACCCTTATGCGCAGCAATCAGTTGCTATTGACACTAGCAAAGTAAAGCCATGTTCAAGATTTTTTGATTAATCAGGCCTAATGTTACTTTAGTAAGGACTTGTGTGATGCACAGTGCCCACGTCTGTATGTTATGCTCTCTTTTAGGAGAGCATGCAGGTGAGCTCGTACCTTCTGGAGGAAAGAGAGCTTGACAGAGAAGGAAGGTCCTGAGAGGGGTCGAGGAGCCAGTAACCCGCCCTGTTCCTGCTCTATCATGGCCAACGTGGCAGCAAGTTTACAATATTTTTTTCTGGTTGATTTTTTTCTGACTGATTTAGCCATTCTGAGTGTCCTGGGTAAAAAGCTAGGAATTTTTCTTACTCTAATAAAACACAGGTGGAGTTTTTTGTTTTGGGTTCGTTTGGTTTTTTGTTTGTTTGTTTGTTTTGTTTTGGGTTTTTTTGTGTGGTTTTTTTTTTTTTTTGGTTTTGTTTTTGTTTTTTAAAAGTTTTTTTTTAATTATTGTTTTGGGGTTTTTTTTGAGGGGGTGTGTTTTATTTTGTTTGGTTTGGGTTTTTTGTGTTTTGGTTTGGTTTGGTTTGGTTGTTTGTTTTTGTTGTTGTTGTTCATTGGGGGTTTTTTGTTATGTTTTCTTTGGTTGTTTTTTTTTCAAGTTTAAAGACATTTTAGTCTTTGGGTAACTTGTACCAGAGAAAAAATTTGAGGCAGGGTCATGTCAAAGTGCTGACTTCTTCAGGGTCCAAGAACACCATGAAGGCACAGTATTTGCATCAGTTTCTACTGATGCAATAATATTAAAAGTTATCCTCTGTTCTCCTGAACACAGCTGTTGTTTTTCTTCAGAGCCACCCTGACAAACTTTACTAGCTCTTTTAGAAAAGCATTAGAGTCATTGCTCCATTTTTGTTTCATCCTTAATTTTTAATGTTGCTAAAAGTGACTACAAAAATTTTGAAGTAATTTCTTTGGGCTATTAGGCCATTCTTAGTCATTGACCTAATTCATCTATCATTAAAAAAATAAAAAAAAAA
>JAWWES010000081.1:71417743-71485253 GCA_035583135.1 Lophotriccus pileatus | reverse complement strand
GCTATTTTATAAAAGCTTTGTGTTATCTATTCTTGCTTTGTCTATATTGTTTACACTCATTAGCCCAAAGAATTAAAAATTACCTATTTTATTTACTACGGCAAGGGGCAGCTGTGAAAATCATCTGGTGATTTTTACTTCATAGATAAATTGGAAGTGTCATTTAGGATCTTAGCCTTGAGTTTCCAGCAGCTCTGATTTTTACTGTCACAGATAAGATCTGAGGTAGAGTGATTTTTTTTTTTTTTAATGAGCTGACAATACTTTATCACAACAAAAAAAAGAGAGGGCCTTACAAGGTCTTGTACAGCTCTTTCCTTGTGGAAGGGACAACTCATTTTTTTGAGGTACTAAGAGCAGAAATAAGCTAAAAGCTTGTATCCATTTTCTGGATTCATTAGTTTCTTTCAAGATGTATGGAGATTTCAAGGTGAACATTTGTGTGCTTATGGAAAGACATCTCTTAAGTCTTCTTTTCTTGATAGTCTTATTTGTTCATCTTCAGTCAACAAAAGCCTGAAGCCTGTAAATGGCTGTCAGTGTCTTGTGAAGAACTAGCAGAGCTTTTGGAGAGGGACTTGAATACTTAACTAAATATAATTCTAAACTGAAAGAGAAATGCTTCTAAAATTAAATGGCCTGATAAGCAGGTTGAAATTGAAAGCAGGTGGAAAGAAATGTTAGCTTTTAGTCAACACTGGAGCTGGAAAACTGTTCCTTCATAGTTATGTCATGCTCTATAACATACAGCTTTTTTCAGTCTGTTGTTAATTTGCATTTCTGAAGGATATGTGTGACTGTAAAGCCAACTCTTAGTTCCTCCCTAGGGCTAGGCAAGAGCATGTTGTATTAATTCTAGTTTATTTCTTCTAACATCAAAAACCAAAAAATGTACAATTTACAAGTTTCCAATAATTGTGTCTTTTGAAAGCATATGGAAATACCATTAACCATAGGTAGCTCATGGTGCTAAAAGTACATGTTGGGTAATAAAGGTGATTACAAGCATTGCCAGGACACAAATAGCATTTCATGGGAGATGAGTGAGACAGGAAAGCTGGTGTTCAGTTTTACCATCTGTGGAAGAGACCTAATGAGAAATGAATGTTGCCTGAGTGATATACTGGTATTTCATCTCTCTGCTCAGCAGTACTGACTGGTGGCATTATGAATCAAATAGAATGGAGAAATTCTCTGCACCAGATGGCAAGCTCAACTCCTCCAAATGGTATTTGAAAGTAAAGCTGAAAAGAGGCTGGTGCTAGTCTCAAAGCTCAAAAATTTTGAAAGTGATTATGATAGTACTTGGATGGTGCCAATGAGGAGCAAGAGCTGACATCACCATCCTGTAGGAAGCTTTGCAATAACACAGGAGATACAAGGTGGTTTAAGTAGCTGGGAATTGGATGTGGAGGTTGTATGTAGGAAAACAGAGGGGTGATATGAACAACTACTTCAATAATAGTATATTATTTAACACAAAGTCAAAATGAAGTTGGTTATAATACTGCAAACCAATGCATTGGCCTAGATAATGAAGTAGCTGTTCATCTCATCCCGTGTCTCCTAAGTACAATACCATTTGCAACTACATTTAACACATACTCTAAGTTGCTGTGTCTTGCTTCATTATACTGTCTTTTCTTCCAACTCATCAGCTGATATTACCAGCTGATATCAGCTTCTTTACCAGCTGAACTTCCTATTATCATAAATGTACATGTTAATATTTTCTCTTTTTCCACTTTCTTTTTTGCTACTGAAGTGCTACCATGGGCTGTGATTCCTTTTGTATTGATAGCTGCTCTTAACACCTCTTCCAAAATTTAAACAGAAAGATCATAGAATCATTTACATCGAAGGAGACCTTTAAGACCATAAAGTCCAACAACTAATGTAGTGCTGCAAAGTCTATCACTAAACCATACCCCTAAGAACAACTACCCATCTTTTAAATACCTCCAGGGATGGTGACTCCACTACTTCCCTGGGTAGCATGTTCCAATGCTTGTCAACCCTTTCAGTGAAGAAATTCTTCATAATATCCAATTTAAATCTCTCCTGGTGTAATTTGAAGCAATTTCCTCTTGTCTTACCACTTACTATTTGGGAAAAGAGACCGAAAATTACCTCACTACAACCTTCTTTCAGGTAGTTGGTAGAGAGTGATAAGATCCTCCCCTGAGCCTCCTTTTCTCCAGGCTAAACAACCCCAGCTCTGTCAGCCACTCCTCTTAGGACCTGGGCTTCAGCCCCTTCCCCAGCCTCATTACCCATCTCTGGACATGCTCCAGCAACTCAATTCTCATACAAGCCAGGATGCTCTTGGACTCCTCAGTAATAAATCTTTGTCCACTACAACACTCATTCTGGCTGTTTTTTTCCAATGGCACTAATAATTGATAATAAAAAAATAATTAAGCTTAATATATTTACAAACAAGCCTTAGTGCTTTGAAATGTTTTGATGTTTTGAGTTTCAGACTAAATACATTAAATTTTCATAAGGAAAAGACACATCTCTTCCAGAATGTGAAGATCTAAAAATTAAGATATTCCACATCCCACTCTGGTATGTGAACTACAAGAAACTATCAGTAATTTGCCCTGTAGTACATCTTCAGAGCAGATTTCCCATTTTGCAGCATATGATCACATATTTGTATCTGTAACAACATAGAAAAATCTGTGTCTAACATCACACCCAGTGATATTGCATTTAATAATTAAAACTTGCCATCTTGCTCCAAGGTATGCTGCATACTAGTGAATTCATCTTATGCATGACAAAGGGGAATCATAAGAATGAAAATGTACTTATTTTACTATGGGTCTTATTTCTGTTTAAAAACTTTTGCTTCAACTACACTCCCACCATTTTTTCTTTCTGCCCTTTGTGCAAACGAATCTTCAGAACTGACTTTGATAGTTCGTATAGTTAAGCAATTAGTGGCTGATTGAAATGCAGGTCAAGGATGATTAACTCCTTCTCTTGTTTTTTGATTTTAATCACTTTAAAAAAAAATAATTACCAGTGGTGGTTATTAGCTAGTGTATTAAAAACAAACAAACAAACAAACAAACAAACACACCAAACCTCTGCAGAGAGTGAGTAGGCTTATACTTGAACAGCAGAGTTGCAGATCAAGAAACTCCAAGTCAGTTGTCAGCTCTACCACAGTATCATGCTAATGTGAAGGAGTAAACAAAATTAAATATGCTGTATATACAAGCTTAGCAGAACTAATGTTCATTCTGGAAGGAGTGGTTGGCTTACTGCAGTAAACCCTTTTTTCTGCCCTTTCGTCTTTCACAGAGATTTACTAACTTAATGTAATGAATTACATTCTCAGCAGTAGTGAATACTACCAGCTGTGCAGATAACTCCTAACTTTAGAAGGGTTGAGCTATCCATCATTTTTAATGTTTACTGATGCATAGTGTACATTTCTGCTCCCTAGCCTCTGACTCTGAACTTACGCTTTCACCCATTCCTGTTTTATTTCCTATCTAGTAGCTATGTGTACTTCTAGTACTTGCCCGCTCCCTTTTTTTTCTGGTTGGCCCCTAGGAAATTTTAATAGATCTGTTTGTGGAAGTTCTGTGTCTCTGGATGGTACTGGCAGGATCACACAATCAAGTATTCTTTTTTACTGCTGGTTGCAGGGCATTTGGGAATCTTAGATAAACTCCGCTTCAGCCTTAGATTTCTTCAGGAAAGGGACTTCTACTGTTCATCCAGCATCAAGTAAAAAATCAGTGAACTTAGTTGTTACCTCAAGTTGCCACTGTACCATAAAACCATGTTCACACAAGTGTAGTTTGAATCCAAAATGCTTTATATTATTTATAGCAGTGATAAGCCTTCTAGATGTGCAAAATTTAACACAGATTTTAAATATTGTAGAGTTTTCCTCTTGAAAAGACTTTATTTTCAAAAGGTGGAGGGCAGCAGCTGGTCCATTTGAGATGCCATAAGATAGCTGGTTAGCCAGAGCTTTAAGAACTTTTAGTAATATAAGATAAAATGAGAACTTAAGAAGCTCTTCAAGAAATAGAAATCTTCTAAACAATCCAATAAATACACTGGTAAACCCTCTCCACTCCTCTCTCTGCCCTCAGTTTATTGTTTTTAGATGTGCCATATCCTCCAGAAACTGACAAAACACTGTCCTGATTTTGATTCACAGGCCTTCTGAAGGAGTCAATGCATATAAGGAATATAGAGTCATTTCATTGCAACTATCAAGTGTCGTGGGTTTGTCTAGGTGACAATTTTTTACCACACCCCCCAACTAAATTGTTCTAAGTTGAGAGAAGGTTTATGCAGACAAAACCAAATCCGATTGGGAAGAAATAATATTGGGATTTATTACTACACAATAAAAACTAAACAATTATATCTACTACAATACTAAATAAGTAAAAGCACTATGCATCTACAGTTTGAGTCCACAGAAAGTACTCCTCCCCCCTTTGTATCAGTCCAGGAGGAGAAGCAAGCAAATTCTTCTAAGGCACTCTGCAGCACTTATAAGTTTCTCTCTCTGTTATCCCTGGGACAACTCCTCTGACTTGTTGCAGCTGGAACAGTTTCTCTCTGGCCCTTTTGTCCTCTGTACCGACAAACAGGACTGAGCCTACCTCCCTCCTCAGCTAAGGCCGAAGACTGGGGTTACTCAGGCTCCTGTAGATCTCCATGGAACTGAAAGGGGACTCTTGCTTCTCCATAGTCTTCACCACAGGGTCACAGGGAATAATGGCTTTTGAGTCCACCCTTGTTTCCTATGGGGTCCCTTCCCACAGGAATAGTCCTTGATAGACCTCTCTGACGTGGGTCTATCCCTCGGACAACAGTTCTTCCATTTTCTGCTGTCTTTTGGGTCTCAAATGCAGCTGCACCAGCACTGATTCCCCTGCTGGGGTTACGGAAGCCACCCGAGCCGACTTCCTTCAGCGTAGGTCTCGGATGTGAGTAACTGCTCTGAAATGGATCCCTCTGTAGGATCCCAAGGTCTTACATGGGCCTCCTTACACTGGCATAAGACATCTCTGTGTGGGCCACAGTCCAGCATGTGTGGGTTATTAGTCAACAATCTTCCTCAGGTGGCAGGCATGATTTAAATTTCAGTCCTTTCCCTGTTGAAGGGAGAGAGAGGGGAAGAAGGAGCTGTCTCTCCCTCCCTTCGGACTTACTGTCTCCACTTGTTGAGGCTGTGACCTTGAAGGCTCCGTTATCTCTCCGGCTGCAGTTTCTAAGTTTCTTTTCCAAAGTCCTTTTGTCCTTTTAAGTCCTTTTTTTTTCTTCACTCCGTTCCATGTCTGGATCAGGGGGCTTCCATGGTTGCTCCAGCCCCTGGCCCAGGGCCGGGGGAGGAGAGAGTCCTGCCCCACCCCCCCTTGGGGGCCTTGCTGCCTCTCCCTCACATGGCTCCTAATTTCCAACTGTGCAACTACCTTCTCTTCTGATTTCTTAAAGATGTAATTGGTAAAAGGCATTACCAAAACTTCTGATTGGTTTTGTCCCGGAAATTCACCTGGACAAACCACTCACAGTCCCCCAGGGAGGGGGAACTCTTGCTAACCCACGACATCAAGGCTGGAGTTTTTTAACTAGTTTTATCAAGTGTGTTTAATGAACTTTTAGATCTCTTATCATAAAACTTTTCAGTTCAGAATAAAGGCAGGTTTGTTTCTTTTTGCAGAGTATATGACAAGAATAAATGATTTTGTTTGAAACTATTTCCTTATATGAAGTGTTTAGGCTGGGAAATAATTCAAACGTGCATCACATATGCTTTCTATTTTATAGCAGAATAGTATTATCTGAGACTAAGACAGACACAATAGATAATGTTGCAATATCCTAACAAGTAGTCAGCAGGTAAAGTCAAGTGATGCTAATACTGTATAGAAAAGGGAGAGAATATAAAGACTTGCAAATAAAACTAAATGTCTTCTTGGAAAGAGAACTGCCTTGTGTTTTTTTCTATACAGTCTGACCAAAATACATTAAACAAGCTAACCATATTATCATTTAAAAACAGAGCAGTTGACAAAACATACATTAGTTAATTATTTTCCATTATCAAATGATCACCAGACATCTTGAAGCAATTAAAAGGGAAAGAGTAGGTTGGCACACGGTTTATTCTTTATATCAAAATAGGAGGTGAAACAAGTTTCTGTTCACTGTACATGAAAATTCAAATAAGGGGTTTGTTGTTGGTTTTTAAAATTTATTTGTGTACTGTAGTAGAAAATGTGGTTTTCATTTGAAATATATATTACGTCAGGAAGACCTGTTCTCCAAGGCAAGTTTCCTGCTAAAGCTACATGGGACAGGTGTAGTGCAGTCTTGCCCTGGGATTTGAACCTGATTCAATGGATCTGGCATTTATGAGGTGAATGAGTAGTGGCTCAGATTCTGAAGAGGGAATGAGAAATTTCATGAATTAATTATAAAGACTTTCTTGAGGTAGCAGTACTTAAGAAAGTGGTGAAAGAAATGAGAGTGGTTTGTATTGTAGGTCAGTCCTCTAATACTGAATTGTTTTGGGCTGGTGTTCTGTTAGGCTGTGAACTGATTCTTAATTTTTATTTTTACTGTTTGAATTATTCTAAGCTAACAAAAAGAGTCCATTTTCTTAGTATGAAGTGTGTTTGAAGTTAAGGAAGACATATGAAGTCAGTGGCGATAAACTTCTAACGGCTATTGTACTCCTAAGACAGAATGCAAGCAAGTTCCATGGGTTTGCACTTTTAGTTGTATACTTGCATAAAGAGCTAAATTTGCTGATGTCTGTGACTATGTTTAATAGTGTATTGTGTAAACACCAAATCTTACTAATTGATTACTTATTGGCAGAAGTTCTATGGAGCGCATACTATATTTTATCTGATCTTTTTTTTCTATATTCATGTACACTGATGTCTAAACTTTAAACAAATCCCCTACTAGGTGTATCGGCTGTGCTATCAGCATGTTTATAAATACATGATTTTAAACAGGAATCTAAGGATTAATCTCGACTCTCTTCATGTCTCTAAACAAATAGGTTGGATCTAGATCTAGAAAAAGGCTTGTGCAACTATGTACACCCCAGCTAGTCTCATAGAGGCTAAAGACTTAGTGTTTAATTGGGTGACCTTTCTAATACTTACTAGCACCTAGACCCTGCTGGTTGCAAGCTACCTTTTTCAACTGGCAATCACAGAACCAATATGCAGAAGCTGTTAAGTGCAGAAGCCACAGCAGGATGGCTCCCACAGCTCTGTTCAAACCAATATATAGTCTGTCCCTCAAGATAACAGATGCCTCCCTAAAGGAACTTTGTTTCAGAAAAAATATGTGTTTATAGATTATATATTAGAAAATAAGGGAATTTCTTAACCCTTTTACTAAACTTCCTGCCACATCCACATATACTTGATTAGTATAGTTATTAGTTAGTTAGTTATTAGTTAGATTAGTTAGTTATTTTAATCAAAGTAAGCAATGAAAAATTTTTACTAGGCTACTTGACAATAAAAATAATAAAATAATGCACCTTGTAAAAAAATCTATTTCTATGATTATGTTCCTGTCATTGTAAAAATATGGTCAATCCTCTGGAGAGCTCACGGCTTTGGTAGAGGTAGATGAGTAGTTCTCAAGTTTATCACCAGCCACAGCTGATGTTATTTCTCTGGCTTGCCTAATCCACTGTTGTTTCTATATGTGAAGCAGCATACTTCCACTTGAAACAGAACAAACATAAGCTGTATTGAAGAATTAAACTATGTGAGAGATAAACAGTTTGACAGGGTTATTGTTCTTTTACAGATCAATCCTTTTTTTTTTTTTTCTTCAGTTCATATTGTGATAATTTTCATTACAAACTGATGTGCATTCTTTAGTAAGAACAAACTTCAACCATTCTTGTTACACATTCTTATTTTCTGCAAGATTATTTTCTCTTTGATGTTTTTCAGCAAGTTGGTTTCACTAATTTTTTTTTTTTTATCCCAGCTGAATCTGAGTTCCAGGATATCTGTCTTTAGTTCATCAAACACAACAGTTTGTCCAAGAATCACCACTTGAGTTTTGCTTTTTAAAGCTTTAAAAGATATGTATTAATTCCTTCCAAAGATCTTTTTGTTGTATTATCAATTCTCAAGTCCCATGCCACAAGAATGTTTTCAAGGGCATATTGCACTTTGAAGCTCTTGCAAAATTCATACATTGATGATTTATGTGATTTGTCAATCACCTTAATTAAACACATCAATGTTTGTTATAAATAAATCAACATAAAATTAACAATTAATCCTTGGCCTAGCAGTTGCTAAAGTGAGGCAGTGTTTGGTAAAAACATAAGTAGGATGTTTGGATGCAAATCATAAAGATGTCTTGGTGCATTTACTGGAATCAGCAAGGTTTTAAACATCAGGATATTCACATATAAACAGTTGCTTAGTGTTGTAGTTAAAACATCCTGTTAAACAGTCTCCTCTAACTTGGAAAGTAAGGCAGGCCTTTGTGTTCCATTGCCAGTGAACAAGAAAGTGTGTAAACTTAACCCTTTACCAACTCTCTAATTTATAAAGGGTAAACTAGTACAGAGCTCTACTCACAATGCCACAATTACCAGTGGCATTGATCCACAATACTCAAGACCAAAAAGACCAACCAGCTCTAGTTCTGAAGTTTATGTTTCTCAGTGACATACCAGGTTCTTCATGGTATGTATCCAAAAGTCCTGTGACTGGCATTTTCTGACTGCATTTAAAAACTGCTCTAAAAAAGTAGTCTCTCCTAAAGTTTATCTAATCATTATCTTCTGACTTAAAAGTCCTTAGTCACTGAAGTGCTCCCATATTATTCATGTAGTTGAGACTAAACTTTCAATAATTTTACCAAATAAAGTGGAACCTAATAGCACTGAGTTCTACCTTACATCTGCTATCCACTGTGAAGGGTTTTTTTTGCTTTAGCAACAAAAGGCTCCTCATGTGGTTGGTTCCCTTCATAGATAAATAATTCTGTTTTACAACTTAAATCTTTCTCCAGGGATCCAGTGCCTGCTGTATTGATCTTATGCTGGATTCAGTCACATTATGACAGATAGCAAGACCTGATTAAGTTTCACTGTTTGCAAGACTCTGCAGCATTCCTAGATTCATTTCTAATAATTGTTATGACTTTTGTTAGTACTATCTATTGGAGTTGACTCACACCTCTCTTTTAAACATATTTCTGTTTCCAGGAGTGCTTTGACTGAGATACTGCAAAGCAACTACTATCTCCTGGAATATATAGAGTCAACTTGAACACCAAACATTTTCTTAAACAGATTATGTTGAATCCATGTCAATATTTGTTCTTTTTTTTCTGTATATTAAAATAATGTGCAGATGGTAAACTAGCAATAGGAACTGTTTTTTGGACAGGACTTATATACTTAGGCAGCTTTAGGACAGTTAGTTATCCCAAAAGTCTAGTAGAATGAAGATGTATATCATTTACATGCTGCAGCTGAATTCACACTTCACAGTTCTGTGGCATCCATCACTGCCTTGGGGAAAGTTGATTTGGAGGGTGTGAGAAGCAACTTTACGTTTCAAAATTATTTATATTTGCTGTGGTAGTAAAATGTGAGAGGTAGATTAAAAACTGAAGAGCTTCCAGGGAGGTGAGGGAGGGAAAGGAGTAAATAACATTTGTTAATGTTATTTATGACTGTCACATGGAAGGGGGCTTTCTCCGACCCCTTTATGTTTTGATTGGTCTGTCAACACCCCAGGAAAGGTGAGACCCTTGTTCCTAGCTAGTCTGTCAGTGTCCCTTTATGGGGACTCCACCTGATTGTCTGCTGTGTCAGAGGGCAGCTTGACCCACTAGTTCAGGGACATATGCCAGCAGCATTTCAGAACCAAACCCTTTATTACAATGTTGAAGAAGGAACCCACTCCCACATCTCCCCACTCTTAGTCAAGTATGTTACCCTCTGCCAGCCACTGCTGGCACACATGAAGTACTCATACTAAACAGTTCTTGAAATAACACATTTTATTAATACACACACTGATAAGAGAAAATTCTGACAGGTTAAGGCCTGAAGACTGCCATTCATAGTAACTGACTGCAAAAATGAATTTAGAACAATACACAGAAAACTCTAATCCCTAACAAAAGCTAAATTGAGATAATCCTTTATCATGCACAGAACATGGTTCTTAGCCAGTAGGCATCCCTATGGGGGAGCAGACAGTTTCAGCTCATCAACTGATCCTAGAAGTTATTTTGAAGTCTTCCTTAACTTTTCCCCACCCCGAACTCACTTTTATATTATTTCTTTACATTTAGGTAGAGTTTGACTTATTCTACTAATTGATGTAAAATTCTCTTATTTCACTTTAAAGGTATAGTTAATAAAATACAGAGTGATTGCTCAGTGAGGGGTGGTTGTACCTTGGAGACATGCAACTTTGGGATGAAAGTGTGTGTTAGTACTAAAGTGAGATTATAATGAAAGAAGTTCATCAGAAGAGAGTGATTTTGCCATAGTTGCTGATTCAGCAGCTGATTCTTCTCCTACCTCCCTTGGTTAATGGCTACTATGTAATTTATCAGCTACATGGTACCACTGAGTTCCCCTCCCTGCAAGGATTACAATAGAACCTGACTGTGGTGTCTCCACTCTGCTCCACCCTGTTTCATCTCTCTTAGAACATGCTAAGGTTGCAGGCTGTACTGCGTGGGGAATCATCATGGAATAGATTTCATGCATGGCAAACACATTCTATTCAGGAAATAGCCACTGCATTTCACCCTATAATTTTCATACTGTTACATATTCTCCTATAATATAAATATAACTTCCCAGTTTTCTCTAATTTCACCCCCAGGTGTCTTCACACAATGACTAGGTCTATGATTTAAGTAGTAGTGTTGATTTGGTCTTGTGTCCTTAGGTGTGAGAGGATGTTGGAGGGATTCCTGTCTTCTATCTCTGTTATCATAACTGGTGGGTCACAACTGGAACTCCAGTTAGTTGGAGTAACTAACTCAAGTTAGTTGCACTTTCTTATTTGTCCTGCCTCCTGTCAGCATTCATGGATGATGGATATATGTTCTTTGTAAGTCTTTACATGTCTAGTGCTCAAGATTACATTCTTTTAGGGACCAGTAACACCCTTTCATGGTTTTGTTTATGCTGGGAGATGGAGAAAGGATGGAGTGGAGAGAGGGTGCTCCTACCACCATCCTAACTTTACCTATTTTGATCCATGCTACAAAATTATCACACATAAATATAGAAATGCAAATCTCAGCTTCATAAAATTTATCTGGCTGGCCTCAGAGGTTAGAGAGTATCTTCCTAAGTTCTGAAATTTATATTAAACCTGTCTAAAAATGCTTACTCCTTTACAGTACTGGAGTCACTTAAGTGTGTACAAGTTGAGAAAGCACTATGTGAAGAGCCAGACTTTCCATATCTGATGGGTCTAACCATAGCAACACTTTTACAAAATATGTAATAAATAAATAAATAAATAAATAAGTTCCTGGAAATATAACATAATGTCTAATCTAGTGACATGCAAGTCTTTTTGTTGGTATTGTTCTTGGCACGCCTGTGCTTCTGTTTTTAAGTAAAGATGGTAATGATAATCTTTGAGTGAGCCATGTTGTAAAGAGAACGCTTGCACAAAATGAATAAATTTATCTGGGGCACCACAATACTGTTGTAAGGGCTGTGTTGGAACTTGGTGTAAGAGATTTGAATCTTAAGAGCAGTTGTGATGACTACTCTACCTAGTACAGTTAAGATAGAAAATACAGGATCTGCTAACATTTTGTCTTTCAAGGACAACAGTACAATTTTCTATTAAAAATACATTCTTCAACTTCCCTTATTTAAGGAATTCCCACCTCCCACCTACACAAGGCTATGAATAAGGGAAATGTGAGTATTTTCTAGTAAAATGTTTAATATAAGCAGTTTTAATAGGACACACTTAAGAGTTTCACGCTTGACCTTTTTGTCAAATTTTGCAAAATGTTGTGAAGATTCTCAGTACTGTGAGGATTCTCAGTTTGAGATTCTCAAACACTTCAGCCAGTGTTTGTATGATTTCACTATGCTGGATATATAGGTTATGACTAGCTTTTCAAAGTTTTTGAAGAATTGCATGAAATCCTTGGAAATATGCAGACCTTACAGAGAAAATAAAGGGGTTTTTTTAGCTAATTTGTACAAGTTCATGGCAGATGCAGGTAGGATGGGTTCATAAATTATTCACAAGATTTTTGGATGAACTTTATGGTTTCTTCTTGTGAAAATCATTAGGAAAGTGATGCTAAGACCACTGAAATATTAATTTCCATGTTTTTATCTGGTTTGACTTTCACACACCTACAGCAACATACCCTGTACTTGAATCAATCCTGTTGAGTTCAGCTGCAAACAGATTTGACAAGATACTGCGTGAGTGTGTCTGGCTTATATTGCTATTTGTCACTTGTACACTTCTCTTCTCCCAGAAAATGTGGGCAAACTTCTAGCAATCTTCACACTTCTGTGTATTTTTTTTCTCTCTCCTTTGAAATGGCTTAGTCTATGTTAATTTTATAAAATCTTCTTGGATTGTTCAACGTACAGATTGGTGATGTATTCCTGTATAGTGACATTTGTGTGTCAGTCCTCATCAAAGGTAGACGCATTCTGTGGAAGCAGGAAAAAATGAAACATCTACTGTGCTTCTGAGAACTTCATCTGCTCTATCTTAAAATCATGAAATCTTGAGGTGTTAACCATTTTAATTTCAACTGGAATGGAACTAGAAGCACAACCGCATATGTAAAAAATAGTAGAAGGGCTAACTTTTTCATTGTTGATGTAAATGGGAAAGGCGTTCTCTGTCTCATATGCAGCTTGCAAGAAATGCATACAATTAGTTTCAAGATAATGTCCCCATTCTACTGTTTATCAGCAAACAATTATATTTCAAGCATTTTTAGCAATATCTTTATGTACTTATGAAGAGATATGTCTTGCTGTGAAGTTTAGCTGAAATATTAATGTAAATATTTACAATGATGACACTTCTAGTTGTCTTTTTTTTTTAATTGTAGAAAACACTGAACTGTAAAAGACAGAATCTTTTCTAGGGGATTGGAAGGAATAACCCAATCCTTAAAATAAATAAATGAAAAATAGTATTTCCAATACAAAAAGGATAAATAAGAACCCTTTGCACCCTAAAACATTAAAACAAACAAACAAACAAATAAAACATAAAACCAAAACATTTCCCTTCAATGGCTCTTCTCTTGAGAATTTGTCTTCTGAACACTTTAAAAAACTCTCTAATGCAAGTAATATCATGACAGAATAGAAAAAAAAAAAAAAAAGAAAAAATTCACTGCAACTTCCTTCCTGTCTAACTTGTAACTTAACCTTGTTCGTCAACAGAATGTCCCTTTATATTTTTCGACTGGTTTGTACAAGCTTGAGTGTTATAAATTCTGCAACAGCAAGGACCTATGAAGACACCCATCTGTAGAAAGGCTTGTTCTGCGCTGTATGTTTTTCTGTAGATTACCTGAGTAATGTATGGGGGAGTTTAGATGAAATAACAACTTGTTGTACATGAGCCAGAAGCAGAATAAAGACTGCAAGGTAATCAGAAGCAGAGGGAGTGCAAGCAACAATGGTGATCCTTGTTAATTTTAATAGATATGTAGGAAAAATAAGACTGTGATGTCTGAAAAGGCTTTGCATATTCTATGTGAAAAAAGGAGATGCTTGGTAAGACGTGTGAATACTTGCTATGATGTCCCTTGTTATGATTGTGACTACTTTATCTATAAAGCTGTGATTTTACAAAGTAATGTAAAGGAAGCAAAACAAATTAGCAATACACATCCTGATAAATTAAAAAAAAAGTCACAGCTATGCCAAGTGAAAGAATGTTGCAGGCAGAACAAGAAAATGTCAAACACAGCAATTATGACAATGCTCAGTCCTGAGGTCTGGCAAACACAGCCTGTGGTCAGTCGCTGGTGACAGCTATACCACATTACAGGGCTATCCAATTGAAAGCAGCTGAATGAACAGCCTACCCTTATCACCATAATTATGCTCCAGAAACACCCAACAGAGAAGCTGAACTCTTCCCAATGACAAATATATTATACAAATGGTGGAGCCTCACTGGCACAGATATTCAAACTGCAGGCATGGCGTGCTTTGTATATTCTAGCACTGGTCAAAAGACAAGGTACCAACCAGAATACACAGGCATCTTAAACTTAGTTTTCAGTCTTGAAATTTCCTAGCAAATAGCTGGGCAACAGTTAACTTTAAGTTTTCTCAGTCCTCAGCATGAGTCTAAAATGTAACTAGCAACCATGGTAGTTTGCTTTGATGGTTTGATTTATGCAAAAGGACCTTTATAGAGTAATTTACCATTATTTGGCCAGGCTTTCATTTCTTTAAAGTCAACAAGTGAACAGAGCTGTATCAGTCTTTACAGTAAGGCTTATACCACCGTGCAAACTCCTCATTTTCTTAAAAATTATTAGCTGAGAGAATGGAATAAGAATTTCTTGGGTTTTTTTAATAAGCAGAAAAGTCATAACCACAACTTCACTGCAGAATGTCTTCTATGGCAGGTAGAGGTCTAACAGTCCTGTATTGAGATATTTGGATAAACTGGGACTAATGTTGTTTTTATATCAAAACAGAGGAAAAAATATTAAAAAAAACCCCACACCCAAACCACCTTGATACTAAAAAACTTTTCCAAAAATTGACATATATTTTTTATAATCTCATTTTTCTGTGAAATAGTTGGTAATAAACAATTTTAGAAGAATACACTCATTAGCTCAAAATGTATTAAGTAAGAGATTCTAACTGCAGTTACAGAGATTAGACTTCATGCATGTTTAAATCAAAATGTAAGGATTTAAAAATGCTAATTAGAGATTACTGAATACTCGTGCAGCAATATCTTAGCTAATTAAGAAAACTATTCAAATAAGATCAACATACAAGAAAAAAAGGAATAAACACAAGGAAGAAAAAGTGGGTTTTTGCTATAAAATGAGTTAGCAATCCAGACAGTTTCATTTCAAACTTCATTAGATAGCTATAACACTATTAGAATACTTGAAGTGATATTTGTACTTTACAGAGTTTCTTAGTAGCCATATAAAAGTTTTCTAAAGTTGATTTATATTTACAGAAAATGGTATAATTTTAAAATTCTTAAAGTGTGTGAGGGAGTTTATGATCTCTAATTCATTTCACTTGAACATTCTGCATAAAAACACACATTATATCAGTTTTTCAGCTAAAAACTCCTTATATACATATTTTTTTAAAAAAGAAGACCATCCTCTACTGGTGAAAACGGTGCTCATGTAGGCATAGTTTCTTTGAGTTTATATAGTTATAAGAAAATGGCTTAAGTATTCAGTACTTCCTCCTCAGAAAAATAGTTGAGAAAATTGTCTCAAACTGTATCAATCATTAGCACAGTAACTTGATTTGAAACTTTCTAAGTGTTTTGTTTCCATTCATCCTTGTTTCTTGTTCACCAGGCCTGTTGGAGACAGATGGGGTTCACCTGTCTAAAAGGGGGAAAAGGGTTCCAGTCTTTGAGTTGGCAGGGCAGACTGATAGGATACAATTATGAGGGAAAGAGGAAGAGCAGACAGTGATCTCTTCTCTCTGGTGACCAGCGACACAACCTGAGAAAATTGCCTGAAGTTGTGTCAAAGGAGGTTTAGGTTGGATATTGGAAAAAGATTCTTCACCTAGAGTATGATTGGGCACTGGAACAGACTACCCAGGTCACAGCACCAAGCCTGACAGAGTTCAAGAAGCATCTGGACAACACTCTCAGGCACTGGGTGTGACTCTTGGAAGTCAATAGTGGGATTTCCCAGGGCTCTGTATTGGGGCTGCTCCTGTTTAACGTCTTTATCAATGATGTGGATGAGAGGAACAAATGTACCTTTAGTAAGTTTGTAGACGACACCAAATTCTGTAGGAGTGTTGATCTGCTGGAGGGTAGGAGGGCTCTGCAGAGATCTGGACTGGATCCATGGGCTGAGATCAATATGAGGTTCAATAAGGCCAAATGCTTTGTCCTGTACTTGGGTTAAAATAACCCCATGAAGTGCAACAGGCTGGGAGAAGAGTGGTAGGAAAGGTGCCCAGCAGAAAAACTGTTTGACAGCTGGCTGAACATGAGCCAACAGTGTGTCCAGATGGCAAAGAAGGACAGTAGAATCTTGGCTTGTATCAGAAATAGCGTGGCCAGCAGGACCAGGGAAGTGATTACCCCTCTGCACTCAGCACTGGCAAGGCCTCACCTTGAGCTTGTGTCCTGTTGTGGGCCCCTTACTACAAGACATTCAATTGCTGGAGCATGTCCAGAGAAGGGCAACAAAGATGGCAAGGTGTCTAGAGAGTGAGTCATATGAGAAATGGCTGAGGAAGCTGGAGTTATTTAGCCTGGAGAAAAGGAAGTTCAGGGGAAACCTTATCACTCTCTACAACTACCTGAAAGGAGGTTGTAGCCAGGTGGGTTGTAGCTATGTCAGGAGAAGTTCGGGTTTGACACTGGGAAGAATTTCTTCACTGAAAGGGTTGTCAAGCATTGGAACTGGCTGCCCAGGGAAATGGTAGAGTCACCAACCCTAGAAGTGTTCAAGAAATGACTGGATGTAGCATTTAGTGCTATGGTTTATTTGGCATGGTGGTGTTGGACTTGATGATTTTGGAGGTCTTTTCCAACGCAAATGAATCTATGATTCTGTGATTCTTTGGAATTGCAGGAACTTTTCTATTACTATAGTGCAAGCGTTCCCTTGATGAATACACAACAAATACTAAGAACTGTCCAGACTGGTTTATTCAAGTGTGGAAGTTTCTGCCTGTGTTTCCCTCTTTGTGCTGAACCTCATTTTTTTTGAGTAGACAACTTGGTCTTCACACACGCCTTTTTCCCACACGCATAGTAACCCAGTCCAAAGTAAACTTTTTTGCTGTATTCCTGTATACTTACTCTGTTTTTTGTTGTAGATACCAGAAATTGTACATCATATGGGAATTCAGAAAGTCATGTTTTTTGATGAAAAACACTAATATGAAGAGATATTGTATTATTTTAGCTGGCTCTTATCTGTACCGTGACCAAATTTTATCTGTTTTTTAAGCTTGCTGGAAGATAATCTTCTGCAACTACAAGTTAGTCTAAGAAAATTGAGGGTAATGAATTCAGGGAGTATCCTCAACAGATTTAACGCTAGCCATAATCTTAGAACAGAATTGGCTGAAGGCAGCTTCAAGCTTAGTTATACAACGATAAAAATAACACTTCTTAAACACTGAGTGCTCATGGCATCTGAAGTCAATGTCTTATCCTTTAATAATAGGCTCTCAGGGCTTGGTATCAGATGGTTCTTAGGAGACAGTAGGACTAGTTCTTGATGGATGCTCACTGTGATATTCAGTATTGTTTATCAGAGTTCACCTAGCATAAAATGGATGTTGGATCCCACATTGTATCCCACCCTGGGACTGTTGGATCCCACACTGAATATGTGTTTAGGGCTGGAACCCTAAACACTTGTAGTCTTTGTTAAGAAAAACATACACTTTCCTTATACAATCCTCCTCCAAAGGGAGAGAAAAAAAATTAATATAATTCTATTGACGTCTACCTTATTCATATTGTGATCTTAGATTCTGTTTTCAGAATTTCAAATGCTTGGAGACAGGGAGTGTGGGATGTTGAATCCTGATCTGGCAGCCAAGCAGTCACCAAAACAAAACCATGTTTGCCTTGTTTTGTTTTTTTTTTTTTTTTGCTCCTCTATGTCACAGTGAAGGATTAAAGTACTATAACTGCTTCTAATCCAGCAATGTATTGTCATTATCATAATCTGCATAACTCTGTTAAAACAGTGTTCAATACATAAGCAGAGTATATGTTAAGTAAAAAACTATCTATGTTGTAATTAATCATAAAAGTATTTTAAAAATATCTTTTTTTTATGTGAGTTCAAGGCAGTTTAATTGGAATTCAAATGCAGAATACTGCTAATGTCTGAAACAGTTGACAGTGGATTGATTCACTTTCTCAGTAGTTCTTTCTTAAGAGGAAGAAACTTGGGATTTATGCTGTGTAATATCTGTTGGGAATACTGATGTATGATTTGCATAATCATTCAGACACCATTGTTCGATGCAGGTTCAGTAGAAAATGCTCCTTAATATCATCTGAGTGAATAAGAATACTTTGTTAAGAACATATGCAGGATAACAAAAGTTCAGGCCAAGTGCTTCTTCCTTCAACAACTTTTAAATTTAAACATTGTCTTTGAGCTGGCTCCATGTTGAATTTCTTCATGTTCTCCCACTGTGTGTAGCTCATGTGTAAGAAACATGGTGGTGTGAGTTGTTGTGATGTAAAACAGAATTCTCATTCACCAGTGGTTCTATGACCGTATCAAACACCTAATGGAAGAAGCCTAATTACATTATTTAAAGTAATTCTTCTTTCCTCACATGCTAACCATATTTCTAATGAAAGTTTCATGATACTGGTGGTTTACATTTTAAAATTAATTCACTTGGATAACTTGCTAACTAGCAAGTGGTTTTGGTCACAGATGTCTAAAGGCTAAACCAGCCTGAAGAGATTAAGTTATTGCTCCCAAATATAGGCTTGGGCTTCCTCAGAAGGTGATCTTTTCAAACTTCTCTGTTATCTTGGGTGACACTTGTTATACCTACCTTTCAATGAAAGGATATGAATGCAGATAACTTTGAGTTTTTTCTTGTTTTGGAAGAAAAATAAAAAATTGAAAGAGCAATCTGAAGGTCAGTGCCATTTTTCTTATCCTTTAAAATATTCTTGTCTTATTAAAAGTGGAGATGGCTTTGAGCTCAAGATCCCAGAAGCTGGGAATATGACATGGTTAACAATGTAAAAATCTGGGCTGGATGTGGCCAGATGCAAATGGCAGTAGTCTACTACTTTTATCTGTCCCTCAGATTTTACAGATATCCTGTGTATGCTTCTCTCTGTACTCACACAACCTAATGTAACCCACACAACCTTTGTAACTTTGGTGTCCTGACTTTCTGCAGCAAATGTTTTGCATTGTTCTCTTTTTTCTTCTCTGGCTTTAATGGGCTAGAGCGTGTGGTTCTGTGATCTCTTGGTAAGTGACTGACACTCTTCTGGTTCTTCCCTTCAAAGGATGGAAATGTTTCTAATAAGCAACTGATTGGGAAAACTTTTGAAGTTCAAAGAAGTAGCTGTATTATAGTTTATGGGAGGTTGTTTTGTTTTGTTTTGTTTTGTTTGTTTGTTTTTCTAGCTTGAGCATTACCTAGGTGCTATTGCTTTCCTGGGACCCTGAGAGCTTTCTCAGGGGATAAAAAATGCAGTTCTTGGTAAATTTTTTTGGGGGGTGGTGTTGTTTTGATTTGGGTTTTAGTGATTTTGTTTGTTTGTTTATTATTCTTCATATTTGTATTAGGGAACTAGTTAATATTTGGGTAAATTGAAGCTGTCAGTATCCCTACCACTTTGCTAATGGCTGCTGCTAGAGCATTGCTCTGGCAAATATTCTATAACCATATGGATTGTGGACTGAGGGTTATTCAAGCAAAAATTTATACTTTGATTAATTGCAAAATTGCCTCTGGACTTTCTAACAGTCATCAGTGTCTCTTTCTCCTTTGACTTCTCTGCCAGTTCTTTTATGAGTTCTTAAAAAAGTCCTTATTCCAAATTAGATGAAAATTTTATTTAGGGGAGAAAGTCCAAATAAATTGTTTTCTGTCACTAGATCCTAACAAAGTAGTATAGAGACATACCTTGGCCAGAGAGTTATAGAGTAATTGTATAGACCACTTTATGATAAACTCCTTGAAGATGACTGAAGGGTTTTCAAGATTAACATAATTCATCTTAAAAGAATTATAATACTTTTTAAATGAAGGTGGCTCAGTGACTGGGTCAGAGAGAATAGAAATTCAGAAGTCAAATAGTCATTTTTATGATTACACTTGGCTTCAAAATGTGCATTAACTTCTTGATCTCCAGTGAACTGAAGAAGTTCCTTTTAGTCCCTAGAAGATGGTCAGTTTCCGCTGAGATGGGTCTTTGTATTTTCTAAGTGTTTCTATCTCTTCAGCCCTTGTGGATAACACATCCTGCCATCTAAAATATCTCTCCCTGTGTATACTTGTAAATTCCCCAGAAAGAGCCCTCTCTTCTTTCCAAGGACTCCATTGGAACTCACGTCCCTTCTTAAAGGAGTGCAATGAAAATTGAGGTAAAATAAAATAGTCAATACCCATAGCAGCATCTCAAATACTACCAGTCAATAGGTTAGTTGTGTAACAGGCATCTTTTTACAACATCGGGTGAATATGTTTATCTGATCCTGTTATCCTCACTGTGCTAAAGGCAACTACCGCTATTTACTGTTTTTTTACGAAGGGCTCTTCTTAATGTTCTTGATACTTGCCATTCAACTTAGCAGCTTCATTAGTCTTGCACAGAATGGAAGGAGAGGAATGAAGCCATATGGCAGGTATACAAGCATTAGGATGTAACTTAATTTCTTATTGCATACTGGTTCAGTCATCTGGGTAAGTTACGTGAATGATTGTTAAAGTCTGTGATTGTCGGGGATTAGTCTGGTTTAGTTCTTCTCCTTGCTTACAGAAAAATGAAGCTCGATTTAAGGTAAATTGTACCTTTTTTAGCAGAATGAAACTGTTGTCTTTTATCAGTAATATTTCATGGATTGTAAGAAAACACCGTTCACAGCTGATTTATTAGAGACTTGAGCAGTGAAAGATAAACAGACACTTTTTAAAGCAAAAGACACCCCCGCCCCAAATCATTAAACCCAGATTGAATTGTACTATATATGATCTCAATAAACTGCTTTCAATGCCTATTAGTTAGTTTTACAAGGCACAGGATTTTAATATGAGTTACATGGGTAGTGCACTTAACATTTTCCAGCAACAGTGGGAGCTTCAGATTTTGCTTTCCTTGGAGAGTGGGTGACTATGTTTCTCATTTCTTAAGTTTGTGTTCTTCAGTAAGAAATGGTCCGCAATGATATTAATTGTTATTCTACTGAAAGAGTACATAAAACTAGAATTACACAGTTCCTCAGACTATAATTTAAGCTTCCAGGGTAAGTTTTAAGGCATTTGTATTATGTCAGTTGTCACAGATCCTTATCTTTTGACAAACTGGTGAACCTTAGGAACACATCTAAACTGGGACTTTTTGCAAAAGTAAAGACTGATTCTGCTACATCAGGGTAAAATAGTCTTTAGCATTTCTAGTGTAAAGATTTAAAAAACAAAAACCACATCTTTATTTTTTGAGTCTCAAGTTAGAATTCTTCAGTCTTTTGCAGTAACTTTTCCAGCCTTCATTCACGCTATCAATTCTATAGTATGTTTACCAAGTTAATCCTTTGGAAAAGAAGTATGAAAAATAAAATGTCTTTCTTGGGGTGCCATAGGGAATGCTTTCCATAAAGTGGTTACTCACAGAGAAAGAAAGACATGAACTACAGGACAAGGAAAAGTTGTATGAGGCACAGTGCTGAGTATATTACAGCATGCTTTGTTATGACATTAGAAATTCTTGAGAGCATAAAGATTCTACCAAAACCTTGATCACCTTCGGTGTTTCTAAATAGAATGTGATACTTGAAAATACATTCTGAGTTAATTTTGTGGTTTAACCCAGCATGCGACTAACCACCAGGCAGACATTTGCCTACATGCCCCTCAGTGAGATGGGGAAAGAATCTGAAAAAAGGTTAAATTAATAGGTTGAGATAAAGAGAGTCTAACAGGGCAGAAAAGGAAGGGGAAATCATGAAAATGTTAAAAGAATGTACAAACTAAGTTGTTGCAGTTTAGATGTGCAGTATAATATAAGCAAAAATGGCTTTTTGTAAAGTTACTGGTTTCTTCTTCCCAAAACTCCCTGCAAAACTGTCCTTTCATATGCAGGAATGTCCTGGGTCTCATTGGCCTGTTAACCCCTTCCTGTGGGTGTTAACCTGTGATTGTGGGTTAAACCTGTGATTGGTTTGTTTCTGTAACTACCTGAGACTTGTAATTGGTTACTTTGTAATCCGTCTAAAACCTATTTAAACCTTTACCCCGGCAATAAACTCTCTCTTGCCTCCCCTTCACACGACCCAGCTGTGCTGTCTCTGCCGGCGGCCGTGGGAACATGTGGTGAGGGGGATGGGGGAGCATTCCCTCCCCTCTGGGGTTCGGGGTAACCCCTGGACCTGAAGTCCCCCTTTTCCCCTCCAATCCACCGCCGTACTAAGTGATGAACAATGCACTTGCTTACCACTCAGGGACTGACGTCCAGACAGTCCTCAAGCAGTGGGCTGTACTCCTCAGCCAGCTTCCTCAGTTTTATTGCTGAGCATGATGACATATGGTTTGGAATATCTGTTTGGCCAGGTGGGGTCAGCTGTCCTGGCTGTGTCCCCTTCCAGTTTCTTGTGCAACCCCAACCAACTCGCTGGCAGTGCGGTACAAGAAACTGAAAATCTTTGACTTCATGTAAGCACTACTCAACAACAGTTAATTATCAACATTTTACTCATCCTAAAGCAAAAAGCACAGCACTATACCAGCTAGTAGGAAGAAAATTAACTCTATCCCAGCCAAAACCAAGACAGAAATTTAGCAATCTGTTATGTAAATATTTTGCTGAGACCACGTTTGTATTGTTGAGAATACTTTTTTCAGTAAAATAAATCAGAAGCAGGTTTCAGAGATAAAGTAGCTTGTATAACTGCCTTGGTGTATGTAATGTCAAAATGAAGAAACATGCTGCCAGGATGCTCAAAATATTTTCTTGGCTACTTATGGTAATACCAACTTACTTGGAAGATTTTTTTTTTCCCATTTTCAGAGTTCCTTGTTTCTGTTACTTATGTCGCTTTTAGAAGAGTGTTAAACCATTCAACTTTAAATCTTCATGGATCTGCACTCTCTTTTGTTTCACTTTAGAAACTAATAGTAGTAAGGGCTGTGAAAATATAGGAAGTGAAAATAGCATTCCCAATGAGGGAAGAAAAATTGCAATGTTTGACTTAAACTAATTTACATTAATAAGGACTCAGGAGGCTCTGTTACTAATGCTGTGTGAATTTATTGTCCAAGCAAAAATGAGAATAATTAAGTATTGTTATCTTTTTTGCCCTCTATCTGCTACTTCCAGGATGCTATTTTCACTGGGGTCTTGCGATGATTAAATTTTACTGGAAGTAAAATACTGGACTGGTACAGGATTCAAGTTGGTCTTCAGTTCTTGTACAAATTGATTTATTTTGTGTTGTCCATTGTTATATGTTTAAACATATATTAAGTTAAATATGGACTGGGAGAAAGAGCTAGAAGAATCAGGAATGAAGCAGTCAAGCTGAGCCTTGGGAAGAATGGATTACAGTAGGGGAGCGTGCTTTAGTTTCTTGTCTTTGTTTCTCAACCCAACTCTAACTGACAGGAAATCAAATTTTCCTCAAGTCAAATCTGTTTTGCCAGTGATAGTAGTTGGTAAGGCTTTATCTCAACTCATGAGTTTTTCCTTCTTGTTCTCTCCTTCTGTCCTGTTGAGGATGAGTAGTGAGCTGGTTAGTTGTCTGACAGCCACCAAAGATTAAACCACCAGAGTGTGCACTACTGAAATGGTCTTCTGCTATCTCAAACTCTTTATTATATATTCACTTCCACTGTAAAATGGATGAAAGAAATGTTTTTCTGAGGTGGTGTTTTGGTGTTGGCTTTTGTTTGTTTGTTTGTTTGTTTTTTTAAGGTAGAACTTCTATTAGAATATATCTTAATTTTGCTTTCTATTCAGATTCATTAAATTGAAAACGGGCTGAAGAACTGTAAACAAAGGATAATATAGTGATTAAAAATAGCAACATATTGTTCTGAAGGGCAGATTCTAAAACTAATGCGGGAACCACTGTAAATTGAAATCTAAGACAACTTAATTCATCTTTTCAGTAAAGAACATTAGTCCTTTCAGTAAAAAACTAAATAACCACCTGCAAAATGTAGCTTTGTAATCACCTTTGAGGCTCAATGACAGCACAAATTATTCTGCAGGTAATTGTAAACTGGAATACGCTGGGGGGGGGGGGGAGGAAATAGGTCATGTCATCAATTTTTTTGGTGCTTATAAGCAGTGAAATTTGAAGTAACTGAAAATGCATAGATTTTATACATATGTACTGTAGGATCTTTCCAAATAAAATAGCATTTCAAAAGTCAAGCTATTGTATGCTCTGCCCCTAACATCTGTCTTCTCTTTCTTCACAAAGTGTCACAAAGGAATTCTGAAAATGCTTTTTTTCTGACCATGAGGGAACAGACAATGCAGAAAACATCTAACTAAAGTTTGATGGAGTCTCCTAAAAGCTATCACAGAAGACAGCTTCTTATGAGTTGAGCGATGTCTTATGGCTCAAAGTGCATATAGTGCTATGGCCTATAAAGCAGCTGTAATTGAGGTTTCAGGGTTCTCTAAATTGCTGAGAATGTACAAAATCATTAGTGGCACAATATGCTATTTAGCTCTTTGTGTGCCTTTCTGTTTCTGGGCTATGAATTCTGGGTTTTAGTATGCAATATGTACTCCAGCTAAGCAATGAAGCATCTTGAGTAGATATTCTAGTGTCTTAGGTTGATACTAATTGTAATCATTACAGGTATAAAGCTTACTACAGGCTCTGGTACCCATGAGGGTACTAGACAAGTGCTTAGTCAGCTGAAAATAGATTGAAATCTTGACCTGCTGGTAACTTAGTAACTTTGTGCATGATCAGATAATGGAGTGAGCTGTAAAAGCAGAATATGTTGAAGTTTAACTTAGAAAAATAAATAAGTGCATAAACTGCAATAGTAGACTTGAGGGTTTTATGCGCAAGAGGTTCCACAGTAGACAAAATTTTTTCATTTGCTTGGTTTGGTACTCATTTAGCAGAAGTAATACCAAATGTTTCAGATGGTAAGATGAAGACGCTGGACTGTGTGTGATGCACAGTATCACTGACTCCACCTGCAGCCACGACCTCAAGCCACTAGTCAGCTGTGCAGTGGTGGATCTTCTGGGAAACACTACTCTTGTGGTATAGACAAAAAGAAGCCCTTCATTATTTTCTGTGACTCAGGGCTGTAATAGCCAACAGCGAACACTCAAGACGAAGCTGAAAGAGAGGGATCTGAGAACAACTCCAGCCCTTTATTTTTCTCAGGGAGCCAGGGGAACGATGATGTTTTCCAGCTCTCCAGATATAAGACTGAAGTGAGCATTGCCTGGCCTGACTTTTCAACACAATTATGGGAAGAAGGAAAAATAGGTCCCAGTAGCAAAGGTGAGAGCTCATAGGTCAGAATTAGTAGGGAAAAGTGCTGTGAAGTTTTATTGTAGGTTAATTTGCTCTTGAGAAAGAAGAATTATATGCTTTATGTACTTTGTCTCTCTCCCAGGAACAGTAGCTTACCTCTTGCTGACAGTAAATATGCTTCCTCCTTGCTAGCAAAAGGAGTCCATACCTATACAGGCAACTTCTATTCATTGTGGATTTTTCAAAGAAGTACTCCAGATCTGGCCCTGTTACGCTCTAATTACTGAGGGGAAAAAGGTGAATTACTCATATCACCTATTCCAAAAGGAGTGGGAGGAAGAAGGTAACTGAAGTGGAAAACAGTGGCAAACATCACTAAGTACTCACTCCAATCTCAGCAGCTGTAATTGTCCCTTGCATCTGGGCTATGGAAGGACAGTTTTCAGATCAACCAGCTGTAGAAAAGTTGATGATTTTTTTAAACTCTTTTTAACTAGAAGGTGAATTATTTTTAATGTAGGGTGTCTTACAGTTTTTAGAAAATGCTACAGCTGTTGAGACTTGAAGTAGTTTCAAAGATTTTGTCTGATGACTTCTACATTATACAGCTTGAAAGTATATTTAACAGTTTTACTTCATGCATCTTGCTTACTTACTAAGAGTCTTCAAACTCAGCATGCAATGAACCCTGCTGATCTGAAACACTGAAAAGGGAAATTATTCTTGGTGTTTGCAGTAACTGTTTAAATAAAGATCTTAATCACAAGGGATAACTGTCTTTTTTTCTATTTCCTAATTAATATTGCCTTGGCCCTTTTAGTACTTTACTTTTGAAATCAGGCCTGAAAAAGAGTTTTATGTATATGTGAGTAGTTTCTATGTAAAAAGAAGTAAAAAATTCTTCTTGAAAATCATGTATTTAATTTGCAGGGGTTTTATCTGTAACTAAGATTTCCCTTGCGTAGTTGTCATGGGGTCTTAGAGAAAAAGGAAGGTGGAAGATAAGAAAAGCAAGAGTTTTACTACTATCTTACACTGGTGTAAAAGATCCCATTATTATTCAAAGAGTTGTTTTCCAGCTCAAAGGACCTCCTCACTCAGTTTTTTGGGCCTTCTTCAAAATGCATCAGATACACTACAAAGTCCACATTGGGAATAATGCCCTAACATGTACAGCTATGCTTCTGTATATTATATTTTTAATGGTACTGGATTAAGATCCTTCTATGAGAATTAGTTATGGATTAGAATTATGTTGATTAAATAATCTTTATTTAAAAAGTTAACTTTGAATATAATCATACATTAAATGCATTCAAAGAAATTAATCTTTAAACCCAAAGCAATACTTTTTTCAGACTTGCAAAATTTATTCAGCTAAAGATATGAAAACCTTTTCGAACTGAACCTGTCTTTTTTTCAGTCACATAGCAGCCATCAACCAGGTAGTTTTGGGCAATGTAAGTTGGAACAATTCTACTGACTGTATGGAATACACCAACAGAAAACATGCCTAAAAACATGCTAGTGTTGTGCTAGTGTGAAACTGTGGAATGGATCATCCTGACAAAGGATGATCCATCTTATTGTGGATGATGAGAGTGATCAAGAATTGGAACAAGATGCCCAAGGAAGTGATGGAATAACCCTGGAAGTGTTCAAAAAACTTGTAAATGTGGTGCTTAGGGACATGGTTTAGAAGTGGACCTGGAAGTTTTAGATGAAGGATTGAACTCAATCTTAGAAGTCTTTTCCATGCCTAATGATTCTGTGATGACAAGGCTGTGGATGTTGCATGATTTTCCACAGTATTCTCCTGGAGAAGGTGGATGTTCATGGCTTAGACAGGTACACTCTTTGCTGGGTTAAAAACTGTCGGGATGGCTGAGACCTGACAGTGGTGGTGAATGGAGTGAAATCCAGTTGAGAGCCAATCATAAGTGGTGCTCCTGAGAACTCACTGCTGGGGTACAGTTCTGTTTAACAGCTTTGTCAATTATCTGGATGAGTCAAGTCCAAGATGGACGGTAAAATTGACCTGCTGGAGAGTAGGAAGGCTCTGCAGATGTATCTGGATAGGCTGATTGATGGGCCAAGGCCAACTGTATGAGGTTTGACAAGGCCAAGAACCTCACCTCACGTGTTGTGTTCAGTTTTGGGCCCCTCACTATGAAAAGGACATTGAGGTACTGGAGCATGTCCAGACAAGGGCATCTAAGCTGATGTAGAGTCTGGAACACAAGGACCAACTGAGATTGTTTATCCTGGAGTAGAGGAGTGTCAGAGGTGACCGTAATGCTCTCTAGAACAACCTGAAAGGAGGTTGTAGTGAGGTGGGGGTCAGCCTCTTCTCCCTTGCGACAAGTGATAGGACAAAAAGAAATTGCCTCAAGTTGCACAAGGGAAAGTTTAGATAAGGTATTAGGAAAATATTCTGTACAGAAAAGGGTAAGGACTGGAATAGGCTGCCTGGTAAAGTTGAGTCACCATCCCTTGAAATATTTAAAAGATGTGCAGATGTGACACTTAGGGATTTGTTTTAGTGGTGGATTTGGCAGCATTAAATTTATGGTTAGAATCTATTTTAAGGACCTTTTCCAATCTAAATGATCCTATTATATTCAAATGTTTATATTATTCTCACATGCAATTCAACATAAACTTGATTTGCCATACCAATAAAAAGCAGTCTAATTTATAGACTCTGATACTGTTGTTCATACATTTAAGATGATTTCTATTAGTGGAAAAAGTACATATATATCTGATGGAACTTCCTGTATGAAAATACTAACATGATCAGGTGATACAAGGATAAAACTTATTTAATATTGGGTACATGTTTTATGGGAATAAAAGTCCTTTTTGGAAGAATAATAAGTACATTTTTATTGGCATTGGCCATTTATCACTCTCATTGTAATAGTAAGAGAAAACATCTTGCATTTTGTAATAATAGGTTAGGATGCATTACTCTGCATACATATTCTGTCCTGAAATTTAGGACCCATAGTTTGTTAAATAAAACATTTAAATTAGAGAAGAACATTTGTAGCAGATGATGAAATGTGTCTCAGGTATGCTGGCCCCCAAGAGAGTTTGAAGCATAAAATCTGAGTCTGAAAGCTTGGCTATACTGAAGAAAAAAATAAAGTACTCAGTTTACTTGCCTACTCAGTGGTCTTCAACAACAAAATATCAATAAACCTTAATCTTAGAGAAGGTAAAAATTGCAATTATCTAGTGTTGAAATGCAGACGATTTTATCTTTTCTGGGATTTGGGGTTTTTTTTTAACATTCTTATGAATGTTTCATATGCAGAATACTCCCAGCTGGGACAAATACATTGTGACTTTTAGTTGATAGGTAAGTATTTTGGATTAAAATGTTTTCTGTTCTACTGCTAAACTTAATCTAGAATATTCAGAACAAGTACAGAACATTATGTTGGAGTTTTTGTTTGATTTCATTCGCTTAAGTCTTGGAGTTACATCATTGAAGGTAGGAAAATATTATAATGAGAATAAAAAGAATATAGCTTGCTATATTAAGTATACATCTCCCTTAAGTATACATCTCTTACTGCATAAAGTGCTCAAACTCTCTTGTAAACTGTTGTTTTATGTTTCTTCAAGTTACTGTTTCCGTATAAAGTTCATTATCAGCCCATTTATAATAAGAGCAATTGAAAACCAATAAATCTGAGATTTCCAAACAGGAATCCTTGCAAACTATCAGTGGTCTTGCAATCCTGCATTCCAACATAGTACTCTTCAGTATTTTGTGCAGGGCCTCACTACCTTCTCATTGATATGAAGCAGCAGAAAAAGCAACTGGTCTGAAAATTTTTAAAAGGCCACAAGAAGGTTATTTGCAGAAATGCTTCCCTTACATTTCAAATGTCTTTTTCTTTTTTCTGCTTTCTCCAGCTTTTCTCTCATTATAGCAGGATAATTTCTGATATGCATCTGGCACCTCTTCCTTTTCTTGAAAAGTTATTATAATAGTTCCATTTCTAACCTTCAGTTTATGTTCCATTGTGTCCTACTGAAATTATTTCTTATTGCACACGTTCCACAGCTCAGGTACTTTTATTATCGTGCCCTTTTCAATTCACTAAGGACACCTTTACATTCTGATGGAAACATAGTTCTTCAAAACATAGATGACCTAAATCTTAAGGAGAAATGTAGTATCATTTCCCAAGAAGATTTCTGTTTCATTGTGTGATCCTAAAAGATCATTCTAAAGTATCACAGATATGAAATTGTTATTATATGAATTTCCCATGAAAGTGACCTCTCACCTAAGAGAGATTAAATATTTGCTTTGTATGTATCATCCCTTCTGAGAGAGAATTATACCATGACGTGCTGGGAAAATATATTGGGACGTAGTATTTTATGTCATACCTGGGAGGCAAAAAACCATTAAAATAGTCCTTAAAAAAGCTGAAATTATTTCTACTTGTGTTAGTATTTATAAGGTGACATATTCTCTAAAAATAATACAAAGAACACTTGGAAATCAAAAAATTCAAGATTACAAAAATTCAAGATTTTCAAGACTTCAATACCAGTGCAGACAAAAAATTAATAATAATCTTGTTTCTTTGTCTATTCATTATAATAGAGTTCAGTGCAGTGATTATGGGATCTCATTTCTGCTGTGCATTTCTGTTTTTTGTCAATGAAACAGAGTCCTTTCTTGAACTGGTCTGTATTCAATACGACCCTAAACTGATTGCTGAATGCCAATTGTATTGTCTTTGAAAATCGAGTTAAATTTTCTTTAGTTAGAGTTTCCTGTGATCACAGTGACTCATTTCAAACTACCTTCTTTGCAGTATCATTCCAAAGGGAAAGTCTTGCTATCCCTATGGCACAGGTTGGGATATAAGAGGAAATTTAGGTTACAAATACTGCACAATTGAAGGCATATTGATTCATGCTGTTTTATATTGTGGTGATTACATAAGATTGAAGTCTAATGTATAAAAGCACTGAAGTCTCACACCAAGAGGAGGAAATAACAGACAAAGCAGAGTAATTTTTCTGTCCTTTGAATTGTGTCACTGAGATCAGTTTCAGAGCTGGGTAGCCTCAGTCCCCTGCTTTTTGTCTGTGGGAACAGAGGTCAATTATGAGTTGATTAAGTTGTTTGACCTATCTTGCAGGTAATCTGATTGATTTACTGTAATACATTTTTCTTTCAAGAATGAGCTGGTTCTTGTGTACTAAAGTAAAAGTTATATTCAGTGGTCGCTTTCCTTTTACCAAAACTTGAAGAATTGAGTGCTAATGAGATTCCCTGAATCTGCTTCATGAGGTGTTGGCTACAATATACCACACTTGAAATGTTTCTATACCATTCCATACAGCATGTGAAACAGGCAGGAGCTTGAACCTTTGGCCCAGTCCCAGAGATATGACGTCATTGACATAAGTGAAACTGGGTGGGATGAGTCCTGTGACAACTGTACCGTGTTGTATGGTTACAGGAGAGATAGACAGGGCAGGTGAGTTGTGGGGAGGGGGTAGGTGGCATTGCATGTAATGGAGGTGTTGCAATTACGAACCATATGATGTTCAACAAGGGAAAGTGATGGATTATGCACCCGGAATGGGGCAATCCTGGATGTAGGGTCAGACTGGGGATTGAGATGCCGGCAAGTAGTACCATGAAAAGGGACCTGAGGGTCCTGGTCGATGGCAAGGTGAATATGAGTCAGCAGTGCCCTGTCACCAGAAGGGCCAACTATGTCCTGGGGGGCATCAGGCACAGCATTGCCAGCTGGTCGAGGGAGGGTGTTGTCCCACTCTGCTCTTCATTGGTGCCACTTCACATCAAGTCCTTTGTGCAGAAGGATATTAAACTGTTGGGAAGAGTCCAAAGTAAGTCTAAAATGATGGTGAAGGGCTTTGAGAGAAAGCCATATGAGGAGTTGTTGAGGTCACTTGGCTTGTTCAGCCTAGGGAAAAAGAGACTGAGGGGAGGCCTTGTAGAAGTCTACAGCTTCCTCACAAGGGGAAGAGGAAGGGCAGGCACCAATCTCTTTTCTCTGACGATCAGTGATAGGACCCAAGGGAAAGGAATGCTGTGTAAAGGGAAGTTTAGGTTAAATATTAGAAAAAGGTTCTTTACTCAGAAGGTGATTGGCACTGGAACAGGTTCCCCAGGGAAGTAGTCACAGCACCAAGCCTGAAAGAGTTCAATAAGTGTTTCCACAACACTGTCAGGTATGTGGTGTGATTCTTGGGGCTGTCCTGTGCAGGGCCCGGAGCTGAACTTGACTCAGTTGATCAAAGATTTAGACAATTTTTTTATCAGATATTCATTTAAACTATATAGGAGCAGGAAACCGGTGCAGTGAAAAGTTTTTGAAAAGTAAGAGGACTAAATCACTGTTACAGCTGTACCAGATCAATACTCTTCAATTAGGGAGACATAAAAATGAAAACTTCTGTGTACTCAAATGCAAATTGAAAAAAGTGGAAGAAGGGAACATAAAAAAAAGGCTTAGTCATAAATGAAAAATATTAAATCAATACCACAGAGATGGTCCATGCATATTTTTCTTTAAAAGAAAAATTCAGTTGTGGTGCTGCCTCAATGTTCTTCTGCTTTCTTGAACTTCTTCTTGCTCAGAAATTGGGTGTCACTTCTGACCAACAGTGGAGATCTAGAAAAGTCTTTTTTGTAGGAATGACAGCTTGGAAATACTACATAGACAAAATATGTACTCCAGTAGATGTTTTTTGCTAAAACTCTTATTTTTTATTGTATTTTGCATAACCACTATAACTGCATCACAGCTGTGAGTATAAATAAGAGTTTCAAGGGGTTTAAATGTTTTTCAGAAGAAATTCAGAGAGATATTTGAATATCTGGCAATGCCTCTTTTCAGGCATAAACATTACTTTTTGAGATTGAAAATAGTGAAATCATATTCTGCTGTTACATTGAAAACTACTAACAAAGCTTACTCTCTTACTGGTCAGAGCACTTTTCTTCTAATCTTTCCACTGTCCGGGAAAGCATTCGAAATGTATGTATTGACTTTAGACCATTGTATTCCTGAATCATGTTATCCTAGTGTGATTCTTCTCCCTTCCCACTTTTTCAGTGATGTAACAGAAGATAACTAAAGTAATTATAATTAGACTGATGTTAGAACTGAAAACCTATACTTTCAAACACATAATAGAACTTGATCTAGATCCCCTTAAGCTTGAAAACCTAGGGTAGGGTTAAATTCTTCAGAATAAGTAGTCACAGTAAGACTCTCCATGAAAATAATTTAATATGACAGAAAATACTATTCAAATTATACCATATCTTTGTACTTCCAGTATTGTGAACAATAGTTTGTTCCCTGATAGTTTGTCCTTCAGAGATGTGAGTACTGCTGATTGTCTAAATAATTTTAAATATCTTTATAAAGGTGACAAATGTTCTTTCATTACAAGTATAACAATCTATTTTACTTTGAAAAAGCAAATAAGATCACATATAAGTTTGTTTTTTTTTTTTTTTCTGGCAAGTCCTTTCCATTCAATCCACAGATCACAATCACATTCAGACTTACTTTTTCTAAGATTCTCTAAGGAAAAGGTTCTCTCTTTTCAGATGTAATAAATTTCCTTATTTGAATCTGTTTTGCCTAGATGGTAAATGGCAAGTGATCCCTCTTTTCTTATCTCAATCTCTGAGTCTTTCACATTGTATTTTTTTCATCCTGTCTGTTTGAGGATGCAGAGTGATAGAGAGGCTTGGTGGGCAGCTGGCATCCAGCTAAGGTCAACCCATCACCACTGTTTATCTGTGCCTTCAATCTCCTTTCCTGTGGTGGTACTAATTGAAGCCAGCCCTAAAAGTCTGAGACGTTATTAACTCCAAGTCTCTTATCAACAGGCACACGCTTATTTGGGGACTGGAAGTGGATGAACTTAGTGGTGTGTGAAGCCCTTATTCTGGTGTATGGGGAGAAACTCTTAAAATTTACTTAAGTTACTTTAAAACTAAGAAGGGGCAGGGTACCCTGCATTTATAGTGTAGTGAGTTAAAGCACTTTGGAAAACATCTGGGGCAGCTTCACATGTAATATTAAGTATATCATTAACCATGGAGTCTGCTGAGACTGAAGACTAAGAAACTAGAGTCTTTCAAGTTGTATATGGGAAAATTCTCCAGCTATACAGGTTCTCTGTGTTCTTGGGGTCTTGATACACCATCACTCCTAACACAGAATAAGATATGAGTAGGAGAAGGCAGCTGCAGTGTCCAGTGGGGGCACAGAGTGCTTTGTGCTGGGGAAAACCACTTCCAGCTGACTGATGATGATGAAATGCCAAGTGTGGGAGAGACCCCACTGGGGACCAAAACTGTATCCAGCCCATCAAAGTACATACATATGTTTTGGCCCTGAACCCTGGGGCAGGAGGAAAAGAAGAGGGGTGGCATGTGGTGTCTGCCTTCCTCTTCTCATTTTGCCAGAGCAAGTTTAACAGCCTGTGTGTGCATCCTAAGTAGAAAACAGAGGAAGCTGGGAATGAGGGTGGTGGAGACTGGGTGCTCACATAATGGTGTGCTGAAGAGTCTCAGGGCATCTGTTTCTGTGCCCAACTTGTGGCCACAGGCTTGTGTGTAGGTTGGCTGCAAATTAATCAAGGCAAAGTTTGAGAGTGTCCTGTACTCTCTTATGGAGAAATAGGGACAACTTGTAGAAGACTCCCATGCTGTGGAAATTTGTGAGATCCAGAAAAGAGCTTTCTGGGTAACTTTGCTTGTTTTCTTTTGCTCATTGTGTGAATTCTAGGGTATCAAAACCTGTGTAATACATGTTCAAATATAAAATGATGAAAGATAAGAACTCATTTGCAAGGCCTCTTTACTCCTGAACTTTACTTGTTTTCAAGTATCCCTAGCCACATGGTCAAAGCAAAGTGAGGAGGAGAAAAGTTTGTCTAGAATTAAGTTCATTGTTTTGAGTTGAGATTAACTTTTTTTTTTTTTTTTTTTTTTTTAAAGACTGGTGGTGACATTTAACTTGAAACAAGGACACTGGATAGTGGAAGAAAGTGACAGCAGCTGAAGTGGAAGGAAATTCAGGTGGTGAAAATCATTTGGGTGAGAACACTGGGTAACTTGTCCTCTAGAAAGCTATGAAAACTGATAAACATTCAGCTTGATTGTGGAGACTTAATAATACTTGTAATTTTATACTTTACGCAAGAATAGAAACGGAGCCAGGTTTGAAAAAAGTATTACTTACGAATTGACTAGTCCTTGAAAATGAGCAAACCTGGAGATCATATGTCTGAAAGTACTGAATAAATAGAAATTAGATCCTAATGCTGAGTAGGTTTTCTAGTTCTCTGCTATCCTGTTATTTTTCTTTGAGGGAGAAAAGGTGTTTGAGACAAGCTCCAGCATATGAATTGTTGGTATGTAAACACTAGCATTTTAGCTTTTGTAAGACACTTATCTTGATTCTATTGTAATGACTGATATAGATTATGGCAGACTAAAACAATATTGGGGGATTTAAGCAAGAAGATGGTATTTGAGTCGGAAATAAGGAATTTGAGGAAATTTTTGTCAAGGATAATATGAGATTAGAGAGCACACTTATGCAAGTGTTTATTTTGATTCTACTCATTGTCAGAGATTGTTTATCTATTTTCAATTATTTTGTTCTAGTATTGCTGAATTCACTTTTTGTCACATAAAATAATATTAGTCAGATACAGGATTCTTGCTTGGTAAATCTGTGCAGGCTGCTTCCATGCCCTTCATGAGCCTGGAAATTGCTTTAAGGGCACCTGTGATTTTGGGGGTGGAGGTGCCTGACTTCAGTTTCCCCACATCCTTCTCCATGCCTCCTTTAGGACATAAGATTAATCTTTTTCGAGTTGCTTTTTTTCTAATTGTGAAAGCATCTCCTTTTCACTGCAGTCTTTCCAAGCTGATGGAACAGCTTCATGATGACTTTAGCCAGGATATTCTGCAACAATGAATAGTTGGTTAGCTACTTTGGAGCTGTACATGTTTATCTTATTCAAGCAGCCTCTGACTAATTTTCTTCTGATCACACCCTTCCTCTCTAAACCCTGCTACCAAGCACACGGACTTGGGACGTCAGCTTGCTGCTATAAACCTGCAGGCAAAAGAGAGGCCAAGTATGTGAGTCATTACTAGATTGCCCACGCTGCTGACTACTGAGGCAAAGCTTTTCCTGGCTTTCCTTTTGCTGCAGTGTACATTGGTACCTTCCTGTTACCCCTCACGTATCCTTCCATTTTTAAGTCCAGTGAAACATTGGTCTTTCAAATGCTCCTAGAGCTCTTTTTTTGTAATAAATATATTGCTACCTCCACTTCTCTGAGCCTGTCTTCTCGTGTTTGAGCTTAGTTGGAGTTCTTTATCCTGCCTGGATACTATCTGCTATGACTGCCCATTTTCTTGCATTTACATAATTTGATTCAAAATCTGACTCGGTTTTTTTTGATCATCTTTGTGCTTTATGGAGGATACTCTTGAAGACAATCAGATTTCATGAGCTACTCTACCCTCTGGGCAATAATCTATGAAATCCTGCCAGCAGTTCCCTAAATAGACTGAAAACAGTTCTTCTGAAGTCTGGGCTTTCTCCTACTTCTTGCTTCCCTGTCTTACCTCAAGATCTTTAATCCTGTTCTCTGCAGGTTACAACAGCATAGATTGTCAGAGACTATTATATCTCTAACCAGTTCTTGATATGTAGTAAAGCACCTTCCTGTCTGGTCTATCCCATACTTTCTTGGGGGTAAAAAAAAAATATCCCTAATGCACTTCTTAAATCTTCGGGATTAGTTGTGCTTCACAATGTTGATTTCTCAATAGATCTCAAACTGGTTAAAGTCCTCTATGAGAACGAAGACTTGTGACTAGAGCATCTCCCAGATATCTGAATAATTCTTATCTATTTTGAACAATGCTTAGTCTATTTTATTCTACTTTTTGGGTAGCTGCCACAGTCATTCCTTAACATTCTCTTTGATTTTCACATGTCCTGTTTCAGACCATCATTCAACAGGAAAGCTCCATGTATTCTTTTTGTTCATTTAGGTAGAATGCAATCATGTTTCTTCCCTTTTTCCTAAAAATCTTATAACCATCTGTCTCAAAACTCCATTCATAGAAACTATTCCATCTTGCTTTTCTTTTCTCTTTTTTTGTTACCCCATTTTTGTCAGGTATCACATCTGTTCCTTGCCAGCAGTCTGCTCTTTAAAGATCATTATGGGTTTGTAGAAGCTAAAGCCCTTTGCCACCTGCAGAGCCATGCATTCCCAGACCAGATATACCTGTTCCTTCTGTAGCCTTCCTCCTTGATTTGACTGAGAGTTTCCCACAGTTCTCTGGGTCCTCAGAGACATACAATCACACTTAATCTTGGTATCCCTGAGCAGTGTTCTTCATGCTTATGAGTTCCAGCAATCTCTGCAAGGCTGAGGATCCACATCCTGGAAAAGTGTTAAACCTCCTTCAAAATAGCAAGTTTTGCTGGAAGACAGATTTGTGCACAAGGCTGCACCACCTTCTGTATTCTAATAAATATTTACAGCCATTTTTTTTTCAAATATATATACATTCTAATGAAGAGAAACCAATTATTTCACTGATTTTAGTGAAAATAAACAATTTAAAAAATCTAATTTTTTCTTGTTGCTCTCCCTCAAATAGAAACTTTATTCTTTCAGACTGTTTCCTTTAAGAAAATGAATGCCTCCTTTCACATGATTGGAGAACTCTCTAATTATATGAAATTAACTTTTAAGGAGAGATGGATCACTGTTTATACGCCGGTTTTGCAGTCAAGTTTACATCTTTGATATTTCAGAGATTGTTACTTCAAGACTTCTAAAATGTAATGTCTTTTTTCTGGGAATCTTTTACCTTATTGCAGCTTGTATAACAGTATGAAATGTGTAGCTTATTTCCTGACACCAGTAAATGTGCAGCTTGCCCTGAAGTTTGGATTAAAAGGTAACCGATTTTCAGGCCTAATGAATATAAAGGGACAGTTTTTGTGATTCATATTGGCCCAGACTTCTGTTTGATGTTGGTGGAAGCTTAGGGAGATAAAAAACCTGAAAATTTAGACCTGATGCTGCTTAGCCATCTGCATTTGAATATTTTTGTTTAAGTAAGAGACCTTCCAATCTGTTTAGGTAACAGAATAACTGGACTAAATTTCCCTGCCTATGGAGCTTTGGATTCTCTGTATTTAGGAAAATGTCTGGTCCTTTAGCAGCTGAAGCAAAGACTTGATTTCTTATAACTAGGTATCTGCTTCAGAATTTTAGCTCTTGATCCTAAGAGGATGGCTTAAAAGGTGATGAAAGGAAAGCAAGTAGGAAATTTTTAAAACTAAACTTTTAACGGGAAGGACTAGAATATTCAAACACTCCATCCAGTGAAGAGTGATGTCCCTCAGGGGTCAGTACTTGGGGATGATAGTGTTCAACATCTTTGTCGGTGACATGGACAGTGGGATTGAGTGCATCCTCAGCGAATTTGCCAACAGACACCAAGCGGTGTGGTGCAGTTGAAATGCTGGAGCGAAGGGCTGCCATCAAGAGAGACTTTGACAGGCTTGAGAGATGGGCTGATGCAGGAAGTTCAACAAAGAGAAGTGCAAGGTCCTACACCTGTATCATGAAAATCACAGACACAACTACAGGAGAAGTGATTGAGAGCAGCCCTGCAGAGAAAGAATTGGAGGTGATGGTTGATGAAAAACTCAACCTAAGCTGGCAGTGTGAGCTCACAGCCCAGAAAGCCAAACTGAATCCTGGGCTGCATCAAAAGGAGCGTGGCCAGCAGGTTGAAGGAGGTGATTCTCCCCCTCTACTCTGCTCTTGTGAGACCCCACCTGGAGTACTGTTTACACTTCGGTGTCCCCAGTGTAAGAAAGACATGGAACTGTTGGATCAAGTCCAGAGGAGGGCCACAAAGCTGGTAAGAGGATGGAAGCACTTCTCCTATGGGACAGGCTGTGAAAGTTGTGTTTGTTCAGCCTGGAGAAGAGAAGGTTGCATCAAGAACTCATAGCAACTTCTCAGTATCTGAAGGGAGTCTACAAGGAAGCCAGAGAGGGACCCTTCATCAGTAACTGTAATGATAGACCAAGAAGTAATGGGTAAAAATTGAAAGAGGGGAAATTTAAGTTAGCTATTAGGAAGAAATTTTTTACCCTGAGAGTGGTGAGACACTTGAAACACTGCTTGCCAAGGGAGAGTTATGGGTACCCCAATCCTGGCAGTGTTCAGAACCAGGTTAGATAAGGCCTTGAGCAACCCAGTCTAGTGGGCAGTGTCCCTGCCCATTACAGGGCAGTTGGGACTAGATGATTTTTAAGGACCATTCAAACCCCTTACTATTCTATGGCTCTATGATCTTCATTCTGCAGTAAGTGAATGTTGCTCAGGCTTTTGTGAGCTGAATTATAAAAGAAAATACATCTAGAAATTGATTAAAAATCAGAAAATAATATTTAAAGACAAGTATTTCAAGAACTGTATTTATTATTCATGTTTTTTTTCATAAGAGAAAATGAGGAACATCTATGCTCTGAAATTGTACTTCTGCATTTGTGACAGGGATTTATCTCAATATTTTTAATCAAAAAATGTCCACTTCATTTTGCCAGCTGTACAGAGCTATTCTGGTAGTCTCCAAACACTGATTTATATTCCAGCTGCAAAACCTTCCCAGTCCCAGCTTTGAAAACTAAGTGCTGTTGTAGCAACTTTTTTTCCCAATTCTTATGCTAAGATACGCCTGTGAGCTGAACCAGATCCCCACTAGATAACCAATATCATTTTGGCAATCATGCTACAAGAACCAGCCAGGCTTCCCCACTGTTCACTTACAGATATTGTGAGGAAGAATTACCTATGAAAAGACACCTGAAATCCACAGATTTACAAATGGGAAGTGAGTGCCAGGACTGACTTTTGTGAAAAAGGTAACCATCATTATCAGTCCCGTTAGCTGTAGGAGATGTGGGTTGAGTTCAAAATATTGACTCTTTGGGTAGACAGAACAAATTCCTGGCGTTCATCAGCATTTTCTTACAGTGTTGTGCAGGTTTTGACAGGGATAGAGTTAATTTTCTTCATAGTAGCTTTTTCTTCATATAGAGCCATGTCTAAGATTTGCATTGAACATTGTTGATATCACAGGGATGTTTTTATTACAGCTGAGCAATGCTTATACAGAGCCAAGACCTTTCCTGCTTCTCACCCCACCTCACTGCTGCCACACACACACAGACACAGACACACACACACACAGAGGCAGGGATAGCATGGGAAGCTGGGAGAGGACACAGCTAGGACAGCTAACCCCAACTAACAGAAAGGATATTCCATATCATATGGCATTATGTTCAGCATATACAACTGGAGGAAAGGGAAATGGGGAACATGTCCAGAGCTGGTGGTATTTGTGTTTCCAAGTCACTGTTATGTGTGACGGAGCCCTGATTTCCCAGGGGTAGCTGAACACCTGCCTGCCCATGGGAAGTGGTGAATTAATTCCTTGTTTTGCTTTATTTGTGCATCAAGCTTTGCATTCCCTGTTAAACTGTCTTTATCTCAGTCTACAAGTCTTCCCACTTTTGTTCTTCATATTCTTGCCCCACCCCACTGTGGAGGAGTGAGTTAAGTGGCTGTGTGGGGCTTAGTTGACAGCTGGGGTTAAACTGTGGAAACTGTGCAATGGCTATAATTTCTTTTTAATTATAGATGATTATGGATTTCAGACTAGGAAGTTGCTTACTGTATCTGTAATGCTTTTCCTTTTAGATAATTTAGCTTTTCCTGGAAATATGGCAAAGTTAATTATGGGTTTTACAGCACTGTTATGTGTTACAAACTCTGTCCTAGAAGCTGCAGATAAGCCTTGAACTCACAAAAGTGAGATCCAATATACCTGATACCAATTAGTCTACAGATAATAACTGGTCTTTAGCGAATAGGTACCAAACTAACTAATGACAAAAAACCAGATTTGTCTTATGGGCTAAGTATTTTGTAGACCTCACAAGTCTATTATATACAATATAGCTAGTGGGACTGTATATTTCACAAGGTAGTCTTCAAATTGTATATGTCAGTTCTGTAATAGGAAAATGTTTTTTTAAATTATCTTTTTTTTTTTTTTTTTTTAAGGAACTGTTGCAGTGAAAGTTGGAAGGAAATGGGCTTCTGTTTGTGTGTATGATTGTAAGTAATTTTCAGGTATTCAGGAAATAGGGAAAAATATGCCATTAGTAAAAAAATACCTTTATATGCTATTTTTTTGTTTTGGAGTGTTCCCAGAAGTCATAATGGTAGCTTGGTTATCTATAATGAGGGAATTTTGAGACATTATTTAAGAGCTTCAATTATTTTGATATGAAGTTATTGTCAATTTATGGAATTATAATAAAATATGTCTAAGATTATGTGACCATAATTTTAAAAATAAAAGTTATTTAGATATGAGTGAATTGATTTTCCAGGTGTGAAAGACACTTAATATGCTATAAATATAAGCATATGAGTTAGAGAATATAGTTTTTAAGAGGTAGATTTATCAAATAAGTTTTTGGACATAAGGGCTGAAGAATCACTGAGGAAACCAGTTTGAAATGAAAATTGCTAATGAGAAGTGATTGTCTTAGGAACATGAGCAGGAGCAGCTGTGAGACTAAATGAGCATGAGAGCCTGGATATAGAAAGAATAAAAAGTTTCCTCAATCTCACAGCATAATGGAGTGAAATATATTTTGTCAAAATGAAGTCCAGTGGTATTATAATTTTGGCTTCATATATAGATAGTAAAAGAACAGCCCACAGTTTAATTTGCGAGCTCGTCAAGGCCAGAGAAGTAATTGAAGTGTGTGCATAAAAATAGAGAGCTGGGCAATGAAAAGAAAATAGACAAACCACTGCAGGATATGAAATCTCATATGAAAAGGATTATGTATTTCTACGGCAGTAGATAGACAAAAACTGATAGTATTTATAGGGCAGAATCCCTGTGGGGATAAAACAATGGTGTTAAAGGAAAACATCGCTTGAAAAAATGTTAACTTAATTTTTTTGGGGGGAGGGTTTAGATACCCAAAAGCAACCTTCGTTTCAGGCATGAAACAGCCTCTTAGAATTGTAATTTCTAGTTTTGACATCTTCGTAAGATTTTCTATTATATCTGAAAGAACTTTTTGCCAGCCTATAACATCCAGATGCATCCTCCAGGTTGTAGGAGAAACAAACATGCAAAAGGAATCTGTAGATTGCTTTCCATAAGAAAACAGTGTATTTAATTAAATTCTTAAGCTATCATTCATATATCTGTTTTACACAAGTTCCACAAAATTTGTTGATAGTATTTGCATTGCTTTCAAGGAATGAACCTGTTTCTTTTAAACTGCAGACTCAAAAGTCTGTTCAGTGTAGTGTTGTTGAAATTGGTTTTCATTTTAAGGCTTCTAAAGAAATCAAAAGTCAAGGAAGCTGGACTCATTTGGGAGTTCTTGCTAAGTTTCTCTTTATTTTATTGTCAAGATCTAGGGATCAATCCTGTAGGCGTTACACTTTCCAAGTGTCACTTAGAAGGACTAGGAAATATAAAAACAACCTATGGACTTTGACTCGCAGAATAAAAATTACTTAGGTTTAGAGGAGACTTAATATTGAACATTTTCTAATTATAACTCAAATGGGATCATTAGCATTAAGAATCAATGGGATATGAATGTGAGGAAGGAAAGAGAAGGAAATGTAAGACAACTAATTTGCTGTCAGCCTTTAAAAAAGAGCACAGTTTAATCAACTTGATTTCTAGAAGGGAAAAAGCTAATAATTAGTAAGTAATATAATTAAAGGCTAATCACCAAAAAAACAAGTCTTAAGTGGAGGGATGCTGTATCTTTATGAGTGCAAGCAGAGCACAGTTACTTTGCTACTTGTAGGGTTCAAAAAAGATAACTAGCCTGTTGTCCTTGATGTGAAACCCACTAAGATGGGACATATGGAAAGGAGGGGAGTTTATCACAGAATGTCTTGAAGATTGAGAGGTGTTTAATTGCCTGAAGGAATATGGGACTCATGATGGGATGCAGAAAGAAGGCCATTTTGGGTTTGTGGAATAAATTTTGTAGAAAATTTTAACGGGATTTTGGGACACTGAAAGATGTAATATGAAATGTTTAGAGAAGGACAAAAGGTGGAGAAAGGGAACTTATTTCCTTCCCTAGTTGTAGCTTTTGCTTCAGGAGCTGTTATGTTCTCATCTTGACTTATGCGAGAATAGCACGAGTCTTATGTTTTAGCTCCTTCCCAAGCAAGTGATCACAGCACAAAGTTGTGATCAAGCTGGACTTAGGTCAAGCCAGAATTCAAGAAGTGTTTAGACAATATTCTCGGGCACACGGTGCGATTCTTAGGGTTGTCCTGTCCAGGACCAGGATCTGGACTCAAGGATCACTGTGGGTCCCTTCCAGGGATTTAACATGATTCTATGTTAAAGAACTTCTGTATGTGTAGTAGTTTTGTGTTGTAGCAAGAATGCAAGTGGAATGGTAAATCTGTTTCCAAACCATTTCTACACTTCAAACTTGTGTTTATAACTTCGTGTTATTGAAAGAAACAGATGTTGAATTTCCTGAAGCTGAAGCAAATTGTCAAATTTCCTGAAACTAAGCAAATAGATTCATGTTATCTCAGAAATCTAAAAATGCCCAATATAACAATAACATTGAATTTGTTTGTTGTTGTTGTTGTTGTTGTTTTTGTTTTTTATTTATTTTTTCTGTTTTATAGTTTTATTTATTACTTCACTCAAAAGTAAACTCTAGTCCAGGAAGAGTACCCATATTGTGAAGTAAAAATTCTGATTTCAATGAATGCTTGGACTGACAGATGACTAAAGTCAATTGCTGAAAAAATTGTTCAATGTGAGCAACTGAATTTATTGCATTGCATCACTTGAGGCTGGTTTTCTTTCTGCGTGAATGAAGCTCACATGAAAGACAATTGGGTTAGTGAGTAGATTAGAAAGAGAAAACAAATTTTTATTTCCCTATTCTATAACCTTTAAAATTTCTGACTCACTGTGAACTAGTCTACTGTTGAGCAGGATCCCTGAAGAACAAAGCTTTGAATCCCCAGAACTGAATGGCCACTGCTACTATTTCTCCTCTAAAAAACCAGCAAATACTGTTTTGAAGTTTTCTGAACAGTACCCACAGTTGCAAAAACTAATGCAGAAATGCTTTCTGATTTGCTACAGATAACAGATGGTGTGAAAGAAGTCTGTCATACATAATGTTCAGCTGCCAAATCTCTTCTTATAAAAGGATTGAATAAATATCCTGTGCAGATGATATTTTATGAAACAGATAATCTCCCCAAAATAGAAATTTTTTAAAGCTTTTCAATTCCTGCAAGAATGTAAATGTAAACAAAGTAAGAAAAAAGATTTTCACTCTGTTTTATGGGAAATTATAGGAGAAGTTATTTTTTAAAGCATTTAAATTTTTTTCTTTAAACTGAAGAGAAAACATGATGCAGATTTAGATGTAATATTGGAATATTTCAATTCCTTTAATTCCACATAGTTTCTTTCATTACTGACCACTTAGTTTTTTACTATATCTCAGAGAACACTCTCTGGGTATTTTTTTTCATTATCAGATTCCTATTAGCTTCAGTAATTTTTCATGGGAATTAAGAAGCTCATCAGGAAAACCACATTTAATAATCAGACACTGGAATGATTTGCCCAGGGAAGTGGTGGATTCTCTCTCCCTGGAGGTTTTTAAGGTGAGATTGGATGTAGAACTTAGTGCCATAGTCTAGTAACTGCAGTGGTAGTGGATCAAGGGTTGGATTTGATGATTGCAGGTGTCCTTTCCAACCCAGCTGATTCTATGATTCTATGACTCTGTGATTACATCAACTGGTGTTGCCATGGTTCACAGCATTCGTTCAGGGTTAAATTGGTTTGGGTTTTCCTCTTTTGGGTTGGTTGTTCAGAATTGTCAGTGTGATTGCTGAGATCAATATTTTTACTGTGTGGGAATTATAGGTATCTATATACTCCCAGCCAAACTCTTTCTTTGGAAGACAGCCTGAACTCTCATCAGTTATCTATATCTAGTGTGTCACCCTCCCTTGCTTCCACCATATCTGTCTCTTGAATGATATTTGAAGTCTCCTCAAATAATATAATCAAAACTTTCAGGTTGTCCTTTTCATGCTGTGTCTTTTTTTTTTTTTTCCCTTGGAAGATGGGCTTTTCTCAAGTTACAAATTTAATATCAGGTTATTTTATTTTTTTTTAATTTAATGCTAAAACATACAGACCAAGTGAATCTCAGGTTCTGTACTGTTGGTCTCAAGAAGAAAACATCAGATCTGGAGAAGTTTTCTAACTTGATACTGTGGCCAGAGAGATTGTTGCATAAAGTCATAATATGCTTGACTAATCCTTGGTATCTGACAATTAAAACGCTGTTTACCAACTATGCTTAGTGCAGTGGGTATCCTGGCCTGTTGAACAAGCTGTGGTGTTATGGTGAAGAGTTTCAGTACTATCTAAACTCAATCAGCTACAAGATCAAACACTCTTATTTTCTCATTTCCCCCACACATACATTTATGGAATTATTTGAAACTAGGGAATGGCTCTTTGAGTTCTGTCTTAGTACTTCTAGTCTTCTCTGAAATGAAGACTGCAAGTCTTTGAGATGAAATTTAGCATTTTATGCTGTCAACAGGTTACACTGATTAGCCTGAATTGCCTATTCTTATTCTTATCCAGATCTCAATGCTTATTCTAATATAATATAATATGGTGGATTTTTGTGCTTGTTTTTTTTTTTTTTTAGCTAACTTCAACTTTATGTCCATCTGTCTATATAGCTGAGCTTTATGAAGGCAAAACCCCTAATATTGCAGCTAGCATCTTAGTTTTGTTAGATACACAAAAAAAGTATTTTTATATCAGTTTGTGAGCCAAGCTGAAAGACCATGGTGAACAAAAAACAGGAAATACTCCTTTAACTTTAAAAGAAGAATTTTGGGGTGAAATTTGGGGATTGTTCTTTAATAATTATTCCACATCTGCAGCTAATCTGAAAGTAGGTTGGGGGCTCAAATGTCTAAAATAGTTAGATTTTCTTGTCCTGAAGTTAACTCTAACATTTAGAAAAATAAAAAAATCTAATATGCAGTGCTTTCTCACATCTTGATGGCACATTTGTCACTGATACAAGCTTGTTCATTAAATCCACCTCGTGGATCACTATGTGTCATTGGCAGTCCCTACAGGGCATAATTGACAGTAATGAAACACACAAATTCTTATAGCTAATAATAACACTGCAAAATCTGATCCTGCTTAGCTGAGGATGTCCAATGTGAGCACAGCTGGTTGTCGTAGATAGTAGAGCATACATTCCAAAAAGGTACTGAAGCAAAAGGTGTGAAAAGCTTTTTAACAGTTCTGGCTTGCATATTGTACAGAGAATAATTGCAAGATGTGATTAGTGAAAAGTAACTACCTCTTCTTAAAAAGACCAACCATTTTCCCACAAGAGTCAGAAAGCTGTATCACAGCATGTGATGCATTATCATTTTTCAAAACTCTTGTAGTGAAATTATCTTAATGTTCTGTGTGGTTTTTTATACTTCCTGCTATTGTGTGTACATTCAAATGTACTCTCTTGTGAGCTGAATGACAAAACACATCCTTTTAATTCTGGACAAAATTATAGTACTCCTGAAGGTTGAAAACGTCTCTTTGCCTAAAGAAGCAACACCTTGGACTGTCCCTTTGACTGAAGCCTCCTGTAATTTCATACTGCAATTTTCTGCTCTAGTTAAATACAGGTCGTTGACAGGTAAGGTTTATTGCTCCATATTTGCCCCTTGAGTGTCTTCCCCTCACAGTTTCAGAGTTCTGTATGGTTTATTTTTTCTTTTCCGGATTTAAGAGCCAGGTTTTGTTATTTTGTGCAAGCTCCATTGGTGCTTCCACCGAAGCCAGTGGAGCTCCTCATTAAGTAAAATAGCTCTTCTCTAATGAAGGAGATCAGAATTTCACTGTGGGAGCAAAATCAGACAGTAGTACCCTCAAATGTGTTAGAGTTCATTGATTTGGGGGTTTCTAAGTGTTTCTGTGGTGTACAAAATGACAATGAAGCTCATGTTTATGCAAAAAGGAATACAGACTATCAAACCCACAGATTTTTAACTTTTTTTTTTTTTTTTAATAGTCTGAGTCACTTTTTTGTTTTTTATTGACTAAACCTAATTTGGGGGAAGCAGAGCTGAGAAGTAGGTATTTACTAACTTCTTTAGAAGGGTATACTAGAGAGGAAGTACAGATCTATTTAAATTATTCAAACTTATAAATAAAATGCCAGCAATAATTCAGTCATAACTTCTCAATCAATAAGTGGAAAAAAGGGAGAAATTCTCTGCCTATCATTTAATATTTTGCATTTCATCTGCATAGATATTGGTAAAATAAAGTAGAAATAAAAAAGTCATTGGATCCTTCGTCTAATCAAACTTGTTGCTGTCATTTTTTATTACAATCACAATTTCTGAAGTGTTACTGAAATCTGTAAAACCAACTCCTAAGCCTTAGTCTTTTAGAGGGTTTTTTTAGCATTAAGGAAACAATATTTATAGATGGATTTAAGGAACATATGAATGAAAAAGAAGCATTAGTTATGTAGACAAATATGAGAGAACAAGGAAATGTGCAGTGTCTTATTCCTTAATAGAGTCTGTACGTTCCTCAGACAACACATAGAGGAAAATAGCTTTTAGAGGCTTCATCCACAATTGTAATAAATCCATGCCTTTTGAAAGGTTTTGGTATAGGCACTTGTGGAAGAATCTATGAGATGCTGATTCATTAGAATAATGCAGATCTTATTCATAATTCTCAAGGTCTTACTTGGTACTTTCCTTTTAACTTGTCATCAGTTCCTCTATTTGTTAGCTTTTTAATGTTTCCTAGAGAAATAAAAACCTGTGTGTGCTGTACCTCTAAAGAAATTAAATGTTGTGTGGGTTATTTTTTAAGCTCAGCAAGACTGCTATATGTTCAAATGAATGTAGTAGTCTTACAAAGCTAGAAAATATATTACTATAATTTGAAGTTTTGGGACTTGCCACTACTTCATACATATGGTGCTTTGAGATTTGTCCCACTAAGCTCATAAAGTAGATGTCTCAGTGGAAAGGAACCTGCAGACAGTAGTTTGCCTGGCTGTGGTGAATTGACTGTGTTCAACAGATATGACCTGACCCAGTTACTTACTCTCTCCCTGTCAGTGGAATGAGGGAGAAAGAATTGACTAAAAAAAGAAAATTCAGGGGTTGAGATAACGACAGTTTAAATGTGTTAAGTAAATATGTTAAGTGCCTACAACCACAGCAAAATATTCACTACTTTGTGTTGGCAGGCAGATACTGAGCCAGTTTTGGGCAGGGCCTCAGCACATGTAACAATTACTTGGGAAGTCAAATGTTGAAACCATATATGTTCTCCTATCTTCTTCATTTCTCCGAGTGTTATTGATGAGCACGATGCTATGTTGTATAGAAGTCATATGGTATTGGTCAGTTTGGGTCAGCTGTCCTGTTGTGTTCCCTTAAAACTTCTTCAAAACTTCCAGTCTACCTGCTGGGAAGGCACAGTGAGTGGGGTGGGGGGATAGAGAATAACCCTTGACATGCGCATGCACTGCTCAGCAGTAACCAAAACACTGGTGTGTTGGAGATGGCCAGGACGAAGAAGCAGCCTACACCATGTGGAAAACAGAATTCCTGACAGGAAAACACAGAGGCTACATTTGTTTCAGGACTATACTGCAGAGACTTTAGGCTAAAACCTATTGCTAGTTTGATACCTGCATTTGGAGTTATGTTTCATCTTGTTGTTATGGACCTTTACCCCCTTGGATTAGTTGTCACTCCCTTATTGTGCATTTTACCATCCTCCTAAATGCATATTCATGTAAACCCCACCTATCAAACCCAAGTTTTACATAACCCCTCCCAGGTTCTGGAATCCTCCCCAGCCTACTCCTTAAATAGCTGCTCGATTTTGAATAAATTAGATCTACCAAGGAGCTGCAACCCTGTATCTCAAACCCTGCAGGTCTCGTGTGTTCTTTCCTGAACTGTGGCACTGGTCTGTGATCAGTGCTGGTTTTCTCAGAAATTCAATGCAGAACACTGTATAGGATGCTATGAAGAAAACTCCATTCAAGCAGAATCCAGTATATGGGCCTGAGAATGCTCTCCCCCTACTAATTCATTCTTATCAGCTAATGTAGAGGGAGTGTGAGATTGAGGCCTTTCTAAACAGTGATTCTAGAAACCTGAATTGATCTCTGAAATTAAGTGACTTCTGACTTGTGGGATTGCAAAGGAAGGTGATCTATTTCTTTTAGCTATTTTTTTTTTGTTTCCTTGGTTTTATTAGGCTATTAACTACTTCTTGTTATAAATAGGATATTCTTACCACATTTATATAGAAGTTTATGTAAAAACATATTTTTAAGTGCTACTAATGGATTTTGAGTCTGCCTTCTGAGTAATTTGATCTAATACTGAAGAAAGAAATATTGACTTAACAATTAAAAATTCATTCTGTTCTCCTTTATCATCTAACTTTTATCTTAGCTGACTCAGTGAGTCAGATCAGTGAAAAGGAACTGATAGATTTCATCTAGGACAGAATTGGATAGAATTAATCCAAATATGAAAACAATTTTACTGTTTCTACACTTTGATTTTGTTTTGAGGAAGGGCAAAAATGTTTTGGAAAAAAAATAATCCCAGTAAGCCACAATCATGAGTTTCTACATGAATTTTCAGTATTGGATGTCAAAACAAGTTCCCTACTTGTTTGTTTCCATTGTTAACTTTGTATCACTGCTGCTTTGTATGTACAATAACTGCTTTGAGTCATTGTTTTAACATTTGATAAACAGGAAATGTGTTCTCACTCACCGGACTCACTAATATGCTTTTCTTGTAGCTTCATCATGCTATTGCATGAATAGTTGTCCTGAAGCAGATGTGGAAGTCAGAGAGCAGAGATGGTCCATGATGACTGAGACAAGGATCACCCATCTTTATCTTTGTTGTGCCCTTCCCCACCAGACTACCCACTCCGTTCTGCTGCAGGCCTGTGTGTTCTGTGGTCTCCTTGGTGGCTCACATACCCAAGGAAGCCCTTTTGTTGTCAGCTGTATTCTGTTTGCTGTTTTCCAGATGAGATGAACTGTGCCCTTGTTAACTCCACCTTTGTGAATTAGGACAGTTGTCCTTTGTTTCCTCCATGGAGACCATCACTGGGGCTTCTACTTTCTGCTTGAACAGTGTTGCTTATTTCTGTGTAACCTGTGAATTCATGCTGTGCTTTCGTGTTTTCTTGAGGTAGACTGGTTGGTGTGCTTCAAAGAGGTAGTTCTTAAAGGTTGACCAGTTTCTCTAGGACCTTTTTACCCTTTGGGATACCCCTGCACAGCACCCATCCTTCCAGTCCCTGAGAAGGCATACTTTACCGAAGCCCAGAGCCTGTCTTCTGCTGCTGCCCTTTCTTGCTGTCCTCTCTCCCTGTCCTCTGGGTCTTAACCTGTACCCTGGTCCCTGCAGCCAGGTGGTGACTGTGTTATCACAGTGGGTAACAGTGTGTAACTGAAACCATGTTCTTGTTGACTTCAGTGAGTTGTTTCACTTTAAGCATCAGTTATTCAGTGGTTTTGATTTCTTTGATAGTATGTATCCTTGTAAAGGACCCAAGATGGCATTGTAGAAACATACGACAGAAACAGCATGTGTGTATAGAAGTTCTAACACTTGTGACTTCTTAATCTGAAATACACATGAATTATTTTTGTTTGTTTGACTGTTATGTATCAGAGCAATTAAGAGATTTTTTTTTTTCTTCTTCATTAGTGGACACTATCATTCTCATCATCTTCTGGGAAAGGTGACTATGAGACTGTAACGAAAATAAAATGGGGTTGTAGGGAGAAATATTGCTTATTTCACATCTTTTGACAGTTTCTCCTCCCTGTGTTAGTCCCCATGCATATATCAAAACACTGAAACGTAAGAAGAGCAGCATTACTTTTCTAATCCCAAGCCTTCCTTCTTTTTTTTTTTTTTCTTAGAAATTTCTGCATTATTGATTATTCATTTTTAAAGCAACTTTTGGACTATGAGAGATTGACAGGGTCTTCACATTTTCTATAAAAGGAATATAAAATGTGCAGCTTGTCTACGAGAAGATAACTTTGTGGCACATAAGAGAGATCAGATTGGTGATAACAAGCATAGTCTGATAGCAGTGTTATAGTATGGTCACCCTTGACTAGATGGTGTTGTAAACTAGGCCACATTTCTATCTAGTTTCAATCTTAGGCCTCTTTTTGCTGTATTGCCAGCTATTGGTGATCATACATAAATGCAAACACTTTGCCTGGATAATGAGCAACTAAGTACTACAGGTTTGTACAGTATCGCCCTCACAATTTTTGCTGACAAGATTTAATGTTGCCTCTGTTTTCTTTGGTGTCCAGGCCTGTAACTTGTAACTCTGTGGTGCCTTTGGGAGATGCTGTCCTCTTCCTGCAGCCAAGGACTTGATGCATAAGTGAGTGACCTAAAGATCAGTCAGTGTCAGGAGCTTAATTCTATTTAGAATCCAAGTCCACCACTTTACGTTGACAGTTCTAAAGCTCAGTCCTACTGGATAGCACCAGCTATTCATCTAATATAGACCTCCCTTCCTCTAACCAGTGGCTGCAACAGGATCCTAATTTAAACAACACTTTGAAGCAGATCTAAACATGCAGTGGTCTCGCGAAGAAGATTGAAAAACTTTTAAACTCATCCATGTGTGAAGTTTGCTTGGGCTTTGGTTGTTTGGGTTTTTTTCCAAATAGAAACTGGAATATCACTTTTTGTTTGTTTGTTTACTAGAGAAAACTCAAACATGGAAAGGCAAACTTTAAAAACAAATCTTGTAAAATGCAAATCTATCCCTGTCACCAAGCAGCCAGGTGCTTTGTTTAGTTTTCCTTTCATTCTATGAAGTTATCTTCTTCATCTGAGTCTTTGCAGTTTGCGATGTGTACATTACTGCAATCCCACAGTCTGAGTGGACTTCGTATCCCAGCTCCTTGATGGAAGTTTATGCAGAGGTTATACCAGTATTTGACCACAGGAGGCAGCACATCTTGCACCTATCAGGTAATGCAATTGGAAAGTCATATAAATTAATTGCTGAATTTTCATTGACTAGAACTTTTGATGGAAATTCAAATATGTTTAGGTATATAAGAGCAGCAATTGAGGTGAAATATACAGCAATTTCCACTTTCTGCTTGGACAAAGAGGTCAGGTTTGAAGCTCTGTGTACTTTAGATTGCTCACAAGATATATGTTATAGTATTTATCTCTTTGGCATCCTCTATTTAACTACCCTTTGGGAGATGAAGATAGTACAGCACTATGAAGGATTAATCATTTTTTCCTTACAAAAGCAGAATGTTTTTAAAGGGATGTTAGTTAAACCTCTTCTGAAGAATAAACTGTTGTCTCCTTTTATTAATGGTACCAGCATATCTGGAGGAATTGAGACTAATTACAAAATAATTCAGGCAGTTAAATTAAAGTTAAATAAAAGCATGGATGTATCTTCTAAATCTCATTCTAGATTACTAATTTAATATTCTGACAAAACTTACATTTTTTGGGTGGGTTGGATGATCTACAGGGGAAAAAACAAACAACAACAACAACAACCAAACAAAAAAACCCCCTAAAAATCTTAAGGAAACAAAAAAAAAGAAACAAACACATTGCATCACTGAGCTGTAGGAAGAAATGTTCTTAATTCCTCAGATAATAGGAAAAAAATATTAAAAATTGCACTTTAGTATAGGAATTCTCAGGAAGAAAAATGTCCTGTGTAAATTGACATTTGCTCTAGTGTTAGAACTGTTTAATAAATTGGCTGATATGGTGAGCATCACTGCCAAAGCTTTTTCCATATGCAAAAAGTCAAGTGGGATGATCCAAAATCCATAAAACATATTTCAGTTATAGCAGGACTGAGGCAGAGGCATGGTTTTAAAAACTATTTGATTCATAATGAAAATTAAATAAAGAGTATTATTTCTTACTGTGCTATGAAAACTTCTATGTAGGTGCATAGAAGGGAACCACTGACAGAAAAGTAGACTTTTTATATAGATGATTAAATATTTTGTGAACTACTGCATCAGCAGTAAATCATCCAGCAGGATATGGGTTTCCAAACTATTTGAAGGTGCATTCCAAAGGAGAGGAATGATCACATGGAACCTGAGTAATTCTGGTGAAAACCAAAGAAAGATCCGACAAGACACCACCCTGCAGGAATTCATAGTCTCTGTTGAATATGCCTTAGTATTTTTTGTTACAGTGCTAGTAAGGTAAACTGCAAAGATATGCTTTCAAAACAGAACTGCTTTTCAAATCATCTCTACCACTATGACTTAATTACTGATACTAATAATACCTAATCCTTCACTAATTTCTTACTTTCTGTTTTAAGTCTGGGAAAAGATAAAACATAAAGTCAAACTCACTTCACTTCTCTAACTGATTTTTATTCTCAGTATTTGAAAATGCAGTCATCCTCCCTTTCTTGACCTCGAAAAATCTAATTTACTTTAAAAAGAGGTAACACCAGCTTAAAAAAATATAAAAGTCTTCACGAGGAAAGTGAAAGATTTTTCTGTTCACAAAAGTGAAAAAATGTTAAAGTGAAAAGATGATTCTTTTTATTTATTCATTTTCATGTATGTGGCTATGTTGCATCTAGTAAGTAAGATTTAAATGTAGAATGACACTAAGAAAAAGAAATTAGAATTATTTCTGAATCACAGGGAAAATGAGTTTGTAGCAGCTCTAGTACCGGTTGCTTGGCGTTTTCATTATAACTTTTGGGCTCTTGGTTTTACAACTTCAGTTATATTAAAACTTCTTTCAGATAAAGTTTTATATACAAGGTCAAATTTAAAGTCCTAAAAGAATTTCATGATGAGCTATTTTTTTCCTCATTCAGGCTTCAAATCTCTGTATCAGTATCATGTATATCCATATCTGATCCCTATTTCACACTTAATGGCTTTTAGAACAGCTTTTACAAGAGAAGCTCTGTAAGAACATCTATCTAGAGACTTCCGTGTATACATTTTTTTTTTTTTTTTGCTTTCCTGGCAGGAAATATCTGTATCTCTAAAATCATAACTATTTCATGGAAAGCTATTTCTCATGATGAGAATCTTCACAAAATTTTTGATATTCTGAAACTCTTCCAGACTGCTAGTAACTTGGCTTTACAAATGCCTGCAAAGGAGTTAATTAGTTCTGTACATCCTTAAAATCTAAAGGAATAATTCATAGACCTTTATCCATCTGGGAATGGGTTAACAATTGCAAACATTCTCAGCAGATAGTAGGATAATGGTTTTATTTGCAACTAGGCATGATCTACTTCACTTTATGTTGCTTGATGACAGATTAGTTCCTCCAGAGTACCTGAAGTTTAAGTACGTAAGTTATGATTTCATTTGCATGGATTGAAATTGAGTTCCTCTTGTGGGTTTCAGTTTCATGTAAAGATTCCAAGGGCATAGTTGATAGATATTTTGTCATTTGGCTGTCCTGAACTTAAAGTAGCTGAACTATATCCCAGACTAATAAATTCAATATACTGCATAAGGTGACCTCACTGAGCTTTAATGGAGCCAAAGTTTATTAATCTATTAATGGATATTTACTCTTGGAGAAGATAACAAATGTCATATTTCATAGAACATAATACAGGCCATACTCAGAAAAAGTAGCTCTTTGGATGTAGACATTACTGAGGGAAATGGAAGGGTGAAGATGTTATGTATGTGAGGGTGGTAGATGTACAAACATAAGAAAAAGGGCAAAAGTTTTATAAAAAGGGCCAGGCACAAATAAACAGCTGCTACTCAGCACTTTTTTTACTGAAAAAGCACCCAGAACCTCTCCACTTCAGTCTATTCTATCTGTTTAATAGTCCTGTTCTTAACCATTTTTCCATGTAAGGCATTCTGTGCATGTGCTCAAAGGTCTAAATGGCAGCAACTGGAGGGACTGCAGGGCAGAATGTTTGAAATGGAGAAATGGCTGTGGGCCACAGGGCCTGTAGGTCTACGGGCAGCAGATGGCTTACATTTCCCTAGTGAATTGCAATCCTTTGTGTGAGTATGTACATGAAATGTGCCAACAGATGTCAAATTGGGCTCACTGGCAAGTAGAAGGAGACCTGTGTATGGCAATACTCGAGGTCTGAAACAGTGAGTGTAAAAGACACTCAGAGTCTGTAAAATGTGTATCAGAAGATGTGGAGTTTCTGATAATATTTGTTACTGTTGTGGTTTAACCTTGGTAGGTAGCTGAGCCCCTCACAGTCGCTTGCTCACACCCCTGCAGTGGGATGCAGAGAGAACTGAAAGTGTAAAATTGAGAAAATTCATAGGCTGAGATAGAAATAGTGACTGAAATCCTTAGTTTGTTTTCATTATTATACTACTTCTCATTGACAGGCAGATATTCAGCCATCTCCAGGAATGCAGGGCTCCATAAAAAAATAAAGTTGAATGCTGAATGTCATCTCCCTTACTCCTTCCCTGAAGCTTTTATTGCTGAAAATGATGTCATATGGTATTAAATTGCCCTTTGCTCAGTTAAGTTCAGTTGTTGCAGCTGTGTCTTCTCCCAGTGTCTTGTGAACCCCTTACTGGTGGGATGTGAAAACCAGAAAAGACTGGTAACCCCTGTTCAGCAATAATTAAAATTTCCGTACATCGTCAACATTGATTTAATTATAAATGCAAAACTTAACAATATACAAACTACTATGAAAAAAATTAATTCTATCCTGACCAAAACCAGTGCAGAGATATCACAAATTCAGACACACTTATGAATCAACAGAGTGAGAGTGTGTATTTTTTCATAAATGGACTTCACTAATCAGTCACAGAGGAAACAAGAGTTGGGGGTGTTTATTCTGTAATTACATATTGCTGGTGTTTATTTGGGTGTTGGTAAAGGTACTGTCTTTGTAGCTATGTCAGTATTTTGAATGTGTTTGACCATGTCTCTTTGGAATGGATGTGCAGTCCTGCTGCTGTCTGGAAAGAGGACAAGAGCAGCCACATCAGTGGGACAAGGCCGAGAGAGTCATTCTGGCCTGAGATTGTGTCACATTGAATGGCAGTAGCTGGGATGGAGGAATCATCTGGGTATTGGCACCCACTGGATTCTGCGGTTTTGTTTTTTTTTTCCAACACCTTTTCTTTTTTAAAAACAGTCTGAAGAAGTGGCTCATTACAATTTATTACTTTTTTCCCCTACATATAATCTTTACATTCAATACTTTGAAATTGGAACTTCGTATTTAAGAGAAAAAAACACTATTAATGCTCATTGTGTCTCCGTTGGGGTATGCCTATCATGGCCTAGGGGAACAAGTTGTTCAATCTATTCTGCTCAGTGTGCTGAAGTAACATTAGCTTGAATGGTTAGGAGTAGGAGGCAAGGAACCTCTTCCTGAATTTGTAGTTATTCCTTACCTACTTTCTGTAGATCTTTGATCTAGAGAAGCTTTTTTTTGTTGTTGTTGTTTATACTATAAACTGATGATCCAGTTTTCCTAAGTATTTACTGTCTTTCAGAGAAACTTTCTGCTGCTCCTTTGACATAAATTATTGAAAAACTAGAAGTTTTATTGCATGTTATAAAAGTAAATCATTGCTTGCCTTACCAGATTTATTAAAACTTTTCCAAACAAAACTTGCTTAACAAAACCAGCAATAGTAAAGTTAAATTTTGGACCTGTTGAATTCAGAACAGTGAAAAGTAGTTTTGAAGTTGTTCAAGAAACTTTGCATAAGGTGTTCTTATCCATCAGTTAAACACTCCAGATTTTATTGCTGAGTGGCTCTCACTTTTGCAAAAGGTGCATTCAGCTGGAGCAAAATCTTTTTTCCCATATTAAAATTTTAGTCTTGTTCTCTTTCCATGCATATGAACAATCCTCCCTTTTTGTGACAGCTACACCAAGGCAACGATACTTGAGTTGCAAGTTTGTATTTAATGTAGTAATATCTACACAAACTGCAGTAATAGTAATATAAAAATCTAAATAATGTAGCCATGTGTATTATCTCAGGAATGTACATAAGAAAGGTAACTTATTAAAATGAGTTAGGTAAGTAGAAAACCAAACTTCTCTGTAAGTAGAATGGGTAGGATTGTTGATATGACAGAGTAAAAAAAGACATCTCCTAAGGAAATAGCTATTCCAAATACCTGCAGGGCTTTGCCTTTACAGTTTCTCTGATTTCAAGTCATGCTTCTAGACACCTTTACAAACTGAGCTCTTGAGGTTTCTTTTCCTTTATATGTTGATGTGCCTTGAGGGTTTATAGTAATGATGATGTTTCATAGTAGAAGATGGAATATACTTTCAGAAATTAGTTAATTGTAGTTAGTAAGCAGTGTTTGGCTAAGATTTTGAGAATCCTTTTCTCTCTCTCTTTCAGCTTTCTGCCCTTCCTACAAAGTGTGATCATCATGTTTTAATGTAGTGAAATTATGTAATTTTGCTACTGGGTTCTGGACTATCTAATGCTATTTTCTCATTTTTGCAGCATACTTCTGCACTATGTTGAAGCATTGTTGCCTCTGGAAATTAAGATATGATTTTTTGGAAGGTGGATTAAATAGATAAGCATTCAATTAATGAGAACTAGCATGTTAGCAATGTAATACAAAAAGATCTAGGTGTATGAAATGAACTTTAAATTTTAAAGAGAAAGAGTCTTTTGTTTCTATATCCAAGATAGACTTGAAATAAATATTATTTTTAAAATGTCATCTTAATAGCTGGAGATGGTAGTAATTGTAATCACTGTTTTTTCTGTCCTTATTTTCTTAAAAAAATGTATATAAATGTCATATAAATGTATATAAATGTCATTTGTGTTTCTAATTTTTTTTTTTTTTTGGTTTATTTTTCTTTTTTTCACTGTGATGTTCCTTTTATATTGAATTAATTACATTAAGTTACACAGTGCTATTTTAATGATCAAGTTTTAGGGGACTAGAAGTCATAACCTTTGGGCATCATATGTTTAGTAACTAGTTTTTAGTTTAATGAAAACCAAACCTCATTGATTTGCTGATTCTGTGGTGAATTTTTTTTTTTTTTGGATGAAGTCTGTTTCATGTTAAACAGTAGTTTCTTTAGATTATACTAAAGAGGTATGTAACATTCATAAAAGCAGTATTTGAAATATAGTGAATATACAAAGTCATTGGCTATCCTGTAATCTTGAAATGGCAAAACCAAAACCACCCAAAACACACATTCGGTATCTTTTTAAAATCATACTTCCAGTACATGTATGAATATTAGAGCATAATGGTTTCTTCATGACTGTCACTTACTGATTATGGTTAAAAACACACCTCAGTAATGTAGCAGTGATGTAGCACTGGAATTTATTTATCCATACTATTATTTTTATAGTATAATCTCAAGACCCTGACTCCAAATTTGATTTATTTAAATCTTTAGAGAGCTGGAGTTAAATAGGAGGTCCTAAAGTAAAAGGAACCGAGGCTTTGCCAAAAACAATGACAGAATGAGTTGAGAGATCACCTGTGGAAAACATTCCGGCCTTCTTCCATGTTCCTCTAGTTTCAGTTAATAGGTTTGAATATAAGCATGAGCATATTAGATGTCAAAACTCTCAGACAGTTTTCTTATTAATTAGAAGTATATGAAAGACTTGTTAGGTTTTGTCCTATTTGTTCTTATAGTAGCCATTAGATGGATATCCTGTGTCTGTGTAGTTACAATAAGAAAACTTATATCACTGTAAGAAAAAGTTGCAGAGGCAGTAGGAAACAGAAAACTAGTAAGAAAAGGGGAACAAAGTGCAGAAGAAACAGAGGGAAAGAAAGAAGAAATAATAGAGGATTGCCTTTAGGAAACCAGTTCTATTAAAAAGTGGGCTTTTACTGACTGATACTTGTTAATATAAAATGCAATTTGGTTTGCTCTATTGCTGGTTTTGAAAGTTTTCTAGGTTAAAAAAATTCTGGAGTTCTTTTTTCTTACTTTATTAGTTCTGCTTTTTATCAAAAGCCTCTCTACTTTGATTTCTCTAGCTACAAATGTGAATATGTCTCTATTGAGCTTTCAGGTCGAATTAATTTAAGTAAGATTTCTTCTTAATGTACTTCTTCAGTAAGGTTTTAACTCAAGGTTATAGCTAAATTAACTTTCATTGAAGGACTTCATTCACTGAACTTTCTGTTCCTAAGCATTATTGGCAAGATAGTACCCCAAATGCTTCTCTAGGGCTCTGGCAGAGTGGATTCCCTGTTAGGAACTGGACCATAAGCACTTCTGCGTAACAGCACAGAAGGCTATGAGGCACTTAATGGCAAAGCCAGTTATCGATTTTAATGGTCATATAAAGAGAACTTAACTACTATAGACCTTCGGGGAACTGATCTTATGATTAGAGAGTGATATGAATAATGATGCAGGCTGAGTGGACATTGGAGGGGCAGTTGGGACAGGAATGAATATCTGAATCACAATATATAAAACCAGATTGTTTTAAAATAAAAATCATTGAAACAGCTTTTCATCAGAAAGTGCCCTGTTGCTAAAATTATCATATTTTAATAGAGTTATGTGAGTATATACAGAGATACATTTATGTATGTATCTATATGCATGCATATATATAATGCACATATAGAACACCCAGAAAAATACATTTATTGATATATCTTATCTAATATTGTCAAGGCAATATTCATATTTAATCTATGTTTTCTGCACAGTTGTAACTATTCAATATAATTATACATCAAACTGTGAGTTGTCACAATGGCAGTACTTTAAATCTATCAAAATATTGCAGTAGAATATAGTAATTTTGAGATTTTAAAGTGGAACTTTTTGTGGAATCATATAGAGAAAATCATGCAAGTACTTTTTTTTTATTATTATTTGATTTGAAGCAGACAAATTTTCAAATATCAAAGGTCTTCTGCAAAATGAGTTTGTCCTGTCCAACCACAACCAAATGAGTTTTGAATAGTCCAGTTTTATTGTCTGTTTTTGGTCTTATGAGTTATACCCAGATAATTTAGAAGGGGACAAGTGTTATGACTGTGTTCTTTTCTGAAAGTATTTCCAAAAGAAGTGACTTGCAATTGACCCAGGAAAGGGACCTGAGCCATGCTGAACCATCGACTATGTCCTGACGTGGTGGATGCAGGAGACTACAAACTGCAACGCGTGTAGAATCATTCTAATCTTCACCCTTTCAGGATGGCTAAGAAGTGGTCAGGTCTAGGAATGCATGATCTGAGGTTCCTGGCTGCTCTGGGCAGTGAAGCAGCTCTAAGTGAGGCTGTGACAGCATCACTATGGTTGCTTGTTCCAACACTGAACAAGACTCTGAGACACATATGACTGCCAGCTTGTGTATTAGCATCCTTGATTACGACATTCTGCTGTGTAATCCCAGTCTCAAGGGTCTGTCACACTCAGTGTGCCCCTGGGCTTCTCACGCATGGATGTCACCACCAGCACAGTTCCATCAGCACTGAGATCCAGGTCCAAATGATTTTCAGGCTTTCCCCTGGCTCTGTGCAGACTGATCTTGCAGACTTTTTCAGCCTCCCTTCCTTTGCAGTACCTGAGCCTCCCTCAGCTCCTCAAGAGCCCTCTCCTCCATGTCTCCAGCCATCTGCAGCCATTTTGGGTTTCTATGCTTCATCATCTCCCATCTGGAACTCATTTTGGTGTTCTTATGTCTTGCTAGTATGAAGCCTTATCTGTGCTGTGGAAGGAGAGACTGTAGTTCCACTGGGATCCTGCTTCAAAACTCAGCTCTGTGTGTGTGTGAATGTATATTGCCTTTGGTCAGCATTGTGGGCACATTAGCCCTCCAGTTGCAGTGTTTTCGTGATGATTAAGGAAATGCAAAACATAGTGGTGAGACTTCACAGCAGCTCTAAAACCACTCTCTCCTTTTCTTCTATCACTGAGACTGTGTCACCATTTACACAGAGTCCCCACATTCAGCTCAGGGGGCTCTCTAGACCAAAGTCCCCCACGCTGAAAGCTGACATTTGGTTTGTTTTAGTTGATGGAACAGCTTTTCTCTGGTCTCCCTTCCATTAAAGCTCCTGATGAGATTCTGGAGTACCATGTGGCCAGGATACAAGAGGGGATTACTGGTAGGACTCACAGAGACATCGAGCCCTGTAGAGATTGATTAGCAACTCAACATACACTCCTGGCTACCAAGAGCCTTCAGGAAGCGGATTAGTTCAATGCAGAAATATGTTTGTGTTTGGGAACTGGGGAGATCACAGTGGCAGCAGTATCTGAGTGCATGGGCAGGGAATAGGAACAATTTCCAGACTGTTTCTAATGGGGAGTCACCTCTAGGTCTAGAAGTTGTATTACATTGAGACTATTATGCCTGAAATACTCCTGTGGAGGACAAGAACCACCAAAGGAGCTGTCCCTAGAGAATGGAGATTGCAGTCTGTGATGAGCCTGCAGCCACTCATCCCTGGGGTAGGACTCCCATGGCCTGGGGTGCTCCTTTGCCCACCAGACAAAAGAGTCTTGTTGTTTCTTTCCTGTTGTTTCACCATCAGTCTGGGATCTTGCTGCCACCACTGTAGCACTCAGTGGTTAACAATGGATTTTCCAGTTCAGTTGAGAGGAACAGAACACCCCAAATCTCTCTATTGAGGAGTTTGATCCTCAGGAGCCTGTCATGCAGCAGAGCCCAGGACACCAGGCCAGCCCAACTCAGCGTGGAATGGCTCAGTATGACAATTCTTGGCTCCATGTTCCAAAAAAATGAAATTTTGCCATTAGCAATAGCTTGTTTCTTTATACATTGTTGATTATTCTTTATTACTTCTGTTTGGTTTAACCCACTGAAAGTTAGTGTAATTTTTTGTTTGTTTTAAAAAATATTTCGCTCACAGATTAGGTTTTAAAAGGCAGCACATTTGCTCTAATAGTAACAAGTTGGGTGTTTTAGGATGTTAGTGATGGATTGAATTGATAGGGAGACTCATTCGTAGGGCTTTAAACTAGGTCTGATGGGGAGGGGAACAATATCAGGCTTGTCCCTGACACTCTCCCTGGTGTACGAGATGAGTATGAAAAATTTAGAGAGACGGGGTACCTGAGAGGGCCCTCTGCAGGCAACACTGATATGTACTGGACACATTGGAAAACACTGGAGCCCATGTGCAGCCTTACCGAGACAAACCAGGGACTCCTGAGATAATAGAAGCCAAGAGGGAAACATTGGAGAAACACTCTAGTAGCAAAAGAAGTCATAAGAGGAAATACCTGGATTAAGTATAAGCAATAAGACACAATCACTAGACAGGACTACGGGGAATCCCTTTGCCCCCCCACTGGGACATTGTCACCATCAAATACTTCTATTAAGTACTTGTACAGCAATGGACACACTGTGGGGAACAAACAGGAAGAACTAGAGATCCATGTCTAGTCACAGAGCTTCGATCTCGTTGCAATTATGGAGACACGGTGGGATAGCTTGCATGATTGGAATATCATGAAGGACTGTTTAGGAGAGACAGACAAGGAAGGTGCAGTGGTAGAGTTGCTCTCTCTGTGTGGCAACACTTAGAGTATATCGAGCTCTGTCTTGATGAGGATGATGAGCAAGTAGAGAGCTTATGGGTTAAGATAAAAGGGCAGACCAGTAAGAGTGACATTGTTTTGCATGTGTGTTACAGGCTGCTTGATCAAGGGGATGGAGTATATGAGTCCTTCTACAGGCAACTAAAAGCAATCTTAAGGTCACAGACCCTGGTTCTTGTGGGGGACTTTAACTACCTTGCCATCTGCTGGAGAAGCTACACAGCAAAGCACAATCAGTCCAGGAGGTTCCTGGGAAGCACTGATCATAAATTCTTGTCACAGTTAGTGGAAGTTCCCACAAGAAATGGTGTACTGCTTTGCCTTATACTAACAAACCAGGAAGGCCTTGTTGATACTATGGTTCTATGATGTGAAGATTGGGCTCAGCCTTGGTTGTTTGTAGTAACCACAAGATTACAGAGTTCAGTATTGAACGAAGAGGTAGCAAAGTGGACAGTGAGAAAGATTATGAGTATGGCCTCTTCAGGGACCTGCACTGAGGAATTTCATGAGATAAGGCTCTAGAAGAAGTCCAAGAGAGCTGGTCAATATTTAAGCACCACTTTTTCCAAGCTCGAGACCTGTGTATCCCTATGATGAAGAAATCAGGAAATGAGGGCAGGAGACCTGCCAACTGGATGAGCTGGTAGCCAAAGGAAGATTAAGGAAAATGTGAATCACATGAGTGTTCTGATTATGGAAGACACAGAGAAGGCTGAATTATTGAGTATCTTCTTTGCCTCAGTTTTTGCTGATGAGGATGGATCTCAGGAGTCCCAGACCTAGGAGGTAAGGGAAAAAGGCCAGAGAAAGGAAGACTTCCTCTGGTCATAGAGCATTAGAGAGCTAGGCAGGTTTAATACCCATAAATCCATGGTCCCTGTTGGGGCACAGCCACGGGTGCTGAGGGAGCTGGACAATATTGTTATTCTGCCACTCTCCATCACTGAAAAATCATGGAGAATGAGGGAGGCACCTGATGACTGGAGGAAGGCCAGTGTTATTCCCATCTTCAAAAAGGCAAGAACGAGGACGTGGGAAACTACCGGCCAGTCAGCCTCATCTCCATCTGTGGAAAGATGATGGAATAGATCATTCTAGAGATTATCAACAAGCATGTAGAAGAAAAGGTCATTAGGAGTAGTCAACATGGATTCACCAGAGGAAATCATCTTGACCAATCTAACAATGTCCTAGAATGGCATGGCAGGATGGGTCAGTGAGGGGAAAGCAGTGGATGCTGTCTACCTCAACTTCAGCAAGACTTTGACACTATCTCCCATAAAATCCTAGTAGATAAGCTCAGGAAATGTGGACAGTGAGGTGGATCAAGAACCTGCAGAAGTCAGAGGGTTGTGTTCGCAGAATAGAATCCAGTTGGCTGCCTGTAGTTATCTGCATTCCCCAGGGATCAATACTGTGTCTAGTCTTATTCAACTTATTTTCAATAACCTGTACAAAGGCACAGCATCTATCCTCACCAAGTTTGCTGCTCTTACAAAACTGGGGGGGAGTGGTTGATGCTGCCATTCAGTGGGACCTTGATAGGCTGGAGAACTGAGTGGAGAGAAACCTAATGAGGTTGAATAAGGGCAAGAGTAGGGTCTAGAGCATCTCTCTTACGAGGAGAGAATGCGGGAGTTGGGCCTGTTTCATCTGGAAAAGACTGAGAGGGGATCTCTTTAATCTGTATAAATATCTCAGAGGCAGGTGCCAAGAGAATGATGCCAGACTCTTTTTGATGGTGCCCAATGACAGGATGAGCAGCAATGACCATAAACTGAAAATCAAAAGTTCTTTATACTAAGAGTGGCAGAGCACTGGAACAGACTGTCCAGGAGGGTTGCGGAGTCTCCCTCTCTGGAGGCATTCAAACCCTATCCGGATGGGTTCCTGTGTAACCTGCTCTAGATGACCCTTCCTTGACAGGGCGATTGGACTATGTGATCTCCAGGAGTCCCTTCTCAAACTAACAATTCTGTGATTCTGTGAAAAAGCAGAGTAACTAGTAAACTTGTGCTAAGACAGTGGGTGGATTCTAAAATTTACTTCTGTAGCTTTTGGTGTTCACCACAGACTGCTATTTAGAAAATAACTTTTTAATAAACACAATTTCTTTTAGTTTGTTTAAATCACCTTCCATCCTTGTTCCATTTCTTTCACAGGACTCCAAATTTGTGAAGAGTGTTTTCTATTGAGTCTCTTCTTGATTTAGGATTGAGTTCAAGAACACCTTGAATGTTTATTTTTTGGTGTTATTACATGATTAAATGTTCTTGTCCTGAAAGTAAGACTATGGAAAATTACTTTGTATGTAGCTGCCAAGGACTGTATTAAACATCTTGTGTATTACTTTACAAGGTTTCTAGGTACTTAATGAAATTACAAATTCCAAAACACTTTGAATTATCAAGGTTAGGAAGCTGCATTACCTAGATAAATTGAGTCTTTTGGGAAAAGGGGGAAAAAAAGAAAAACTGATATCAATGTGTGGTTTCTCAAACATTTGGTCTTTCTTCTATAATGAATATGAATAAAAATTGTCAGAGCTTTTTGTAAACAATTTATATTATTTTGGGGGAGTGAAAATTATGAAAATGTGGAAACCTAAATCTTAGAATGTTTACCTTTTTCATTTACATTCTCTTTCTTCATTTTATTATAGCAATTGGATTTTATTTGGAAATGGGTGGTTGGTCCTGCATCCTCTAAGGTTCTTGTACTAAGGCTTTTAAGTACACTGAATATTTTTTGGGAGGGAGAAAAATATTTTCATACTTCAGGGAAGTAAACTTCTCAGTCTACAGATAACTCATTCACCAGTTTTCATGGGCAGGCAAGTGTTCAACCATCTCCAGGGAAGCAGGTCTCTATCACATGTAATGGAAAGACAAACACCATCACTCCAAATGTCCCCTCAATTCTTCCATCTTCCCTAAGCTGTATATGCACCATACAGAAGACACCATATGGTCTGGAATATCCCTTGGGTCAGTTGGGGTTAGCTGTCCCATATGTATTCCCTCCACACTTCTGCATCCGCAGCCTCCTCTTGATGGGGAGATGTAAGAAACAGAAAAGGCCTTGACTCCCTATAAGCACTGCCAAAGAAGTGCCAGTGTTTGGATTGCCCAGGAATCTCCAGTTATTTGCCTTACAACATTTTTCCTTTGGCATAACAAAGAGAACACCCATCAACAAAATGTGCCTGGAGCTTTTAGGTGATAGAAATGATAATGTAATAGTTTCTGATTAAATAAATTTATTGAAAAAAATGTCTTTCAACAATTTTCTAACTTGTTGCATAATTCTTGTGCCTCTTCTGAAGTGATCTAAATTTCATTCTAGGCAGTTTGTAACAATAAGGAAATATTTATATTTAGGATAAGAGGTGGACTTTGTAGTTCAGGGAAAACAACTGGCACATAGAGATTTAGCCGCTCTTATTATGTGCATTAACAGACCTCTGTACACTGACAGTGGTACACAGCCTCCCCAAAACTGGAAAGTTATCCTGCAAATTTATCAGGACTTCAGCACATGCATGAAAACCCTTCAAAGGAGGTGATTGTGTAATAGGGCAAGGTATAGAAACTTCAAACCTGTCTACCACAAAACTAGGTGTCTGTTTAATACTAAGGTCATCTGCCACAGTGCTATGCTGTTCCATCTTTAGATCAAAATTTGCATACGTTTTGGACTCATATTTGTTCCTTTGTTTGTTTTGCTGTTTTAGTTTGGTTTTGGTGGTTTGTTTTTGGTTTTTTTGTGGTTTTTTTTTTGGTCCGTTCTTGTTCTGTTACCAGTGGTAGACATGCTCTGAGTTTTTAATAAGGCAAACAAACACTTTTAATTCTCACTGCCAATGTATTGGTTTTAATGTGCAGAAGCAGTGATGGTGTTTTTCTTCTTTATCAAAAAATGTAGTATCTCTCATCTATGGTTGTTGTCACCAGCTGTTGCAAACCAACAGCTGTTCCTTTTCTATCGCCAGCTGTTGCCTACAGGAATGTGGATCTTTAGAAATGTTCTTTTAATAAACTCTGAAATTACATGTCTTGTAATAATGCAATTTAATCCTTCACTTACATGAGTGTTTAAAATATATTGTTTGTAAAAATGCATGGAATGAGAATAGAGGCAGATGAAGCTGTCTCTGTATCTACAAAATACACATATGAGTAACTGTAACTCACCAGTATTTATTGTCCAGTGTGCAGGGATGGCTATTTAATACAAATACAAATTTTCTTTGTATAGCAAGGCATATATGTGTGCATGTGTATATATATATTTAGACCAAATCTTCCTTCTGCTATTGAAAAAAAAATGTTCCTCTACACAGCAAAACTGTTAAGGAAGGGAGAAAATTAAACTCTAACACTGGAAGTAAGTACTATATTGCTTAAAACAACTAAGTAAAAGCTTTCAGAGTCACCATTATGGAGAGATTTTTTAAATTCTTTTCTCTGCTAATGGATACTAAAATCTGGTACTTAATGGAGGATTTTTGTTCAAGAAAAAACTACTTTACTGGAAGTTTAAGTTCTTTGAGAAAGCTATTGTACATGTTGAAGTTTTTTTTTTCTTTTAACAGATACTTGTAGATCAATTTGAAGAACATCTGGAACCTACTAAAAAGCTGCTGGTGGTGTCCTGCAGTTTTACAGTCTGCTTTCTGGAATTACATTGATGATATTCCTTAGAATGAAGAAATACAAGACTTTTGGAAAGCTCAGAAGCTTTAAAACACTTTCCCATACTTAAAAATATGGCATTTCTGAACTGAAGTACAGAGGAATTTTGTTGACTCTCAAATATTAGTCAAGAAGAACAACTAGAGCTGAAGGAATTTGGTTTATAGAAGACTAGGCATTTATCAAACTGGTTGAGAAGAATTTCTTATCTAGTCACTTGGTACTGTGACTAAAAGCTGTGGTACAAAAATGATTAGCAAATTAGTGGGGAAATGGTGTGAAATGTGTTTAATTGATTATATAACTGCTGAATAATAAACAAAAAAAAGTAAAAATAATATTAATAGGGGAAAATTGACAAGCTAGAACAAATAGTTTATTTTATCTGATCTCTAAAGCTACTCATCAGAATATAGATTCTTGAATACAGATCAGTGTCTTGTATGAAGTCTGAATGGAGACAGGTATACACTTTAAAAATTAC